>JAJPGS010001816.1:1335547-1939571 GCA_028654335.1 Alnus rubra
AAAAACAATTAAATTTAAAATATTCTTATTTTATATCACATTAATAATTTTTAATTACGATTTAAATAAAAAAATTTATTACAATACAAATTTTTTTTACTTTATATCACATTTATCACTTCTTACTACTATCCTCAACTTACACTCCCTTACCAAACATGGTCATTATGATCCTAATGAGGCCTCTAATCTCCCTTGGAGATAATATTAGAATTAGGAGAAATATTTCATTTAAGAATAATTATATTTTGAGTAGGGTTAATTATTTTAACTTGATAGGATTTGTCAATAAGATTAATGTTGTCTTAATCTTTTTGTAAGTCTATTTATAGACTCAGTTGAAATCAATCAAACATGTATAAAAATTATTATCAACAAATTTCTTGTTGTAAGACCCAAATTCATCAAAAGATCAAACCCAAAATAATCATATCATGTGCTTTCAAGCACATAACACTTTACCATCACAAGCAAGGTTTAAGAAGGCATGAAAAGCTACAATTGCTTTTGTTTTTGGTTTTTTTTTTTTAACCAGGTGGACAAGTAAATGATCATCTACAAGTTCATACTATAGTGACATTTAGCGAGCGTAGAACAAATCTACATGAGCTCACCATGAGATTAGTTAGATAAGAAGATGAATCCCAAGCCAAAAAAAAAAAAAGGTAGAGTAAATATTACTTGATTTTACTGTTATAAAATACTGAAAATCAGACTAATTGAACTAAAAAGACTAATAAAAAAACAAAATATTTAGCGAATTGAAGCATACTAGCCAAATAGCTCATAATAGTTATATTTAGCTATTATGAGTCATTTTTCTCCTACAACAAAACAGACAAAATAAAAGTTATTCTATAGTAAATAGGTTCTTCTACCTATTTCCTGTAGTACACAAGAGGGGATAAAATATTGAGGGCAAACATTTTTTATTGTTATCGCATTCTCTCTCCCTCTCCCTCAACGCTCCATTCTTTCTCCTTCTCCTTCATAAATGAGTCTTTGTATTCGTCTCTGTGCTTTAGAAATCCAATGAGCTTTTGTCGCTAGTGCTGGGCGTGGTGTTCGGTGATCTCGCTAGAAATAGAGAAGGAAGATTAATGGTGGGCATGGATGGCAAACACTTGATTGATGCACAAAAGAAGGTAGATCACCAGTTGGGTTACTGCACAGAAGAGGGCAAACAATCACTTTAGGCGGTGGTCTTACGTCGTTTGGGGGTTGGTGAAGGTAGATCCGGTTGGGTACTTGTGGTGCCTGCCAGCCATCGTTGATGAGTGTTATTTTTTCGAGGATCTAGTTTCTAGGTTTTCAAAGGTTTGGGTGTTTGAGATCCATTTGATTGGTTTGGTTTGCTCTTATTCAGAGAGAGAGAGAGAGAGAGAGTTAAATAATAATAAAAACATTGAAAAATAATATTTAAAAAAAGTTGAGAATATAATAGATAATATGTTGGAGTTTGTACTGAAGAGTTAGTAGATAAAATAGAAAAAAAAATGTGTACTTTGAATAGCTAAAATAGTTAGTGTTGTTGAAGATGCTCTTAGCATTCCTAATGAGCTCTTCAAACTTTAGTTAAATTTAAAAAGAGAAAAAATCCACTTTTTATATTTTAGGTAGCCACTTTTTAAAAACACAAAACATCTAACTTCTTAAATCTTTCTCTACTTCATTTAAATATTCAAATTTATTCTTTTTTTTTTTAAAAAAAAAATCTTTCTTTATTACCGAGATGTACTTACCAACAATAATGAGCACTATTCACTCACCAAAACAATAAAAAAACTATTCAAATTTTCTCTCCCCCCCTCTCTCTCTCTCTCTCTCTCTCTCTCTCTCTCTCTCACGCATCACACACAGCCTCCCTTTCGATCTCTCCTCTGTGCTCACCTCCAAGCTTTGAACCAGGACATTCAGTTCTTTGACATTGAAGTGCAGACCTCCGACATTAATGTTTTTTTCCATTAAATCCGATGGAGTGATGTTCCAAGATGCCATTAGTGCGAAGGTGAAGCAAGAAGCCGCTTAAAATTTAATTTCTCGGATTAGGCTTTTGGATAAAAAGCTAACAAGCTATTTTGGTAAGACAATTTGGTGAAAATACACAAAAACCACTCACAACAGCCTCATTATTATAACCTAAAAAACTTTGTGAGTGAACAATACTCATTAACAATAATAAGTATTATTCACTCACTAAATCATTAAAAAATAATAAAAATTTGGTCATTTCTCTCACTTTTTTTTTTCACGCACAGTTCTGTTTCATTCTGCAATGTTTTAGGCTAAAAAAAAATGCATATATTTTTTTCCCCTCTTAAACTACAATATTTACACACTTTAGACATCCAATGTTGTACAAATTTCTTGTTCACATATTCCAACAGGTTTTGTAGAATTGAAGGAACATGTTTAGGTAATATTTTATTTTTGATTATTTTTTAAAAACTTGTTTGTGTAGGGTTTTTTAAATTTAAATTCTACTCAAGTTTTATCAAACTTTTTTCAATTTTGTTTCGGGTTCTCTAAATCATACAAACATAATTTTAAAAAACAAATTTTTTCAGTATTCACAATTTTTAATATAGTAAAGAATAATAGAATATAATACAAAATTTTAAAAATATGACCATTAGAATAAGACAAATATTAAAAAATATGACCGTTAAGAAAAAAACAAGCATTCAAAAAGATTAAATAGACAAAGAATAAAGAAATTTGAAAAAATATTATTTAAATGGAATAGTGATAGTGAATAGTTAAAATGACGAGGCTACTGGGGTGAATTAGAAAAGTGGCTCACCAGAATAGAGAAAAATAGTTTTTAGCTATTTTAGCTAGTAAGATTTGATGAGGCTAATAGGAATGTGCTTAGTTAGCCAATATAACCTTTTAGCTATTTTGGGTAGTCCAATGTGAATGCTATGGGATGTTTGGGTGCATTGTTTTTAAAAAACAAATTCCATTGGTATACAATTTTTCAAAAACAAATCGGATGTTATTCAACTTTTTCTAATTTTGTCTCAAGAAGTCAAGCCATCCAAATATCTTTTTCAACTTTATTTTGCCTCGAAATTTGCACAGTAAATTATAGTTAAATTTAGATTTTAAAAAAAAATCGAACACCCAAACATGCTTAGTAAGTAAAACTAATAAATTCAATAAGTCGTGTAATCTGTCAATAAGTATTTTAATTGTCATTGAAAGTTGAGACTTTTTTGTAAATTACTTTATATTTTTCAATAAATTTTTCTAAATATTAAGGCTAAGATTTTTTTTTTTTTTCTCTTTTTGAAAATTTCAAGCAGCGAGTCGGAAGAATAAAAACGAAAAAAAAAAATGACAACTAAAGATGGCCTATTTGAAGTTTTAATGGAGGGAATCTTACTACCTTCCAAAACTAATGCTCTACTTAGAGTGATACCAAAACAAATCAATCCAGGAATGCTGATATTTTCAGAATCTTAAGGCTTACATGACAGTATCGTAGCCTCCCAAGCCAGCAGTGAATAAGGGGTAGTATCTCCATATTTTCTTTCCCTAAATGTTCTAGCTAATAAGGAATAGATTTCCATTAGTTTGTTCTTTTCAAGTTAGTTTTCTTGTATGATGTAACGACAGCTAGACCTAATGGCTATGTCTTATGACCTAGCCGTCTTCTATTTAAGTGTAAACCCTAATGAATAAAGATCATGCTAAATTATTATCAAACCTAGAATATCTTTTGGTGTCTTGGAGGTCACGGCACCCGTGAAGTAGCCCATATCCCTTTTCCTTTGTTTTTTTACTATTTGATTGCATCAAGTGGTATCAGAGCCAGGTTCCTCTATTTAACAAGAAATTGTTAAACCTAGAGGCCCAGTTTCCCTCAAAAGAAACTAGAAAAAAAAAATTGAGATAATTTGAGATAGTCACTGTAGGCCGTTCCCGCAACAAGAGTAGGGCCTACCAGGATTTTTTAGT
This sequence comes from Alnus rubra, assembly GCA_028654335.1. Taxonomy (NCBI): domain Eukaryota; kingdom Viridiplantae; phylum Streptophyta; class Magnoliopsida; order Fagales; family Betulaceae; genus Alnus; species Alnus rubra. The sequence goes on from JAJPGS010001816.1 coordinate 1,339,511, forward strand.
CGAAGCAAGGCCGGCTACATGTTTAGTCACATAGGGAACCCAACAGCAACTCATGGAAGGACGTATGGGCAACTTGGAGCAGTCGGTGCACTCCTTAACCAAGGGACACTAGCAGCTCATGGCCCAAATTACCGAAGTCTTCGAGATGCTGTCCACCCAAGGCAGAAACCAACGTGAAGATGGGGAGAATTCGCAAGGGAGACAACGTGCTAGAGATGGAGAAGATTCCAAGGCGAGAGAAAGGTCTCACACCTTCGGCCACAGTCATGTCAAGCTTGACTTCCCTCGGTTCAATGGGGAAGAAGATCCAGTTAGCTAGGTTTGCAAGGTTGAGCAATTTTTCAAGTTCCAAGGAACCAACGAAGAGGACAAGGCTGCTTTGGCTTCTTTCCATCTAGAAGGGGAAGCCCAACTTTGGTTCCAAATATTGCTACAGGAAGGGAGGAAGATATGCTGGCCAGAGTTCAAAGAAGGAGTATTTGCTCGTCTTGGGCCTACCCAATTCTATGATCCCCTTGAAAAGTTAACCAAATTGCAGCAAGAAGGAAGTATAAGAGATTACCAAGCCAAGTTCGAGTCCCTACTTTCAAAGATAGAAACTTTATCCCAGAATTAGCAAGTTAATTGTTTTGTAAGCGACCTAAAGGAGGAAATCAAGGCGGACGTCACTGCTGGACGACCCCTTACTTTCACTTCAACCATTAGCCTAGCAAGGGTGTATGAGGCCCGTAACATGGCTCTTGGAAAAAATGTTCCTTTAGAGACATAGAAACCAACTTTAACCCCCTAGAGCACCACAGGTCTGCCACCTCTTCCCATCAAGAGGTTAGCACCGGAGGAACTTAAGGAGAGGCAAGAGAATGGTCTATGTTTCAAGTGCAATGAGAAGTTTGGTCCCAAGCATCATTGCAAGAAGTTGTTCATGATTGAAGCTTACTTGAGAGAAGATGAAGATAGGGACAAGATAATGCAAGATGAAGAGGAGGAGGACACCTAGATATTTCCTTCCATGCAATTACCAGTAAGGACCGAACAGAAACCATAAAGACTTATGGGAGGATTGGGCGATCAATTTTTCTAGTACTCATTGATTCGGGCAGCACTCATAATTTCATGAGTTTATCCCTTGCCCGCGTGTTAAAGTTACAACCTGCAAAGGAGGGAGGAATGGACGTGGTCATCGCCTTGGGGGAAAAGATACGCAGTCCAGGTAAATGTGTTCAAATTCCAATAGAGTTGCAAGGCAGGATTTTTACAATAGACTTCAATATTTTGCAATTGGAAGGTTATGAAGTTGTGCTAGGCCCTCAATGGTTACAAATTTTAGGGCCCATACGCTAGGATTTTGAGATGCTGGAGATGCAGTTTGAATATGGAGACGATAGTAACACATGGAATAAAGAATGGGATCGGCAGCTCAAGAGAGTTCATGTCTGTTAATTTTTTATTGGCTGCATTCTGTTGACAAAATCACTATCATGTAATGTTGCTGTTTTCACTGGGATGTTGTATATTCTAGAATCTTCAAAGTATTTAGAGTTTGTTTCCCTAAGATAGGAAGAGCCTTATCATGACAAGTTCCAGTGTCACAAGCTGCAAGAATGCTATTTTAGTGTTCAAGGAAGATTCTATGCAAATTCCAACTCAGAAAAGTCGGATCCTTTGTTTCGGTCCAGACGGCTCAGTACAGCGTCCGAACGCTCATCAATTAGCAACCCCCGTCTGGACGACGTGGCAATAGCGTTTGGACGCCCATTAGTGTCCAGAAGTTTCGAACAGTTCAAGGTTGCAACCGTCCGGACGTCTCAGCAACGCGTCCGGATGCTCATCAGTGTTCGACAGGAAATCGTATTTCCTTCTTAGACACAGACATGGGAAGACAGCTGCATCCGTCCGGACGATAGGCCAACACCGTCCGTACGCTATCCTTGATAAGGCAAGACGTGGAGAAGAATTGCAACTGTCCGGACGTCAGGGTAACACCGTCTGGATGCCAGTCCTTATTATGAAAATTACGTGCAGCAGAAGTGCAACTGTCCGAATGCTAGGGCAACACCGTTCGGACGCGGCCCTGATATGGTATTGCATGAAGTGCGTTATGGAAAGCCGGTTGCACAGTTGTCCGTCCGGACGGCCTCAATTTGCGTCTTAATGCCACCTAGAGAAATCAGAGATAGACTCGATTTAGGTCTTAGCTTATAAATAGAGGCATCTAGGCATATACAATTAATAGAATTTGGTATTAAATTCTTCATAACTTAGAGAGTATATTTTAGGGAGAAATTGTGAAGATCCGCTAGCTTTCAAGCCGTTACCGTTGTGCGTTGTTGCTGTGCTCGTTATTGAAGTCTATCTTAGGGAGGAGCCCTAAGGTAAAGGAATTCATAGAAAACATCTTCAAGTAGGAAACATGGTTAGGAGGCGTTTACATCGGGTTACGTGTCAGAGTGCTAGATACGATGGCTGCATCGAGTATGTGAGTGTTACTGTCTACGTACTAGCTTTGTCTTCTAATAGTGGATTTCCTGGGTTTGCCTGCCCAATAGTGATTTTTCTCTTAATTGAGTTTCCACTTCGTTAACAAAATAATTGTGCTCTTTAAATTCTGCATTTACATTATTTTGTTACATGTTGCACACACACACAGTTAAATTAGAAGTCATTTAAATTTTCAATTGGTATCAGAGCAGGTACACTCTTCTTGGACTAATCTCTTGAGTGTGATCCATATTTTTGACTTCTTTTATCATGAATTCTTCTATGTTATTTGAAGAGAATTCTAATAATGAGCTCCTTGAGAATTTTCTTAAACTGAGTAAAATTTCTAAAAATTCCAATAAAGAGCTCAAAAAGGTTAAGCAAGAGAAAGACTATTTAATCATTAAATTGTCTGAATCACATGATTTGATTGACTCTTTGAAATCTGAGAATACCATGATGTTTAACACTATTGATACCCTTGAGAATAAATTAAAAGAATCTAAAGATATCTTGAAAAAATTCTGTAGTGATAATTTAAAAAGTATGCTTTGTATTCATACAGATATTTCTAACAAGCCTGACTTAAATATTGATGATTTGAGTGCTTCTACTTCACATGCTTCTGATTCTGAAGTAGATTCTATTGTTATTAAGCCTGTGATAATAGATACAGCTTGTTTAGATAATGTTGAAAATTGTTGCTTGAATAATTGTGTGAAGCTTAACTTCAAGGAATTAGGAACACAAGGTAAGTTTGTTCCTACTTGTCGTAAGTGTGGGAATGTTTGTCATATTAGACTAAATTGTTATTTGTTGAAATCCCACAGGCCTTTGACTAAGCAGGTTGCTCCTAAAAATGGCAAAATTGAGAATACTTCTTCTAATAAATATGTCTCATCCCATAGGAGACATTTATCTCAAGAAAGTAAGAACTTTGTTTTGTGTAAGAATGCTAATCCCCAAATTGCAGAGCATGTCAAGAAGCATATCAGCAAATAAAGACAGCCTACCTGCCATCACTATGGTGTCACAGGACACATTAGGCCACACTGTCATCAGATCCAGCATCAAAAGCCTTAGATCAAGAAGCAAGAGGCAACGACAGGTAAGTCTAACTCTAAACCTTCCAAGCCTTATCATGCTTCTCGGCAAAAGCGACAATACCTTCAAAGGAGTTCTCCCTCATGCCGTCACAATGACAAGAATGGCTACTCCAAGGCCGAATACTTCAGAGAGAAGCCTCACAAGCCTAATGAAATTCAGACCGATGAAGGGCTTGTCAACATGATGAATAGTTTCTTGGTCAGACTGATCAATTTGGACATGGCTTACTACACTGCCTCACAGGTAGAGAAGGTATAGGTAAAGAAGGATGAGACCATTTACCCCTTGAGAGGGAGTTGACTCACCTAGTTAGTGAGGTCTCACCATGCCTAGGATTTTAGTTCCTAAATCCTAGTGCATGTCAGGTATGTTTGCATAGCTTTGTCAATCATGTTTTATCTTATCCATGCTTTGCATTCTAGTTGAGGAACCATCTATTCTATACCCCATGTTTTCTTTTGTTGTCTTGAGAAATTTCTGCAGGTACTTTTTGGGGATGATAGAAAAGCACATCAGGCTGGTGTTTTTCTGTCTTGGTATTTCCAAACCTCTCTCCCTAAGGTCAGGTTTGCTCTTACCATACATGTTAGGAGGTGTTTTTGTGTTTATTTTCATCAAGCATATTTTTGTTGTTTTTTTTGTCTTTTTTTTTTTCAACATTAAAAAAAAAATTGGGGGGAAAGGTGCAGAATTTATATATATATATATATATATATATATATATATATTCTTTTGATAGCTTTTCAGATATTGCATGTATTTTCTCCTGATATTTCAGTTCATTGTGAATTGATTAAATATGCTTATATATAATTTGAGAGTTTTTGCCTGATATCTGCTAAGTTTTCATGTTGCATCTTAATGATAGATAGTTGCTTTTCTCATGCGATGAAAAATTATGCACTATCCAAAGCTCTCCTGAGGTACATTTTTTTACTCTTTGGTTTTTAGCTTCTAGAAATTCTGTTGAAAGAGAGATTTTTTTTTTGTTGCTAAGATGGTCAAATTGACCAACTCGCTAGTTGAACCTAGTGCCCATAAATTTCTAACATTCTCTCTAGGTTACAGCACCAAGTGATAAAAAACATTTAAATTTGAGTAATTTTAGATAAATAAAAAGATCCACTGCTTATTGTGCTATAAATCTATTCTTAAACTTGTCCTTATAGAAACAGTCAGTGACCAAATCATTATGGAAATAGACGGTCACTAAAGGACTAAGTAAAAGAAAAGTGCTGAATCTTAGGGGGAGTGTATCAGATGAGGGTGGCTAGGCCCTAGTAAAATAAGGTTTGACTTTCGACTGATCTAACAATGATTTTCTCTATTGTTTAGAAAATTCAGTTGTTTTAAATCATATCAGCGAATATCATACCTTATTGAGAAAGCTTTCACACACACATACACATGCATAACATGAGTTGAGTAAAACTATTTAAAATTTCTATTTCCAGGGAAATTTATGCTCATTGATTATTTGACTCTCAATTATATCTTTGCATATTTTTGAATTGCTATTTGACTGTTTTATCAGTTATTTATACATGCGTGTTCTGAAGCTAAATTTAGGAAAAATTATTTTTTTGCAAATTTTCCTGAGTTTCAGCTTTTCAGTGTGAAGCATTTGGACGGACTTGGCTTACAGTCCGGACGCAAGCGGTCTAGTCGATTGCTAATCTGGCAGTGGACCGCCGGACGAGTTGGTAACATGTCAGGACGCAATCCTTACAGGTATTTTCCACCGCTTTCTTTCTCAGCCAGCCACACACCATTGCATTTTGATTGATTTATCATGTCATGTTGTGTGTTTATCTCGCAGATTTCTCTCGAGATTTTAGCATTCTCTGCACATCTATTCTCATTCCATGATATTCTCCGTGTCTTTCTTTGTTCTTTTAAGTTTTTGTGCTTTTCAGAATATTAAAATATTTTCTTGAGATATTGTGCATTAAAATCCTATTCTGTCTATGTGTTAGGTTGATATTTATATATTTGTGCAATTTGGATTGCAATATTTGCTTTTGTATTTTTTGGGCATTCAATTGACAGCCGTCATAATACCACTTTTTTTTTTTTTTGAACTAACATGATCTAATCTTTCTTTGTGGTGTTATTTTCGGATATATTATATTTCTATTTAATTTTTTTTCAGGAATATGTCATCCAGCAGCTCCCAGCAAAGTGTCAGACATGTGGATTCTTTGGAAAACAAACTATTGTTGAAGTTATATGTTCAAAATCCAAAGGTTTCAGGATTTATATGAGCTTTTCTCCAACTCATGCAGAGCCTTCCGTAGCATCATTCTTCAGATCTGCACCAGTCTTGCAGACTAGTTGACTAGAGGATTTCAATCTGCGGATGATCAGTTTCAGGCTTTGCAGACTCAAGAGACCGAAGGTTTTCAGTCTATGGATTTTCGGCTTCAAGAGCTAGAAGCCGATGTGGCACAAATCCAGATTAATGAACGAATTTCTCTCCGTCACTTGGTTTAGTGGATCGGCAGGATTTGGTGCTTTGAGAATTTTTGTTCATCCCTCTATCAGTTGTTTTCAAACTTCTTAATGTTTGGGCTTTTTATAGTTTTCTTTTTCCTGTGTTTGGACTTTGGAACTGTAATTTTGGGATATTATATACTCTGTTTACCCTTGTCCTATTGAGACGTCTAGGGGGAGTATTTTATAACTGTAGTTTTTCTATACTTTGTTTACCCTTTGTCCTTTTGAGACAAAAAGGGGGAGTATTTTTAGTTTTGGACTGGGAATGTATTTTTAACCGGTCAAGTGATTTTTGTCCCAGAATGGCTAAATGAGGAGTTTGTTAGTTTTTGATTGGCTGCATTCTGTTGACAAAATCACTATCATGTAATGTTGTTGTTTTCATAGAGATGTCATATATTCCAGAATCTTCAAAGTATTTAGAGTTTATTTCTCTAAGATGGGAAGAGCCTTATTATGACAAGTTCCAGTGTCACAAGCTACAAGAAGGCTTTTTCAATGTTCAAGGAAGATTCTGTGTAAATTCCAACTCAGAAAAGTCGGATCCTTTATTTTCGTCCAGATCGCCCAGTACAGCGTCCGGACGCTCATTAGTCAGCAACATCCGTCCAGACGCCCATCAGTGTCCAGAAGTTTCGAACAGTTCAAGGTTGCATCCGTCCGGACATCTCAGCAACTCGTCCGGATGCTCATCAGTGTTCGACAAGAAATCAAATTTCTTTCTCAGACAAAAATACGGGAAGACAGCTGCATCCGTCCGGACGACAGGGCAACACCTTCCGGACGCTATCCTTGATAAGGCAAGATGTGGAAAAGAATTGCAACCGTCCGGACGTCAGGGTAACACCGTCTGGACGCCAGTCCTTATTATGAAGATTATGTGCAGCAGAAGTGCAATTGTTCGGAAGCTAGGGCAACACCATCCGGGCGCGACCTTGATATGGTATTACGTGAAGCGTGTTATGGAAAGCCGGTTGCACAGTTGTCTGTGTGGACGGCCTCAACTTACATCTGGACGCCGCATAGAGAAATCAAAGGCAGACTCGATTTAGGTCTTCTTAGCCTATACATAGAGGCCTCTAGGCATGTACAATTAACATAATTCAGTATTGAATTCTTCATAGCTTAGAGAGTATATTTTAGGGAGAAATTGTGAAGATCTGCTAGCTCTCAAGCCGTTGTCGTTGTGTGCTGTTGATGTGCTCGTTATTGAAGTCTATCTTAGGGAGGAGCCCTAAGGTAAATGAAACCATAGAAGATCCCTTCAAGTAGAAAACTTGGTTGAGAGGTGTTTACGTTAGATTACGTGTCAGAGTGCTAGATACGATCGCTGCATTGGGTATGTGAGTGTTACTGTCTATGTATTAGCTTTGTCTTCTGATAGCGGATTTCTTAGGCTTGACTGCTCCAGAGTGGTTTTTCTCTTAATTGAGTTTTCACTTCTTTAACAAAATAATTGAGTTATTTAAATTCTGCATTTACATTATTTTGTTACACGTTGCGCACACACACGGTTAAATTAGAAGTCATTTAAATTTTCAATGTCTCTCTTTCCAGAAGGAGGTGAAAACATCAATGGGGTGTTGAAATAGAATAGGAAGGAGAAGGAAGAAGGGATGGAGCAAATGTTGGAAGGGAATGACATGATTTTTGCAAAAACCAGAGAGTTGCCCCCACCACGCAGCCACAATCACCGCATCCATCCAGTCATTCACATTAGCTTGCTGAAAAGCTACCTTAGCAGCAAGCATGTTGCCTACCCGCATCTTTTGGAAATGCTAGAAGACGGCAGAATAACTCCCACATCAAAAGCAATATTGGAGATTCAGATTAAGAACAAGAAACCAGAAATGTTGATCCATTGGCAAAGCCTTTCACTGGCAGAAGCTACGTACGTGGAAAGAAGAAGACATGATCAAGGTTCAATTTCCTAAGTTCTTCCTTGAGGACAGGGAAGTTGTTAGGAGAGAGGGATGATACGGTCAGAATCTTAGGGCTTACGTGGTAGTACCGTAGCCCCCAAGCCAATAGTAAATAAGTAGTAGTATCTCCATATTTTCTTTCCCTAAATGTTCTAGCTAATAAGGAATAGATTTCCACTAGTTTGTTCTTTTCTAGTTAGTTTTCTTGCATGATGTAACGACGGCTAGACCTAATGGTTATGTCTTATGACCTAACCGTTTTTTATTTAAGTGTAAAACCTAATGAATAAAAATCATGCTGAATTATTATTAAACTTAGAACATCTTTTAGTGTTTTGGAAGTAACGGCTCCCTCGTAGTAGCCCATATCCGTTTTCCTTTGTTCTTTTACTATTTGATTGCATCACATGCCACAAACAATTGAATCCAATAAGCAAAACTCAATCACATAATTGTAATTAAACTTAAAATAAAAAATAAAAAGTAGTGAAGCCCGGAAGTGCTGCTAAACATGTTATTTTCTTAATATTTCTTTTGAACAATAAAAAGGAAAAATGAATCCATTTTCAGCAGTTCTAACCTACCAAATGAAAAAATAAAAGCGGTTGATACAACTTTGCAACAGATAGAAGATTAGGAATTTAACATGAGAGAGAAGAAAAAAACTACTACAATGGCAATAAATACAGTACTCAATCAGGACTTTGCAGAATTTCTGAAAGATTTAGAAGCGTCCTTTCCGAATTCGTGCCCAGGCTATGGCCACAACTGCAGCACCTCCCAAATGTGCCGATCCCTCCCAAATGTGCCGATCCTGAGATATGGCTATCTCCCTGCAATAATAAAATAACAGCAATTAGATATGGTTACATTCACAATGATCTGGTCTGATGTCCTGCAGTAGGGGCTGTAAGAAATTTAAACTTCCAATATAATTTCGTCACCGTGACGACTATACAGCACACGGCAGCTCTAACATACTCTCATTTCATTATAACTTCAATATGTTAAACAAAACCTTCTATTATTCCTTTCCTTAACACAGTAGTTTACTCTAACATGTTAACAGTTTTTATATACTCTATAGAAAAGGTCAACTGTGCTGTCAGATAAGAAAACCCATTAAGTGATGATTCTATGAGAACTCATCTTTGACAACCCTTATATCTATTGAATGCCATATCCTAAGATTTGCTTAGCAACCCAAAAAAAAAAAAAAAAAGATGGCATATCCACAGGTCACCGTAGTATTTGAAAGTTAACTGAACTTGTATGTCATCCAGCAAGCATGTATTGATTATTACAGTTCTACCACCATATAATCATGACAGTACTCTTAACCTGCTTGAATCCATAGAAACTACTAAAGAATGAGTCGTGTCCAGGAAAATGGTTGGTGAAAAGAAAGTAACAGCCTACAAGAAGAAATCCAACATACCTCTATCATCCTCAAGATATCTTTTCCAATTAGAAAGATCCCCTGAATGATAATTAACCAAAAGGCTTTTTTGTAAGGATGTTCAGAATTAGCCTCACACAATCATATTGACATAACCTAAAAGTGAGCTTACCAGTAAGATGGCAGGGACTGGTATGATAAAGTCGAAATAGAGGGTAGATTTTGGGAAGAGGAATACATCAAGCAACATAATAGGCTTAATAGCATTCACAGCTCCACTTGCCCCCTAAACAACACAAGCAGACTCAATAGTCAGATGAATTTCATGTTTCAACAAATGCTCCATATGTAATTTAGGAACTATCTACATTCCTTCACCATTTTCTAGAAAATCAGAGCATTGGGACGTTTTCTCACGAGGCAATACATGTAAATAATGATACGGTGAAGAGTAGGTACATGTCCATATAAAGCAATCATTTTCTCCAATACTATTATCATGATTCCCATGCATCGACCTATATTTTCAATGAGAAAACGGTCTAACTTATTAAAAACTCCATTTCTAAAGACAAGGCGAACTCCTATAATTAGAGTAATAAAGAAGTTATTTTTTCACATGAATATATATAAATGAGGGATTAGATTATTCTTTACTTAAAAAAATCTATTCAGAGAAAATACCCTCGTATACTACAAAATAATAAGGGAAAATTTATAAACCAAATGAAAGTAAAATCAATCCATTTGTTTCACTCACTAGAGTTGATGGAACAAACTCAACTTTTGGCATGGAACTCACATGAAGCGACGGGAACTCAAATGTTACCAAAAATTTGCAAAAGTTTCATTCCAACTGCCTTTAACTAGGTAGAACAATTGGTATAAGACACCAGCAGATAGCTTTCCCGCAAGATGGAATTTTATTCAGATATAATTAACGAATCATTGCAAGGCATCAGCATCTGTCCAGAGACCAGTTTTGATTAGAAAATGTAAGGATCTCAGTATGAAAAAAGGTTGCAAAAATCATACCAATCCTGGTGTATTTGACGGGTCTTTGTTCCAAAGTTGTTGGCCCTGCAGCAAACAGACTGCGAGATATAGTCACATTGGTAACATGAACAATCTTGTCAAGCAGTTGCCATGCATATGTTATCACAAGCAAAATTGTCGATGGTTGAATATTTAATTTCCAATAAAATGAATGATGGGAATTGCCAGTGGCCATTGGCAGCACAACCATGTAATATAATCAACCTCCATAGAACAAATTTTTTTTTTTTAATTTTTTTTTTGTCTTCCTTTTCATTTTTCTGATAAGCAACGGATTTTATTCAAGGACCAGAATAGAAGGCACAATAAATGAGAAATACCAGAAATAAATCGATTGGACAAGGCATTTACAAATTTTACTTCTAAGTTAAAATATGTTTGAATAAGTGCAAAACATTAATCAAATAAAATTTAGACATACTAGTGCTCAGGGAGAAGTATGTTGGTTCATTCTTTTTATAGCACCTCATCACGTCTTAAATCAATATCTCCCACTGAAATTCTGGACATTCTATATTATCAGTGTACCTTTGATGATGAGGCCATAAAGGCTTTGTGCACCAAGTAAAAAATTGAACCACCAAGATCCCCAGCTAGATACAACATAAGCAAAAATTCAGGTCCAAAAGCTCTTCCAATCTGGCAAATGTGAAATATTAGCAGAACAGAAATTGATGAAATATACGAATGGAAAGCAAATAAATTGATGCAGTTAAGACGTTTAAAGTTTACAAAATTTTTACAAGAGACAATCAGGAAGAAAAAAAGAAGAAGAAGAGGAAATGAAAAATGTAATTTGATTTTTATAATTAAACTAGTTTAGTATCCCTCAACTAAGTCTATCTTGGTAAAAAAGAGAGCACTGTTGAATGTGAAAAAAAAAAAAAAAAATACTATGAACTATCAACACAGCATATGGTAGTGATAGTCTGATTAGGTTTCTCCATTGCCTATAGGGAAACTTAGACATTCCAAAGATATTATTATTGGTTTTTATTGAAATCATAAAATCCCCAATCTCAAGAAGCACATTTCAATGCTACTAGAAACACAATGGATTCAATTTCCATTGGATGACCAAACATCCACAATTTTTTATTTTTTATTTTTCTGGATTTAAAATCTTAAGCATAAAAGGTTTTGTATTTGGTATTTAAATTTATGTACACTTATATATAAAGCTTCAAGGCATTGTATACTGCCTATGTGTTAGGAGTTCTCTCTCTTCTTTGATAAAATTTCCTTTGTTCGTCAGAAAACAAATGCTAAGCTATGGTCAGAATTAAGCAACGATTATATGATGAATGAAAAAATTAAAGGAAAAACTACATTTACCACCCCCCTAACTACCATCATTTTTGCAATGTCCCCCAATGTTTCAATTTTTGTAATGTCCCCCCAATCTTCCATTGGGTTGCAATGTCTCATTTTGTGGCTCAAAATGACAAAAATACTCTTAATGAGATAAAAAAAAAAAAAAAATTCATAAAAAAAGGTATGTCATTTTTTTTTTTTTTTTTTTAATCTTATGAAGGGTATTTTTGTCATTTTGGGTTATAGAAGAAGGACATTGCAATCCCAATGGCATGACGCATATACAAAAGAACACAAAAAAGAAAGAAAGAAAAAGTAAAACAAAGACAAGTCTAATCACACAAGAGATACAAAGGCAATTATATTACATTCTTTCCGAAGAAGTAAAGCCCGATCATGTTAGAAACAGTATGCCCAACATCGATATGACTGAATGCGGAAGTAATCAATGTGTGAAATCGTCCACTTCTAAAATTGTCTAGTGAGATCTGTTCAGAAAACATCAATAAGTCATGAGTTTAGGAAGATATCAAATTAAATAGAACAATCCTTAGATTGAAGGATGGTCATTTCCAATGGATCTAGGATTTTACTAGGAATTCCCTCTGTATGCTTCTGGCACAGACCAATCCAGTCATCCAGAGACAGAGCACCCCACCAAGTAAGAGTATAGGAAACAAAATCTAAACCTGGCATAATTTAGTACACATGGTTTAAAATCGGACTCACCATGAAGTTATTCCTCATAAATTTTGGATCTGCAACCCGCCATAACATAAAAACTAGCCATAATCAAGCCGTAAACCACACCATCAGTTGTTAGTCCTCGGAACGATGATCTCCTGAAGACAGGAGAAGATAACTTGTTGACATAGAAGAAGTTATATAAGAGCAGAAGTATGCCTTTCCAGCAAAGGATTATAATAATGAAACCCATCCATTTTTTATGCAGTTAATGTGCAGCAAGACATAAATTGTCCGAGTATTACAAGGCAACTAATTTGTTCCTCGCAATGGTTTACATTTCCTATCTCAATTTAGGGGCTTCGAATGGGTAGAAATAGATAAGTTAACCATTATTAATTTTCTCCCTTATTAACAAAGAATAGCCACAAAACTGAGAGATCCTATGATTCCAGAGACTAAAAAAGGAAATTGCTGAAAACAAAAAGGTTCAACAAACGTAGTCTAAATTTCTGATTCACAAATGAGTATGAGGATCTTCACTTCCCGGCAAGGCAAACATTATACTAACTGCAGAGAGAACAAAAGAACATTCAAGAAAAGAAATTACAATTCCTCTTCCACTTTCTTTCAATGTCTCAGCAAACAAACAGGCCCATTAGCACGTACAAAACAAACGCATTACCAGCCACGCCTATGAGAATCAAAACTTGGGTTGAACCGAAAGCTCTGCCGGTGAAGTTGAGCTCTAAGAAACCGAACTCTGTTATCTAAAAGGCTCTTCCTTGAAAACCTCAAGAGGGTATTTGCTGAATCCAGCAAGAACTGCTTTGCAATGACCGGGTTTGACAGAAACCCGCAAATAATTTTCCATGAAAAACTGTGCCATGAATGAGACTGGTGGTGAAATGTGTGAGAGCAAAAAGAGTCGAGAAGTTGATTTTGAATTTGGGTATTGGGTTTGGTTATAGAAGAGAGTGGTTTATAAGGGTGAGAATGGAGGAGAGTAAAGGAAGTGGAGGTGTTTGAGAGTTTCATGGGGATGTTTGAGGCAACTTTGACAGAAAAGAGCCTTAGCATTTTTTGGTTTGAATTGCTTTTGCTTATAGGATTTATTTTTGAAGAATTCTTTTCTTATACGACGTGGGGACTTGAATCAAAGAAAGGGACCTCATGCAGAACTTGGGGACGAAGCGGTGAGTTTAGTGTGAACAGCAAAAGTGACTCGTTTTGGTCCCCAAAACCAAAAGGCAAAAGGGTAGGTCCTTCATTGCTTTTCTGCTTACGATTAAAAGTAGAGGAACCATATAATTAGTATATATGGAGAGAAATCATTTTATATTGTAGATTTTATTTTTCTGTATTTAACATGTACATGGTACTACGTTATTTAAAAATTTTAAATGTTATGACAACATATTCATTATGTGCCAGTGGCAACATGTAAATCATTAAATTTGAAATCTAATATAAATCATGAAATGATTAATTTCCATTTCATTTGAAATAGAGAAAATCTTATTTTGGTTATATGATAAGGCGGGATTTTTTTTTTTTTTTTTTTCCTTCTCATTTATATGTAGGGTTAAACGAATTGACTCGGTCTTGGTTTATTTTAATAAATGAGACAATCGTGCACACAAAAATATACTCAATCATTAAACATGATATATTCACATAAATTCAGCTCAACTTTATAAATGATTATGAACACTAATCATATAAGCTCAGCTCACTCGTTAGCTCATTCGTATACATACATTCAAGTAACCCATATAGCATATTTATTACTTCATACCTAATATACCTATTTATATTAATATACATACATACGTAATATATATAGGAGTAAAATGCCGATAAAGATGTGGTTGTCACTTTTAGGTATTCGCATCCGTGCGATTATTGCGGTTATTATCTGTTATCCGCATATGAGGTAATTGACATTTTGAATTATTATTTAATCTATATGCAAAATTATATAATGTAGTTATTATTATATGCAAGTTTAAATAAATTAAAATTTAACTTGTTACACAATTCACGATTATCAACCATAAAAGGGTCATTGTCTCATAGAATAATTGAGATTTGGATTACCCAAAGAAAAAACAAAAAAGTAAATTGCAGGGATTTAGTTGTTGGTAAGAATTTAATGGAACTCACAAAAATACTCATACCCTGAATCTTTGAAAAATTATATCTAGACTTGGCAATTCGGGTAAATGAGTCGAGTTTGGGTCAACCCGACTGACCCGTCAACATTTTTAGCACTAACTCGAACCTGAGCAACCTAATTATTATTCGGGTTACCCGACACGACCCAATGAACCTATTTAATTTAACAACTACACCATCATGGGCGATAGCAACTACACCATCCACAAAATTTTCTACCAAAACTCGACCCTTCGCGTCTCAATCGCTGCCTTTTATAATTCAAACACCGGTTGTTTTCCTTTAATAAAAAACATAGTTTGGTAACCCACTTTTATTCTTCCTCTATTTCTTTTCACTTTTTTTAAAAATATCAAATCAAAAACATTCTAACTTTTTTACACTTTTTATATCACATCAATTATATTTTATTATTATTCAAATAAAAAAAAAACTCACTACAAACAAAACTTTTTCACTTTTCAATAAAATATTCTCAAATTTTATATCATATCAATCACTTTTTACTATACAACACACAAATATTCCACAACACAATTACTTACCAAACAAGCCTATACCCTCTTCTCTTGTCCGATTTGAGCTAGTGCCAAAACAAAGCAAACTAAGGGTCCGTTTGGGTTTGCGATTTCAAAAAGTGCGATTTAAAATTACGATTTTAAAATGTGCGATTTCAAAAAAGTGATTTTTAAAAACGCAGTTAAGCGTTTGGCAAAATCACAGTTTAGCCTTTAAAATCGCGAATTTACCTTTTAAAATTCTGCGTTTTCAAAAAAGCACCATCTTATCTGCGATTTGAAAAAGCAGATTTTCTGCGTTTTCAAATCGCAATTTTTAAAAACGCAGTTCCCAAACGATCTATGTTCTGCGATTTGGTTTAAAATCGCACTTATTGTCTACGAAATCGCAATCTCAAACGCACCCTAAATCTGCTTTATAATTGCAGCAATTCTTCACTACTTCACAGTGATTTACAATCTTATGCCGGTTGTGATGGGGAAAACGTTGTGGCCCTGTCTGAAGACGACCCGAAGCTGGGGGACGTATCAAAGCGCTGCACGACTCGGGTGGTAGCACCCGTTGAAGCTTATGGGGGTGAGAGTAGTGATGAGATTAGAGGGGTCCTGAGAAATGGGTTTTGGCTGAAATGGAAATCCGCCAACTGCAGCATTTGCGAGAAAAGTGGTGGGTTTTGTGGGTTCGTGTTGGACAACGACAACATTAATGGTGAACTGTGAAGTGAAGCCGCGTGAAGCTGTGACCCGTGAGTGTGAACCCGGAAGTGAAGGGCCTGAAGAACAGTGAACTGTGAACAGTGTGAAGGGCTAGGGGTTTTGTTTTGAAGTGCTAATTTTTTTTTTAAAATAAAAATAATCGGGTTATAATAGTGTTAGTGGCCCAACCCATGGGTTGACCTACCAGACACGATTCTTATCGGGTCATAATCAGGTTGACCAACCCGATTATGACCCGAACCCGACTAGTCCAAACTTTGTATTTTCGTGTCGTGTTCGTGCAGGGTTCACTTATCGTGTCAAAAATTGTCAATCCTAATTATATTTATATATATATATATATAGATGCAGATGGATAATAACCGCCTGCATCTGCTATTTGCATATGCAGATACGGTTATTCCCTTTATATATATATAATTAAATTCACTAAATTGAAGTGTTTTGAATTTGGTAAGTTCATTATCTTTAGGTTATGTTAGATTTTTTTCATTATCATGTCAAAGTCATGATAGTGAAAACATTAAAAGTACAGAAAAAGAAAAGAAAGAACGAGACAAGGAACACATTAGATAATAAGCGGAGGTGAAGTTTATATTATTTGTTAATTTCTTTTTCTTTAGAACATAAAACAAAATACAAAACAAAATCACACACACTTACATTGACCACTTATATATATTCTCACCTAGGAAACTGTTGTTAAGTGTTAAAACAATCCAATCTTGTAGGTTATTTTTCATTCAAATTTTTATCTCTTAGATGCAGTGGGGAACCATGATTTGCATGATGAGATTTCAAGAACACACAAACAACAACTTGAGCATCAAGCCAAGGAGTTGTTCCTTCTATGTCGTTGCTTTTGCACAAGAAAGGATGTGGGTATTCTGCCTCTTTGCTTCCATTGAATAACAAAATTACTACTTCTAGCTAACCAACAAAAAAAATTTCACCAGAAAATAGAATTGCAAAGAAAATAATTGGTGAAAAACAGATACCTCCATGGTGAAAAACAGAACCACTACTTCAATGAAAAACAACAGAAAATCGTCATCCATCAATGAATTTATGCCCTAACATTGCTAAACAACATGCCCTAACATTGCTAAACAACAGAGAATCGTCTCAACAGTGATGAAATGGACCAAAACAAAGCATCCATATTCGTTTCAGACATTTTGTCGAACCCCCGCGAGCTTCTTGAAGAACAAAAAAAGACAACAAAAATAACAAAAAAAATTATCAAAACAAAAATAAGCAGTGACCGGCTGTAGAGAGAGAAAAAACACAACAAAAACAAGCATCTTTCAACCAGAGAGATAGAGACCGTAGAGAGAGAATGACGGTGGTTGGCGCTCCTGGTCAGCGGTGGGAGGCGAACTGCCGTGGGCGGTTTTTGATTTTGATTTTTTTTTAAAACAAAAAAATTAAAGTAAACTTGCCACGTGGGACAAGAACTCTTGTCCCACGTATAGAAGAACAACTCCCAAACGGCAAACAACTGGTTGGGTCCAGTCGCCATGAGGGTTGTAACCCGAAGCACGCAGCGCACGCTCCATCGGCTCACATCGACTTCCAAACGATCACCAATTATCCCAATACACAAAACCCAATTATTTTTCACAACCTTCAATTCCTCAACCCCAATCCCTTCCGAATTCTCCCAGCAATCCCATTACAGGAAACAGATTTCCCTCGCCAATCTCCTCCAGAGGTACGGCTTCCCGTCATCTCAACTCCACAATTTCCTCGCAAAAAACAAATTTTTGCTGAATTCCAATTCGCGGCAGATTGAAAAGTCTCTTGGTATTCTCTTAAAACTCAAAATTCCACAGAAATCTTTGGTTTCGTTGATATGTGACTGTCCTGGGGTCTTGGAATTTGAATTTCTCAGAAAATGGGAAATGGGATTCCTAGAATTGGAGTTCTTGAGCGGTTCCCCTGTGATAATTAGGAATGTGCTCGAACTTGCTAGGAGGTTTCAGTTAGACCCATATAGTTTTTCTAGGAATGTGGAGGTTTTGAGGGGTTTAGGGTTTAGTGATGGGACTGTCAGTAAGGTTTTGGAGGGTTTTCCTAGAGTAATTATGATGGATAAGAAGGAAATTCATAGGAGAATTGTATTTTTTATGGAAATTGGGATTGAAAGGAATGAAATTGATTGGATTTTTTGTTCGTTTCCTAGTGTTTTAGGATTTGGGGTGGAAGAAAGGTTAAAGCCATTACTTTTTGAGTTTGGGGATTTGGGGTTTAGTGAGGATTTGGTAAGGAAAGAGATTGTTAGGGAACCGAGAATTCTCGGGATGGAATTGGGGGAACTTTCGCGGTGTTTGGAATTGCTGAGGACTTTGAAATGCCGGCAACCGATCAAGGAGAAGATTTTGATCGGAGGAGCATTTAGAGCTGGGTTTGAAGTGAAACTGAGAGTTGACTGCTTATGCAAACATGGGTTGATTCGTAGAGAAGCCTTTAAGGTGCTGTGGAAAGAGCCAAGGTTGATTGTATATGAGATAGAGAACATTGAGAAGAAGATTGAGTTTTTGGTGCATAGGATGAAAGTGAATGTTGGCAGTTTGGTTGATGTTCCTGAGTATCTGGGTGTAAACTTTGAAAAACAGATTGTTCCTAGGTACAGTGTGATTGAGTATTTGAGAGCAAAAGGTGGGCTTGGTTTTGAGGTGGGGTTGAGGGATTTGATAAAGCCAAGTAGGCTTAGATTTTACAATCTTTATGTCAAGCCATATCCGGAGTGTGAAAGAATGTTTGGTAGATTTTCGGGCGATGTTGAAGTGAAAAGCCGGCATCCAACCGGTCTGTGGAAGCTCTTTAAACCACAAAGGCATTCAGAATCCAAAGAAGATGTGGAAAACATGAAATGCTTCGTGGAATCGCTGTCCTGATTATGAATCACTCGTTGCTATCTGAATTGAAAAGAGTGTACCGAGTGGGTTGTTTTTGTTGCAGTCTCAATGATGGCATGATTATTGCTCTTCTGGTGCATGATAAAGAAAGCTAAATGAAGGGCTGCTGTTTCATTGGTCGAATGAGGGACTAGAGGAAGCAAACTTTGAAGTAAACTATACGTGGAGCTAAATTGCCTGCTGCTTTTCCCAATGTTGCAGATTGTTGAGGCTCCTAGTTGTCATAGAAACTAGAATGTGATGAATCTACCTCCTGTTCTGCTGTTCTGATCTCTTACCTCTACTTTCTTTATGCCAAGGAGGCTGTCAATCAGCGTAAAATTTGGTGCAAAGTTTTACGGGACGCATTTCTTACTTGTACTAATCATCATTCATGTATGTTATATTTGATTTAGGCCCGGTATGTTTTAGGTTTAAAATATTTTTTGGAAAATATTTTTCGTATTTTTCGATGTTTGGTGCAATCGAAAATAATAGTTAAATCGAAAATATTTTCAATTTGACTAAAAACATTTCTTTTAGTTTCTGAAAATGATTTCAATTTTCAAATTTCGTAAATTATTTTTCGAGTTTGAGTTTATTTTTTTTCAAATTGTTGGACCACCACTAAGCCAGCACAAAGCCACCATTAGACTAGCACCGAGCCATCCCCAGACCACCACCGAGCCATTCTCGGACCACCATCGAGCCACTCATGGTTCACCATCGAGTCACCCCCCGGGCCAATGCCCATTACTGAGCCACCGTCGAACCACCACTGGGCCACCCTTTGACAATACCAGACTACCATTGAGCCACTGTCGAACGACTGTTGAACCACTATTGGGCTACTCTCGAACCACCGACGGGCTTTGCCATATCATTGTTGAAACTCAAATTATTAAGTTGATTTTTTATTTTTATTTTTTATATTAATATTTATATATTGTGAATAAAAATTAATTTTTATAGGTTAATATTATTAAATAAAAATATAAAAATATTTGTGATTTTTCAAAACTGAAAAATGTTTCCAAACATAAAGAAAAGATGTGGTGTATCTTTATTAAATTCAGAGGTGGTGGAAGAGGAGGCAGAGGTAGAGGTGTCTTACTTGTCTTTGTGAAATCCCATGCAAAAATTTGCTTAAACTTGTAGTCTAAGCCAAGTCGAAAGATGGAACATATGGCATTGGCATTGGCTCTTGTCATGGGCATGGATCATCAACAACTCTAAAAGGCTTTTAAAAGATCTATCTATTTGTAAAGAACTTAATTTCTTTTACTGTAATTCTGGATGGAATGGATGGATGGATGGATATGTAAATGAATGGATAGAAGTGTATATATGAATGATGATTGAATAGAATGCAGTAGCTATATTGAATGGAATCAAAGGAACGTAGGTGTGAGCAATTTGAGAAGCCCAATTTCTTCCAAAGTCACAAAGAAACAAAAGAGGATAAAGCTCCCAATGGTCTTTACAAAGCTCTACAAAAAGCTACTTAAAGCCCACACTAAAGTGACAGCTAACAAATTCGGCCTTTTGAATATCAGGCCCACGCACGTTCCTGTGTAACAGCAACGTGCGTGATATCAGCTCCTCCAAAACGCACCGGATTGCCCACCAGCTGTAATCCAACTTCTGCTTGACTTCATGAGAGACTGCCACGTACCCTTCCAGATTCTTCTATCCCCAAGCATTTCGCAAGCCTTTTTTTTTTTTTTTTTTTTTTTCTTCTTCTTCTTCTTTTCTCAAACCCTAGCACTTCTTGCAGCCGCCGTCTCCTTTCTCAGACATAACCGTTACGTTAGGTTGTCTGAAATGCACTTGACACTATTTCATAAAACCTACCGGTCAGTGAGTCCTCAAAGAACGGGAAAGCCGATCAAGCCCCAAACTGTTCTTTCAATTTTTTTTTTTTTTTTATTTTTTTTTTAAAATACTTCTATAATTCTTTTAAAATCATTTTTTCTTTTCTTTTACTCCCTTAATTTTCTTTTTTTTTTTTAAAATTTCGTCTCCTTATATCGCCCAGTTGTTGCACATCAATTAGATACGGCATTGTTTGGCAAACCACTCTATTTTTTTCTTCATAAAAGTCAAGTTAAAAACATTTATATTTTTTATATCACATCAATAATTTTTTATTATTATTTAAAGGGGAAACTTCACAAAAGGGTACCCAACTATTGCGCCTTTTCAATTAAGGGTACTAATGTAGCAAAATGTTTAATTGAGTGTATGAATTTATCAAAACCGTTCAATGTAGGGTATTCTGTCACCCTCCGTTCTAAATCGATGACGGAACCCAAAATACATGCGTTTCACGTGATATTTTAGCTTTGAACTACCACTTTTGCTCCTTATCTAAACGATCAAAAGACCCGTTATACTCGAACTCAAAACACACTCTTCTTCCCTCCCAACGCAACACAGTAGCCGAACTAGAGAGATCGGGCTCAAACACTTTCGTCCAACAACATTGTGAAAATGTGGGTTTTTATTCTTGACCATTATCCTCCTAAACTTCACTCCTATTTTCGTTCCCGAAGGAGACCCATTTGTACAGTTACGGCGCCGGGGTGAAATGGAGCCTATGTCCGACAGTGAGTCGACAGAGTCCAGATCAAACGGTCCAGTATGCAAATGTGGAAAGACATCATCATCTTGGACGTCGTTCACCCTAAGTAATTTTGGTAGGAGGTTTTTTTCATGTGTAGATTACAAGGTAAGAGATTTTTCCAAAAGTTTTTCCTTTTGATTTTCCCCAAATTTTTTCCTTTAGGGTTCTATCTCTGACTTACCGTGAAATGGGTTGATTTTATTTTATTTCCGATTATTCAGAAACCAGAGGTGAGATGTGATTATTTTAAATGGCGTGATCCTGAAATCTGTGTCTACGGTCAGAGAGTTGTGTCGAGATTGAGAGATTGGCAGGAGAATCTGAAGGCACTGAAGGCCAAACATGAATTGAGTCGAATAAATAGGTTGGATGAAGTTGGAAAATACAAGAATGAAGTTGAGAAATGTAGGGCTGAAGCTGAGAAATACAAGTTCAAACTACGTAGACAAAATGATAAGTTTCGGTCAGTAGAGAGGAAGTACCAAATTGCATTGGTCTGTTCATGGGTGATGTTGATGTGGTTGCTGGTATATCCTTTGTATAGCAGAGAGTTTCTTCCATCAAGAATGATGTTGCAATGAAACAATTGATCAATTGTTTCATGATCAATTGATTAATTTTGTTGTTGATCAAATGCTAATGTTGTTGTATTTTGTAATGCTTTGAACATTTTGTAGTGCAAGATTCTGTAATGTTATTGTTAATATTGATATTGTTGACATTGTATGGTGCTTGGTATGATAATTCATTATGCACAATTCAATTATGAGCAATGGTTGCAAGTGGGCAGCAAATGGGCATAAGCAAATATGGTACCAACTTTGGTACCAAATTTGATCACAATCCTCATATGCTTGAGCATTAACATTATGCACTTCTCTTTTCCTTTGGTACCAAACTTGGGCACTTGGCATACCAAATTTGGTACCAAATCTGCAAAGGGGCAATAAATAGGCTCTTCCAAAATTGGTATCAAATTTTGTTGCAAATTTGGTACCAAATTTACAAAATGGACAGTAAATCCACCACAATGATACCATAACCTGTACAAATCCACTTGATACCATAACCTGCCTAATCAATTTACAACAATGGTTGCAAGTGGGTAGCATAACCAAATTTGGTACCAACTTATGCAGTAAATACTTGGTACCAAATTTTGTTCTAAATTTGACCACAATCCTGCACAACCAAATACTTCCATACCATAATCTGCATAACCAACTACTTTAACATAAATCATCACACTTTAACTTCATTATTGATAATAAACCATGTTCATCACACTTTAACATAACATAACATAACATAACTAGCAAACTTGTTCATCACACTTTAACATATGTTAACATAATAATAAATCATGTTCATCACAATTTAACATAATGAAATAAATATTGTTCAGACTCTCCACATCTTTTTCTTCCCTTTGTCATTCTTCTTTGCAACTCCTTGTACTTCTGGTTGAGGAATGAAAGTGGATGCAGCAACCAAATTGTGCATGTCGAAATCAGGGGGAGCAACTCTAAAAGTGATACCAATTGCACTTCTGGGAGGACCCCATGAGCATGCTGGTCCACCCCCTGGAACTTTCGGTGGTCCAGCAGGGTTTCCAGTGAGATCGACAAGGAGTTTTCCTTTGCTCTTGTGCATTCCTGTTTGCAAAACAGAAGTTCTCAACCTGCCAGATATTCTTGTCCTGGTGGCCAACCCGAGATTGCTCTTTTGACCCCTACCTTGTGCAGTAGTTGTACTGCTTTCACCCCTTCCTCTTGTCTTATTTTGACCCCTACCTTGTGCAGTTGCAATGCCTTCACCCTGACCTTGTCCTTCCCCTTCAATGCTTGCACCCCTTCCTCTTGTGCTTCTTTGACCTCGACTTTGTGTAGATGCACTGCTTGCACCCCTTCCCTGACCTTGTCCAGACGCACTGCTTGAACCCTCTTCTCTTCTCCTCTTTTGACCCCTACTTTCTGTTGGGTGAGTAGGATTACCAACACATGGGGCACTGGATGTAGCACTGGATGAGGCACTTGGCATTGATGCAGTAGATTGGACCACAGATGGGGCACTGAATGAACCATCCAACAACAAACAAAAGCGAATAAACTAGTTAGTAAACAACATTGAATAACATACAAGTTTGCAGTCATAAATATAACACAGGAAACACTTACCCTGTCAAGATTGCAGTCTAGATCTACTGCATGTGTTCTATAGAAATTCCGCCTACGTTCTTATCTTTCATCATGCCGCATCCTCGCAGTGCATGTTCTAGTATTGTGACCATACTTTTTGTACATCCTACATTGGTTCTTCGTACCACCCTTTCTAACTGTGTAGGGATTTAAGGTCTCATCAGCCCCTCTGCTCCTCAGTTTTTTAGGTCTTCTCGAAGATGCCCTTGCCTTAGGTGGTTCAATGATGGGTTGATTTGTCATAGCTCACTGCTCCTCACTAGGTACATGGTAGATGATGGGTGTGTATGCCTTTAGGTATATCTCCTTGCTTAAGTGTGGACTCAGATAATCCTCAGGGTTGCCTCCACCATGCCATATTGATGAGATGTCATGAGCACATGGGATACCAGAAACATCCCACTTTTTGCACCCACATGTCTTGGCAGCTAAATTCACAGCATACCTTCTACCCCTACACTCGACCTCAAATAAACCATCACCAGCAAATATTGGCGTACAATGTCCGGCCTCATCTTCCTCTATCTCCAACTTCTCCTTAATTTTTGGCCCAACATTGCCTTCCATCGCAGCTATAATTTCTCTTTTCTGTTGGTACCCTCTCATCAAGATGGTCATAATGCCTTCCAACATTGCCAGTATGGTCTTATCTCTGAACTTGGTGATCCAAGAATTGAAGCACTCGGCCAAATTATTGCGTAAGATATCACACTTTGCATATGTGTTGAACCATCCCCTACACCAAGTTGCAGGGTCAACCTTCGAAAGGTACTCATATGCTGACGGATTAAGGCCCTTAAGCTCTTTCATTACAGCATAGAACTCATTCTGTGTGTAAGATGCAACAGCTCTCCACAACAAGTCCTTTAGTAACACCCCCCGGTGACCGTCATTTCAAAAATTGGCGTACAAGTGCCGCACACATATCTGATGCTTAGCATTAGTGCACACCTCCATAAGACTTGGTACAAGACCCTACACACATGAAAAGCAAATCAAACACATAGAAAAATACCACATAATCTAGAATGAAACATCTAGCATAAAAAGCATAAGTGGAAAGATACCTTCTACCTATCTGAAATAAAAGTCCATTTAAGTACACCACTGGGCCCAAGATCAGCTAATAGTGCCTCAAGAAACCATGACCAGCTATCCTTAAAAACTTGTTGTGCAAATTATAATACTCGCAAGTGCATGAATCATTTTGCAATATAGTGTTATGCAAGTGCGTGGTCGATCCCACAGAGAATTGTGTTGCGAAAATTAATCTCTATTCAAACTAATTCTATTTTAACCTAGTTCCAAATTTAGGGATTTTTAACAAAAGAAAAACATAAACAAAATTAATGAAAATAAAGGGGTCTAGGGTTTTGGAATCCATACTCACCAAATCACAACAACCTAATATCATGCTCATCACACATATTTTGAGGTTTTCAAATGCAAATCTTAGGTATGTTCTACTTTTGCTTCAAAAATAGTTTAAATCATTCAATGAATCCATTTTTCCACAAATCATAAAAGATATCTAGTTTCAACTAAATCATCAAATGTATCCATAGAATGAAACACAATGAATATCCAACATAAATGAAAACCCAAGCCATCAATTTAATGAAACTATATCAAATCATCACTTGTATCCAGAAATCCCAAGAGATATCCAAAAATAATCTCAAAAATCGAAATAGAACAATGAGAAATCAAGCCCATAAACTCAAATAGCATAAACAAGCATGAAACTCAGTTTCTATTCATTGGTGAGGTTTCATCCTCAATCCTAGATGAAAGTATTAGCTAGACATGAACAAAGAAAGCATAAATAAACTACAAGAATGCATTAAAAATGAATAAACTTAGAAAAGATTGAAGTTTTAGGTCAAAATCGACCCAAAAACCCTAAGATACAGTGAAATCGGCCCCTAGGGCACTCCTAAGCGGCCTCCTCCGCGGCTCTTCTTCTAAAAATGAGAAAAGAATGGTATTTATAGAGTTAGCTAGGGTTTCTGAAATTCCACCTCCGCATAAATTCGATCGATCGATTTTAAAATCGATCGATCTACTTAATATTCGATCGATCTACTTTTCGATCCATCGAAAATATTCGATCGATCTACTTTTTCAGCACTTCCGAAAATCCAGCTTTTCTATGTATTTTTGCCTTGAAAATTGTCATTTTTCTCTTATTGCCCTGCAAAACGCAAAAACACTAAAACTAACCAAAACATCAGAAAGTAACAAAGCTAAAGGTTTAACCAATGTAAATTAAGGGGTCTAAATATACACTTTTTGGCACTCATCACTCTCCACAACAAGTCCTTTAGTAACACCCCCCGGTGACCGTCATTTCAAAAATTGGCGTACAAGTGCCGCACACATATCTGATGCTCAGCATTAGTGCACACCTCCATAAGACTTGGTACAAGACCCTACACACATGAAAAGCAAATCAAACACATAGAAAAATACCACATAATCTAGAATGAAACGTCCAGCATAAAAAGCATAAGTGGAAAGATACCTTCTACCTATCTGAAATAAAAGTCCATCTAAGTACACCACTGGGGCCAAGATCAGCTAATAGTGCCTCAAGAAACCATGACCAGCTATCCTTGGTCTCTGCCTCTACAACTGCCATGGATATTGGATACATGTTATTATTGGCATCCCTTCCAATAGCTGCCATTAACTGCCCCTTGTAAACCCCCTTCAAGAAAAATGCATCAAGGCCTATCACAGGCCTACACCCATCCTTGAAGCCATTTTTCATTGCTGCCAAGGATATGTACATCCTTTGGAATCTACATGGCATTTCAGGCATAGGTCTCTCAACCATCAAAAGAACACAACTCCCCACATTTGTGCTTCTGATTGTCGCGCAATAGTCCCATAGACGATGGTACTGCTCACCCAACTTCCCATAAATCACCTCTTGTGCCCTCTTCCTAGCCCTATACAGGGTACTAGGGTGGATTTCAACATTCCATTTCTTCTTCACCTTCTTCTTCAGGACTTCTACAGGCATGTTCGGTTGATCTCTAAAACTGACCAAGCAACACTCAGCAATCCACGTGGAAGTAATCAAATGATTCTTGTATTTCCGGGCACATGTATGTTTGGGCCTAAGCGAAATCAGCATGAATGTGGCCTCACCCTTCAACTGTCTTCCATAAACCCTATATTTACAATTCTTCTCTCCACACACAGCAACTACTTTCGATTTAGAATTCTTTTGGTAAACCAAGTCCTTCCCATAAATCACAAGTTCACCTGGAATGGGTATATATGTTTACCTCTAGCCATTGACTGAGGAGTTACAAGAAAAGTGGAACATAGGGGTGCACACATATGATGCATCAAAGAAAAATAATTTTGTGATGCGGGCGCAGTTGATATGGACAATTAATGACTTTCCTGCATTTGCAGATGTGTTCGAGTGGCCTAACAAGGGTGTCAAGGCATGCTCTATTTGTATGCATTCAACAAGGTCTAGATGGTTGTATAACGGCAAAAAATTTTGTTATATGGGGCCTAGGCGATACTTGTCGATGGATCATCCTTGGAGGCGCAACAAGAGAGCATTTGACGACACTCAAGAACGAGAATGTGTGCCCGACGTGCAAAGTGGTGATGACATCCTAAGACAGTTGGAGGGGATGGTATTTAGGGATGAGAGTGCGGGCAAGACAAAAGAGAAGAAGTGGAAGATGGGACAATTGACAGAAGCTGCAACTGACGATGTCGTGTGGAAAAAGAAAAGTGTTTTCTTTTGTTTGTCGTACTGGAAAGATAATTTATTGCGGAACAACCTTGATGTCATGCACATAGAGAAAAATGTGATGGACAACATACTTGGCACAATTCTCAACATCAAAGGGAAAACAAAGCACGACTTCGCAGCCCGCCAAGACTTGCAAGAAATGGGTTTGGGGCCTAAACTGCATCCGTTTACCGGCGATGATGGTAAAACCTATATACCCGCGACTTGCCACACAATATCCAATGAAGAGAAAACAAATTTTTTGAAGGTGATTCGAAATCTAAGGGTGCCTGACGGATATGCATCAAACGTTTCTCGGTGTGTACGCCTTAAGGAACGTACGATATCGGGCTTGAAGAGCCATGACACCCACATAATAATGCAACTGAAAAATTAAATTGACTTCTGATATAAACAAGTGTGTGTGTGCACAAAAGTGTTAACAAAATAATATCAATGCGGAATTTAAACAACACAAGAATTTTGTTAACGAAGTGAAAACTCAATATGAGAAAAACTACTCCGGGGCAGCTAAACCCGGGATATCCACTATTCAGAAGACAAGACTAGTTACAAAGTAGTAGCACTCACATACCCCTGATACAGTGGTCATACCTTTCATTCTAACGTGTAGCCTAACACGAACGCCTCCCAACCAGGTCTCCTACCGGAAGGGGTCTTCAATGGAATCCTTTACCTTAGGGCCAACCCTTAAGATAAACTTCAGATCAGCGCAGCAACAGCACACACAACAATGGCTTTAGAGAGACTAACTCAGCACAATAACCTTACAATATAACTCTCTTGGCACTAAAGAATTCAATACCAAATTCTTATTGTTATCGAGCCTAGTGTTAGTATTTTGGCCTCATTCTGTGTTTGGACAAAATCACTTAAGTGTAAAGATGCTGTAAATAGGGATTCAAATTTCAGAGTGATGTCAGTCATTTCTGCTTGCAAGTCAGAAGAATTCCAAGTTCCCTGTCAGCCGTTCGGACGATCGAGCCATCCCGTCCGGACGCCCATCTGTCCACTGTTCCATCTGTCCGAACGACATGTCATCCTGTCCAGACGCTAGACAGACCAGTATCATCCGTCCAGACGAAGTGTTCATTCAGTCCGGACCTCATACTGTATCGAGAAGTTTTTGTGCCAGCTTGCATCCGTCCAGACGTTTCAGTATCACGTCCGGACGCCTCCCAGCACTCGATCAGTTTCTGATTTCTTTCCAAGTTCCAAGAAAGGGAAGATCAATCAACCGTCCGGACGATGTGGTATCCCGTCCTGACGCGCGTTTCCTTAAGGCAAGAATCGCAATTCAAATATGACCGTCCGGACGTCTGACAGCTGTGGTCCGGACGCGCGTGCATCAAAGAAGGAAATTGCCAATTCAAATTCAACCGTCCGGACGACTGCCTACCATGGTCTGGACGCACGCATTACAGTTATGGAAATTGCGTGTTGAAGAATTGCCGTCCGAACGCTCATCCCCCATGGTCCGGACGCTGGAGTGCCTTATAAGGAAATTACTTGCAGCGGACGTGTGACCGTCCGGACGATGTGCCATCCCGTCCGGACGATTCCCTTAAACAGGAAAGATTTCCTCGCAAATTTTTTGGAAAATCTTGTCGAACAGTTGTCTGTCTGGACGGCCCATGTCCACTGTCCGGACGGTGCCCAGGTATATTTTGCCTGACGCTCATTTGAGCCCCCAGCCTATAAATAGAGGCCACTGGGCACTGAGAACTGCAAGAATTCGATATTGAATTCCTCAACTGCTCAGAGACGTGATATTTCCTTTAAAGCCGTTTTACAAGTGTGATGTTGCTGTGCTACAACTGAAGTCTATCTTAGAGGTCGGTTTTAAGGTAAGGAGTTCCATTGAAGACCCCTTCAGGTAGGTGAACCTGGTTGGGAAGCATTCGTGTTGGGTTACACGTCATAGATCAAGGTACGACCACTGCATCGGTACATGTGAGTGTTACTGTCTTGTATCTAGCTTTGTCTTCTGAATAGTGGAATTCCTGGGTTTGGCTGCCCCTGAGTGGTTTTTCTCTTGATTGAGTTTCCACTTCGTCAACAAAATCTCTGTGTCATTTACTTTCCGCTGTGCCTATTTTGTTGACACTTTGTGCACACACACTTGTTAATTAAATTAGAAGTCAATTCAATTTTTCAATTGGTATCAGAGCTTGGTACACTCTAAGAAGATTAATTTCTTGAGTGTTTTCTTTTTTGACTTCTACTATGTCTATATTGAGTATGGATAAAATTGCTTCTATTTCACATGATATGTTTGTTCATAAGACCATGTTCATTAAACATATCATGTCTCATACTCAATCTATTGGTAAGGGTAAAGGGGATAACCAATCTATACCTACTTGTCATCACTGTGGTATTGTTGGCCATATTCGTTCAAACTATTTCCAAATTAGGTCTCAGAAACCGTGGAAGAAAACCCTTATCCCTAGGAAAGATGAACCAGGTTTTGAAGAACAAGTTAAAGTATTAAGTGATCAAGTGAAACTCATTAGTGAGAAGTTAGCATACCTCACCCCTAATGAGCAAATATCTGTCCTGGTTAATAATCAAAAAGCTTCCAAACAAGTCTGGGTAAAAAAGGAAGATAATCTGTGTTTAGTTTCTCATACTGCATTAAAAATTCTTGATACTTGTTTGTGGTATTCGGATAGTGGTTGTTCTAAACACATGATAGTGATGATCCACTCAAAAAATCTTGCTCAACACTTCTGGGGAGAAGCTGTAAATACTGCCTATCACATCATCAACAGGGTCTACCTTAGGCCTGAAACAAACAAGACTCCCTATGAAATCTGGTGAGGTAAGAAACCCACAGTGAAGTATTTTAAAACTTTTGGAAGTAAATGTTATATACTTCGTGACAGGGAAAATCTAGGGAAATTTGACACCAAGAGTGATGAAGGTATATTCTTGGGATATTCCACAAACAGTCGTGCATACAGAGTCTTCAACAAAAGAACTGAGACTATGATGGAATCGATAAATGTAGTAGTTGATGATGAAGAAGTTTAGAGACCTATCAGCATGGAGGAAAAACAGCTTGATTCAGCTGAGCCTTCAGCAGCCCCAACTGATATCATTAATCCTTCTTCAAAGGAGTCTCCTTCTTCTCCCACGACTTCGGATACCACATCTACTACCTCCGAAGATGAGGATACTCCTGCTAATCCTCCTAAGCAATCATGGGTGAAGCATAATCATCATCCTCAGCAGCTGCTTGGGAACATAGATGAAGGGCGTAGGCTGAGAAGCAGAGTCATTCAGCCCACCAGTGAAGTAGCCAATCAAGTCTCTTACAGCTGCTATCTAGCTTAGACAGAGCCCATGAAAGTTGATGAAGCCTTACAGGATGAAGGCTAGGTCTCTGCAATGCATGATGAGCTCCATCAGTTCACCAGAAATGATGTCTAGACCTTGGTTCCCCGTTCGGCAGAACAGAATATTTTTGGTACCAAATGGATTTTCAAGAATAAAACAGATGAACATGGTACTGTGGTTCGAAATAAAGCCCGTCTTGTTGCACAAGGATATACTCAGATAGAGGGAGTAGATTTTGATGAAACCTTTGCCCCTGTTGCTAGGTTAGAATCTATCAGAATCCTTCTCTCTATTGCTTGTCATCTTGACTTCAAGTTATATCAGATGGATGTAATGAGTGCCTTCTTAAATGGAGTTCTGCAAGAAGAAGTTTATGTAGAACAGCCAAAGGGTTTTCAAGATCCCCATCACCCCCATCATTTGTACAAGCTGAAAAAGGCACTATATGGGCTTAAGCAGGCTCCTCGGGCATGGTATGAGCGTCTCACCACTTATCTCCTGGCCAAGGGATTCACAACGGGACAAGCTGATCGAACTCTGTTTATCAGGCAACAAGGTACTCACAAACTCATCGCTCAAATTTATGTTGATGACATTATTTTTGGAGCTACTTTAGACTCTCTTGCCCATGAGTTCTCTGAGGAAATGAAGAAGGAATTTGAGATGAGCATGATTGGTGAGCTGAACTACTTGGCCTTCAAGTTAAGCAAACTGCTGAAGGCATCTTCATTTCTCAGTCTAAGTATGCTAGGGATCTGGTCAAACGTTTTGGGTTGGATGGAAAAAGTCATGCTCGCACTGCCATGAGCACCAGTGTCAAGATCAGTAGTGATCTTATAGGCAAATCTGTTGATCCATCACTTTACAGGAGTATGATAGGGAGCCTCCTGTATCTTACAGCCAGCCGACCAGACATTGCTTTCAGTGTGGGTGTTTGTGCTCATTTCCAAGCAAATCCTAAGGAATCCCACCTCACTGTAGTTAAGCGTATCATCAGGTATGTAAATGATACCCTCTCTTATGACATATGGTATTCTAGAGAAACAAATCTTGTTGTTGCAGGATACTCTGATGCAGATTGGGCTGGAAATGCTGATGATAGAAAAAGTACCTCTGGAGGATGCTTCTATGTGGGGAACAATCTGGTTGCCTGGATGAGTAAGAAGCAAGCGTCTATTTCTCTCTCCACTGCTGAGGTTGAGTATATTGCTGCGGGTAGCTGCTGCACTCAATTATTGTGGATGAAGACGCTGCTGGGCGACTACGGATTCTCTCAAGATACTACGATTATCAACTGTGATAATACTAGTGCGATTAATATCTCAAAGAATCCCGTTCAGCACTCTCGGACCAAGCACATCGACATCAGACATCACTTTTTACGTGATCTTGTGGAATCTGAGGTGGTTTCTCTCTCATTCATTCCCACTGAAAATCAATTGGCTGATATACTTACCAAACCTCTAGATGGTAGCAGGTTTGAGTCTCTTCGTAAAGCCATTGGTGTTTGTGCCATGTCCTAGACATGATGTTCCATGCTAGGATGAACTCTTTGTCCTCTGATAGCATGATGTTGTAATAATAAAAGAAAAAAGAAAAAAAAGGGGGTCTTCGTAGCAGGGTAAGTCTTTCACAAGGTATGTTAGCTATTTCATGTATTCTTTTTGGTTTACTAGTCTGTTGAGCATTGATATATTATGTTTACATGTGGGTGAAAACATCAGTCTGACATGTACAAAAGTTTTTCCCTGCTCATTGTTTTTGTTTGATAGTCGCTTGTCTCATGTGATGACCTCATGCACTATCCTAGACTCCCCAAAGGTACGCATTTTTCCTTCTTTGACTGGTTGCTTCTAGACTTTCTGAATAAGAGAAGAGGTTTGTGATAAGATGGTCAAATTGACCACAGGCTAGTTGAACCTATGATCTCAAAACTCTGGCATTTCCTCTAGCTTGCAGCACCATAAGAATTGAGCAGTTATTCGTATGTGTAACGCCCCAAATTTGAGCCTGCAAATTCGTAAGCAAAAACCTCCGGTTTCTAAGTGACATTACTACATCAGAGATAAACGCTCGCAGCGGAATATATTTTTTTCTTCTAAAGACTTAGGAATTGATAGCATAACACATATAGAGCTGACTGAAATACCTCGATACATTTATTAAAAGTTACTTAGGTTTATCTTTACATCCTATATGCACACTAGGTGCATCAAAATTAGTGCCACAGGCGGCACATAAGCATATAACATAAAACATGTCGAACATGACATTGTTATAAATATTTACATGCCATAAAACAAAATACATATAAGCGCAACTAGTAATTTCTAAGCTAGCACATGATAATTCGTTGATGGTTTCAAAAACCATCAAAACTGGCATATGGGTCCATGCCTTCATTCTCCAGATCTGCATCAGTAACTATGCAAATATGACGTCATCATATTTACATAGACAAACAAGTGAGTTATCCATTTTCATATCTAAGTTACCATCAGATTAATAACAGTTCATAAATAATATAAATGCAAGAGTTGTATGAATATGCATCGTAGTAACCATTTAGTTTGTGTTTTATGATCATCTTACTTCAGACCTCTCGTTCTTAGGTATTCAAACCCGTTCATGTCCTTTGCCTCACACTTAAAGTCTTACCTGTTTGCACTGGAATCCTACCGATCCCAACATTAGTTATATATTAGGACTTCGGACACCCCTGGGTCACTATGAACCCCCTGGATCTATTGACTAGCCTTCCTTCCACTTGCTACTACATCAGCTTGTTGATGGCTATCTCATCAGCCGTTATATTAATTGGACACAACATGCAATGCATGAACAACCACATGCAATAAACACACACCACACAGTCCTAATGAAACATAGAATCATTCCTCAGTAAGTACATCCATACTTACACTCCTTGGTGTAGTTTCTTAGCTCCTTTTCTGTAACAATTATACAAAGAAGATGATATATACATAAATCCTTTTTCCAATATTAAAAATGTGTATATTTTTACATCACTTTACTCATCGTTTTTAGTTATCAATTAAAAGGTAATTACTTCAACATGAATCCTACAACGATTCATTGAGAAAATATTACAACGTTTCATGTTTAAGCACCGAAACGCAGCATATTGCTCTTGGTAACATAATACTTAAACATGAATCCTAAAAGGATAATATTTTTATGTAAAGGGATAGGGAAATTAGCGGCATAGCCACTTTGTAGGAATACAATAAATGATAAAATAAATATACGAAGGTGTAGGAATACAATAAATTATAAAATAAATATGCAAATGGATAGGAAAATTAGCGGCATAGCCACTTTGTAGGAATGCATTAAATTATAAAATAAATATACGAAGGAATAGGGAAATTAGCGGCATAGCCACTTTGTAGGAATACAATAAATTATAAAATAAATATGCAAAGGGATAGGGAAATTAGCGGCATAGCCACTTTGTAGGAATGCATTAAATTATAAAATAAATATGCAAAGGGATAGGGAAATTAGCGGCATAGCCACTTTGTAGGATTGCATTTTAAATAAAATAAATACGGGGGTTTTAAACCAACTTCGTAGTAACGCAATAAATAAACAATAAATAAATACGGGGGTTGTTAAACCAACTCCGTAGTAACGCAATAAATAAACAAGTGAATAAAATACGGGGGTTGTTAAACCAACTCCGTAGTAACACAATAAATAAATAAGTAATGAAATCAAGTAGTAAGAAAGAAGTGTCAAGATTTACTTACCAATTTGATTTGAAGAGAAAAATAATTTCAAGAACACCAAAGTGGTTGTGTGGTAGAAGGAGGGAAAAAGGGAGAGAAAACCAAAGCACAAAGCTTTCAAGAAAGTTGTCTAGGATTTGTGTGGAAAAACAAAGAGCCTTGCATGCTTATTTATAGGAGGAAGGTAGGGGTATTGAGGTGCAAAATTTAATAAAAGATTTATCCTATTGGATAAGTTCTTGCACATAAGTCCTTGCTTTTTTATCTAATTGCATTTTGGGATTTTCGTCCAAATGGGGGCAGTTTACTCTGAGAATTATTTCAATGGTTAAACTGACTCCGATTGATGTAAATTTTTGAGGGTAGATAGAGGACTTCAAGACAAACATTTTCTCTTTTTGGTTCGTCTCATTTTGAGTTCGTTTTGACATAGTTTCGGTCAAGTCAAAGTTTCTGTCTATAAAGCCAAAATATCTTTTATCCACTTTCTGCGTTCACACTTGCTTTATTGATTTTTCCTCATTTTCATGATTACTTTTGAGATATTCCATTCTTTCATCATTATTTTTGTTTTTTATACATAAATGTTTCTAGAAGCATTGAGATATTTTTCTTTCCAGTTTTTCGTTTAATATCGACAGTTGGGTTATTTAGGCTCGGGTCAAAAAGTCAACTGGTGGACTTTTTTACTAACTTTTTCCATATGATAGATCTTTCTTTTGTAAGTACAACGGTCTTTGATTTATCTAAATCTGAGTTCGTTTGACTGGTTTTCGGTTCAATCAAAGTTTAAAGCTTAAATGTAACTTTGAGATTTCAAGGGTTTTTAGGGTTTGATCTTTAAGTTTTCAAAACAACTTTAGATTTACTTGTAAAAACATGTGGATATTGTTTCCTCAACAATGTCAATGATTTCTTTAAGAGTTGAAATTACTGGGCGTTACAGTATGATTTTTTGTGCTTTAAAATTGTTTAATCCCTGTTTCTATACTGAATCTGCAATATGCCTTGCCCTCTATGAGCAAGTAAAAATTTATCTTGTCCTTCATGGTACAAGTAAAACAATTCGGTGCTGTATCTCAGGTGGAGTGTATCAGATGAGGATGACTAGGCCCTAGTAAGAGTAAGGTTTGACTTTTGGCTAATTTGTCACGGATTCTTTCTCTTCTTTAGGAAATCCGGTTGCTCGTGTCATGATTTTTTTCAAACCTTGTGGGATCAGTCTTCACACACACATACGCATTGCATGAGTTGAGCTGGTTATCTTCATTATTTAGGCAGGGTAACTTTTGTTTCTGTTATACTGGTCTATCATCTCCATGTTCTCATAATTCTGACCTGCTCTATGACTAGTTTTTCAGACAGAAATACTTGCGTGAGGAAATCTTTCCTTTTTAAGGGAATCATCCCGTCTGGATGATTCCCTTAAAATCTTGTCGCACAGTTTTCTGTCCGGACGGCCCATGTCCATCGTCCGGACGGTGCCCATGTATATTTTGCCTGACGCTCATTTGAGTCCCCAGCCTATAAATAGAGGCCCCTGGGCACTAAGAACTGCAAGAATTCGGTATTGAATTCCTCAACTGCTTAGAGACGTGATATTTCCTCTGAAGCCATTTTACAAGTGTGATGTTGCTGTGCTACAACTGAAGTCTATCTTAGAGGTCGGCTTTAAGGTACGGAGTTCCATTGAAGACCCCTTCAGGTAGGTGAACCTGGTTGGGAAGCATTCGTGTTGGGTTACACGTCATAGATCAAGGTACGACCACTGCATCGGTACATGTGAGTGTTACTGTCTTGTATCTAGCTTTGTCTTCTGAATAGTGGAATTCCTGGGTTTGGCTGCCCTGGAGTAGTTTTTCTCTTGATTGAGTTTCCACTTCGTCAACAAAATCTCTGTGTCATTTACTTTCCGCTGTGCCTATTTTGTTGACACTTTGTGCACACACACACACTTGTTAATTAAATTAGAAGTCAATTCAATTTTTCACCTAGGGACCTCTATTTATAGGCTGCAGGTTCAACTGAGCGTCTGGCTTGATAAAACCTAGGCGCCGTCCAGACGGTAGTCAAATGGCGTCTGGACGAACAACTATGCGATCGGCTTTCCAAAATTTCACTGAAATTATTTGCTGATTTGAGCCGCGTCCCGACGGTGGTGCCTTGTCATCCGGACGGTCGCACTTCCGCTGCAGACAATTTCCATATCAAGGCTTTGCGTGCCCGGTCCAAGGGAATGGTCATCCGGATGGTTGATTTGATGCACGTAATTTCCATATATGATGCTCGCGCATCCGGACCAAGAAGACTGGCTTCTGGACTTCTGGATTTTGAATGCGATACTTACCTTATGGATGAGCGAGTCCGGACGGGAATGCACATTGTCGGGACGGTTGCAGCAATCTTCCAATATCTGTGTTTTTAAAAAGAAATCCTATAGCTGGTTGAACACTGAGTGTCGTCCGGACGTGCTGCTGAAACGTCCGGACGGATGCAAGTTGGAGCAGTTCAAAGTTTCTAGACACTGATGGGCGTCCGGACGGAAAGTTCTTGTCGTCCGGACGGATGCAAGGGAACTGAATTGACTGATTTGAATTCTGCATAGAGTCTCCTTGAAACTCATAACGGAAGTGTAGACTCTGAATAAAACATCATTGTGAAAGCAACAACATTACATAGAAGTGATTTTGTTCAACAGAATGCAGCCAACACAAAAACTAACAACAACAGCTTCTCACTATTGCATTGCGCCGGTCACTTGTAGATAATGTGGTTAGACCTCTTATTGAGATGTCAACATTCTTCAGGGGCATATGCTCAACAAATTTAACACAAAAGGACATGGATCGACAAGAGGGTGACATTTGTGTCACTTTGTGCAAGATGGAACAAGTACTTCCCCCCGATTTTTTTACCAGCATGGTTCATTTAGTCGTTCACCTTGTTCGCGAGTGCAAACTAGGGGGCCTCGTACAGTATCGGTGGATGTATCCGGCGGAGAGGTAAAATATTGATTTTGTATATTCATTATTTTAATTAGTTTGTGTTTTTTATATATCACAATGACTATTTGGTTGTGATTGACTGATTTTAAAATCTAGGAGCCTTGGGGTGTTCAAGTCTAGTGTGCGCAATAAAGCGGCTCCTCAGAGCTGCATTGTGGAAGGCTACATAGCAACCGAGTTGGTGACATTCTGCTCGAGGTATCTAGAAGACGCACCAACCTTCCACAACAGACCCCAACAAAATCCTGATGGTCCGAAAGGGGTGGGAACACAAGTCAGCCTCAACCATACTCAGTTGAGCTAGATTCATCGATATACTACGTTCAACTCTGACGAGTTTAATCAACTACGAACATAAGCTAAAAAAAAGTTCTAGCATGTGTTATATTCTATAATGTTGTAGCCTAGAATGACGAATAATAGATAATGAATTTAAATTATAAATTGTAGGATGCACATGGATACGCTTAGGCGATCATGAGATAGAGGGCGAACTATGGACGATCAGTTGGAAGCCCAACATCATCGGCAGTTCTTCAGTTGGTACCGTGAATATGTAAGAATAATTTGATGTTTAGCTATTACATGTTCAGCTATTACATGTTTAACTTTTGGCTTACCAGTTTACGTAATGTTGCTTGCAGGTTGAAAAATTGGACGATCAACATAGAACGGAGATGACTGAGAAGCTGGTTATGCATTGTAGGGGCCCAAAGGAGGCAGTAGTTAGGTACAACAAGTACGTGATTAATGGCAAACTGTTTCAGACTGTTGTACATGATACAGGTAAGATGACTCAGAACAGTGGCGTGTGTGTGCCGACTGTTGATGGCTTAACGTACTATGAAAAATTAATGGATATAATTGAAGTTGAGTACTACGACCAGACTAAGTACGTCATGTTCAAGTGTTATTGAGCGGACACCACGAGGGACAGAGGGTACAAGGTGAACGAGAATGGCATGGTACTTGTCAACTTTAATCGCCTTGTCCACAGGGGAGATTGGGAGCGTGATGACCGGTAGGTGCTAACGTCACAAGTTGACCAAGTATTTTACGTCGAAGATGAAAGGAACCCAGGTTGGGCTTGTGCCATGCAGACTAAACCCAGGAATGTCTACGACGATGGTCAGGGTGACGGGTCTCATGATGCATCTGACACCTACCACGAGAGTGAGCCGTTCCTATTAACTAGAATTAACGACAATGATCCGAGTGATGATTTTTACCACGCCTGACCAGACTCGGATCCAATCTTAGCGTAAGTGATTCGATAAAACTTGACTGATTTTCTCTTATTTATTTCTACATTGATTGGTCATTGTTAACAAATTGGTGAATCATTTAGACATGTGGTAACAATTAGTGTGTGAATTAGGTAAGCGATAAAGTTATCGCGTTGTCAATCAATTAAAATCAATTCATGTTTGTATGCATTATGTATAAATATATAATATTAATTTGGGTGCGTTGTGTATTTCGCAGGTTACCCTGCACTTGACAGATATTCCACATCTCGTTTGAATGTTAGATCGTCTACTTGCAACGGTTCAAGTAATAATTAATTACTTTATATTTATATCCTTATTTTTTTTAGTATTGATGACGTTTCTTTATATTCCACATGTTGCTCCTTAAGTGTTAGTTTTAATATGATATTATCGTATTTTTCTTTGTTGAGTTTGTTTGTTTTATCATTTCTAGATAATATGGAGCATGTTGTTGCGTGTTGTGCAAATATCTACCTAAATAAATAAGCAAATACTTGTACGTTTTACTCCCAAGTGCACATGATCAAAACAATAGTATAGCAGGCAAATACGAGATCATTCCCACGAGGATTGGTATAAATTGTATTTAAAGAGAAATTCCTAAAAACGATATGTTGAATAAGACGAGATAAAAGATTGAATTAAAAATACTATGAAGAAAAGGTAGGGCTTCGATATGCACCGCTAATCATACTCAAATAAGATTCGCAATATGCACAATACTACAATCATAACATGATGCTTAATGTTTACCAGCCACAAGGGAATGGTATATTCTCCTAAAGCTATTGATTTTCCTGAGCAACGAGTTAGGCATGGTATCTACTCTAACTCTTTTCTTCCTTGAAGGATTTAGCATGGTATCTACTAAGTTGTTCTTCAAGAAAGCATAAATCTATGGAAATCGGTAAACACACTCAGATTAGAATATGGTATCTATTCTAGTTGTCTTTATGTTGATTAATCCAAGAACCTGTGTCGGGGTTCTTTCGTTACTCTATTATGCCCAGGACTCGGTCATCCAAATTGACATAAATAACAAATATATACCACATGCATATGATGGCCAAACATAAACATGCAAGGAATTCAAGAAACTAGAATTAATCAAGTTAAACATCAATATATAAATTGTAGCAAAGCAAATTGAAAAACTTAAAGAGACATGATTAGGGCTTCAATCGAGCCCTAACTAAAGTATTAGTTACAACTAATATAAACTAAAATTATATACATACAGAAAATAAATAAAGGAAGAAAATAAAAACTAGAAAGAACCTCCTTGATGTAGTCTTTAATTCTTCCTCAAAACTTGTGTGTCTTTTCTTCAAAGGCTAGAAGCCTATTTATAGGGATTAGAGAAGCTCTAGAATTCCTATTACAATTCTAAGTAGGTCTTCTAGTCTAAATAGAATAATTACAAGTCTTTTCCTTTTCTGAAATTTCTATCCAAGTAGGAAAAAGATTCCAAAATTCATACAGATTTACGGTCTCTTATTTCGGGGCGATTTTGGCATGGTAAACGTACGAATTAGGAAAAACCGATTTATACATATTTGTTTAATTTTCTCTTAGCTTTTCAACGCCACATATTTTGTTGCAATCTGATATTTGAACCGAAAGTTATGATTAAATTACTGAGACGTGCTCATTCTGGATTCTTTCCGAAAATAACGAATTTTTGCCAACTTCTCTTTCCTTAAATTCAAAATTGATTGGAATTGAATCTATCCAAAAGTGAGTTTGCTGACTTCATTATAATCTTGGAATTTGATGGATTTTCTTCCAAAACCTGTAAAATACAAGAAAACACAAAAACAACACAAAACATCAAACTATAACAAAACTAAGAGCTTAACAAATGTAAATTAAGGGGCTTGAATGTGTAACATTCAGCACTTATCATTGCGCATCCGTTAGTAGTTGTTCATGTATTGGTGGTGAGAAATTCAACTCATGCGCATCCATTAGTAGCTATTTTATCATTGTGTTTCGCGTGTATTCTTTATGTATAATTGTCCATATATATATGAAAACACAAACATTAGTTATATATAATTGTTCATTATGTATAATTGTTCATTTATATATGAAAACACAAACATTGGTTATATTATTTTCAACGATTGTAATTTTTGACGATTCATTCTCAATGTATGTTGTTGTGCTTGTTCTTTAAAATTAAATGTAAAATGTTGTTATTGTTGACAAATGAATGGATGGAAACGTATAATTTGTTGTGATTATAGGAGGATGGATGTAAATGGTCACCTGCTAAAAAAAATATTTAGCAGAGAAAAATCTGTAATTTATTTTTTTGCTATTTAAAATACAGTAACGTGTGAATATATATGCGTTACTATATATAAAGTAACGTGATAAATTCCACATTAGAAAGTACAGCAACGAAAAATTTAGTTGTGCGTTACATCATACACTAACATAATAATATTCATGTTAGAACATACAGTAACGTGAGGATTAATTCTGGGTTACAACATACACTAACCTAACAATATTCACGTTACAAATTACAGTAACGTTAAAATAAATTCTATGTAACAACATTCACTAACATAAAACTATTATCGTTGCCATAGTGCAATAACGTGATAATTAATTCTGCGTTACAACACTTCAGTAACCTGTTCTTTGCCCATTGCAGAAACTCAGTAACATGCAGTTTCACGTAACTCGATTCTAGTAACGTGAAATATTTTTTGTGTTACTGTAACACAATATTAAATTTACAAGTTACATTACACATTTGAGCAACCTAAGGGATACTAACCTCAGCTTTGCGTTAGTGGGACCACGTTACTGGGTTCCACTAACCTGAAAAATGCATTTTCACGTTACTGACCTTAGGTTAGTATTCCCATTTTTTTTTTGTAGTTGATGCCGCCACCGTCGTCGACGTCTACTGGTTCATCTAGTACTACATCTTCAGAGTCCCGTTCGGATGTCGCCTCGCTGTCCTCAACCACCACGCCGGCTCTCTGTACTTTTCTCCAGGTGCCGATCTCTCGCACACCATGCTCATCATCCCTGTTGGCGACCTCAACATCTCCTTTGAGGTATGACTTTTCTAAGTTTTCTTAGAAACTAAAAGAGAAGGAAGAGCTGAGGTGAAGGAGATGGAAGAGGCGAAGACTGAAGAGGTAAGAAGAGTCTGGAAACTACCCATGTAGAGAAAAGGGCTTAGGGAAAAAGGTGGAAAGAATCGAAAGGTCCCCGTGTAGGCTGGTGTAGAAGTAGGGTGTAAAAAGGTTGGTGGTAATATATATATATATATATATATTTTAATATGTTAATGGACCCAGAGTCGGGTACCCGATTATAACCGCGTGTTTTGAAAACCAATATCCGGCTCCCAGTCTGGGTACCAATCCGGTTTCTGAGTTTTTCGGTTATTCGGAGCCGGTTTCCCGGCCGGTTATAACCGGTCCGGATTTACATCCCTACAAATAACCGGATATGAATTTCAAAGCTCTAGAAACCAAATTTCTTACAACCCATCAACTAACATTGACAAGTTGACTACCAAAATTCAAAATTTTCAAAATCAAATAACCATTAAATCCTTGAAGTTCGATCATGAATGATGTGACGTCCCACATAGCCTGGGAATGAGGATGTGCTTATATGTATAAATGCACCCTATATGACACAACGCGTTTTAAAGCCGTGATGACAATGAACCTATCAGAACTCCGCAGTTAAGCGAGCCGCTACGAGAG
This sequence comes from Alnus rubra, assembly GCA_028654335.1. Taxonomy (NCBI): domain Eukaryota; kingdom Viridiplantae; phylum Streptophyta; class Magnoliopsida; order Fagales; family Betulaceae; genus Alnus; species Alnus rubra. The sequence goes on from JAJPGS010001816.1 coordinate 1,381,998, forward strand.
CAATCCCAGGATGGGTGACCTCCTGGGAAGTCTGATATGGGGAGCCAAAAGCGGACAGTATTGTGTCATTGGGGGTGGGTCGTTACAAATGGTATTAGAGCCATTGCCCAGCCTGAGATGGTGGGAGCGTGCACAAGCCCAAGAGGGTTGCCGGCGGGCACTCGCTGGGATGCCAAGAATGGGGTGATCCCATGAGGGTCGCCAGCGAGGACGCTGGGTCCAAAGAGGGGGGTGATTGTGACGTCCCACATCGCTTGGGAATGAGGATGTGCTTATATGTATAAATGCACCCTATATGACACAACGCGTTTTAAAGCCGTGATGGCAATGAACCTATCAGAACTCCGCAGTTAAGCGAGCCGCTGCGAGAGCAATCCCAGGATGGGTGACCTTCTGGGAAGTCTGATATGGGGAGCCAAAAGCGGACAGTATTGTGTCATTGGGGGTGGGTCGTTACAAATGAGAAGAAACACAGGCTCACCGGCTCAAAGAATCACCTTCAACCGAGCAAGCGAGAGCAATCGTGGCTTCGACAGAGAGGCATCTCCACCTTCAACCACATGAAGAGAAGAGGGATAGAGAGAGGTTGAGCGAGAGAGAGAGAGGAAGAGAAAGATTTAGAGACAACAATGAAGAGGGACAGAAAAATGGTGAGAACAAATTAAAATATATATATATATATATACACACATTGATTGCCCAAATATAGGCAGGCACTATAACAAAATGTGGGATTTAGGGTCCGTTTGGGTTTGCGATTTAAAAACGTGCGATTTCAAAATAGCGATTTTGAAATGTGCAATTTGAAAAAAGTGATTTTTAAAAACGCAGTTAAGCATTTGGCAAAATCGCAGTTTGACCTTTAAAATAGCAGATTAGCCTTTTAAAATACTACGTTTTCAAAAAAGTACCACATTGCCTGCGATTTGAATAAGCACTTTTCTGCATTTTCAAATCGCAATTTTTTTAAAAACGCAATTTCCAAACGGTTAATTTTCTGCCATTTTGTTTAAAATCACACTTTTTCTCTACAAAATCACAATCTCAAACGCACCCTTAGACAATGGGAATAACTAAAAATATTTGCATTTATTTATTATGTTTCGTATACCAGGATTGAGTAAAAAATTGATTTCGTTTGGGAGTAGCTATTAAAATTTGTTTTTAGTTTTAAACTATGAAATTGATTTCATTGTTAATCGTGTATTAGGGGTGAAAATGCGGATGCAGTTATTAGCAATATCCGCATCCGCATAATGTGGTTATCACTTGTAGGTATACGCATCCATATCTGTATAATGCGATTACTATCTGCATCCGTGCGGTTATTGTGGTTATTATCCGCTATCCGCAGATGAGTAATGCACATTTTGGATTATTATCTAAATCTATATGTGTTAGTATTTTGGCCTCATTATGTGTTTGGACAAAATCACATAAGTGTAAAGATGCTGTAAACAGGGATTCCACTATTTAGAGTGATGTCAGACGATTCTGCCTGCAAGTGAGAAGAATTTCAAGTTCCCTGTCAGCCGTCCGGACGATCGAGCCATCCCATCCGGACGCCCATCTGTCCACTGTTCCATCCGTTCGGACGACGTGTCTTACCGTCCGGACCGCCAAGACAGATCAGCATCATCCGTCCGGACGACGTAATCATTCAGTCTGGACGTTATACTGTATCGAGAAGGTTCTATCCAGCTTGCATCTGTTCGGACGTTTCAGAAGCACGTCCGGACGCCTCTCAGTACTCGATTAGTTTTCAATTTCTTTCCAAGTTCCAAGAAAGGGAAGATCAATCAACCGTCCGGACGATGTGGTATCCCGTCCGGATGCGTGTCTCCTTAAGGCAAGAATCGTAATTCAAATATCACCGTCCGGACGTCTGACAGCTGTGGTTCGGACGCGCGTTCATCAAAGAAGGAAATTGCCGATTCGACTTCAACTGTCCAGACGACTGCTCCTCATGGTCCGGACGCACGCATTGCAGATATGGAAATTGCGTGTTGAAGAATTGCCGTCCGGACGTTCATCCCCATGGTCCGGACGCTCAAAAGCCTTATAAGGAAAGATTTTCTCGCGAAATTTTCAGAAAATCTTGTCGCACAGTTGTCCCTCTGGACGGCCCATGTCCACCGTTTGGACGGCGCCCAGGTATATTTTACCTGACGCTCTTATGAGCCCCCAACCTATAAATAGTGGCCCCTGGGCGGGCCTTGAGAACTGCAAGAATTCAGTGTGAATTCCATTAGAGCTCAGAGAAGTCATCAATCCCTCTGAAGCCGTTTTACAAGTGTGTTGTGCTATAAACTGAAGTCTATCTTAGAGGTCGGCTCTAAGATAAAGGATTCCATAGAAGACCCTTTCAGGTAGGAGACCTGGTTGGGAGGCATTCGTGTTGGGTTACACGTTAGAGAGCAAGGTACGACCACTGCATCAGGGGTATGTGAGTGTTACTGCTTTGTATCTAGCTTTGTCTTCTGAATAGTGGATATCCTGGGTTTGGCTGCCCCGAAGTGGTTTTTCTCTTAATTGAGTTTCCACTTCATCAACAAAATATTTGTCTCCTTTAATTCCGCATTTAATATTTTGTTGCACACTGTTCACACACACTTGTTAAAATTAGAAGTCCATATTATTTTTTCAATTGGTATCAGAACAGGTACACTCTGTTTAGGATTTATTTCCTGAGTGTGATCCTCATCTCTTGTGACTTCTATTTTTTATTACACCTTTTATCATGAATTCTTTTCAGTTTTCTAATGAAGATTCTGATATTAAGCTCTTTAAGGTTTTTAATAAATTGAAGAATGCTCAACATTCTAAAGAGCTTAAAAAGGTGGAGCAAGAAAAAGAGTCATTGATTGTACAATTGTTTGAATCACATGCTTTGATTGACTCTTTGAGATCTGAAAATACCATGCTGTTTAACATTATTGATACACTAGAGAATAAATTAAAAGAATTTGATGATCTCTTGAAAAATTTCTCAAGTGAAAATTTGAAAAGCATGCTTTGTATTCATTCAGATGTTCCTAACAAGTCTGGTTTAATTGTTAATGATTTGAGTGCTTCTACTTCACATGCTTCTGATTCTGAATTAGATTACACTATTATTAATCCTGTGATAATAGACACTGCTTGTTTGGATAATTCTTCCTTGAATAATCATGTGATGCCAAAATTCAAAGACCGGTACACAAGCTCATGGTAAATTTGTCCCTACTTGTCATAATTGTGGGAAGATTGGTCATATTAGGCCAAATTGTAATTTGTTGAGAACCCACAGGCCTTGGATTAAGCAGGATGCTTTGAGGAAAAGTGAAGTTGAAGATTCTTCCTCATCTAAATATGTCCCTCCTCATAGGAGACATATAGAAGGTATGGACAATGTTATTTGTAAGAATGCTAATCATAATTTTGCAGAGAATACAAAGAAGCATTCAAACAAAAGAAGCTTCTTTGTTTGGTATTTCTAAACCTCTCTCCATGAGGACATGTTTGGTTTTACCTTACATGCTGGGATTATATGTCAATTCCTTTTCTGAGCATGTGTTTGTTGTTTTTCTGTTTATCGGTTTTCAACAAAAAAAAAAAAAAATTGGGGAGAAGATGCGGAACTTTATTTCTTTCTTTTGATAGCTTTTCAGATATTACATGTGTTTTTGCCTGATAACTCAGTTCATTGTGTATTTATTAAATATGCTTATATATGATTGAGAGTTTATGCATGATATCTGCTAAGTTTTCCTGTTGCATCTTAATGATAGATAGTTATTTTCCTCATGTGATGAAAATGTGCACTATCTAAGACTCCCCTAAGGTACTTCTTTTCCTTTTCTGACTTTTTTCTTCTAGAAATTCTAGATAAGAAAAGAAGTCTTTGATTAAGATGGTCAAATTGACCACATGCTAGTTGAACCTAGAACCTAAAAATTCTGGCACTCTCTAGGTTGCAGCACCATAAGAATCAAGCAGTAAATCATATGCATTATGCGCTTTTAAATTGTACATTCACTGCTTATGTGTTGAATTTGCTATATGCCTTGCCCTCTGTGTGCAAGTAAAAATTTTACTTTGTCCTTCATGGTACAAGTAAAACAATTAAGTGCTACATCTTAGGGGGAGTGTATCAGATGAGGGTGGCTAGGCCCTAGTAAGATAAGGTTTGACTTTTGGCTGATCTTTCATTGATTTTCTCTCTTGTTTGGAAAATCTGGTTGCTATTTGTCATATCAGTGAATTTCATACCTTATTGAGAAAGTCTTCACACACACACGCATTACATGAGTTGAGTAATCTATTTAAAATTTCTATCTGCAGGGAAATTTGTGCTTATTGAATACTTAACTCTCATTTATATCTTTGCATATTTTTGCAATGCTATTTGACTGCTTTATCAGTTGATCATACATGCGTATTCTGAAGCTAACTTTTGGGAAAAATATGTTTTTCTGCATATTTTCCTCAAGTTTCAGATTTTCAAGTGTGAAGCATTCGGATGGACCTATTCTTTGTCCGAACAATCGCAATCTTACCATATGCTGACCTAGCAGTTGCCATCCAGATGGTTAAGTGACACATCCGGACAAGATCTCTACAGGTTTAAGACTTTCGTCTCTTTCTCTGCCATACACACATCTTTGCATTTTTATTGATTTATCATGGCATCTTGTGTGTTTTTCTCGTGGATTTCTCCCGAGATTTTGGCATTTTTTGCACATCTCTTTTCATCCCATGATCTTCATCGTGTCTTCCGTTATTCTTTTAAGTCTTTGTGCTTTTAGAATATTGGAATATTTTTTGGGATATTTTCTTGAGATAGTGTGCATGAAAATCCTTCTCTGTCTGTGTGTTGGGCTGATCTTGATATATTTATGCCTTATGAGTAGCTGCATTGCTTATATTTCTCTTTGGCATCCATTTGACAGCCGTCTTAAATACCACATTATTTTTGGAACTAATAGGATCTAATGGTATTTTTGGAAGTATTTCTGGTTGGTTTTGATCAGGAATATGACATCCAGCGGCTCCCAGCACAATGTTTGACAATGGATCCTTTGGAAAACTGACTGTTGTTGAAGTTGGATGTTCAAATTCCAAAGGTCTCAAGATTAAGATGAGCTTTTCCCCCTAGCTCATGCAGAGCCTTCTGTAGCATTCCCTTAGATCTGCATCAGTTTGAGGTTCAGTGGTGACTCTCCTCAGTTATCTTGCAGACCAGTTTTAGAAGATGTCAATCTGCGGATAACCAGTTTCAGGCTTTGCACAATCAAGAGATTGAAGGATTTTCAGTTCGTGGTTCTCGGCTTCCTGAGCTAGAAGCCGAAGTAGTACAAATCCAGCTTTTACGGATTTCTCTCAGTTACTTGATTTCAGTGGATCAACAGAATTTGGTACTTGGAGGATTTCTGTTCCTCTCTTTTGAGCCACTTGCAGACTTTTCTCTATTTTCCTATTGTTTTGGATTTTAGAAAGTTTTTTGTTTGTGGATATTATTACTCTGTTTACCCTTGTACTTTTGAGACTTTGAGGGGGAGTAATTGTTGTGTGGTTTTTCTCATTACTCTGTTTTAACCTTTGTCCCATTGTGACAAAAAGGGGGAGTAATTTTTGATTTGGACCGGGAATGTATTTCCAAACCAGTCAAGTGATTTTTGTCTCAGAATAGCCAAAGGGGGAGTTTGTTAGTAATTTGGCCTTATTCTGTGGTTGGACAAAATCACTTAAGTGTAAAGATGCTGTAAACATGGATTCCATATATTCAGAGTGATGTTAGACGATTCTGCCTGCAAGTCAGAAGAATTTTAAGTTCCCTGTCAGTCGTCCGGACGATCGAGCCATCCGGTCCGGACACCCATCTATCCACTGTTCCATTCGTCCGGACGACGTGTCTTACCGTCCAGACCGCCAAGACAGATCAGAATCATCCGTCCGGACGACGTGATCATTCCGTCCGGACGCTATACTCTATTGAGAAGGTTCTATCCAGCTTGCATCCGTCCGGACGTTTCAGCAGCACGTCCGGACACCTCTCAGTACTCGATCAATTTTTGATTTCTTTCCAAGTTCCAAGAAAAGGAAGATCAATCAACCGTCCGGACGATGTGGTATCCCGTCCGGACGCGCTTCTTCTTAAGACAAGAATCGCAATTCAAATATCACCGTCTGGACGTCTGACAGCTGTGGTCCGGACGCGCGTTCATCAAACAAGGAAATTGCCGATTCGACTTCAACAGTCCGGACGACTGCTCCTCATGGTCCGGACGCACGCATTGGAGATATGGAAATTGCGTGTTGAAGAATTGCCGTCCGGACGTTCATCCCCATGGTCCGGACACTCGAAAGCCTTATAAGGAAATTACTTGCAGCGGGCGTGTGACCGTCCGGACGATGTGCCATCCCGTCCGCTCTTAAACAGGAAAGATTTTCTCGCAAAATTTTCGCAAAATCTTGTCGCACAGTTGTCCGTCCGGACGGCCCATGTCCATCGTCCGGACGGCGCCCAGGTATATTTTGCCTGACGCTCATTTAAGCCCCCAGCCTATAAATAGAGGCCCCTGGGCATTGAGAACTGCAAGAATTCGGTGTGAATTCCATTAGAGCTCAAAGAAGTCATCAATACCTCTGAAGCCGTTTTACAAGTGTGTTGTGCTATAAACTGAAGTCTATCTTAGAGGTCGGCTCTAAGATAAAGGATTCCATAGAAGACCCCTTCAGGTAGGAGACCTGGTTGTGAGGCGTTTGTGTTGGGTTACACGTTAGAGAGCAAGGTATGACCACTGCATCAGGGGTATGTGAGTGTTACTGCTTTGTATCTAGCTTTGTCTTCTGAATAGTGGATATCCTAGGTTTAGCTTCCCCGGAGTGGTTTTTCTCTTAATTGAGTTTCCACTTCGTCAACAAAATATTTGTCTCCTTTAATTCCGCATTTAATATTTTGTTGCACACTGTTCACACACATTTGTTAAAATTATAAATCCATATTATTTTTTCAATATGCAATATTAGATAATGCAGTTATTACTATATGCAAGCTTAAAGAAATTAAGATTTTACTTGTTACGCAATTCACTACTATTAACCATAGAGGGTCATTGTTTCATAGAGTAATCGAGATTTGGATTACCCAAAGTATATAAAAAAATAAATATAGTGAGGTATTATTTTAAGATGATAGTGAAAAAAACCTAACATAACCTAAAGGTCTTAAACTTACCAAATTCAAAACGACCTCGTTTTAGTGAATTTAATTAAATATATATAATATCTATTATATATAAAGGGAATGCAGCTATCCGCATCTACATAGCGGATAATGAATTTTGATAACAGCATCCGCATCCACACATGCGGATAACGGATGCGGGTAGTTATTATCCGCCCGCATTTTCACCCCTATCGTGTATATATATACACACACACGAGAGAGAGAGAGAGAGAGAGAGAGAGAGAGAGAGAGAGAGAGAGTCATAAACCAGCGAATTCTCAAAATCCAACAAAACCAATCAAAGAGCCTCAAGCAATCATATATTAATTTGAAAGCTCCAGAAACCAAATTTCTTAAAACCCATCAACTACCATTGAAAAGTTGACTACTAAAATTCAAATTTTCCAAATAAAAAAGAACCATTAAAATCCTTGAAGAGCAATCATGAATGAGAAGAAACACAAGCTCAAAGACTAACCTTCAATCGAGTGAGCAAGAGGATTCTTGGCTTCCACGGAGACCCCGACTCCACCTTCAGTCACAAGAAGAGAAGATGGTGTAACGAGCTAGCCACATCATATCTGAGCTATCACTCTAAAATTACTTATCATTTTAGAGTGATAGCTTAGATGTGGCTAGTGCTTTTTTCTGGGTCATTACAAATGATATCAGAGTGACCTAGTAACGTTAGACCATGTGGTACTGGAGCACTGCATAACGTGGCCTTGAAAATGACATCAAAGGTTTAAGGGGGGAGTTTGTAACACTTCGATCCCATATTAGGAAGAGATAAGTAGCTCCTATAGAGTTGGTAGTTTATTAAGATACTTATGGGTGTTAAGTCCAACATTGCTTAGTTACTAAGTCAAACTGGGCTCTATAAGAGATTCTAAGAAAGCTCTAAATTGACTAGTCTATTTGGAGTGATAGCGTAGATGTGGTTAAAGCATTTCCTTGGGTCATTACAAATGGTATAAGAGTCACCTAGTAACGTCGTCAAGTGGTACTAAAGTACTGTATGGCGTGGTCCTGACGAGGATTTTTAGGGGTTTAAGAGGAGAGTTTGTAACACCCTAGTCTCATATTTAGAAGAGATGAGTAGCCCACATGGAGTAAGTAATTTATAAAGATAGTCATGGGTACTAAGTTTTATATTGCTTAATTATTAGGTGAAATTGAGTTTTATAAGGAATTATGTGGAAACTCCAAATTGATTAGTCTTTTTAGAGTGATAGCACAGATGTGGCTAACACTTTTTTTTATCGTTACAGAGGAATTGAGAAAGGTCTAGCGAGCAAGAGGAAGAGAGAGTTTCAGAGACAACGATGAAGAGGGACCGAGAAATAGTGAGAAATGATTAAAAAAGAAAAAAGAAAAAGAGAACATGCATCAGGTGTAACAAAACGTGGGATTTCCACAATATATGGGAAGACAATCCTTTATTAACTAAATTAGAAAACAGGTGTCTTCTACATAAGCTGCTGCAGATGTTCTACAGTCTAAATTATATATTTTTAAACATTGTTGGAAAGTCTTATTCAAGGTCTTTCTATTCAAATGTAACAACAATTAATGTGTCTAGCTAGGTCAACAGACATAAAACTACACACTTAGCTTTCTTGTTGTCGTAGGACTGGCAAACTTTACCTTTAGAACAAAGTAACACAGATGGTAATTTAATACTTTTATAAATAATTCTTCTGTAAACAAAAAAAAAAAAAAAAAATAGTTTTAATTAATTATTAATAAAAGTGGCGGCGGCGTTCTTATAAACTAGCACCGAAAGCATTTATGTCTGTTGACCGCGCGTACAGCTGCATGCTAATTAAGCTCTTCTAATTATATATACTTTACAAATACAATTAGATTCGTAGGTGCATGGTTGGTGATCTCTAGCTGTTCGATATATATGCTTGCTATAAGCCTATAATAAATTAATTAATAGCAATGGTCAAATTTCGAACTTGTGAGAGAATTTTTTTATTACTTTCCTAGGCCTGGCCTCCAAGTGGGCTTTCTTTCTTTGTTAATTCAAAATTAAATAATATAATTGAATGCAAAACACAAGAATTAATGTATATTATGCCCAGTTTGTATGTTGTTCGATCAGCATGACAAGCTAAAGACATCTCTATTCTTGCAGCAAAGAACTTCTCTCTCTCTCTCTCTCTCTCTCTCTCTCTCTGTGTGTGGCAATTAAGACCCAAAAGTATAATATTGAAAATAATATTACAACCTGCAAATTATATGATATTCTCTGTAAATTAATGAATATATTTATCGTTCTTGCAACATGCATCCAGTCTATCCAGATGCATGTTCAACAAAGTAAGTTGCATATAGTCTTTGGTGAGACAAGATCTTTCACCAGCTCAAATTATTGGTGGAATCGCGGAGACATTTGCTTGGGTCTCAAGTAAAAACCACTTCAGCGTACACAGGGCAAAGGTGATTACGTTATATATGCGTAGACGAAAAGTAGTATATAGAATATTGTGGCACATCGATCACGAGCTTCACACTAGGGTTTTCATCTGCTTTTAGTATTCTATGAGGTCATTAATATATCTCTTTTAGGGCTGGATCTGATGGTCATGCCGTACTTAATTCTCAGCAACATAGATTTGAAAAGACCAAAGGAGAGAGAGAGAGAGAGAGAGAGATGCCTAAATGACACATATATTAATATCAGAAATGCTTACATCTCAGTACACTTTTTTTTTTCTTTTTTTTCTTTTCAAATTAACTATATTAGATTTGTAGCGGATCTTACAAATTTAATGATTAATTTAAAAAGAGATGTACCACATATCGCAGGTCTTAATTAATATACATTTTAATACGCCTAAATGCATTGCACAATCAATCGAACAAGGATCCTCTCAATTTCATTTCATTTGAAGCGCGTGAATAATATTAATTTCATGGTTAGAATCTAAAGTTGATGTGTTTAATGATATATGTATGATGTGTCAACACTGACTTTATATGTATATCCGTTAGATGCATCAATTTTAAATTCTGATAATTTTGACTATGAAATGGCAATTGACTGTCCTATCAATAGTGTATTATGCTTCGTTTGTTTCGACGTAAAATGGTTTCCGTCGTAAAATATTTTTAATGAAATCATTTTTAGAAAAAATGATTTTCTCCAAAATATTTTCTGGCATTTGATGCGCACGAAAAAATTACGAAAGGCGAAAATCCAACTGTTGCCGAAATCTGGCAATGTCCGGTCGCCGTTGCCGGATTCCGGCGAGCATGTTTGGCCGGATTCCTGCCGGACTCCTCCAGATCCGGCCGGATCCTAGCCATTTTGGCCAGATCCGACCGGATCAGTTTCCGTATCCGTCCAGATCCGGCCGGATCTCGGCCTTTTGCCTAGATCCGGTCGGATCAGTGGCCGGATCCTGGCCATTTTGGCTTGATCTGGCTGGATTTAGGCCATTTTGGCTAGATCAAGCCGGCTTCTGACCATGGCCGGATTCCAGCCAGTTTCGGTCGGAATTTGGTCCACCGGCATCCGGCGACGGTGGCCGGATGTTGCCGGGTTCCGGCGCCTCCTGGATTCCGACAACCAACCATTGCTGGATTCCGGCAATCGAATATCAAACATGCGTGCAAGGACCAAGAGTTTAATTTCGGAAAACGATTTACGGTTTTAAAAACCGTAAATCGTTTTCCAAAAATTAAAGAAGTTTTTCGGTCAAATCGAAAATGATTTTCGTTGACTATTATTTTCGCCCCTAACAAATACCATAAAATGCCGAAATCAATTTTCAGAAATTATTTTACGGCGAAACAAACGGAGCATTAATCTAATCAATTTTTTTATTTTGATTTTTTTTTCCTTCCTAATCAAGTAGTCTAATCAATTAATGCGTAAGCATCGATACTCGTTTTAATAGAATACACAACCTTCCCCAGATAATTTTAGTATATATACTTGCCTTCAAAGTGGGGACAGGAAGGACCTCCTACAACCCAATAATGCAGCACATAAAGTGGTTGCGATTTGTCTAAATAAAGAATGCTGGCGATCATTTGACCATAAGCACATGAACATTTGCGAGCTTGGTGTCTAAATCAAAGCATAATCTGAACCAGTTGAAGAAGATTGGAATAATTAACATGCAATATATCTTGCAAAAGAGCTACTGTTAAATATATTTGGTTCTCTTTTTATTTTGATTTAATCCATCTTTTTCTTTCCTTACAATCAATATATCTTTTGAGATCCTGATGAAACCCATCCAATGTGTGAAATTTTGAAATGGCTTCTCGGGTACATTCTTGTCTAGTAATTGTACTAAAGCTCAAAACATATTTTAGCTATGTATCAGATACTTTGTGTTTTTCTTTTTCTTTTTTGTTTGTTTTTAGTGGGGGGAGGATTACACTAATTAATCCCTCCATGATATCACTTTTGTATTCCAAATTTTTAAAAGGGATACTTAGTTCTATCACTTTCTTGCAAGTTACACTTTCTATTAGCTTCCGACATTAAAATGGATGGAAAATGACACATTTGATGTGCACATGCACGCTAATTTTTAACTTGAAATGCCCAAATTACTCCTATAAATTTGCAAAAAGTAAATATTAAAAAAAAAAATTAAAAAGGTTGAGGGGGTGGTTGAACCACCCCATCAAGGTTGATGGGTGGTTTGGCTACCCCAAATTGGCCGAGCCACCCAATTTTGAGTCTTCCTCTTTTTTTTTTTAAAATAATAATAATAATAATTTTTAGGTGTTATTTTGGTATTTCAAGTAAAAAATTAGCAAATGAACATCACTTATACCACATTCGATCATTTTTAATATCTGAAGACTTATACCAAAGTTGTAATTTAAACAAGCCAAGTATCACTTTTTAAAGTTTGCAGGTCATTTTGCAAAATAGGTGTAATTTTGGGAGGTTAAGCATAGTTTCTCTTTTTTATTTTTTTGAATTATTTTGAAGATATAGGAGAAAATAATTAGAAATTCCAATTCTCCATTTGAAGAAAACTAGGGAAATCAGGTCAAGACCTCCATGTGCTCTTGGTAATTTTGACTTTAAGACTGGATTTTTAATTTGACATATATTTAAGACCAAAGATTTGGGCCATTCCAAATTCAAGACCGGCCTCCACAACCTTTCCATCAAATAGATCACAAAAATGATTGTGACATTAATGTTATTCCCTCATATCAAAACTTCTTTTTTAAAAAAGGAAAAAAAAAAAAAGTGTTTAGGCTGAGTAAATGTAGCCCAACCACAGCCAAAGCCATGAGACATGGCACAACTTAGACATGGTCGGGTCTAGGCTTAGCAATTTTTGACACGACTTGTGAACCCGACACAAACATGACATGAAAATACAGGGTTTGGATTTGGGGTAATTGGGTTCGGGTCATAATCGGGTCAACCCGATTATGACACGGTTATCATTGTGTCCGGGTTGACCCGCTAACACGGTTATAACCCTTTTTTTTAAAAAAAAAAAAAAAAAAACGAAACAAACCCTAGCCGCACCCGCATCCCTTTTCTTTTCAGTTTTTTCACTTTCTTTCACGATTTCACGCCTCTTGAGTCCTCTCCTTCAGTCTTTCTTTCACCATTTCAAAGTTTTGATTTTATATGATCGCAATTTAAAGGTTTGTTCATAATCAGATGACCCTTTTGTTTCTTTTCCTTTTTCTCTTCTTTAAGACTGAGCCTGGCTGATCTCACTAAAGTTCTGGGTCTTATAAATGGAAGAATAATCTTTGTTTTTTTGTTGCTTTAATTTGAATGTTTGCTAGGTGATAATGGTAAAGGGCAGTGGACTTAAAGTTTGAAATGTATGTGATTGAGAGACTCAACCTCTATGGCTAAAGATTTCATCTTGAAAACCCCATTTGCTTTCCGTTTGAGGTTGAAATATTGGCCGTGGGAAAGAAAGTGTTAGTATTTTGGCCTCATTCTGTGTTTGTACAAAATCACTTATGTGTAAAGATGCTGTAAACAGGGATTCCACTTGACAGAGCATTTTCAGAAGACTCTGCACTGCGAAAGGTTAGAAGATTTCAGATTCCCTGTCAGCCGTCCGGACGAAGTGTCATCCCGTCCGGACGTCCATCTGTCCACTGTTCCATCCGTCCGGACGACGTGTTCATCCCGACCGGACGCCAGACAGACCATCATCATCCGTCCGGACGACGTATCTTTTCCCTCTGGACCCTACACTATATCGAGAAGCTTCTGTTCCAACTTGCATCCGTCCGAACATCTCAGCAGCCCTCCATGCTCTATGCCAAGCACTTTCTCCTTCTGAATTCGCCAAAATTTCAAACTGCGAATCAGCCAAAGAAGCATGGCAAATCTTGGAAATAACATATGAAGGCACGAAACTTGTTAAATCCGTCAAACTTCAAATGTTGATTTCAAGATTTGAAGAAATTAAGATATTGGAAGAAGAGACCTTTGGAGAGTTTTACTCCAAGATGAGTGACCTGAGGAACTCCATGGTGAGTCTTGGGAAACCTATCTCGGATGTAAAACTCATCAAAAAGATTCTAAGATCTTTGCCTGAGCGTTTCAGAATCAAGGTGACCACCATTGAAGAAAGCAAGGATCTTGAGGAAATGAAGATTAAAGAGCTGGTGGGATCTCTTCAAATATATGAGCTGTCTCTGCCCTCGGTCAAGAAGTTGAAGACCATTGCTCTTAAGGCTTCCAAGAAGAAGGTAGAAGCATCATCTGAAGATGACTCTGAGGATGAAGAAAAGGTTGTGGCTATGTTAGCCAAAAAGAAGTTTTCTGAAAGAGTAAAGAAATCTCCTAGAGAAGCTGAACCTGAGGAAGAAGATAAGAAAGATCCCAGAAGACCTCGATGTTTTGAATGCTCAGGCTTTGGGCATATCCGGGCCGATTGCGGGAATCTTAGAAAGGGCAAGGGGAAAGCATACAATGTGACTCTCAGTGATGAGTCAGAAGAAGAAGCTTTAGAGTCTGAGAAATTTCTGGCCTTTGTAGCCCTACATGTTGAAGAAGAAGACTCGTATTACTCGGAGCATAGCGATAATGAGGAAGAGCTCAAGGAGGCCTACAAGACACTCTACATAGAGTATGAGAAGCTGAGGGAAGGGCGAAAGCAGCACCTTAATGATCTGAATAGTTTGCAGACCGAGAAGAGCTCATTGCTGCTCAAAGTACAAGAGCTCGAGGAAAAGCTACTAGAGACGTAGCACCAGCTAGAGAGAGTCACTGATGAGAAGCTGACTCGTATGTTGTCTATCTAGAAGAGCCCAAATGACAAGACTAGCCTCGGGTATGTAGCTCCCTCTTCTGATGTTCCTTCTTCCTCAAAGACTGTGTTTGTGAAACCTACAGTCCCAGAGCCTCCTCCAACTATTGAAGATAAAAAGAAGGAAAAGGTCAACGATGATGTTCCAGGCATTCAGGAGCCTCATTCCATCAGAAGACCTCCCATTTGCCATCACTGCGATCTCAGTGGGCATGTTCGCCCTCAGTGCTCCCTCCTGAAAGCACAAAAGGCCAAAGCTAAGAAAGAAGTGCCTAGACAAGCTCATTATGGCACTAGATATGCGGCTCAGCATCGGACTCCATGGCATCAGGCACCTCACCAAGCACCAAGGTATCAGTATCAAGCCCCTTGGTCTCATGCTCCTCAACATCAGTGGCCTCAGCAGCGGTTTGTACCAGCCAATCACAGTGGCACCTACAAGAGCAAACCCAAGCAGTTTAGAAGGCCTCAGAAGATGAAAGAAGAGCAATACACTGTGAGCCTCCTATCTGGATGCAAAACATAATGGAGTGGATGATGCAGTCCTGCCAACAACCACCCACTGGAAGGCAGGCTTGGGTCGAAATGGACAGCTACCCCATGAGGGGGTACAAACGCACCTAGCAGTTTCGGGTGTTCATGCCTAGGATTCAGTTCCTAATCCTATGGCATAAGGTTTGATTGCTCAGTTTACTTTACATATTGTTATATGCAATCTAGGAACCAGTTATGTTTGCCCCCTATGTTTCTTGAGAGAACTGTTCAGGTACTTTTTGGGGCAGACAGAAAAAGCAGGTCGAGCGACTATTTTTCTGTAGTGGCATCATTGAGCGTACACAGGTTTGATCTTGCCTTTGCATATGATGTCATTTCCATATTGCATTTTTTTATATAAAAAAAAATGGGGAGAATTTGCAGGATTTATTTTCTCTTGGCTTATTAGATATTGCATGTATTTTTGCCTGATATCTCAATTCTGTAAGCATTAATCTACTCTGCTTAGATATAATTGAGAGTTTATGACTATATTGACCAAATGTTTTTCCTGTTTATGCAAAAGTAGGATAGCTTCTTTCCTCACGCGATGAAAAAGTGCACTATCCCGGGCTCCCCTAAAGGTACATCCTTCCTTCTCTAACCTTTTGCTTTTAGAAATTTTGAATAAGAGAAGAAGTCCTTGATAAGATGACCAAATTGACCTCATGCTAGTTGAACCTAGAGCCTATAAACTCTGGCACTCCCTACAGTTTGCAGCACCATAAGAAACAAGCAGTTAATCGTATGATATCTATGCTTTAAAGTATATATTCACTGCTTATGCGCTACATTTGCTTTATGCCTTGCCCTCTACGTTCAAGTAAAACATTTACGTTGTCCTTCATGGTACAAGTAAATCACTTAGGTGCTGCATCTCAGGGAGAGTGTATCAAATGAGGGTGGCTAGGCCCTAGCGAGTTATAAGGCTTGACTTTTGGCTAATCTGTCACTGATTTTCTCTCCTGTCTATAAAATCTAGTTGCTCTATGTCATGTCATCAGAAGTCATACCTTGTGGGAAAAGAGTCTTCACACACACACATGCATTGAGTGAGTTGAGTTGTCTATTTGAATTTTCTATGACCAGGAAATTTTTTTTTTTGTGCTAATTGAAATCTCAACTCTCTTTTATATCTCTGTTTAGTTTTGAGTTGCTCTCAGTTGATTATACATGCATGTTCTGACACTGACTTGAGAAAATTTGATCTTTGTAAAATTTTCCTTAGTTTTTCTGGTATTTCAGTGTGGAGCGTCCGGACGGTCCCTTTTGGCGTCTGGACGGGTGGAGTTCAGCAGTTCGGACGGTTCCCGTTTTGGAGTCCGAACGGACGACGTTATGCAGTCCGGACGGAATCTGCTCCACGTCCGGACGTGAGTTGTCATCCTCGGGCGGACGGATAATTTAATTCGTCCGGACGTGCGTAACCGTTTTGCTCCTTTCCGAGGCAGCGCGGGTCCGGACGTCATCAAAACACCGTCCGGACGGGCACCCCACAGAGGCTATAAATAGCCCAGATCGCCGATCTCACTCTTCCGTACCCCACAAAATCCTTCCTTTGGCATCTTGTGAGTAAGTTCTTTGAGTTTTTGGAGTGATCTCATTGTTTTTGTGTGCATTCTCACTCTCATTCCAGGTATTTTCTTTTCTTGTCTTATTTCTTTCAGTTTATTTTGCAACTATTAGATTTTTTTTTTGGAATGTTTTTGGGATATCTGCCATGCTGAAATTATTTGGACTTAATTGTGATATTCTCTGTTTTTATTTTTACAAAAGTCCTTGTTATTGCTGTTATTCTGCCAAATTTTTATTACACTAACAAGAATATTTTTTTTGGATTTTTTTTGGCAAAAATTCTTGTTGGTTCTTTTGCAGAATCATGTCTGCCATCAGCTCCCAGCGCCGAGTCCACCAGAGGACAGAGGAAGAGCAGAGTTCTTTCCAAGCCAAGATCATGGACCGCAATGTCCTCGCTGAGCGGAACGTGGTCCGTGCTGACATCATGGTGCCTCCATTGGATAGCATTTATGAGATTATCCAGACTTATCACTCGGGCTACCTCTACACTTGTCCCTGCATCATCCTCACCAGGCTAGTCAGGCTCTTCTATGCCAACCTTGAGGTGGCTCAGGATGATGAGCATGAGACGGTACTACAGTCCACTGTTGACAGACACATCATCACTGTAGATCCCCAGAACATTAGTCGGTTCCTCGGAGTACCAGTCCTTGATCTGCCTGCCAGTTCTTACAATGAGATGGTGCTTCCTCCATCTAGGGACGATCTCCGAGAGTTCTTCCATGCCGTTCCACAGAGTGACGGGGCGTCCAACTAATATCAGGATTGGTGCACTAGCTTTGGCTCATCGTATGTTGGCCAAAATTGTTCAGCACAATCTTTGGCTAGTTGCCAGGTGCAGTGATTTGATACTGAAGAGGGCACAGTTTGTTTATGCTGTTCATCTTCGCTTGCCTTTCTGTCTTTGCAAGCATATTCTGGGAGTCATGCTCGAGGCTCGTGATGAGAGCAATACCGGTCTCCCCTTCGGCTGTCTAATCACTCAGATCATCCTTCAGTCGGGTATCAATGTGAATGTAGAGCCTAGGATGAAGATCCAGTAGCCCCTCAGCAAACAGACACTGATGAAGTCGAATGCGCAGCTGCAACGAGAGGATTCTGATGATGACATGCCTGCTGCTATGCACGTTGCTTTTCCAGACATGGCTTCATCTCATACCGTCCCGCCATCTGAGCCAGAGGCTAATTATTCTCAGATCATGGAGGCCTTAGCTGCCATTCAGGGAGGGATGTCCACCATTCAGCAGTCCCTCTCCTCCTTGCAGCTCGAAGTGCGGTCTATCAACAAGCGAGTGGAGCAGAACCATTTTGACCTTCAGGAGTGCCTTCGAGTCCATCATCCGGACAGCAATGATGATGAGGATGCTGCAGCTCAGACTGTACACATGCTAGAGGATGTTTGATTTCCCTCTGTTTTATTGTTTTTTGAGACATTTTTTTATTATTTTGTTAAAAACTTTAACTAATATTACTCTGTTTACCCGGGTCCTTCTGAGACCGTTAAGGGGAGTAATTTTTATGACAGTTGGTTTTTATTACTCTGTTTTACCCTTTGTCCCTTTGTGACAAAAATGGGGAGTAATTTTTATTTTTGGACCGGGAATGTATTTCCAAACCGGTCAAGTGATTTTTGTCCCAGAATGGCCAAAGGAGGAGTTTGTTAGTATTTTGGCCTCATTCTATGTTTGGACAAAATCACTTATGTGTAAAGATGCTGTAAACAGGGATTCCACTTGATAGAGCATTTTGAAAAGACTCTGCACTGCGAAAAGTTAGAAGATTTCAGATTCCCTGTCAGCCGTCCGGACGAAGTGTCATCCCGTTCGGACGTCCATTTGTCCACTGTTCCATCCGTCCGGACGACGTGTTCATCCCGACCGGACGCCAGACAGACCAGCATCATCCGTTCGGACGACGTATCTTTTCCGTCCGGACCTTACACTGTATCGAGAAGCTTCTGTTCCAGCTTGCATCCGTCCGGACATCTCAGCAGCCCATCCGGACGCCTATCAGTATTCGAACAGTCTCAGATTCTTTCCAAGTTCCAATAAAGGGTAGATCGATCAACCGTCTAGACGATGTGGTATCCCGTCCGGACGCGCGTCTCCTTAAGGCAAGAATTGCAATTCAAATATCACCGTCCGGACGTCATTCAGCCTTGATCCGGACGCGCGCTCATCAGTTAAGGAAATTGCCGATTCGATTTCAACCGTCCGAACGTCTGCCTCTCATGGTCCGGACGCACGCATAGCAGATATGGAAATTGCGTGTTGAAGAATTGCCGTCCGGACGTTCATCCCCCTTAGTCCAGACGCGCTAAGCCTTATATGGAAATTACTTGCAGCGGACGTGGGACCGTCCAGACGTCAGTGTCTCACTGTCCGGACGCAAGTCTTAAACAGGAAAGATTTTCAGCGAAATTTTTGGTAAATCCTGTCGCATAGTTGTTAGTCCGGACGGCCCAAGTTCACTGTCCGGACGGCGTCCGTACATATTACAGCAGTCGCCCATTCTGCACCTCAGCCTATAAATAGAGGTCCCTGGGCATTGAGAACTGCAAGAATTCGGTATGGAATTCCACAAGAGCTCAGAGAAGTTCAAGATCCCTCTGAAGCCGTTTCAAGTGTGTTGCGCTACAACTGAAGTCTATCTTAGAGGTTGGCTCTAAGGTAAGAAATTCCATTGAAGACCCATTCAGGTAGGAGACCTGCCTGGGAAGCGTTCGTGTTGGGTTACACGTCAGAGAGCAAGGTACGACCACTGCATCGGGTTAATGTGAGTGTTACTATCTTGTATCTAGCTTTGTCTTCTGAATAGTGGAATTCATGGGTTTGGCTGCCCCGAAGTGGTTTTTCTCTTGATTGAGTTTCCACTTCGTCAACAAAAACTGTGTGTCTTTTATTTTCCACTGTGCTTAATTTTTGTTGACACTTGTTGCACACACTTTATTTTTGGAAATCAATTTCAATTTTCAGAGAGGAAGACCAAGCATGCATATGTCACTATGGAAGCCTATCACCCAATGTGCCGCTATAATCATGGACAAGAAGAGCAGGAGGAGAGATGGTTCTGGTTTGACTGAAGAATGGAAGCGAAGGCCCTCGATTCTCAGGCAATTGTAGGAGAACAAGCTCAGGGAGGCTCTTGAGGAAGCGTCCGAAGCTGGGTCTCTTTCAAAATCCCAAGATGTTGATCCTTCAGAGTCTTCAAACCAAGAGGGTGGTGGTGGTGGTCTCGGGCACTCCAGATCCATTCCTCGCCTTCTTGCCTTCTTCAGTTCTTCTTCTTCACAATGGGTTACTCGAGTCGTGTTCGGGTAACTCGATTGACAATAGGGTCGTATTTGGGTTTAAAAATTCAACCCGATTAATAATCGGGTAGGGTTCGTGTTGGACCCGATTGTGTAATTGGGTCGGTCAGGTTGACACGAACCCGACCTATGAACCCGAATTGCCAAGCCTTGTTGGGTCGTCTCCTAGCATCCCAAGGCATAGGAGGTGGTTGAGAGCCAAAGGGTGGCTAGCAGCCCTCCTTTGATGAAGGATAGCACATGATCATCCCTTTTGTTGATGGGGTGGCCCGCAAGTCATCTTCAAAGTGGTAGGGAGTGTAACGCTCTCAAAAATTAAATTAATTAATATAATTAACTTGGAGAGTTACTAATAGTATCTCCACACTAATTAACTGGTAATCAGTTGTATTTACTACCTCAAATTCTAATTATCAAAGTAAATTATAGAACAAAGCTGAAAAAAATAATATTAGACAAACTAAAATATCTTCGATATTGTCATTAATTATCATCAATATAAATTTGGAGCTTTCAAAGAGAAATACTACAAAATTTAACAACTTTTATCGAATCTATGCAAACCTAACAATACAAACTCTTTGCTCTACATCTTCATCCCTACGAGGTACTCAACTCTACAGTCTAGCCAGTTAATGTGCAAAACACCGAGTTGTTTCATATGTGGAAAAGTAACTGCGTAACTCTATGATTAAGTAAGTAAATTATTACAAAACTTTTTATGTGATGAGCTTTAGTAACAATTCGGATCTTGTAAACTTTGATAATTGAGAATGTCATGAGTTTTACAAAATTGATAAGTGTTGCCTCTGCTATTATGCCGATAGAGAAAATTGGATATTTTAAGATAGAGCAAGCATAATTTCAGGGACAATTCACAATATGGTTTACTATAGAAATCATGCAAGTGAAAACTTTATATGTAAATATACATTGTCATAAATTTCCTCCATATAGTTTATTCGAGCTCTTAATCATTTCTCAATAGGGTTGGCGCTGTCCCAAGGGAACATCGGTGCCCCAAATGTTGCCACATACCATCCATTACTAGTAGCCCAAACAGTAGGTTAATATAAAACCTATTGGTATACATCTAAAGCTTCCAGACAATAGTTAATCATTCAAGAACAACAAGGAATCACATGCTTAATCATAACCATAACCTACCCATCCATTAACCAACATTCAACCCCACATTATTAAACCTAGAAATCCAAACCTACAAGATATGAAAACTACGAAAATGCATTTAGGAAATAACTAAACACATTCATAATATGCTAATAACAACAATGAAAACAAGTTACCTCTCCTTGCAGATAAAGCTTCAAGAAATCACATTCTCTCTCTAACACTTACTCTCTCTCTCCCTCTCTCTCTCTCTCTCTCTCTCTCTCTCCACCTCTTTCTCTAGGATTTTTCTAAGGCAATGAGTGACATAATGGACAAGAATGGATGTAAAGATGCTTAAATAGGTTCTTTATGCATGATGAAAATGGTAAATGTGTCAAAATTAGATGCTTTGAGACTGTCATTGAACGTTCGTCCTCGAAGGTCTATCGTTTGAAGTTGTGTCAATAGATCAATGACAGCTGTCCATCGATCGTTCGAGGTTGTAACGATTGTTCGATGCTAGAAATTCGTTTTGAATAATATTAATATTATTGTTGTTATTATTATTATTATTATGAAAATAATTTTGAGCACACTTTATATTGTTTTGGTTTTATAGTTTAAATATTTTGTTGAGGATTTTCATTTATAAATGTTTTCTTAAAATATTTAAGGTTATTGGGTTTTGTAAAATAATAATTGTCACGCGTTTAGGTGAGGTGTTACAGGTGGCGGGGTCATGAGGCTTAATATTTTATCAAATTGCTTTGTAAGGTTTAAAGTTGATCAAATAACTCCTTAAGGTATGGTTTTTTTTTTTTTATCAAGTCACTCATCCTTTAAATTTTTTAATGGAAATTGTAACACGTAGGCATAAGGCCATTTCAAACCCAATAAAAAATCTCCACATGTACAGATGTGCAACCTCAACTTGACATGTGATGGAAAATATATATATATATATATATATATATATATATATATATATATATATATAAACACTAAAAGAAAATAGAAACAAAAAAGAAAGATAAAAAATGGGTTAAATACAAAAAAGCCCCTCAAACTACCACCAGTTCTCTAGTTGGCCCCCTGAACTACCAATGCTTGCATTTCGGTCCCACGAACTACCATTTGCTTGGTTTTTGACCCCATCTGTTACTTTGTGCCGTGTAAATGGATGGAAACCGATCTACGTGCTGTGCACGTGCCCCTTGTAGCCAAGAAGCCCGAAAATACCCTTCTCCCTAACGTTGAAATTCCCACCCGTTTATTTGAGATAAAACTTGATTTTCCCTTTTACTTTTCATTGTTCACGGCCGGAGCTCCATACAACCCATCACTGGTCACACGCCCGGAGCTCCATACAACCCGGCGACTCCATCGACCAAACCGACACAGCAGTTTGGCACTCCACCCAGTGCGATCTCGTCTTCCGGCAGCCAATCGCCGACAAATCTCGAGTGTGAGTTGTGAAGTTCTCCGTCGACCAAGCCTGAGCAATCCCACCACTGGAAAACCGAAATAAAGGTACTAAATCCTGTTGATGCTGATTCGTAGTAATTTACTCTTGGAGAGGTTTTAGGGTTTCGGGTTGGGCTATTCGATTTTTTTTTCATGAAGCATTACTACTATGACTTAACTTCAAAAATAACAGTGGAATTGTAGTAGTAAGAACAAAATAGCAAGGAAAAAATCCTCTTTACAAAATATGACAAATGGGAGAGAAATTATCTTTAAGTGTAGAAATTATCTTTAAGTATAAACACAATTGCACCAATGTTCATGTGTTCCACAAAAGGTGTTAAAAGACTAAAAATTTCTAGAATTTTATGTGCACCAAAATCTTGAGAGCTTCGAGTTGGTTGATTGGGTTAGTAGACATAATTCTCAAAATTGAGCTATTCGATCAGAGGTCATAAATGATTAAACCAAATGGAATGTTGATGGAAAAAGAAATTTAAGAAAAAGTATAAGGGAAGTAAGTATAAGGGACTAGGTTGGTTGTTGGTAGTTGGGTTGTAACTGCATAATTGCTTATGGTTCTTGTATGTTTTGTTCCTCAAGAGTTTTTGTTTGGTTGTGTTTTGTTGGCAGCTGGTTTGTAGTTGCTGGGTTGTGTTGTTGTTGTTTTGATTGTGTTTTGAGGTATAGTTGTATATGGTTATCAATGTGTAGTACATAATTTGGTGATAATTCAATTCTATTGGAAGAGTTTGTTGCTACATCTGTTAGTGATGACTCTGTATTTGGTGATAATCAAATTCTAAGATTGATGCTGAGACTTTTAAAATGATGTATAATGGTTAACTCATGGAATTTTCCAATCTTGTTAATAAATGCTGGATTCATTTGAATATAGAGTATGCTCTAGGGGTAAATGTTGGATTATTTGCTTGGCTAAATGCACTATGACCAACAACACCAAAAAAATGTACAGATTTCTATACCCTTATTCTTTTGATAGCTAATCCATTACTACTAATTAGATTATGCAAACCATTTGTTGATATGGTATAGAATTCAATTATAAATGTTATAAGATTCTCATGACATGTGCTTTCCAATGTAGGCACGAGTAAAATGTCTACAACCAGTGACTGCTCAAGTGGTCCCCTGTTATGTCGATGTGGAGTTCCTGCACGTGTAAGGAACTCTTGGACCCAGACCAATCCTGGTAGGAAGTGGTATGGATGCGTTAACTACAAGGTAATTTTTGAACTTAGCTTTGTTTTATATTTTGTCGTTATTAATTTATGACACTTTTGCCTATTTTTTATCATGTAGAAACCCAGTGATTGTGATTTTTTTGAGTGGGCTGATAAGGAAATGAACGCTTACGAGAAGAGATTAATGGAATATCTACAACAAATGGAGTTGAGAATGCATGGTACTAATGTCAGAGTTGATGAATCAATTGACCAAAAATGCAAGGAACATTGTGATAATCTACGACGAGAGTTAGGGTTGGGTCAATATAGTAGGAAGATATTTCGAGCTATGGCATTAGTAATCATGTTGTTGTTGGTCTATTATTTTAGTGGTTGTAGTGGTGGATCTAGAGGTTCTAGGTTGATGTTAGAATGAAATTGTAGAAACAGTTTAGTTGTAATACTGTTTGTGAACTTGTCTGTTTTGAATGTTATGCATGTATATTTACCAAATGGAGCATCTCATTGAGGACTTGACAACTCAAAAGCTTTGGTAAATTATTGACATTGCATAAATACATATGTAAGTTACTACCAAAATGTATAAATACTACCAAAATGTAAGTCAAGGTAATTTGGGATGAACCACATTACAGTTCCAATACAATCAAGCTATTGATTTGAGCCTCCTTGGATTTACATATTTCACATTATGCATCAAATATCAAATCCATCATTTAAATATCAAATAGCATACCATATTCTTCACCTAAGTATCAAATAACATACCATATTCATATCCATCACTTCAGTATGAAATAAAATAACACATCATATCCATCACCTAAGCATCAAATATCAAATCCATCATTTCAGTATCAAATAGCATACCATATTCTTCACCTAAGTATCAAATAACATACCATATTAATATCCATCACTTCAGTATGAAATAAAATAACACATCATATCCATCACCTAAGCATCAAATTTTAAATCCATCACTTAAATATCAAATAACATACCATATCCATATCCATTACTTCAGTATCAAATAAAATAACACATCATATCTATCACCTAAGCATTGTCCACTTTGATTTTCCTCAAATTACATAGCAACGACACAACAATCCAACAAAATAGTAATAACACAACAATACATCAAGTAGCCTAATATTTTTTCCATTCCAGCTTCTTCCTCTTTCTTTGATTGGCTTCAAGTACTTCTATTGCCTTATTCACTGTCGGGACAGTATTCCGAGATCTAGTGACAGGCCTTGATGAAGACCCTCCTGTATGTGAAGGCTGAGATGGCCTTGTTGGCTGAGTAGACCCTCATGCTTGAGAAGACCCTGTCGGCTGAGTAGACCTTGATGGTTGAGGAGGTCCATACAATCTCACTGTATTGACAGTCCCTTGAAACTATAATTTGAAATTAAAGCAATGTTGTGAGTCAAAAATTTAAATAAAATTCTACACATAATGAGTGTTTTGATTGCTCACAATAGCATTAGTATGTGGCTGAGGCTGTGACTGACTAATTGTACGAGTAGGTCCATACAGTCTAACTGTGTTGACATTACCCTGGGTCTGTAAAATATTATTAATTAGAGCACACCAAAATTTACATAAACCAATGGATATAAAAGAATAGTGGATTGAGTGCTTACGAAAGCATTTGTCTGAGGCTGAGGCTGAGGCTGAGACTCAGCCTGACCTACTGTCGAGGGTCCATACAATCTCACAGTGTTGACAGTACCCTGAGACTATAAAGACACAAATTAGTGTAGAACATAATGAAACATGAAATATAATAGAGGAAATATAAATGAGTGCTCACAATAACATTGGTCTGGGTCCGAGGCAGTGACTGAGAATGACCCACGGCTTGCGGTCCATACCACCTTACTGTGTTGGCAGTACCTCGAGACTGTCAAGACACATTAACCAGCTGAGCCAACAAAATAAACAAACAACACATAAAATATGGATTTTTTGAGAACTCACCAAAGCATTGGTCTGAGTTTGAGGCTGACCTCTACCTGCAGCTGAGTCCCTTGAAGCTGGTTGACCCTTACCCCTGCCAATACCCCTACCCCTACCCCTACCCCTACCCCTAACGGTACCTCTAGACGATGCAACATTGGTTTGTGAGGTATGTTGAGGATTCGGTTCAGTATCAACTGTAGATTGTACCTAACACATTGAAACATAAAATTAAGTATCACACCGAATACAAATAATAATAATAAAATAAAATAAAATAAAAGAAATAAATGTCCAAAGAATTTACATCACTCCTGCTCTGTCCTCTATAATTCACTGCTTCTATTCTTGCGAATGTTCTTGCATTGTGTCCAGTCCTCCTGCATCTGGAACATCTCATAGTAACCCCACCCTTCCTCATCTTGTATTAATTCCTGGGCTCATCTGGTCCTCACAACTCTCGGCCTCCCAGGTTGTATTCTAACCACTGGTGGGTCTATATGCTCACAGTTTGTCTTTGTCCATTGTTCTTCTCCAGGCATGGGATACACGATCGGCTCATATGCCTTTTTAAGCATATCCACAGTATACCAATGAGAAACATAATCCATAGGTTCACCACCATCAAGCCATATCGCACACATTGCATGTGCACATGGGATACCTGTCATGTCCCATTGTCTACACCCGCAGGTTCTTGTCACTTGGTTCACCACATATTGTTTCTGCTTATCTGTGATTTCATAGAACCCATCCCCAGCATACACGCCATAACAATGACCAGCATCAGCTGCGAGTTCATCTAACCGCGCCAGAATTTTGGGACAAATCCTACCATCCATGTTCACGATGCCTTCCCACTTCTTTTGGTATCTTTTCAACAATTTTTTCCTCAACATTTCCAATAGCGATATTATTGGCAAGTCACGTTGTTTCAAAATCCACACATTGAAACACTCTAAGAGGTTGTTCACAATTAAATCGCATGTGGGGAAGGTACTGAACCAAGCCCTCGACCACGTACTTGGGTCAATGTTGGACAAGTACTCGTAAGCGTCTGGGCTTATACTCTTTAACTCCTCCATTTCTCTAGTCCATTCAGCCTCTGTGTAGGCTGCTGCAGCAACGGTCCATAGCTTATCCTTCAACGCCAATCCTTTGTGACCTACATCTCGGTAGTTTGCATACAAATATCTACAACAAATCCGATGCTCAGTACCGGGAGCCACCAATTCAAAACTCGGTACAAGACCCTGCACAGAGTAAAATAAAAATGTCATAACTAAATTGATTTGTATTATAATAAACATTGATTAAATGAAAGATAAAAAATAAATCATAGTAAACATCTTTACCTTCTGATGATCAGAAATGAATGTCCATCCCTCTGTGGGAGGAGTGCCACGGTCTGAAAGCAATGCTTCTAAAAACCATGTCCAGCTCTCTTTGATTTCTGCTTCCACAACTACAAATGCCAATGGGTACATTTGGTTGTTTGCATCCCTCGAAATTGTGGCCAATAGTTGGCCCTTATGCGGGCCTTTTAAGAAGTATCCATCCAAGCCAATGATTGGACGGCAACCAGCAAGAAAGCCTCTCTTCATGGTGGCTAAGGATAAGTACAGCCGCTGAAATTTTGCTGGAATGTCAGGTAAAGGCCTATCTACCTTCATCATTACACAACTGCCAACATTCGTTCTTCTAAGTGTCTCCATATAGTCCCACAGTTTGTTGTACTGTTCATCCATTTTGCCACGGATCATATCTTTTGCTAGTCTTCTAGCCCGATACAACCTATGCTCTTTCACATCAACACCCCACCTATCTTTAACCTCATATACAATTGCCTTTACAGGCATGTTGGGTTGTGCCCTAAACTTGTCAATCAACTTGTTTGCGATCCATTTTGATTTCAAAATTGAATTTTTATGTTTCCTCCTGCAGCTGTGTACGGGCTGAAATGATCTAACTTCGAAGGATTCCTCATCCTTGCACTGGCGCCCATAAATCCTAAACTTACAATTTGTATCCCTGCATACTACTATACACTTAGCGAGGTAATTTTTCTTAAACTTTACATCCTTCCCCATATTTACATTAGACTCCCTAACTGCATCTCTGAACACCTGGATCGATGAGAATTTCTGACCCACCACAAAATCATTATTACTCATATCAATCATATGAAACTCAGACCGCTTTGTGACATATTTCCTCTGGGAGTCTACCTCGTACTCCTCATCACTCTTTGGAGGAGATGTAAGAATGTCACTGGGTGCCATGTCTGAGTTGGCATCATCATCATCATCAACTGTTGACCTACCACCGTCATCACCACCCTCTTCGGACTCTTCATTCTCGCCACTCTCTTCACCCTCATCACCATCACTATCTTCCCCACTATCTTCCCTACCCTCCCCACCGATGTCGCCAACATTTCTATTGTCCCCATCATCTCTATTGACCCTAACATCTCTATTGTACCCCCCCCCCTAGATGGCCCAGGAACATCATTATTCTCAACGAACAGATCTGGTTCATCCACCTCATCCCAATATAGATCGTCTCCCTCGATCCTACAATACCCCCCCTCATCATCACCGTTATCATCATCACTGTTCTCCTCACCAATGTCAGGTATGGACTCACTAAATGAATTGATGTACAACTCAATAATTGGTAGACCTGAGTGGGCTTGAACCATTTCATGTACATCAAAGTTTGATGTAATTAATTTCAATCCATTTTGAACAGTACTACCCGGCAGTAAGTAGAAAATTAAGTCCCCTGATTTGTACCCATAACTTTTTGCAATACCCTCAACAACAAGAAATGACAATCGATCATGCTCAATGGTCTCTTTGTACACATCAATATCTCCCCCAACATATGTATTCATGAAACGCCTATCAAAGTGACCTCCATAGTGCACCTAAAAAACAAATTCTCGTCTAGCCATCTTCACAATAAAAGAGAATAAAATAAAGCAATAAGTATATTGTATAAGTAGGTCTAAGTGACTCAACTAGAAAAAATAAAAATAAAAAATCGTAAACTAAACTAAAGCATGTTGAAAAGTAATCATAGCAACTTTACATCAAGAACAATAGCCCCACTAACAGGAGCTATTAGATATGTAGGATCAAAATTTCATTTAATAGCATTAGTCTTACAAGTATTTAATAGCCAGTTTGATAAAAGATCATATCATACTTAGAATGTCAAGGAAATTTAAATTTCTTAATCAATTGTAGACTTTTTCTTTTTCTTTTTTTTCCCGATTGTAATTATGAAGAAAAATTAATACAAAGGCACAAAACAACTCTATAAAGAGCATTTTCATCAAATTATTTTGCCTTAACCCAGTTAATTAGACAGCAAGAATACCATAAATCTTAAGAAGTTAATTAAAGTCCATTGTTTAAGAGTAATTATGATGAGCTTCCGAAGTCAATGAAGACAACCAAAGTATTTGGCACTTAAGGGGCTTGACAAGACTAAATTAGTTGTTTGCTTTAAATATTTCATCGTCTTTTTTTGTCTTTATTGTCACACTTAATAAGCCGTACCTACAACCTTAAACGGAGACTAATTCTTTCCTTTGCCTGCAACCGATTGGCTGTAGGTGTTTTTTCATATGATCAAGCTAGTTAGATAGCATTCTATTTATGACAATGTTCTTCTACTGTTTTAAGTTTAATTCTTCATTTAAAAAAGAAAAAATAAAAAAAGAGAAATGCTATTTTTTCAACTCCTATCCGATTTCAACAACTTTTTTTTGAGATTAACCATTGGATATGTAGGATCAAAATTTCATGCTCCCACAAGCAACAAATTATGAACACCATTGACTTTTTTTGTTTTTTGTTTTTCAAAAGAACATTCATGTACTGTAACAATTTCAATCGGGGGACCACTAAAGCATCCATACAATCGGCATTATTAAAATATGCCCATAGGGGGACCACTAAAGCATCCATACAGTCGGCATTTTAACTTCTATCGGGGGACCAACGAAAGCAACCCAAGCCAATTGATTTTCACAACCAGACAACAAGTAGACAACAAAACCAACAAGCAGACAACAAAACCCCACCCCAATAAACTAACAAAAAAATGTCCTACGCCCAATAAACAAAGTCGGTTTCAACCAACAAACCAACAACGTAAGGCATTATAAAAGCTGAGGCTATACTTGGGTTTGGGCATTTTAAAAAACTCACAAGGCTCGTGGGTTTGTTAAGGCGGAGCTTGGAAATCACTCACCCAGTGTGGGTCTTCAATTCGGCAGCACCCAGAAATTCGGCACCCTCTTGTCTTCAACTTCACTTAGTAATGGGTAAGAAAACACGATCGACACCCAGAATTTTCGGCACCCTCTCCTCTTCTTCAACTCTCGTCTTCAACTTCACTCAGTAATGGGCAAGAAAACACTATCCCCTCTTCAACTCTCGTCTTCAACACGGCACCCACTCGCCTCTTCAACACGGCACATTCTCGCCTTCAACTCTCATCTTCACTTAGTCCACGGCAATAAAAATGGTTGACACCCTCCTTCGGCACGGTCCGCCCAGTCGGCCCCTTCTGAATCTCTCCACAATCGTAAACCCTAGAAAAGAAGGCAAAGAAGACAAAGTAAAAAACGCCCGAATCAAATCGTATGGCATTGAAATTTACTGAATGGTATTATTGTAAAAAATGCCCTAAAATTTACATTCACTGTTTCGAAGGGCACAATGGGAATTTCAACGTTAGGGAGAGGGGTATTTTCGGGCTTCTTGGCTACAAGGGGCACGTGCACGGCACGCAGACCGGTTTCCATCCATTTATACGGCACAAAGTAACGGATGGGGTCAAAAACCAAGCAAATGGTAGTTTGGGGGACCGGAATGCAAGCATTGGTAGTTCAGGGGGCCAACTAGAGAACGGGTGGTAGTTTGGGGGGGTTTTTGTATTTAACCCTAAAAAAATAAAAGAGGAAGGGGAGGTTGGCTACCCACAACTCCATGGAGGACGAGGGTTGGTCATTTCACCCACTCACTCAGCCTTTGGCGAAGGGGGCGTGGGTAGGTTACCCCATCAACTCACGCGGGGGGTGGTGGGTGGCTACCCAGCAAAGTCATTGAGGCTGTGGGTAGGTGGGTTGCTCCATCCATCAACAAAGCAAGGTAGGATTGCTCCTCTACCCTATCTCCTCCTACTGGCGGAGAACATGGGTCGTCTACTCATGCACTCTGTCAATGGGCTACTGATGAGTGCAAAATATTGTATAATTGGACCCCTTAATTTGCTTTTGTTAAACATTTAGTTTTGTTATTTTCTAATACTTTTAGTTAAGTTTTGGTATTTTAGTGTTTTGCAGGTCTTTGAGAAAAAATGTCATTATTTTGTGGAATTAACAAAGAAGCCAGGAAATAAGATTGAGGTAGCAGCTCTACACGTTATTGGCAAAAAGGTTTTGGAAGAAAATCCTTCAAATCCCAAGATTTTAATGAAGTGGAAAAATCTTTTATTTATGGAAAGAATCCAGAATGAGCATGTCACTT
The DNA here is from genome assembly GCA_028654335.1 of Alnus rubra. Classification (NCBI taxonomy): domain Eukaryota; kingdom Viridiplantae; phylum Streptophyta; class Magnoliopsida; order Fagales; family Betulaceae; genus Alnus; species Alnus rubra. Next base: position 1,413,203 of record JAJPGS010001816.1, read on the forward strand.
TATTTTCATCATAACGTTTTGCTCAAGTATCAGATTGCGTTGAATTTAATGGTGTTGGAAAGCTAATGAAAAATTTAACAAATATGTCAGAAATAGGTTTTTCCTAATTCTGACGTTTACTATGCCCAAATTGCCCTGCAATAAAAGACCGCGAATCTGTACGAATTTGGAGTCTCTTTCCTACTTGAATTGGAATTTCAAATGATTTGTTCGACTAAGGGACCGTATCAAGCAGACTTCTTTCCAAAGCAAATGTCTTCCATGCACAAGTTGATTTTCTTTCCATATATACATGGTGATGGACGTGTGGAGCACAAATCAGAATGACTTTACATGATTTTTTTCCATAATTTTTACCAAGTCACACATATTCAAGATCTGATTTATTTCCATACTTGGGCTGTTGTGCAATTAATGCAAGACTTGATTCTTTCCTTAGCTAGACCACCAAGAAACTCAAATTCTTTCCAAATTAGAAGCACTGAAAAGACCTAGCAAGCTCTATAAATACCATGTTTTGCTCTTGCAAAAGAAGAAGGAAGAAGGAGAAGAGAGGAGAGGAGAAAAAAGGAAGAAGCGAGAGCCCAGGTGAAGGGGGCAGTTATGGAGGCTCCTAACCAGTTTTGTTGTTTGTCATTTATGTTTTTCATAAGCATTAGTGGCTAAACCTCTAGCTAAGGCTAGGGGTGAAGCCTAATATTTTTATTATGTATTCTTGAAACTATGTTATTTGTTCTTCATAGATTAATGATTAAATTTGGGGATGATTTTTATTTGAGAGTAATTTAATGAAACAACTTTATTTTGATTCATTATGATTTTTTTTATATCAAATGCTTACTTTGTTTGATTTATTATGATTCGAAAATATATTGAATGCTTAATTTATTGTGTCATGTTTATGAAATCAAATTCTCAATCAACCCATGTTTGATCTTTTTTATATTATGTCTCAAGAATATGTAATAAATTGCTAGGTGGATCCCTGAAACCTTAGTGTTTTCTTTTAATTTTTTCTTTTATTAATTTAGTTTAGTTAATTTTATGTTGGTTTATCATCTATCCATTGCTCCACTTTTTAGTGGAAAAATCCATTCAATTTACTTTTTTGCACAATAATAGGAATTTTACTTAGTATTTACCATTCCCTGTGGATCAACCTCGTACTTACCGAGAATTTATTACTTGCGAAAACCTATACTTGGGTTTGCACCCTTTGTAGTCCAACAAGTTTTTGGCGCCGTTGCCGGAGAATGCGTCTAGGACACTAAGTTTAATTTCTGTTATTTTTATTTTTATTTTATTTTATTATTAATTTTCTTTTTGTTTTGAAATGCAAGATTGGTGGAGCAATCCTTTTTCAGGTGTGTACCCAAGATCATTTGGCAATCCATACTCGTATAATCACAATTGGCAAAATCACCCAAATTTTAGTTGGAATAATCATTCATTTTTCAATGAGCCCCAAGGATTTCATTATCATCATCCTTTTGTGCCACCACATCGAAATACATTGGAGGATACACTCCAAAACTTTCTTCAAGTCAGCAACCAAATCCTTCAAACCAATATCAAGGATGATGCATTGCAAACCAATACCTTGGAGGAAACATTACAGGCCTTCATGAAAGAGCAAGCCCAAATCAACCAAGAAGTGAAAAACGCACTCAATATAATTGAGTCCTATTTGAAGAATGAGATTGAGAATGAAAATTTTTCTGACTCAATGACTCAATATGGGGACAATGAAATTGCAAATCCTCAAGTGGACGATGATGATATGTTTGGTAATGTTGAGGAAGATGCAGATGTCCATGAACTGAAGTTGGTTGAAACGCTTGAGCAAGATCACTTTGATATATCTTGTCTTTATCAACCTTTAGAATCTTGCTTGACTAACTCTTGTGATTTGAATTTTTGTGAGGATTGTACACTTGGATTGGAAGTGAACACCTGGAAGCTGTTTGAACTGCCACATCATGAGCTCAACCCATTGCCATCAAATGATATTGTGCAAAAAGATAACTCAAAATCCTTGCTAGTAGCACACAAGTATGCGCACTTAAAATTCAAGGATGACTTTCCCCTAGTAAGTTCATCCAAACTTGATGCTTTGCAAGGAGGTAAGTCATTTGATGTTTTGAATGATTATAAAAGCATGATGGGTTGGAACATTGCTGATAAGGAAAAAATGAAATAGAGAATCATGTTTTTTTTTTTTAAAAATTTATGTTTGCGTCGTAGTTTGGGTTTTCTTTGTTTTTGTTTTGTTTTTCTAATTTTTGCAAGTATAAGTTTAGTTTGTTTCATCAATTCAAGGTACTCTTCTTAATCTATACTTCTGTGCTTTATTTTGCTACATTTGGGACAATGTAAGTTTTAGGTTGGGGGGAAGAACTTGATGCTTGATGTTTGTCGTTGTTTTTGTGTTGTTTATATATATATTTTTTTCAACAAAACAAAATGGTATTTTCAAAAAAAAAAAAAGTTTCTGTCTTTTTTGGTGTCTTGTGTGTTTTATTTTATTTTTTGTCTCAATTTGGTTTAGTAAAAAATAAAATAAATAAAATTGTGCTACATTGTTGATTGAGCATGACTACATCACAACTATGGTTTGTATGTCATTGGCTTGTTTAACATGTTGAACACTGCATGTCATTAAAAATCTGAATCTTTTTACTCACCTGTTGGATTAGAGAGACTTCACTTGTTTGAATTATTTATCACAAGCACATTAGCATTGGTTCTGTGAGGTATAAAATTTGAATTGAGGAATGTGTATCTCAAGATTTGTAGGATGAATTGTTGATGAAACCTTGGCTTAAATTAAAAAATAAAATAAAAAAATAAAAAAATAAAAAGAATATCATCAGTTTGAGTCTCATTGAGTAACCGGACATCTTGCCTCACTAAGCATTGAGTGTTCGCGTAAAAAGATGAGAAATTCAATTTGATTGATTGTATGGTTAGTTTGACTTCGTAGCCTTTTTGACTTGAGTAATTAAGCCCTTATGGATGTTTCTACATCTAGTGCCCCAAAACAATCTGGTTTGGGAGTCACTAGCCCAACACTCATTACATAGGTCAATTAGAAAGCTTAAGGGGGTCAAGCATTACACAGCCTAAAAAAAAAAAAATTGATTTAAGCCTTGGTTGTTTTTATCGGATAGAATTCTTACAAATTTTGGGATACACAAACTTTGAGAAAAATTGAAACCTCATGAGTTTATGTTAATTTCACTTTACACTTAGTAGAGTAGCCACCACGCCCTAGCGTGGATGTGTGCAGCATCCTTGCCTCCGTGGGTTGGTGGGTATCATGTACACGTGAAGTTTTTTTATTAGGTTTGACATAGCCTTACGTCTACATATCACAATTTCCATTAAAATTCTAACATAGGGAGCGATTTGATAACATTTCATATCTTAAGGAGTGATTTGATCAATTTATACCATAGAGAGTGAATTGATAAAATGTTATACCTTAGGGACCTCTACAATATTTTTATCTTATCTTATTTTATTTTATTTTATTTTATTATCTAAGGGGTATAATTATCTTTTCACAATCATTTATGTTATCTATTTAATTGAAAGTCTAACAAAGGATTAAAATTTGGAATGAGTGTAAACTAAATCTCTAATCTATTAAATTGAAAACTTGGATATTAAAGTCGAAATGATAAAAAGTACGTACATAGGATTTATAACATTATTCCTCATAAAACATTTGATTTTCATACTATTTAATGTTGTTGAAGGAATTTGATTGGAATAGGAGGCATGCTCTTTACTAGGAGGAGTTAGGGCATTGCTTTTTAGTTTGGGAAGTCTAGCATTTCTCTTTTGGTTTAAGAGAATATCAAAATGAGTTATAGTCCCTTTTCAATAAAAGTTTATGAGGTGGGGAAATTTCATCTATTTATTTTAAAAGCAACAATTGAGATTTTATATATGAACTCTATATAAAAGAGTAGCCTAAGAATGTTAGAGGATCGTCAAATTTTAGAGTACATCAGAAATATCAAATTTTAGTTCATCCATTTGAAGGGTTTTATGGATAATGTGCATAGACCAGTATTTAGAGGGATAAAAAAGAAAAAGAAAAAAAACCGAGCTTTGCCCCATTTTCAGAATTAAAATAAGAAGTTATGTTAGTGAAATATTTGCAACTTTATATTTGGAATACAAGTCTGTCACACGTCCCAAATAACCCTCACACCACATATATTCGTGTCAAAGCTAGGTGAAACATGGAGAACCATATATAAGGAAAAAATCGAAGATTAAACCCCATTTATTTTTAGAATACTTTATTCGGAAAGAGAGAAAGATGATATTTTTTTTTCTTTAAATTTTTTGTCAATCATAATATATATGCTAAATCACCACTTATTCTAAAAGCTTAAGATGATAGTGAATTTAATTATTTAACTAATACTTTAATACCCCATCATGTGTTGGACCAGAAAACATGTGGACTATTTTAATTGAAATGGGAGTTGAATGAAAAATGCAAAGTTTGAACTCAAGGTTTTGACTTTGGTACCATGTAGAAATTTGAGATAAAATCTAAATTGTGATCAAATGAACGAAAGCAACGCATCTAAATTGGTGTTAGATGCCTACGCCCACTACTAAGAATTGTCCTTGGTATTATTTAAAGTATTAATTAAATAATTAAATTTATGTTTTCCTATCAGTTCAAGCTTTTAGGATAAGTGGTGATTTTATATGGTATTAAAGCCGCTTTTAAGTGGACTCCAACCATTTCAAATATGTTGTCTTCATTGGCCCACGTGGCCTTGTCCTGGCTCGAGTGCCCTAATCTTTTGTCCCAAGTGGCCCAGTCTTTTGGTCCATAGTATATCTTCGGCTGATAGTTAGATCAATTTGGCCCATTATTGGCTTTGTTTTAGCCCATAGTTGGCCCCGTATCTTGCCAGGCTGCCGTCTCTAGTCATCGCCTCCTGATTCCACGCCAAGTTTTGGCTACGTATCACACCTAATTCAGTCCCTAGCAAAGCTCCTATCCAGCCTTTTGCTGCTGCTGCACAAAATTCTTATTTGAAAATTGAAATTGACTTCAAAAAGTAAAGTGTGTGCACAAGTGTCAACAAAAATTAAGCACAGCGGAAAGTAAACAACACACATATTTTTGTTGACGAAGTGGAAACTCAATTAAGAGAAAAAAACCACTCCGGGGCAGCCAAACCCAGGAATTTCACTATTCAAAAGACGAAGCTAGATACAAGATAGTAACACTCACATTAACCCGATGCAGTGGTCGTTCCTTGCTCTCTGATGTGTAACCCAACACGAATGCTACCCAACACAAATGCTTCCCAACCAAGTCTCCAACTTGAAGGGGTATTCAATGGAATTCCTTACCTTAGAGCCGACCTCTAAGATAGACTTCAGTTCTAGCGCAGCACACTTGGAACGGCTTCAGAGGGATCTTGAACTTCTCTGAGCTCTTGTGGAATTCAATACCGAATTCTTGCAGTTCTCAATGCCCAGGGGCCTCTATTTATAGGCTGAGGTGCAGAATGGGCGACTGTTGTAATATGTACGGACGCCGTACGGACGGTGAACTTGGGCCGTCCGGACGGATAACTGTGCGACAGGATTTTCTGAAAATTTCGCTGAAAATCTTTTCTGTTTAAGACCTGTTTCCGGACGGTGAGACACTGACGTCAGGACGGTCGCACGTCCGCTGCAAGTAATTTCCATATAAGGCTTAGCGCGTCCGGACCAAGGGGGATGAATGTCTGGACGGCAATTCTTCAACACGCAATTTCCATATCAGCTATACGTGCGTCCGGACCATGAGAGGCAGACGTCCGGATGGTTGAAGTCGAATCGGCAATTTCCTTAACTGATGAGCGCGCGTCCGAACCAAGGCTGACTGACGTCCGGACAATGACATTTGAATTGCGATTCTTGCCTTAAGGAGACGCACTTCCGGACGGTTGATCGATCTTCCCTTTATTGGAACTTGGAAAGAATTTGAGACTATTCGAGTACTGATATGCGTCCGGACGGGCTGCTGCGATGTTCGGACGGATGCAAGCTGGAACATAAGCTTCTCGATAAAGTGTAGGGTCCGGACGGAAAAGATACGTCGTCCGGACGGATGATGCTGGTCTGTCTGGCGTCCGGTCGGGATGAACACGTCGTCCGGACGGATGGAACAGTGGACAGATGGGCGTCCGGACGGGATGACACGTCGTCCCGATGGCTAACAGGGAATCTGAAATCTTCTATCTTTTTCGCAGTGCAGAGTCTTCTGAAAATGCTCTGACAAGTGGAATCCCTGTTTACAGCATCTTTACACATAAGTGATTTTGTCCAAACACAAAATGATGCCAAAATACTAACAAATTCTCCCTTTGGCCATTCTGGGACAAAAATCACTTGACTAGTTTGGAAATACATTCCCGGTCCAAAAATTAAAATTACTCCCCCTTTTTGTCACAAAGGGACAAAGGGTAAAATAGAGTAATGAGAATAACCACACAACAATTACTCCCCCTCAAAGTCTCAAAAGTACAAGGGTAAACAGAGTAATAATATCCACAAACAAAAACTTTCAAAAATCCAAAACAATAGGAAAATAGAGAAAAGTCTGCAAGTGGCTCAAAAGAGAGGAACAGAAATCCTCCAAGTACCAAATCCTGCTGATCCACTGAAATCAAGTAACGGAGAGAAATCCGTAAAAGCTAGATTTGTACTACTTCGACTTCTAGCTCAGGAAGCCGGGAACCACAAACTGAAAAACCTTCAATCTCTTGATTTTGCAAAGTCTGAAGATAGTTATCCGCAGATTGACATCCTCTAAGCAACTGGTCTGCAAGATAATTGAGGAGAGTCACCACTGAACCTCAAACTGATGCAGATCTAAGGGAATGCTACGGAAGGCTCTGCATGAGCTAGGGGGAAAAGCTCATCTTAATCCTGAGACCTTTGGAATTTGAACATCCAACTTCAACAACAGTCAGTTTTCCAAAGGATCCATCTGTCAACCATTGTGCTGGGAGCCGCTGGATGTCATATTCCTGAATCAAAACCAACCAGAAATACTTCCAAAAATACCATTAGATCATGTTAGTTCCAAAAATAATGTGGTATTTAAGACGGCTGTCAAATGGATGCCAAAGAGAAATATAAGCAATGCAGCTACTCATAAGGAATAAATATATCAAGATCAGCCCAACACATAGACAGAGAAGGATTTTCATGCACCCTATCTCAAGAAAATTTCCCAATCAACAAATATTCCAATATTCTAAAAGCATAAAAACTTAAAAGAATAACAGAAGACACAATGAAGATCATGGGATGAGAAGAGATGTGCAAAGAATGCCAAAATCTCGGGAGAAATCCACGAGAAAAACACACAACATGATATGACAAATCAATAAAAATGCAAAGATGTGTGTATGGCAGAGAAAGAGAAGCAAGTCTTAAACCTATAGAGATCCTGTCCGGATGTGCAACTGCTAGGTCAGCATATGGCAAGACTGCTCTCGTCTGGACGAAGAATAAGTCCGTCCGAATGCTTCACACTTGAAAATCTGAAACTTGAGGAAAATATGCAGAAAAATATTTTTCCCAAAAGTTAGCTTCAGAACCCGCATGTATAATCAACTGATAAAGCAGTCAAATAGCATTGCAAAAATATGCAAAGATATAAATGAGAGTTAAGTATTCAATAAGCACAAATTTCCCTGCAGATAGAAATTTTAAATAGATTACTCAACTCATGCAATGTGTGTGTGTGTGAAGACTTTCTCAATAAGGTATGAAATTCACTGATATGATAAAAAGCAACTAGATTTTCCAAACAAGAGAGAAAATCAATGAAAGATCAGCCAAAAGTCAAACCTTATCTTACTAGGGCCTAGCCACCCTCATCTGATACACTCCCCCTAAGATGCAGCACTTAATTGTTTTACTTGTACTATGAAGGACAAAGTAAAATTTTTACTTGCACGTAGAGGGCAAGGCATATAGCAATTTTTAGGCTCTAGGTTCAACTAGCATGTAGTCAATTTGACCATCTTAATCAAAGACCTCTTCTCTTATCTAGAATTTCTAGAAGCAAAAAGTAAGAGAAGGAAAAGATGTACCTTATGGGAGTCTTAGATAGTGCACATTTTCATCGCACGAGGAAAGTAACTATCTATCATTAAGATGCACCAGGAAAACTTAGCAGATATTATGCATAAACTCTCAATCATATATAAGCATATTTAATCAATGCTCAATGAATTGAGATATCAGGAAAAAACATATGCAATATCTGAAAAGCTATCAAAAGAAAGAAATAAAGTTCCTCATCTTCTCCCCAAATTTTTATTTTTATTTTTTGAAAAACGAGACAAAAAAAAAAAAAACAACAAAGGCATGCTTATGGAAAAGGAAATGACATCTAATCCCAACATGTAAGGTAAAACCAAACCTGTCATCATGGAGAGAGGTTTAGAAATACCAAGACAGAAAAGCAGCCGCCCGACGTGCTTTAACTGTCATCCCCAAAAAAAATATCTGCAAATGTTTCTCAAGAGAAACCAAAGAAAATATGGGGATAGAATAAAAGGTTCCTCAAATAGAATGCAAGGCATGACTAAGATATGACATGATAAACGATGCAATGCAAACATACCTGACATGCACTAGGATTTAGGAACCAAAATCCTAGGCATGGGAAGACTTCACCTTTACTAGGTGAGTCCACTCGCCCTCAAGGGGTGAATGGTCTCATCCTTCTTGACTCGTGGCGGTAGCTTACAGGTCTTGCCCATGTTGTCCATTCTCCTTAGCATACCTTGCATCAGGCTCAGAAACCCTTCATAGTCATAGTAGCTAATGGGCTTCTGCGGCTTTCTCTTGTAGTGCCTTGATTTGTTCTTCTTTGATTAGCCACTCTGATAGGCAGGAACAAACTGCTGCTGATGCCGTGGAGCCTGAAGCGTCGTAGGAGGTAGAGTGCCTGAAGTAGCTCTAGTTGGCAGCTTCCTCTGAACCTTCAACTTTTGGAGTTGTGGGCATTTGGATCGGATGTGACCGGTGATGCCGCAGTGATGACAGGTAGGCAAGCTTCTTTTGTTTGAATGCTTCTTTGTATTCTCTGCAGAATTATAGTTAGCATTCTTACAAATAACATTGTCCTTACCTTTTATATGTCTCCTATACGGAGGGACAAATTTTGCTGAGGAAGAATCTTCAAGTTCACTTTTCCTCAGACCATCCTGCTTAATCAAAGGCCTGTGAGATTTCAACAAATAACAATTTGGCCTAATATGACCAATTTTCTCACAATTATGACAAGTAGGAACAAACTTACCTCGTGTTCCTGATTCCTTGGGCTTGGGCATCACACAATTATTCAACCAAGAATTATCCAAACAAGCAGTGTCTACTATCACAGGCTTAATAATAATGGAATCTAATTCAGAATCAGAAGCATGTGAAGTAGAAGCACTCAAATCATTAACAATTAAACCAGGCTTGTTTGGAACATCTGAATGAATACAAAGCATGCTCTTCAAATTATCACTTGAGAATTTTTTCAAGAGATCATCAGATTCTTTTAATTTATTCTCAAGTGTATCAATAATGTTAAACAGCATGGTATTTTCAGATCTCAAAGAGTCAATCAAAGCATGTGATTCAAACAATTTCATAATTAATGACTCTTTTTCTTGCTTCAACTTTTTAAGCTCTTTATGTGAAATTTTAGAATGTTGAGCATTCTTCAATTTATTAAAAATCTTAAAGAGCTTAATATCAGAATCCTCATTAGATAACTGAGAAGAATTCATGATAAAAGGTATAATCAAAAAATAGAAGTCATAAAGAGATGAGGATCACACCCAGGAAATAAATCATAAACAGAGTGTACCCGCTTTGATACCAATTGAAAATTGAAATTGACTTCTAAAAGTAAAGTGTGTGCACAAGTGTTAACAAAAATTAAGCACAGCGGAAAGTAAACAACACACAGATTTTTATTGACGAAGTGGAAACTCAATTAAAAGAAAAAACCACTCCGAGGCAGCCAAACCCAGGAATTCCACTATTCAGAAGACGAAGCTAGATACAAGATAGTAACACTCACATTAACCCGATGCAGTGGTCGTACCTTGCTCTCTGACGTGTAACCCAACACGAACGCTTCCCAACCAGGTCTCCTACCTGAATGGGTCTTCAATGGAATTCCTTACCTTAGAGCCGACCTCTAAGATAGACTTCAGTTGTAGCGCAGCACACTTGGAACGGCTTTAGAGGGATCTTGAACTTCTCTGAGCTCTTGTGGAATTCAATACCGAATTCTTGTAGTTCTCAATGCCCAGGGGCCTCTATTTATAGGATGAGGTGCAGAATGGGCGACTGCTGTAATGTACGGACGCCGTCCGGACAGTGAACTTGGGCCATCTGGACGGACAACTGTGCGAAAGGATATTTCAAAAATTTCGCTGAAAATCTTTCATGTTTAAGACCTGCATCCTGACGGTGAGAAACTGACGTCCGGACGGTTACACGTCCACTGCAAGTAATTTCCATATACGACTTAGCGCGTCCGGACCAAGGGGGATGAACGTCCGGACGACAATTCTTCAAAACATAATTTCCATATCTGCTATACGTGCGTCCGGACCAAGAGAGGAAGACGTTCGAAAGGTTGAAGTCGAATCGGCAATTTCCTTAACTGATGAGCGCGTGTCCGGACCAAGGCTGACTAACATCCGGACGGTGACATTTGAATTGTGATTCTTGCCTTAAGGAGACGCGCGTCCAGACGGGATACCACATTGTCCGGACGGTTGATCGATCTTCCCTTTATTGGAACTTGGAAAGAATTTATGACTGTTCGAGTACTGATTTGCGTCCGGACGGGCTGCTGCGATGTCCGGACGTATGTAAGCTGGAACAGAAGCTTCTCGATACAGTGTAGGGTCCGGATGGAAAAGATACGTCGTCCGGACGGATGATGCTGGTCTGTTTGACGTCCGGTCGGGATGAACACTTCGTCCGGACGGATGGAACAGTGGACAGATGGGCGTCCGGACGGGATGACACGTCGTCCGGACGGCTGAAAGGGAATCTGAAATCTTCTATCTTTTTCGTAGTGCAGAGTCTTTTGAAAATGCTCTATCAAGTGGAATTCCTATTTACAGTATCTTTACACATAAGTGATTTTGTCCAAACACAGAATGAGGCCAAAATACTAACATTATTAACTTCATCAACGGATAAAAAGGTCAAGATCATGTTTAGAATTTGGTTATCATGTTTGCATTTATTCCACCTACTGCATTTCTCCTATAAAAAGGGGTAACTTGTATTGTAAACAGATAAGTTAAATAAGAGCAAAATGTAACCCTTAGGGCAATTCCTAATTGTGAAAGTATGCATTTCACGCTAAACCACTACTAAATTCTATTATCTCATTTTTATTTCTTGCTTTCACTCCATTTCGCACAATTTACATTCTTTCACAAATTTCGTCAATATAAGGGAGCAACTACAATTCCTTTTATTACCATACATTTGTTCTTGCGATTTCATAATTAATTCACAGAAAGTCATAAAAACCTTGGAAAATTAGGTAGTGTAAAGTAAAAGAAAATAAAAAATTGTTAGCATGGATTGTTGAATAAAGTGTTACAATGTATCAATAATGTTCTTCTAAATATGAGATCATATTGATTATGTTGCTTAATTTATTGGATCGCCGTTACGAGTTTAATTAAGTTGTAATGACATTAGAGATACGACTATTTATTTATTCTCAACTTACAAATGATTTTTTTCTCCCCAAATGGTACCATTAGAATCTACAATGGAGTGTTATTCAAGTGTTGATTAGTAGTGTATTTTCTCTGCTCTTGCTCCGTAGCAACAAGGCTTAAGGGGTGAAGTGTGAGTCTCCTACCCTCAGGGGCCGTAGAGGTTTTGTGCATGACAGATCAGGGGAAAGGAAAGGCAGAGGAGCTGGAAGAGTAGTGGGCACAATTCACTCTGACAGAAGGGTAACAAGAGGGGATCTTGCTACTGTTAGTGACAATAACACTGATGTAACTGTTAGCAACCAACAATTCAATCTCCCAAATACTGCACCAACTACTGCAACAGTTCAAAGAAATGTGGGTATTTATCTGTTATTTTATTTTATTTTTTTATTTTTCCAAAAAAAAATGTATTATTGTCTTGGCACTAACAACCTTATTAAGCTCTTACACTAAACTTATGGCAGCAAAATACTGTGGGACTTAGAGTGCCAAGCTGGACCAGACAACCTCCAACATTTAGGAGTAGGGCTGGTAATTTTTGACACGACCTGCGAACCCGACACGAAGTTAAAGCATTAGGGTTAAACTTAAAAGGGTTCGGGTCATAAAAAAGGTTGACCCGTTAGACCCGTTTAATAAAATGGTCATTACAGAATCAATTTGTTTGACCCATGGGTCGACCCGTTTGACCTGTATACTTAAACCTTTTTTTTTTCAACATTAAAAATTAAATCTAAACAATCATGTTACCTCTCTCTTTCTTTCATTGTCTAAAGAGTAAAGACAACTAAAAAAATCTCACAAAAAATAAAACAAGTCTTTTTCTTTTATTAAGTTAAAACTTGAACAAAAAAGGCAAATACTAAAAAAAATTAAGCAGAGTTTTTTTTTTTCCTTTCAAGTTTTCAAATTTAGAAGTTGAATCAAAACAAGTAAACAATAAAACAACTCAATGTTCATATTTCAACTGTGAAATAATATGATTATTCAAATAATATGATTTTTTTTAGTTTAAATTTTTGTTTTTATTTTTATTTTTATAAACTTTATTAATAAACCGGTCAAATGGGTCGTGCCGTGTCAACCCATTATTTAACAGGGTCGTATTAGGGTTTAAGGATTTGACCCTTTTATCTAAACGGGTCGTGTCAACCCGTTTTGACAGCGTTATTTAAGAGAGTGTATAGCAAAATCAAGGCCATGATGCGCAGTGTTCCTATTAATCCTCAACCAAGTGTTTGGATTGACCTAATTGCTAATACTATTGTTGGAGCTACAGGAAGAGGAATATGGAGAGATGTTGCGGGTGCTGGTATAGGGGCTACAACAACTAATATTGCACCACCTGTTATTGAAGATGGGGCAGCAACGACATCCTCAACAACGGCCAAAGAAAAATCCAAAGGAAAAAGAATTGCACCTTCCGTGGAAAAATGAATACAAATTATGGAGTTCAAGATGAAAAAATGAAGCTAGATTGGAAGTGTTGACAAACATTTTGGAAATGTTTGGACAAGTATTTTGGAAATCTAAAAAAAGAAAAGAAAAAAGAGTACACACTAATAGTCTAATTGTAACGACCCATGAAAAAATACTAGCCATATCTGTGCTATCACCCTAAAAGGACTAGTCAATTTAGAGTTTTTCTAAAATCCATTATAAAGCCCAGTTTCACTTAGTAACTAGGTAATATGGGACTTAGCACCCATGAGTATCTTTATAAATCACTCACTCTATGTAAGTTATTCATCTCTTCTCAATATGGGACCGGGGTGTTACAAACTCTCCCCTTTAAACCCTTGATGTCATCGCCAGGGCCACGTCATGCAGTGCTCCAGTACCACATGACCTGGCGTTACTAGGTGGCTTTGATACCATTTGTAACGACCCAAGAAAAACACGAACCACATTTGTGCTATCACCCCAAAAGGACTAGTCAATTTGAAGTTTTCCCTAGAATCACTTATAAAGCCCAGTTTCACCTAATAATTAGGCATTGTGGGACTTAACACTCATCTATCTCTATGTGAGTTATTTATTTCTTCCCAATATGGAACCGAGGTGTTACAAACTCCCCCCCTTAAACCCTTGACGTCCTCCTCAGGGCCACGTCATGTAGTGCTCCAGTACCCACATAACTTGGCATTACTAGGTGGCTTTGATACCATTTGTAACGACCCATGAAAAAGCGCTAGCCACATCTGCGCTATCACCCCAAAAGGACTAGTCAATTTGGAGCTTTCCTAGAATCCGTTATAAAGTTCAGTTTCACCTAATAACTAGGCAATGTGCGACTTAGCACCCATTAGTATCTTTATAAACCACTCACTCTATGTGAGCTATTCATCTCTTCCCCATATGGGACCGAGGTGTTACACTAATAATATGAACCCATCCTCTTAATAATGCAAATTTCTGCAGTCTAATATGCTGGTCATGGTTTATATCATTAACTTCTTACTAGTGTACAATCATAGCATGAATGAAAACTAAGGCTTTAACACATACGAAATCGATACTCTAACAACAAAAACTCAGAGATTTCAAGATTCCGAACACATTGATGAACAAAACCCAATATTTTATTACTAACTAAATTCATCACTACTCATGACAAACAATAATGGTTTTGTCATTATGTTTTATGAAATTTAACAATGGGTGTAAAAATGCGCAAACATTATTACTAAACTGCAGTTTCGAGCTTTGTGGAGACATTACATTTTCATTTTATAACAACCATTTATTTTGTTAAGAAGAAATCAAGAAATTGAACATATTATCAAAAACACCCAAATCTACGACACACACCCAGCACATATGTTCAAAATACTCAACATAAAATATACACCGAAGGTGAGTTTGCAAATTATTTACCTTGTAATTCTTACATTTTAAAAAATTTCTACCGAAATTTCGTTCGGTATAAGAAGTTAACACACTGTAAGTCTTTGCTGCAGATGTTGCCCCACTTCTTATGGAATATATATTCAGAGTTTGTAGAAGGAGTGCCCAACGGTTCCATCTTCGACAAGATGATTCTTGGTAATTGAAGCAAATCTTTCAAAACCCTAGTTTCTGCAGGGAGTTGTTGATATGAGAAAATAATGTTAAGTGCACACAAGCAGGCCGAATGGGTTTCCGTTTCCGTCCAAAGAGATGGACAACATGAACTGAAGGTATTATTTATTAAAGTTGGCTAAATTGGGAGAATGTACTACCGATTTCCCAAAAATAAAATCAATGAGTTTCAATTCTGAGTGATTAATTGTCAGAGAATACAAACGAGTCATGGTCACGTTGAAACTCTTGTCCAGGTGTGTCGATCTTGGTTCTCTTTACAAGTCAGAGGCCGTCGGGTCCCCATTTTTGTGCTGAGCCTGACTCGCCAGCACCTAATGGCGACTTCTTGTTTTAATTTGCACCGCCAGTTACCTGTTTCTCGTCGTTTTTGTGACAATTTGCAACTAGTGTACATTAGAACGCACGGATTCATTCATCTTGCCTTCTTTCCGGACATCCCATATATGGCCGGTGGGGTGGAAAGATTTTGGATTAATCAGCGATTGTTTTTGGATTGTACGACTTGGTTGCATGTCGGACGCGCATTACTTGTCAACTCCAATGTATCTATCAATCACGTCTAGCGACAAATCCATTTGGGGGGGGGGGGGTAAAGATTTTGAAAATATAATGCGATATTTGTGAAGTTTGGTTGTGAACAGGACCCAAGTCAGGATATTTATCTAGAAGAACAAAAATAATTATGTAATAAAATAAAATATATTTTCTAACAATTAATTTATGATTCAATCTGATTGAAGTATTTAAATAAAAACTTACATATTTTATAGATATTGTAAAATGTATAATTAAAGAGATAGAATATAAGAAATTATTAATTTTGCCACACTATCTTTTCTACATACTACATAGTAAATATATATGAGATAGTGAAGAGGATGATTGTAACTTTAATTAATATACATAACTGTGCAAACAATACGTTAAAAATGTAATGGTATTTAGGCCAAGAAATAGGATGCATTTACAGAATTAGTGTTAATGAAAAATGAAAAAAATATATGCCAAAACAACTTTTCGGTGAAGAAATTTGAAAGTACCAAAAAAAAGAAGAAAAAAAAAAGAGATAAAACTAACTACGATTTCGCCTAGAAATAAAAAAAAAAAAATAGATAAATAAAGAAAACAGAACTGAAAAGTAATAATAAAAAAAAAAACATGAAAGATGAAGGTAGCCATGATTGCATGGTTTATGATTAATATATTAGTATCGTTTTGCAGCTAAAAGGACACTAATTCGATTAGTATTGTTTTACTGTTCAAATGATATATACCTAATAATTTGGAGTCATTTTGCAGCTAAAACGATTCTAATTATTTGGAGTTGTTCACTGTTTAAACGACTCCAAACAATTAATGTTGCTTTCATTCAAATGAATTTAATTGAAATCGTTTGAACAGTAAACAACCATAATTTGGAGTTTTTTTTTTTTTGAAGAGATAATATGAGTCACCATATATTACTGAAGAACGCCCGAAGGCAATTACAGAGAATATAGGTACAAGACCCCGTACACCCTAAGCCATAAAAATTTGACTTAAAACAGCTATCTAAACAACACACAAACATTACATGAATAATGTTTGAGCCGCTCTTTACGTTTAAGCACAATCTAAACAAAGAAAAAGAAGGCTAATCTAACTACTATGCCAACAAATAGTCCAGTAACAATTGAGCATTACAAAGGCAGACTGTGAATAGAAAAATAAAAAACCTAAACAGAAACCAAACGAAACCGGTGTCGGGAAAAAGTTGTCACCGGTATTGTAAACACGCGCCTTCATCGGGGACCTCCCTCTGCAGCAGACGACCGCCAAAACCACCGATTTCCAACGATCTCTGCCATAGAGAGGCGCGTGTCATGAAGGACCCAGCCGAAGAACACAGATCTGGCTCTAAAGAAGACATCAAAAAAGCATAGCCAGAAAAAACTCGCCAGAGACACACCAGAAAAGCCGCTCCCCAACACATACGTCCTGTGTAGCCTTCTGCCAGGAAAACCAACAGAAAAAAGCACAAGGAAAAACTAAAAAGCAACCTCCATAGCCCTAGAATGACTAAGAGAACATCAACCACCACCGAATTTAGCCCGGGGGAACAAAACTCCCTAAAAGGGATATGAGATAAACCAAAACAAAGAAAACAGGAAAAAACATAAAAGAAAGGAGAGAGGAGAGGAGGGAAGAGAAGAGACCCTTCCCTCCTCCCTCACCGGCTGCACGAAGAAGAAGAATACTAGGAGAGAGAAGAGAGGTTTCGAGAGGGGTGGCGGGTAGGTTATTTTTAATTGGGAGTTTTAACCTCATGTACGTGTTAAGTGATTTTTCAACCGACACTATTCAAATGATTTAATATGAATAGCTTTTTTTTCCCCCCCTAAAAACACACACTATTCAAGCGACTTAAAACATAGGGTTTGTTGTAGTCATTAGGCAATTAATTTACAATGGCCCGCCCCCAAACTTTCAGTTTAAGCAATATTTCCCCTCCTCAAATTATCAAAAATTTGTAATGTACCCATTTTCGAACCACAAAAAGAAAAAGAAAAAAATCCCTAAAAAATCTCAAAAAAGACAAAAAAGACAAAAAAAAATTATAAATTTCCATAAAAAAAAATTTAAAAAAAAATTCACGGTGGCCGTGGGTCTAGTGAAGACCCAAGACAAGTGCCGTGGGTCACTAGTTTATTTGTTAATTTTTTATTTTTTTTTTAAAGGATATTTTTGTTATCTTTGATAAATGAAAGATATATTGCAATTTTTTGATAAATTAAGAGAAAAACATCGCTTCAATTAAAAGTTTAAAAGGAAATTACAAATTAACTGATCGATTGTATAAAAGGAGTATATATACTTGTTTTTATTTTTTATTTTTTTCATGTCGGTAGGCAACTAACAACAATATAATAAAAGTTTCACAATCTTTGTAATAGACTAGAAAAGGGATTTTTCCTCAAAAAAAAAAAAAAAAAAGACTAGAAAAGGGATTGGAAGAAAACGCCGACATGATAAAAGCCCATACATATTTATTATTATTGTTTTGACAGTTATTTATTATTTTTTGAAGTATGAAAAGAAAAAAAGAAAGCGACAGTTTTAACCAATAATTCCATAAAGTTTGAAAAACTCATTATTATCATTAATGGACATAAGCTGCCCATAAATTTGGAATATTAATATTTTGGGGAGAAGAAATAAAAAAATAAAAAGTAAACAAAATAGGATTCCTATTGAACGTCATATATAGTATAAATATTAAGTTTTGGTGCCCGCATGGCGATCCTTATCGAGCTTCTTCTCCCAATAGAAAATGATTAATATTGGAGAGAAATATGGCAATAGTTTTTTTTTAATGTTAGGTTCGAGTATTTTATTGATCAAATATTACAAGTATAAAGCTTTTACATCATAGAGTATAAAATTTTGCAAAATCATAACTATATGTTATGAGGTTACAAAGTCTTAGATATAAACAAAATTATTACAATAAAGTACTATCTATAATTTTCATTTTCGCTAACCCATGTAAAAAAATAGTAAAAAAACATTGCTTCCAGCAGATTAGATCTAAAATAAAGGTAGCCAAATATCCTAGAAAAATTCATTTAAACCGGCCATGAGAGATAACCCCTCACACCGAACTATCCAAGCCATGAGAGATAACCCCTCACACCTGACTAACCTTCATCTCATAGATCGTCCATGAGGGTAGATCTTGGGGAAGAAAACTCTTATTCAAAATAAAAACACAACCAACAAACAGCAGTAGCGGTCATAGATGAGATAAACGGGAAATATAAAAGTGTTGAGATACTAATTAATTTTTTTTATTTTTCTTTTTTTTAAAAAAAAAAAAAACACACAGTTGACCATAAAAAAAATTGTTAATATTTGTGGCTGTCCCCCAATCAACATCGAATGTATATGTCAGCAAAATGAAGAAATAGAGCATTCTTATATATTGTGCCCATCCATGCCCTCAAAGAAGCAATATATCTATAGTTCTTCAGATTTCCGGAAGCCACGATTGATGACAGAGGTCGATAGTCTTGTAGGCTTTTTTTTAATCAAGTCTTTGTTTCCTTTTCAACAAACAAGTTTTTTTGAATAATTTATTTTGTTCTAGTTTTTATAGTTTATTAATTTTCTGATAGGTTATTATGAAATTATAAATTTCTCTTAAAAAATTATGTGAAATCAAAGAGAATAGCTCCTATAATGATATGGCACAAACCAAGTCTTTTGTGCCATCCAATAAGAGATAGACACATTAGCTAATGTGGAGCACCGAAAGAGAATAAGATGAAACATGCATCAAATCGATCTCATCTTATTCTCTACATGGATGAACGTTCAAGAGAATTGACCTACTGCCCCCTCTCCTTTGTTGGACGTTGTTCTACCATCGCCAATTGGAGAATGACAGAGAAAATGTTTTGTCGATTTATGTTTGGCAAATAACATGTTTTCAATAAATGATTCATGTTTCAATAAATTTTAAAAAATGCTACATGTACTTAAACTTTTACAAATGAAACATTACTAAGATGATGTGGAGCTTATTCATTGGTACTTGTAGCATTTATTTTTATCAATTGTTTTGATCATCTCCAATGAATAAGCTCCACATCAGTTAGTAAGACTCTCTTTCTAAAAGTTTTAAGTACATGTAGCATTTATCATAAATTTTTCATCAATGTATTTTCAAGGAAAAGAAGGGGTAGTTCTTATGGTTTATGCCTGGTTAATGACAATGTGAAAATATCCTTTATATCCATGAAAATATGATCGATGACTGTGGTCATGTCAAAGATATTAGGAAGTACAAAAGTGAACAAGCTTTATGTAAAGAGTATTATGGTAAGATTTGGTGTTTTCATCTTAATCATTTTTATTGGAGAGCAGAAAAGACTTGATTTGTGTCGGATCTTTGTAAAAAATTTTCTCCAACGGAATGAGAAAAAAAGAGAGAGATGGAGTTGGGTGGTCGGCCATCCCAAATATATTGACTAGATTGAACCACCCCAGCACCCCCTCTTGGTGGCTTGGGGTGGGCATGTAGGCGACCACCATCACAGGCGACCATCGTCAAGTGGTCGGCCACCCACCACCAACCCCCCCAACCTTTTTTTTTTTTTTTTTTAATTTTTTATAATTTATATAGGGTGAACTAGTAATTTCATAATGATCATGTCGAAAATAATGCTAAAATTTGTACTAAGGAAGTTATTTGTTGCACATGTATAACAAAGAAAGTTATTTGTAACTTTTAAAGTTCTAAAAAAAAAAATTATGAAGCATTAATTTAACTATTTTTCCTTAATTCTTTTTGGAACCCATCCAAGCTAAGCATCGATGTCATGATGGGTTTGCCCAAGGAGAAATGCTAGGATTCTCAAAATTTTCTCTAAAATTTAGTTTTTAAATAATGTGTCACAATTGTTTGAGATATTGATACATTTTTCAAAATAATAGATCACATGAGATTTTGACACATCATTTAAGAACTAATTTTTTTTTTTTTAAAAAAATATAAATAAAAAATTGCGATGTATAGCATTGCTCTTGGCCAAGTTAGATGGAAACCCCTTGTGAGGAGAGATTGTCATTGTGGGAGGGAACAAAGAGTCCAAATTTGAGTAAGCTAACGCATGGTGGTCACATAAGAGCAAATTAAGCAATAGAAAATTAATTAGGAAAATGTAATTATTTTTCGTTATTTTGGATTTAAATTTTTGTTAATTATGAATCCATTTTCTATAACTATGTATATAAGGTATTTGACAACACGTAAAATACAAAAACAATGATAAAGTTTTTCTAGAGTTTAATTTCTTAGATAATTTTCTTTTTTTTAATTAAATAAGAAAAGGGTTATAGGAAATGATCACTCCAACTCCTGATCAGAAAGGAATGAGTGAGTGATTCTAAAAGAGAAAATGGAATAGGCTTCCCAACAACAGACCCAACATAATCAAAAACAGTGCAAAAATAAATTACAAGAAGTAAAAAATAAGTCAAACAATGGTCTGGTACCATTTCTTTGAGAACTTAGGTAGAGTTGATCCATTTTAACTTTATTTTTGTTTTGCCTGATGGGAACGACCAAAATAACTTTTGATTGTTCAAAGTTGAATTGCATATATTCAAAAACCCAACAAATGAGGTCTAATTATATATTAATAGTTTTATACTGCCAATTTACGTAATTAATTTCTTTTAATTTTTCTATTCTAATAATCAAATCCAATCAAAGAATTTAAAAATTGATAAAATTTGATTGGCATGGTTCTTTAACGACTCTTTTTGACAAGAGAACGTCAAGTCCATTAATTATGACTTTCACCATCCACGATTGCTAGTAGAGTTGGTGTAATTTTAATCCCAAAAATATTGGCTCCACCGGTAAGGTCTTGTTTCTTGTGGCATTCTTTTCTTGAGTTTAAAGCTCGAATCTTTTTATGTGTTAACAATTTTTGGATCATAACCGCCAACAAAGTAGAAGCCTTATCCGATCCGCGTGGAGACATCACTTTACATCGATTCTAAGTTTACAACTATATGAAATAGCCTTGCCTTTGGAGGGTTCTCATAATTAAAATAATAATAATAATAATATTAAAGTGAGTGTTGTAATTTTGAGGAATTTAAAACAATTTGAAAATTTTGAGGAATTTTAAACAATTTGAAGTTTGTGAGGGTGACATTTTCATGTCTGTTGTTATTAGTTAAAAGTTTCTTTTTCTTTTTTAGTTTTTTTTTTAGTTTTTGGAGAACGTACGACATCATTAATTAGGTTGTCAGAAAACTAAAAAATATTTCAAATTGATTGAAATCCGGCCATATTAAACATTTATTTATTTGAAAATATATTAAACATTTATTAATTTTGGTAATAGATTAATTAAATAGTTTAGAGAGTAAAAGTAGAATATTTAACGTAAGATCCACGTGGTGACCACGATCATTCAACTCCAATCAACGGTCAAGGATGACCATAACTCTGTTTAGAACGACTAGAAAAGAAGCCAGAATTCCTACTCAAAAGTTCCCACGATTCTCGCAAAAACGACAACTTCGACCATACGTATGGTAGAATCGTTGTAATTCATGGAAAGAGAAGGCCCAATTATTTTTTAATTTAATTTAATTTTTTATTTTTTATTTTTTAATTCAAGTAATACCAAGTTGATCATTCTTCGCTGTTAAGAAAGAATCTTGAAGGGCCTTCACCATACCTCAGTAAAACCAAAACAATTAAACTAGATGTTTAACCTTGGTTAATTTTTTTTTTTTTTTTTTAACGAGTCTATCATAGATTAAAATATTTTTATACTTCCAGTAATAACTTTACAGTAAATTTATTAAAATATTAATAATTAGTTTTGAATAAATCAAATAATATAGATTCAATTTTACTAGCTACCTTAATAAATTAAACAGTACTAAAATGAAAATTCTAAACCATTTAATTTATGATAAAAACTTATTAAGGTTATTTCATAAACAATTCCAGCTTAACTTGAATTCGATTCGTTTATTAAATAAACTAAATAATTTTAATAGAAATTGAAGTTCGATTATTAAACAAGCCGAACTCGTACTAACTCTACTCAGCTCTTGTATAACTTTACTTTCATTTTTTCTTTTTGAACTTTTGTAATCCGAACATCTTAAGTATTTAAAAAGATAAAAGAAAAATTTCTTCTTAATAGGATATATATAGCTTAAATTATTCTGATTGTAAGTTTTGATATAGATATAGGTGTGTATGGAGAAATTATTTTCTTACATCTCTTTTCTAAATTAATAATTGGATATGTAGGACCCACAATTAAGAACCTACATGTGAGTTACAGATCTAATAGTTGATTTAGAAAAGAGATGTATGGGAGACGTACAAAAGATATACATCTAACATGCATGTCTCTGTGTGTATGTATATGCAAATATATTTTAAAACTCAGCTATATATAACCTCAAGATTGGATTGCTTTAGATTTGCGTTAACTTCAATGACAAAATCTTAATAATAATTAGATAGATAATAATTATCATAGATTTACAAACGAAATATAAACAATCACGATATTTACATTATATAAGGTATGAATAAGTTATTTAGGAGCTCGTGAACAAGCTCGAATTTGTTCGAAAAATAAATGAATTGAGTTTGAAATAAATATTTAGATTGAAAAATACTTCTTTGCGTTTTGGT
Organism: Alnus rubra; assembly: GCA_028654335.1. Lineage (NCBI taxonomy): Eukaryota > Viridiplantae > Streptophyta > Magnoliopsida > Fagales > Betulaceae > Alnus > Alnus rubra. The sequence goes on from JAJPGS010001816.1 coordinate 1,436,303, forward strand.
GAGATGTAGATAAGATGGACGCTAGGATACAAAGAAGCATTTCTCAATTATCTAACTAACTTGATGATAAGTTCGAGCTCAACTTATATTCAAAATAAAATTAAACAAACCAAACCAAAACATTTAATACTCAGTTTAACTTAACTTGCCTTAAATCAATATAAAGTTTTTAACATTTTGATTATTATTAAATGGAATAACTTATACTTTCTCAATGTCAACATTAAATACTTATATATGAGATGATACTAACGATGATGAATATTGAAATGATAAAATCAAAATTATTTAATACAAAATATTTAAAATAATAATTAATATTTGAAAAATTTGCCCCATAAAATCTAAAGTTCCTAATCTCCACCCCCACCACCTCTTCTATATAAACGCTCTCTTACTCCCTTCCTGATCATCCACCATTTCTCAGCTCTCCCTCTTTCTGGGGTTTTCGTTTCACTGACCGCCTTCTGTTTCCTTTTCTTTTTCTTTCTTCTTTTCTTTCGTTTGCTAAGCAACCAAACACAAAAGAACATGTCATCAGAACACTACTATCTCTTCCTTTCACCAGTACTCCTCAGCTTCGAGCTTTTCCTCTGCGTCTTTCTCTTCGTTGCTGTCTTTGCTCTCTGGCTCTCCCCGGGCGGTCTTTCATGGGCACTCTCTAGAACCCGAGGCCCCGCCATTCCCGGCCCTTCTGGTCTGCCGCTTCTTGGCATGGTTTTCATTTTTACAGGGTCTTTGACTCACAGAGCTCTCGCTAAGCTTGCTGAGGCTTTTAAGGCGAATCCGTTGATGGCATTCTCAGTGGGGTTCACTCGTTTCATTATCTCAAGCCGCCCAGACACGGCTAAAGAGATTTTGAACAGCTCAGCTTTCGCTGACCGGCCCGTTAAGGAGTCGGCTTACCAGCTTCTCTTCCACAAGGCAATGGGCTTTGCTCCGTTCGGCGAGTACTGGAGGAACCTGAGGAGAATCTCGGCAACCCATTTGTTCAGTCCGAAAAGAATTGCTTCTTTCGGGGAGTTTCGGACGAGTATCGGGTCCAAAATGGTAGACGAGATAAAGGTTTTGATGGGGGGAACGTTAATAGTGAGGTTGAGGTGAGGAAAGTGTTGCATTTTGGGTCGTTGAACAATGTCATGATGAGTGTGTTTGGAAGGAATTACGTGTTTGGTGAGCGGTGTGGGAATTATGAAGGGTGTGAGCTTGAGGGTATGGTGAGTGAAGGGTATGAGCTTCTAGGGGTTTTTAATTGGAGTGATCACTTTCCTCTTTTGGGTTGGTTGGATTTGCAAGGAGTGAGGAAAAGGTGCAGGATTCTGGTGGCAAAGGTTAATGTTTTTGTCGGGAGGATTATAGAGGAGCATAGGGCGAAGAGGGTTGAGAATGGAACAATACTTATCACTGGGGAGGCTGATGAGGGCTCGGGTGATTTTGTTGATGTGCTGCTTGATCTGGAGAAAGAGAATAGGCTCAGTGACTCTGATATGATTGCTGTTTTATGGGTAAGTTTTGGTACCCTGTTAATTTATTTATTTATTTTTTTATAGCCGAGGTATTTAGGGCTTCATATCCCGTCTAGATCTTCGAGAGATCGTGCAAAGCACCTCCCTCATACAGGTCAAGTAAAACTTAAGCTTTTGCTAGGAATATGACCTAAGAAATTATTTGCATTCAAGGGGATGAACTTTAGACCTGCTATTTCATAAGGCATCAGAGCCAATTGACATACCACTCAAACCAATTTGTTTGAGCCGGGTTAACCTTTGAATTCCTTTCGGTATCTCTTTATAATTGTATGATATGTTTGTAACATTAATTAGTTCAGGTTTTAGAGAGATCAGAATTTTCTTCATCAAGCTGGCTAGTCTTGCTCAACTCACAAGAGACGTTACATTTCATAATCAATTTCTAATTCATGATCAGATTGTTCAGAGAATCAGACCGGTATTGGTCGATGACCAAAAAAACTGATCATTAGTTTGCATTAACTTGCCATTCATGTTGTTTTCTTTACCATGCAATTAAATTAACCACTATATGAATGATTGAAGTAATTAGAGTTTCCTGACTAATGGCCTAATGGGTAAATTCTTGTACTGTTCTTTCCCCTTGTCTTTCTTATCTTTATTTATTCACATGGCGAAAGAGATCTCAACTTTATTTGGGAATATTTTCTTTTTGGCTTTCCTTGATGCATCTACTCGGTTCTTTTTGCTTTGGTTTTTCATCTTTTTCTGTTTTGTTAGTTTGCTGAAAATTGAATGTTCAAAAATGCTTGAACGAAGATAATAAGTTTTTCTCTTTTAGGCATCCGATGATAGTGAGAACCTGAAAATATATTTTCTTTATTTGAGAATATTTTCTTTTTGCCTGAAGAGACTTCTCTTTAATCGCAGGAAATGATCTTCAGGGGGACCGACACAGTGGCAATCCTCCTAGAATGGATTCTTGCACGAATGGTACTTCACCCAGATATCCAAGCCAAAGCCCAAGCTGAAATAGATACCATCGTCGGCCGGAGCCAATCAGTGTCCGATTCCGACCTCCCTAACCTACCCTACCTCCACGCCATAGTAAAAGAAACCTTGAGAATGCACCCGCCAGGTCCCCTCCTCTCCTGGGCTAGGCTCGCCGTCCATGACACCCACGTAGGCCGACACTTCATTCCGGCCGGCACTACCGCGATTGTTAATATGTGGGCGATAACTCACGACGAGCAGGTCTGGCCGGAGCCCGGAGAATTCAAGCCAGAGCGGTTTATGCAGGAAGATGTAGCCATCATGGGGTCTGATCTTAGGTTGGCTCCATTTGGTTCTGGAAGAAGGGTCTGTCCAGGCAAGGCCATGGGCATTGCCACTGTTGAGCTCTGGCTTGCACAGTTGCTCCAGAGCTTCAAATGGATGCCTTCTGATCGTGGTGTCGACTTGTCAGAGTGTTTGAAACTTTCATTGGAGATGAAACATTCCTTGGTCTGCAAGGCTGTTCCTAGGATTGCTTGACATGAATTTGATGGGGCTTTTGTTGTTACCAGGATGCATATGATATGATGTCATCCATGTAGGGGAAGGATTAAATAGTTTGATTTAATTACTTTCCATGCATGCATGTTCTCTTAGCTATATATGTTATGTAATTTTGGTTTTGGTTTTAATTAGGGTAGGGTTTCTGGTTGGTAATTTTGTTAAATGGTGTTTGGATTTGCTTTGGTGGAACTTTCATGCCCCTGTCCACATTTCCTAATGAATTATATTAATGCACTATCAGTTTGTCCTTCCAGTTTTGCTTCGATCTTCTTAATTACTTGTATATGTATGATCTCTCTATCGTTGGTGATACTTTCTACTTAGGTTCAACTAGTTTAGTTTAGGTCATTAGAACCTTTTTCATTTTTGTCTGTTTTTGTTTGAGTACTAATGCTACTCTTCACACTCATTTTACATCAGCTGACGTACTGCATTTTAAGTAGCTAATTAAGATGGGAATACACTTAAAACGAGTAATGCTATTTAGAAGACTGCATGTTATATTACTGCTATACAACTTGATGATGTAATAGTAAAAATCAATAATTAGATTATCACTTGTAAAAAATAAAAAATCAATGGCTGATTTTTTACTGTCTCGTCATTTAGTTATATGGCAGACGTATGAAAGTCTACTAAATAACAATACTACACTTAATACATGCCACATTAGGTCAGATTCGAAAGCATAGTGAAATGTTACCATCCTAAGGGTTAAATGTTTAACCCAATCAAAATCCAACATTCCTAGGATTTCTTGATAAATACTAATAGGTAAGTAGAACCACTAAAAAGAGAAAGAGTTACTATTAGGGCAGATTCGAAAGCATAGTAAAATGTTACCATCCTAAGGGTTAAATGTTTAACCCAATCAAAATCCAAAAGCATAGTGGAATGTTACCTTCCAGTTTTTCTTCGATCTTCCTAATTACTTATGCTTGATCTCACTATCGTTGGTGATACTTTCTGCTTAGGTCCAACCAATTTAGTTTAGGTAATTAGAACATTTTTCATTTCTAACTGTTTTCATTTGCGCACTTATAATGCTACTCTTTACACTCATTTTATATCGACTAACATAATACGTTTTAAGTAGCTAATTAAGATGAGAATACACTTAAAATGAGTAATGCTATTGATAAGACTGCATGCTATATGACTGCTATACAACTTGATAATGTATAGTAAAACTCAACAATTCGATTAGCATTTGTAAAAAATAAAAAAATAAAAAAAAATCAATGGCTGATTTTTATTGTCTCGTCATTTTAGTACTTATATAGCAGTCGTATGAGAATCTACTAAATAGCAATACTACGCTTAACAAATTTTACGTTAGCCATTATAAAATGAGTGTGATAAATGAATGTGAGAAGCAACATTACTCTTTCCGTTTTCATTGTTTGGTCTAAATGTTTAGAATTTGAGTAATTCTAAATACTCAGTCCTCATACTGCAGTGGCATTGCCTGTCAGTCATTATATTTTTTATTATTATTTTTTAATAGAGGCTATTCCAAAGAGCTAATGGATACTACCACATTAGTCCAGTAAAATATGGGTGAAATGGGACTTGAATAAAGAGAATTAGTCTTAAAATTTACTTGGAGTCAAGTTTATTAATTTCATTCGGTTATAGTAGGCAGCAGTGAGTGCATGTTGTTATGAGGGGATAATGAAATTAATAAACAATCATGGAGGAGGTTGGTCTGTCGTTTTGGGTAAAACGATATTGTCAAAGTGCAGGTTTGTTTTATACAGTCCTTTTGGTGCTTCAATTTACCATAATATCACTGCTTCAACAAATGCCCCCAATCAGTGTCTGTTCGCGAGCATCATGGCTCAACCTGAATTGGAACATTAAAATCATCAATTTAATTATTTTTTAAAATAAGTATTTCAACGTGTACGTGTTAAATCACCCTGGCTCAATTTAATTTACATTTTAATACTTTTCTTGATGTGTCGGATCAAATTTTTTCTTAATAAGTAAGCAAAGATAGGGTTTGAATTAACTCAAAATTTTTGTTATGATCCATATTAAATCATAAAATAAAAAATAATTATTTAATTTATATTCTAACACAATAAAAATATTATGAACCGTGCTTCGAATGAAATAATTAACATCAAAGGTTCTTGTAATTTGATTTATATAGTCAGAAAGTTTAGAGTTAGTAGTCACCAATTAATGATTACATGCACTGAATAGGCCAGAGTGAGATTTAGATGGATGGAAATGTGACAGCAGTGACAAATTAAGTATATTAATAGCCATCATTCGATCTAATCTCAGAGGATTTAAATTATAATATTTAGTGATTGATCATCTGATCTACTTGAAACTGAGTATATATTATATATATGTCAGGTGAAGTTGATTGCAAGCATGGTGGTCCAAGAAACTTGTCTATTTAGGAATCGTGCCATACTGCTAAAATAGGGGCATCCTAGCTAGTCTACAAATCTCATTTTTCCTTAATATAATCAATTTCGCAAGATCTCATCATAGTTTGCATGCCTCCTTCCTCCTCTTTTCCACTCTATCTTTGATTCTTTATTCTTTCATGCTTGCTGTGCCTTTATCCCCTACATAGCCTTTCGATTGTGCATGTAAATGGAAATATAAATATAAAAATAAAAGAGAAAAAAGTTGTATATATTACTATTTAATTAACAAACTAAGATTCCTTTGTTAAGGGTTGTGATCAGTTGTGACTATAAACAAAATTTTTTTTTTTTTTTTTTTTTTTTTTTTTGCCTTTCTTTTGATTTTTATCATCACTCCAGAGAATCTTTAAATGATTGAGGAATAAGAACCTAAGCCAAACTATGATATGGGTCACTCTTTTTTGGGGATCCAAATCCTTCCAAGAATATATTTTGTGAAGTAGTACTGCGTAGTTGTGAAAAGCTTTGCTACTTTTTCTCTCCTATAAAGAATAAGGGTGCATAGGGCATTTGAATATCCAAATTAACTGGATTCCTTTTATCGATCCTCACATTAATTGAAAAACACATGTGCAGCTAATGATAGAAAATGATCTCTTTGTACAATTGGTGTTAATCATGATATATTCAATATAATAGAATAGTACCCATTAATTATAATTACCCAATGGATATGATCGAGCAGCTAGCTAATTACCATACAAATTAGGTCTAGCTAGCTTCATACAAATTAAGTTTCACTTGTCATGTATGACGTACGTCAACCACTATGAGTGCATGATAAATTTTGATGTCATGAATATATGCCAAAGGATGGACATTGGATGCAAAAAGTTTCAAAAAACAGTTAATGGCATCTTTATATTATTCTAGGACTAATCTTGTCGGTACGTTTGTAAAGGGAAGGAATGTAGGTTGTCTTACTTGCTAGCTTTAGGACATGGTCTTGAAAGAGTGGTTATTCCTTAGATCACCAATGAGGTGGGAATTCACCTCTAAATCATACTACTATCTCCACCTCGATCTTTATGCTTGCAAAAAAGGAGTTGAATAGGACTTTACAATTCCTATGGGAGAATATGTTAAAATTCGAAGGGTTAAAGGAGGTATTAAAATAGACACTACGTCACAAGTTTTAGTGGCAAAAGAGGTGACCTATTGGCTAGATTAATATGCCTTGATATTATGTATGAGTATAATGTTAATTCACTAAATACTAATAGGTGAGTGGAGGTACCACCACAAAGAAAAATAGTTACTAGTAGGTCAGTTGCGCTAGAGTAGGCAACCGTGGACATTAGATATATTCGAAAGCGTAGTGGAATGTAACGATGCATCCTAAGGGTTAAATGTTTAACCCAATCAAAATCCAACATTCCTAGGGTTTTAATTTTGTCAATTATTATAATAATACAAGTAAGACTGCTTCGAAAGCATATTGGCTTCAATTAAGCTTGTATGGCATGCTTGGCTTTAATTTGTAGATTAATAGATACTTGGTAGTAGTAACATGAAAAGAAAAAGGAAGGAACATTTTACGCAAAACAGTGTGTTATATATGTTGAGCTGATCGATTTCACAATTGCTTGTAATTTTATTCTAGCACTTAAGCAAAAACCTGTTGTAAGTAATCTACTGCCTGTAGGTCTTCTCTTCCAGGGAATCCTTTAAAACCTTAATTACAGGACTAATTAAGCATTAAAAAATAGATTTTTCGTAAGTTTTTTTTAGTGGCGGTCGCAAAAAAATGGTTTCCAAAAACGTTTTCAGCGACCGCTGGTATTTTTTAAAATAGCGGCGCTAAAGTTCACTTCAATAGTGGTGAATTTTTTTTTTTTAAAAAAAAAAAAATGAAAAAGAAAAAGAAAAGATGTTGCTAAACTTATGGAACTAGAGGCGTTTAAAAAAATGTTACTAGTTTAAGCGCTAGATTAGCAGTACTGTTTTAAGATAAACCCCTCTAGATTTGTAATGTTTCTCAAAAAAAGTGATTAATTAGGTTAACATTTAGGAAAATGTCATTGTTTCTCTTTCTCTAGCTAGTCGATGAAAACCCTTCTTTCTTCTTTTTTTTCCTCACTCCCTATCATTTTTTATTTCTTCTTCTTCTCCGTCGCTCACCAAGTCGAAGACAGAATCAGGGGCCTTCTAGATCCTCTAACAACCGTCGAACAATCCCATAAACCCTAGCCACCACGCTCGCATGTGCAAGAAACCCTATCCACCGCAACACACTGTCGAACACATGCCTAAAAGGGTGTTCGTATTTGTTAAAGTATGCTCATAGCTATAAAAGTGATACAAATAAACAAAAGACGTAGATCGAAGAGCACATAATCTAGGAAATTAAATAGATAAGAATAAGAAAGAGCGACACACAATTAATATGGTTAGTATAGAAACTAATAATATTAATTTATAAAGATAAAGGAAAGAGATGAAAGAGACATAGATTAATTAGGCGGTTCGGCCTCTGGCCTACGGCCACAAGTCAAAGCTTTAATTTTCTTTTGCTACATCTTTCCTTCATTTATTTGATCGTATACAAGACTTTATTTATAGAGAAAAAGTTTGAACGTTACAAGTCTCTTCCACTTTTATATTAACAACAGTAAATCTAAAATTATCATCTTATAACTCTTGTTTTTTTGAGTATTTATAACTTTTGCCTCTTAAATGCTAATAATTTTTGTTTCTTGAGTTCTTGTAACTTTTGTCTCACAAATACTAATAACTTTTGTTTCTTAAATTCTTGTAACTTTTATTCTTTAAGTTCTTGAAACTCTTGACTCAATAAGTCGTACATAAATATTTGGTAATGCCTCGGGCATGCAACTTGTTACAAAATCATAAAGCTGACAACAAGTAGGTAGAGTTGCAGATGATGAGGCCTACCATTGACCCGCGCAGGCTTTAGCTTGGCATGAGGAGCTAGGGGTGATTGGATAACGCAGTTAGAATACTAAAGAATCACGAACCAGTGCTGTGTGAATAAGTTTGAACACCCATAACCATAGGGTTCGAAAGCCCTAGCTAGAAGAAGCATATGGGCAACTCATCATCCACCGCCATAACCCATATCCATTTTTTAAATTGAGAATTTTAATCATGTTGCAGTTGTTGTACTGGGGAAGATTTGTAAAGCACATTCTCCTTTAGATTGCATGCGTATTAAAGTGGAAGAGATCATTTGTTAATTAGTGGGTGTTCCTCGATCATCATATATATTCTCTAGCTTGTACGATGCTTCTCCGACATTAACTATTCTTATTTTAAATCAACATATATATTAAGTTCTTCTAGCTGCTCGATCTTATTCCAACTGACTTTTGTTAGATAATCATGCTTAATTTCATCCAAGAAATATAAAAATAAAATAAAAATAAAATCATTCTCAAATAGGTGACCTTATATATATGAATGAATGAACAATTAATCAATTAAGTACTATTGTCTTGGTGATCCCAGTTAGGAGCAAATCCATTCTCTGTTGTAGGGCACACAAATAGAGAAGTTTTAATGACAATTGTCTTGATGGGTGTCAAAGGTTTCATACTTGCTAGCTGTTTTATGGAAAATGGTGGATCTCATGCTTTTCTTCCTATGGAGGTCCCTATAATTAAGTCGATATATGCCTTTGTTTATGCTCTATCTCCTTGTGTAAGATGGATCCGCGGGCCCTGGTACATAATCAACTTTATCATTCGGTGATGACAATGATGACTATAACATTAACAAGACAGTGTACTAAGAATATTTTATCAAATCGAAGGAAAGCACCCAATTATTCTTTCTTTTTTGTTTTTCTTTTTTTTTCTTTTTTTGGGGTGAGACTATTTTTCCTATCCAGCTCTCTAACAAAGCTAGCTACTATATGATCATGGGACCTAACCCTTCTCAAAAAGTATATACCTGTCAAGTAAGCTAAAGAGAATTGTTTAAGAACTTAGCTACCATATGATGATTCAGTCGATTGCAGGGCCGGCCAGGTTCATACTACAACTGCCTGCAAAAGAGATGGAAAGTAAACTCGGAGACTTACCATGAGTCTCACCATTTCGGTGAGAGATACCTCATATATTTGCTTAAATTAAGGGAAAAGTACACATAACCCTTTCAAACTACCACCTCATTGTCAATGTACCTCACAAACTACCAATTGTATCAATGTTCCCCTAATGACAAAAATGTCTTTTATAAAATTATTAAAAAAAAAAAAAAAAAATTATTAAAAAAATAGAAAATAACAAAATTTTATTCCAAAAATATAATAAAAAATTAAAATTGTTATTTATTTTTTTAAAAAACAAAAAAAATTAATAATAATTTTCAGTTTTTTTTTCATTTTTTTCTTTTAAAAAAAAATTGTTCTTTTTCGTTTTTTTAATTTAATAAAAACTGGTTTTTTTTCATTTGTTTTATTTTTTTTAAAAAAAAAAGAAAAAAAATCAGTTATTTTTTGTTTTTTCGTTTTTTTTTTCTTTAAAAAAAATTGTTCTTTTTTGTTTTTTAATTTAATAAAAAATGGTTTTTCTTTTTTCCATTTGTTTTATTTTTTTTAAAAAAAAAATAAATTTATGTTATTTTTTGTTTGCTTTTTTTAAAGAATAGAAAATTTGTTCTTTTTTTTATTATTTTTTTTTCGTTTTTTATTTAATTTTTTTAAAATAATTTTTTTTTTAGTTTTTTATTATTTTTTTTTGTAAATTTTTTAGTTTTAGTTTTAATTTTTTGAATTTATGAGGACATTTTTGTCTTATTCAAAAAAAATTAGGATCATTTTTGTCTTTTTGTTGGTCTTAGGGGGACATTGACATTTTTTGGTAGTTTAAGGGGAGACATTAACACAATTGGTAGTTTATGAGATACATTGACAATTGAGTAGTAGTTTGAGGGGGTTATGTGTATTTTTTCCTTAAATTAATAAAGTTTTATGTCACTACAAAAAATAAGGTTATTAATGTCGCCACTAAAATTGCAATTGTCACCACTATTGTTCAATAGTGGCGACATGTCGCCGTTGATAAATCAATGCTAATGATCATCAGCGTCAACTTTAAAGTCGTCCATGATGATGACCCCAACATAAATGTCACCGCTAGTAATATTTTTGGTCAACAATGATCGATTTATAACTAAAACCATATGTTGTCACTAAAAATATTTTTGGTCGACACTGATAGTTTAGAATTGAAACCATGCATATGTCGTCACTGATAATGCACGTTTTTTTTTTTTTTTTTGCTTTTTTTTTAAGAGAAAAAAAAAAAAAAAAAAAAAAAAAAAAAAAAAAAAAAAACTATAGCACATCAGGAAGACATGCGCGCTTCATAATTATTATTGCCAAACACGTATTCCAAACAGTTAAAATATAATACATTTCATAAAAATATCATTACAGTCAAATAAAATTCATTACCAAAAATCACCCAAAAGAGTGTAGACACCAAATAAATTAGTTTGCATAGACAATCACCCCAAGCACACATATAACCTCAAACAATGGCTACAAATCACAACATATAGACAAAGCATATGATACCCTTTTCTTAGGCAAGGTAATGCGAGACTTGTGTAAGACCCCATTGTTGCACAGAGGCAAGAATTAACATTAAAAGATCATCAGATAAAAATTAAAATGAAGAGCAAAGTTGAATTTTTACAGTTGATAACATGTTAAACTAGAAGGATCAGAAGAGGCGACCAATAAAGTATCACATGAAGTATAGCTCAATAAAACATGCAAGGGTAAAAACACAATCCTGAAAATGATCCAAAATCCATTATATTTTTCTAACACATTCAAAGAAACTTCAAGAAAGACGACATAAAATCAGTAGGCTATGGTGAGCTAAATAAATACCCTCCAGTAGTTTATTATGGAGATATTTCCTAGCTATGATGACAGCACATCCGTCAGAAACATACATGGAAAATTTCCATTTCATAGGTCTAAACTCATTTTCTTTCTTATTTCTTATTGCTGAAACTGGTACAGTTTCTGAACCGGCCAGTTTCTCTCACCTCCATCTATCTCCAAAAGATAATATGGAGTTTTCATTTACATGTTATGTGGGAATCTGAAAATGGCACACTCCGGTGCTATATGCTTTTTATATCTTTTCATCTGGGTATATGAATTTCTTCCCCTGGCCTCCCTTATAAATTTTCAGAAACAGTAAAGAAAAAAAAACATTTGAGTGACTGTTTGGTTGCCAAAAAGTGACACCTACGTCAACAAACTCAAGCCAACCAACAAATATAACATAATCATTAGCCAAACACTCCAAATCCCATTCTACTCTTCCTTATAACTCCACGCAAGCCTCACGCTTGCTACATTTCACAGTACTTCCACCAACAAGTGAATGACAATGGAATGAAATAACTTACCATCACTTGAGTCCTTTAGTGCTGTAATTTCTTGCCTATTTTTCTCTCTTTTTATCTTGCATCCAATTAAATAGAAAATAATATTATATAATTTTACTCCCTTACATTGTTTACTAAAAGTTATTTAACCTTGATAAACATATCAATAGAGGTTTAAACTCAAAGTTCTTAAACAAAAAATTGCCCGAATCTCTTACACTCTAATACAAACCAAAATTATTCGAATTTTTTATACTATTATTAAAAAGTCTCAAAAAAAAAAAATACAATCAAAGCTCTTTCAAAAGTTGTCTTGGCTTGATTGACCTCTAGTTGAGCTCCCTCCAAGCCTAGGAAGAATAAAATTCATATTATAATCAATAGTCTTTCTAACAATTACTTGAGATGTGTGTGTGTGTGAAAAAATAAAAGTAATTGGAAAGATTCTCTAACCCTCCAGAATGTAGTAGTAACCTATCCAAATCTGCTCCCATCCTAGCCTGTGATGCCTCCAGCTTTACCCACATTCTACTACATTCTTGCACCATCTTTGCCCGAATTCTAGTTTGTTCTTTGATAAAAGCAGAATGTTGCACATTCTATCCCCTTAACTTACATATGTTAATTTCTTAGCGTTGTTCTTTGTTTAAGTTTGTTTTGTTTTCATGTTTCAGGGCATTATATGATAGATGCAAGAATTCCAGTGGAAATTGGGCTTAAAAGACACTTTGGAAGCATACTGACAGTCATGGGATTGAGCACACCAGTCAAGGAAAGTGCGCTCGAGCGCCTCATCACATAGGCTCGAGTGCACATACGCTCAAGCGCACTTCCCTTGGGCTCGAGTTCATGCGTGCGTACAGTACACGGCAGCAATCTTTTTCCATCTTGGAAAGAGTTGTCATTCTCCTACTTGGACTAAGAGACCAATTTCTGTTTTTTCTAGGATTCCTAGGGCTTCTAGGGTTCTTTTAATCCCTATAAATAAACCTCTAAACATTGAAGAAAAACACACAAGTCTTGGGAAGAATCAAAGGCTACTTCAAGAATGTTGTTTTCTTTAATTTTTCTCTTTTCTTTGTTATTTTCTTATGATGATGATTTTCATCCGAATTATGTGTAACTAATAATTTAGTTAGGTCTCGATTGAAGCCTTAATTATGTCTCTTTAAGGTTTCAATTTGTCTTGCTACAATTCATATATTGATGCTTAACATGATTATTTCTAGTTTTATTGAATTCCTCACATGTTTATATTTGATCATCATATGCATGTGGTATGAATTTGTTATTTATGTCAATTTGGATGACCGAGTTCTCGGCATAATAGAGTAACGAAAGAGCCCATCACAAGTTTTTGGATTAATCAACATGGAAAACCAGATGTAGATGCCATGCTCTAGGCTTCATGTGTTTGTTGATCTCCATAGTTTTATGCTTTCTCAAAGAAGAACTTAGTAGATGCATGCCATGCTAAATCCTTTGAGAAAGAAAAGAATTAGAGTAGATGCCATATCTAATTCGTGGCTTAGAGAGGTCAATAGCGTAAGGAGTAGATGACATGCCCTTAGGTTGGCAAACATTAAGTATCATGTTATGATAGATGACATGCCCTTAGGTTGGCAAACATTAAGTATCATGTTATGATTATAGTATTGTGCATATTGTGAATCTTAATTGAGTATGATTAGCGGTGGATATCGAACCCCTACATTTTCTTCTTATTATTTCAATTCAATATTTTATCTCATTTTATTTAATATATTTGTTTAGGAAATTCTCTTTAAACATAATTTATACCAATTCTCGTGGGAATGATCTCGTACTTGCAAGTAAAACGTACAATTATTTACCTATTTATTGAGGTAGATATTTGCACAACAAGTTTTTGACACCGTTACCAGGGATTGCGTTGAATTGTGTTTAGAAGTTTTTTCTTTTTATTTATATATTTTTGCTTAAATTCAAAAAAATAAAAATAAAAAATAAAATCTAATCTGTTTTATGGATTTTGTGCAGAATTTTGATTATGGTCTGCAATAGTACGATCGAGCGCATATCTATATACGCTCGAGCACACCTCTTCCAAACAGCAGCACTAAAGTTGTTGTCCACTAATACAATTTTTTTGCCTATGCAAGGTCGTCGATATCAGAATTTCGAAATCATTCCATACGATCCAGAGATCTAACGCACTATTCAACAACCTTGAAGACAAAGAGACAACTCTGAAACAGAAAACATATTTGAAGTTGAGTAAAAGATGGCAGAAGCACATGTAGAGAATCTACCCGAGCGAAAGCCAATGAATAGTTCCTTCATACCACAAAATCTAAACTAGCTATCGTGCATTGCTTTCCAGCCACATGTGCAAACCAATTTTAATTTGTCTCATCACCTGCTCAATATGGTTCCACACTATAGAGACATAGTTACAGAGGATCCTTATCTACACATTCAGGACTTATTTGACCTTTGCAAAATGCAAAACATCCATGGTTTAAATGCAGAAGGAATCAGGTTAATTCTCTTTCCTTTTTCCTTGAAAGATAATGCTAAGCTATGGTTGAATTCTTTGACTGCATGGTCTATTCACAGTTGGGAGAAGTTGGCGATAAAGTTAGTGAAAAAGTTATTCCCATCCCAAAGGACTAGGCAATTGCGGAGGAAGATTCAAACCTTCCAACAAAAAGATGGAGACCTGTTCTTTGAGGCGTGGGAGCACTTCAATGAGCTACTTCTAAAATGCCCACATCATAACCTATCTCAAGATGATCAGGTACAAGCCTTTTATGAAGGTTTAAATGATTCTAACAAAAGTGTTGTAGATTCAGCTTATGGAGGTGTGCCAATGGAGAAAAATAGCGAGGAGGCCATACAACGCTTTGAGACTTTAAGTGAGAACTCCCAACAATTCTCATCCCGAGGGAGGCAAGGACTCAAAGGAAATGGCATATATGAAGTGAATATAAAAGGCGGAGTTCAAACTCAGATAGCTACCATGAAGAAAAACCTGGATATGCTAGTGAAAGCCATGAAAAAGTTGAGGTATATGCATATGTTCCCATTTTGACCACACCACTAAAACTTGCCCCATGCCTTCATTTATAGATCAGGAGCAAGCGAACTATGTGGGCCAGAATAACTATCCTCTGAAAAACAATCCATACTCCAACACTTACAATGCAAGATGGCAAAACCACCCCAATTTTTCATGGAGTAACAATCTAAATGTGCAGAATCCACAAGGGCATCAAAGTAGTTTCCAAAAGGAAAATAACTATCAAGCTCCACCATAAGCGGTCCAACCGAATCCGAAGCCAAAGAAGAATGACCTCGAAGGTGCTATACTCCAATTTTTTACTGCACAACAATAGACCAATGCTCAGAATAGTTAAATTCTAGGATAATTACACTTTACCCCCCTATTTTATCCACGGGGTGGCGATTTAGCCCCCAATGTACCAAAATTGTTAGATGAGCCTCCCAAACTTGCCAACGTGTGGCAAAATTTACCTACCGTCCACTCGCCCGTCTGTTTGGACGGAAAGTCAGTCACGTGCATTGCATGTGACCATTTAATGCATTTTCCCTTCCAAAAATACCCCCGTCACCAACAGCTTTCATTCCCGCACATGCATTAAAAAAAAAAAAAAAAAAAAACCATTCAACCCATTCCGATCTCTACTGTCCAGTTGCTCTAACACGCTTTAAAACAGAAAGAAGACACGCTTTAAAACTACAAACGATAGAGAAAACAAAAAAAGGTAATAGCAACAGTGGCAAACCTTATTCATGGCTTGTGCATCTTGCTACCTCAGTAGCTTATTCAAGCTTTTGACACGTGATGATGGCAAACTTAATCAGGTCCTTCTTAAATCCTTTGATCATCAATGGCATTGCCAAATCACCTTTTATAGTTTTTAGTCCTCATACACTCGTTAGTTAGATGTAGGACATGATTGGACGTCGGAGCAAGGCCGTTTCGATTCAAGCTCGTAGGTCTCGACGGTGGCATTGCCGGAAGGTACACTGCAGGTAAGTTTGAAAGCTCCAGGTATGGCCCCTTCGCTCTCCTCTCATGCGGTTTTTTCTGGGTTGGCTCTAGGAGGGTGTCTTAAGCTGAAGGCCTCGTCGGGGGCTATGGTTGAAGGGCTTCAGAAAAGAACAAAGCAAACATTTCTCTAATATTTCATTTTTGGATTCTCAACTCTATATGGACTTCTATAAAGCCACCAGAACATGTGAGCCTCTACACAGCACAGACATTTCTATGGAAAGGTTAACAACAAAGATGTGACAGAGGAAGTAAAAAGGAGGTGGCTAGAAGATTAATAAAGAGTTATTTACTGGGTCGAACTTCAACATATCCCCATTGCTCGGGCCCATCAGCGGTTCCTGCAACATAGGCAGATTGAGTATCCATGCAGCAAGGAGAAACCAAGCAAGAGAGAAAGATAGAGAAAGAAGTAGTGCTTTTCCATGGCAATTAACGAACTCTTTGGTGATCATATGAAATGGTCTACTTGAGAAAATATATATAGAGAGATTGAGAGAGATCAGACGTATTGCATAAGAAGCATCGCCTATCTGTCTTTGACTGAGAAGAGGCATATAGACAAATGGGAACTAATGTGACAAATCCAAGGAATCAGGCTGTGTACGAAACATGCAAACGAAATCAACGGGCAACATACGTAAACTTGTTGGTTTCATAGCTTTGACATTAATCGGTAGAGAAATAGAGAAGTGGGCAAGACTTTGTTGTTACATATTGAGAAACATGAACCGAGCAATGGCTACTAGCCGTTGAAGAGAAACCAAGAACT
This sequence comes from Alnus rubra, assembly GCA_028654335.1. Lineage (NCBI taxonomy): Eukaryota > Viridiplantae > Streptophyta > Magnoliopsida > Fagales > Betulaceae > Alnus > Alnus rubra. The sequence continues at coordinate 1,452,980 of JAJPGS010001816.1, forward strand.
ACCGAGCAACGACAACTAGCAGTTGAATAGAAAATCTGCTGGTGTACTATTACTATTCGTTGAGCTGTCATACGATGATGTAGGCTCCTTTCCGATCTCCTGAATTTTTTGAACTTCTGGAGTAGTTCATACTCTCTGAAAAATTGAATTGACTTCTAAAAATAAAGTGTATGCATAAGTGTCAACAAAAATTAAAGCACAACGAAAAGTAAATGACACACAGATTTTTGTTGACGAAGTGGAAACTCAGTTAAGAGAAAAACCACTCCGGGGCAGCCAAACCCAAGAATTCCACTATTCAGAAGACATAGCTAGATACAAGACAGTAACACTCACATGTACCGATGCAGTGGTCGTACCTTGATCTCTGACGTGTAACCCAACACGAATGCTTCCCAACCAGGTTCACCAACCTGAAGGGGTCTTCAATGGAACTCCTTACCTTAGAGCCGACCTCTAAGATAGACTTCGGTTTACAGCACAGCACACTTGTAAAAACGGCTTCAGAGGAAATATCACTTCTCTAAGCAAGTGAGGAATTCACACCGAATTCTTGCAGTTCACAGTGCCCAGGGGCCTCTATTTATAGGTTGGGGGCTCAAATGAGCGTCAGGTAAAATATACCTAGGCACCGTCCGGACGGTGGACATGGGCCATCCGGACGGACAACTGTGCGAACAGATTTTCCAAAATTCCCGCGGAGAAATCTTTCTTGTTTAAGGACATCGTCCGGATGGTCGCATGTCCGCTGCAAGTAATTTCCTTATAAGGCTCTCGAGCATCCGGACCATGGGGGATGGGCATCTAGACGGCTATTCTTCAACACGCAATTTCCATATCAATAATGCGCGCGTCCGGACCATGATGGCAGTCGTCCAGACGGTTGAAGTCGAATCAGCAATTTCCTTCTTTGATGCACGCCCATCCGGACGGTCATATTTGAATTGTGATTCTTGCCTTATGGAGACGCGCGTCCGGACGGGATACCACATCGTCCAGACGGTTGATTGATCTTCCCTTTCTTGGAACTTGGAAGGAAATCAGAAACTGATCGAGTACTGGGAGGCATCCGGACATGCTGCTGAAACGTCCGAACGGATGCAAGCTGTCATAGAAACTTCTCGATACAATATGAGGTTCGGACGGAATGAACACTTCATTCGGACGGATGATGCTGGTCTGTCTAGCGTCTGGACGGGATGACACGTCGTCCGGACGGATTGATCTCTGGACAGATAGGCATCCGGACGGGATGGTTCGATCGTCCGGACGGCTGACAGGGAACTTGAATTTCTTCTGACTTGCAGACTCTAAATAGCGGAATCCCTGTTTACAGCATCTTTACACTTAAGTGATTTTGTCCAAACACAAAATGAGGCCAAAATACTAACAAACTCCCCCTTTGGCCATTCTGGGACAAAAATCACTTGATCGGTTTGTAAATACATTCCCGATCGAAAATAAAAATTACTCCCCCTTTTTGTCTCAAAGGGACAAAGGGTTAAACAGAGTAATAAAAACTAACTGTCATAAAAATTACTCCCCCTAACGGTCTCTGAAGGACCCGGGAAACAGAGTAATATATATCCAAAAAGTTTTAACAAAGCAGAAATTGTCTCAAAATGACAAAAGACAACAATAAAAGAACTATAAACATAAGAGGGAATCAAACATCCTCAGTCATGGGTAAAATCCCATATGCAACATCCTCATCATCACTGCTGCTAGGATGATGATACTTCAGGCACTCCCGAAGGTCCAGCTAGTTTTGCTCCACGCACCTGTCGATGGAGTGCACAGCTAGCTGCATGGAACTCATAGACTGCTGCATGGAGGACATAGACACCTACAAGCTGCTCATCCCTCCCTGAAGTGCAGCAAGAGCCTCCATAATCTGAGCATAATTGACCTCTAGCTCAGAAGGTGGCACAGTATGTGAGGATGAAGCCATATTCGGAAAGCCGACTGGCATAGCAGCAGGTGGAGGCTCCTCATCATCGGAGTCATCTCTCCGCAGCTGCGCATTAGACTTCATCAATGTCTGCTTGCTGATGGGCTGCTAGATTTTCATCTTCGGTTCACCATTGACATTGATGCCCGACTGTAGAATAATTTGAGTGAGGAGGCAACCAAAAGGAAGACCAGCAGTACTCTCATCATAGGCCTCTAATATAACCCCCAAAATGTGCTTGCACTGGCAGAAAGGCAAGCGGAGTTGGATCGGGTAGACAAACTAGGCCCGCTTTAGGATCAGATCACTGCGCCGGGCAACAGGCCAGATTAACTGCTGAACGATCTTCGCCAGCATGCGGTGGGTGGATGACAGGGCACCAATCCGGATGGCAGTAGTGCGCTCCTCACCATGGGGAACGGCACGAAAGAATTCCCTGAGATCATCCAGGGATGGAGGAAGCACCACCTCATTGTACGGGCTGGCCAAGATCTCGAGTACTGGGACTCGGATGATGTGGCTGATGACCTGAGGATCAACAGTGATGAGATGGCCTGCGACTAAGGACTGAAGTACCACTCCACGATCATCATTCTGAACCACCTCCAAATTGGCGTAGAACAGCTTGACTAATCTGGTGTATACTTGACAAGCACAGCTGTGGAGATATCCCCAATTGTACGTCTGGATGATGCCAAGTATGTTGTCCAACGGTGGCACCATGAGATCAGCCCGAAGAACGTTCCACTCAGCAATGACGGAGCGGTCCATTATTTTGGCCTGAATTGCAGCCCTATCTTCCACAAGCCTCTGACGGACCCTGCGGGATGGACTGCTGGCAGACATGATTCTGCAAAAGATCCAACAAGAATTTCCAAAGAAAAATATTCCGAAAATATTCTTGTTAGGATAACACAAATTTGGCAGAATAACAACAGTAAAAGGACTTGGGAAAATAAATTTAAAAATAATATCAACTAAGTCCAAGAAATTTCAACATGGCAGATATATGCATCTCATATTCCAAAAATAAATAGCAATCTAACAATTTTAACAAAAACTGAAGGGATAAGGGCTGAAACACAAAACCTGGAATATGAGAAAAACACAAAAAGCCAAAGAACTCAAAGACAAACAACTCACAAGCAGCCAAAATTTCAGATTTTGTGGGGTATAAGGAAGAATGCGGCGAGCAGGGGTTTTTATAGCCTCTGTGGGGTCCCCGTTCGGACGATGGATTGAAGAAGTCCGGACGCTCGCTGCCTCGGAAAGAAGCAGACTGGTTGCGCGCGTCCGGACGATATAAAGAGACCGTTCGGACGATGATGACAGCGCGCGTCCGGACTCCGTCAGGTCCTGTCTAGACATGTGGGCTCCATCTCCGTCCGGACTCCAAGGGAGAGCCGTCTGGACCACCATTCCGTCCGGACGTCAATGTAGACCGTCCAGACACTCCACACTGAAACACCAGAAAAACGGAGAAAAATTTACAGAGATCAATTTTTTTCAAGTCAGTGTCAGAATACGCATGCATAATCAACTGATAACACAATCAAAGAGCATCTCAAAAATAAGCAGAGATATACAAGGAAGTTGAGATTTAAATTGGCACAAATAATTTTTCCTGATCATATAAAATTCAAATAGGCAACTCAACTCAAGCAATGCGTGTGTGTGTGGAGACTCCTTTCCCACAAGGTATGACTTTCCAAGACATGACACAGAGCAATTTGATTTTCTAGATACGAGAGAAAATCAGAGACAGATTAGCCAAAAGTCAAACCTTATAACTTGCTAGGGCCTAGACACCCTCGTTTGATACACTTCCCCTAAGATACAGCACATATAATTTTTTACTTGCTCATAGAGGGCAAGGTAAGTTTAAGCATATAAGCAGTGGTTAAACAAATTTAAAGCACATAACTTTTTATGAATTACTGCTCTAATCTTATGGTACTGTGAACTGTAGGGAGTGCCAGAGTTTATAGATGCTAGGTTCAACTAGCATGTGGTCAATTTGGCCATCTTATCAAGGACTTCTTCTCTTATCCAAAATTTCCAAAAACAAAGAGTCAGAGAAGGAAAGATGTGCCTTTAGGGGAGCCCGAGATAGTGCACTTTTTCATCGCATGAGAAAAGAAGCTATCCTACTTTTTGCATAAACAAGAAAAACACTTGGCTAGTATAGTCAGAACTCTCAATTATATCTAAGCGTATTTAATCAATGCAAACCGAATTGAGATATCAGGCAAGAAAGCATGCAATATCTAATAAGCCAAGAGAAATAAAATCCTGCAAATTTTCCCAAAATACCCCTTTTTTTTTATTATTATAAATAAAAAAACAAACAAAACATGCAATATGGAAATAAAAATATCATATGCTAAGGCACGATCAAACCTGTGTACGCTCAATGATGCCATTACAGAAAAACAGTCGCTCGACCTGCTTTTTCTGTCTTCCCCAAAAATAATACCTGCAAAGTTCTCTCAAGAGAAACAGGGGGCATAACAAGCTAGTTCCTAGATTGCATGACAAGCACATAAAAACATAAAAGGTGCAAGCAATCAAACCTGATGCCTTAGGATTAGGAACCAAATCCTAGGCATGAACACCCGAACCTGCTAGGTGCGTCGGTTCCCCTTCCTGGGGTAACTGCCCTTCTCAGCCCAAGTTTGCCTACCAGTGGGTGGTTGCTGACAAGACTGTATCATCAACTCCATCATGTTTTGCATCCAGACAGGGGGCTCACTGGAGTATTGCTCTTGGGGCCTTCTCAAATGCTTGGGTTTGCTCTTGTAAGTGCCTCTGTAATTGGCTGGTACAAACCGCTGCTGAGGCCGCTGATGCTGAGAAGTATGAGACCAAGGGGCTTGATACTGATGCCTTGAAGCTTGTCCCCATGGTACTTGATAAGATGCCTGATGCCAGGGAGTCTGATGCTGAGCCATAGGTCTAGCGCCATAATGAGCTTGTTTGGGCACTTCCTTTTTGGCTTTGGCCTTTTGTGCTTTCAAGAGGGAGCACTGAGGCCGAACATGCCCACTGAGACAGCAGTGATGGCAAATAGGAGGTCTTCTGATGGAATGAGGCTGCTGAGTGCCTGGAACATCATCATTAACCTTTTCCTTCTGTTTAGCTTCAATAACTGGAGGAAGCTCTGGGACTGTAGGAGGCACAAACACAGTCTTTGAGGAAGAAGGAACATCAGAAGAGGAAGCTACATACCCGAGACCAGTCTTGTCATGTGGGCTATTCTGGATGGACAGCATACGAGTCAACTTTTCATCAGTGACTCTCTCTAGCTGGAGTTGTGTCTCAAGTAGCTTTTCCTCGACTCCTCAGTATGCAGACTATTCAGATCATTAACTTGCTGCTTTCAGCCTTCCCTCAGCTTCTCAAACTCTTTGTAGAGTGTCTTGTAGGCCTCCTTGAGCTCTACCTCATTCTCACTATGCTCTGAGTAGTATGAGTCTTCTTCTTCAATATATGGGGCCACAAAGGCCAGAAATTTCTCAGACTCTGGAGCATCTTCTTCGGACTCATCACTGAGAGTCACATTGTAAGCCTTCCCCTTTCCCTTTTTGAGATTTCCACAATCCGCCCGGATATGCCCAAAGACTGAGCATTCAAAACATCGGGGACCACTGGGATCTCTCTTCTCCTCTTCCTCTGGTTCAGCTTCTCTGAGAGGTTTCTTCATTTTGTCAAAAAACTTCTTCTTGAACCGATCATCTTTCATCAGTCTTCTGAAATTTTTGGCTAACATAGCCACAACTTTGTCTTCATCCTCAGAGTCATCTTCAGATGAGGCTTCTTCCTTCTTCTTGGAAGCCTTTAGAGCAATGGTCTTTAATTTCTTGACCGAGGGCAGAGACAGCTCATATGTTTGAAGAGATCCCACGAGCTCTTCAATCTTCATCTCTTCAAGATCCTTGCTCTCCTCAATAGTCGTTACCTTGATCCTGAAACGCTCGGAAAAAGATCTGAGAATTTTTCGGATGAGTTTTACATCCGAGATAGGTTTCCCAAGACTCACCATGGAGTTCCTTAGGTCACTAATTTTGGAGTAAAACTCTCCAAATGTATCTTCCTCTAACATCTTAATATCTTCAAATTTTGAAATCAACATTTGAAGTTTGACAGATTTTACAAGTTTTGTGCCTTCATATGTTGTTTCCAAAATTTGCCATGATGCCTTGGCTGATTCGCAATTTGAAATTTTAGCGAATTCAGATGGAGAAAGTGCTTGGCATAGAGCATGGAGGGCTTTATCATTTGAAAGACGAGCGTTCTTTTGAGGGACTAGTTCAGGTGTTGCATCCTCTAGTTTAGTCCAACCAGTTTCAACAATACCCCAACAGTCAATAGATTTCAAAAAGAAACGCATACGTGCCTTCCAATAGTCATAGTTCGTACCATCAAAGGAAGGAACAGAATTAAGAGTTTGAGACATATCAAAATATAGAAGTCAAATAAATAACACTCAAGAAATTAATCTTCTCAGAGTGTACCAAGCTCTGATACCAATTGAAAAATTGAATTGACTTCTAAAAATAAAGTGTGTGCATAAGTGTCAACAAAAATTAAAGCACAGTGGAAAGTAAATGACACAGATTTTTGTTGACGAAGTGGAAACTCAGTTAAGAGAAAAACAACTCCAGGGCAGCGAAACCCAGGAATTCCACTATTCAGAAGACATAGCTAGATACAAGACAGTAACACTCACATGTACCGATGCAGTGGTCGTACCTTGATCTCTGATGTGTAACCCAACACGAATGCTTCCCAACCAAGTTCACCAACCTTAAGGGGTCTTCAATGGAACTCCTTACCTTAGAGCCGACCTCTAAGATAGACTTCGGTTTACAGCACAGCACACTTGTAAAAACGGCTTCAGAGGAAATATCACGTCTCTGAGCAAGTGAGGAATTCACACCGAATTCTTGCAGTTCACAGTGCCCAGGGGCCTCTATTTATAGGCTGGGGCTCAAATGAGCGTTAGGCAAAATATACCTAGGCACAGTTCGGACGGTGGACATGGGCCGTCCGGACGGACAACTATGCAAACAGATTTTCCGAAATTCCCGCGGAGAAATCTTTCCTGTTTAAGGACATCGTCCGGACGGTCGCACGTCCGCTGTAAGTAATTTCCTTATAAGGCTCTCGAGCGTTCGGACCATGGGGGATGGGCGTCCGGACGGCTATTCTTCAACACGCAATTTCCATATCAGTAATGCGCGCGTCCGGACCATGATGGCAGTCGTCCGGATGGTTGAAGTCGAATCGGCAATTTCCTTCTTTGATGCACGCGCGTCCGGACCACGGCTGTCAGACGCCCGGACGGTCATATTTGAATTGCGATTCTTGCCTTACGGAGACGTGCGTCTGGACGGGATACCACATCGTCCGAACGGTTGACTGATCTTCCCTTTCTTGGAACTTGGAAGGAAATCAGAAACTGATCGAGTACTGGGAGGCGTCCAGACATGCTACTGAAACGTCCGGACGGATGCAAGCTGGCACAGAAACTTCTCGATACAGTATAAGGTCCGGACGGAATGAACACTTCGTCCGGACGGATGATGGTGGTCTGTCTAGCGTCCGGACGGGATGACATGTCGTCCAAACGGATGGATCAGTGGACAGATAGGCGCCAGACGGGATGGTTCGATTGTCCGGACGGCTGACAGGGAACTTCAATTTCTTCTGACTTGCAGACTCTAAATAGTGGAACCCATGTTTACAACATCTTTACACTTAAGTAATTTTGTCCAAACACAGAATGAGGCCAAGATACTAACACTCTCCATGACTTGCTTCACGTTTCCTCCCATTGATGACGTGGCCCAAATGCATGCAAAACGCCCGGGCAGTCCAATTTCTTCACATTTACGCACCATACCTTGGAGGGCCACCGCACTGAACAGGGAAATTCACGTTATTGAGGTAGCAAAAGTCATCTCCTGTGAAGTTATGACACAAAACTTGGATCCATGAAAGCTTAAAACCATAGACCACTTGATCGTAAACGTCTGTACACATACTTGGGTAATATACTGTCAGAAACATTGTACCTTTGATCGCTGCAGATTGGTGGATCGCCTTTCAACCGAAACGGATAACTTATGTTGTCAATATTGCCGAAAGATGAAGGAGGATAGTGGTGATCATGACTATCGTTGGCACTAGAAGCTTTGTGGATTAGGACAAGAACAACAATTATGACCAGGAGTCCAACAATAAAGAGCATTCCTCTTGCTATGGATGGAGAGAGAGAGAGAGAGAGGGTATAGCTTCCACAATCCACCGCATGCGATCTTACTTTTGATGTGAAGTGGGGACTAGGAGATGCCGGTATTTATAGGAGAGTGAGGGAGTGGGTGAGGGACACATATGAGCAATGCGTAGGGAATATTTTGCCATTCTTCACTTTGCATGGCTTCCCAACCCTAACTTCTTACACGTACCTCATGATGCTTCTCAGGGAGGGCAGGTGGCTCTCTTCTTCATGAATATTCAGAGAAAGTTGAGAAACAAATAAACACCCATGAACTGCATGTCTTTATCACGAACAAAGCTTTTATATATTTGATTCTTTTCCATGATTTTTAGGTCTATCATCTCACATCTGCTACAAACCAATCTCAATGATCCACATCTCCTTCCATTGATCGAGTGGTCTGAGTTGCCTTTATTCCTCTCTTCTCCAACGACAATCACACGAGACCTGTAGACGAAGAAGCAAAAGCTACATGGCTTAGCAATCACCCGCAATGGTTGCAATCTTAGCTCGGAAATCTCTTCAGGCTCTTCGCGCTCGCCAGCTCGTAAGAACTCTCATGCCTAGCAATTTTGTGTCGTTAGCCACGTTGCCCATCCAATCTGCTTCAAGTCAACTAGTGGTTTTACGGCTGTCCAGCTACTCTCCATCATGTCCGTTACAATTTCGACCATTCTGGAATCTGGGTCGCTACTAGCTAGCCGATGAGAAAGTTTAGAGAGAGAGTGAGAGAGACAGAGAGAGAGTTTGCAGAAGCTTTCACGCAGACATGTGCGGGCATAAAAGCTGATGGGGTTGGGGGTATTTTTGGAAGGGAAAATGCATTATTGCACGTGACCGACTTTTCGTCCAAACAGACGGGCAAGTGGATAGAAAGTAAATTTTGCCATACGTTGGCAAGTTTGGGAGGGTCATCTAACAATTTTGGTACATTAGAGGCTAAATCGCCACCCCGTTGATAAAACAGGGGGGTAAAGTGTAATATCCCTTAAATTATTCAAAGGCTAAAGGCCACTACAAGTCAAGCTATTTAAAGACTGGAAGCACAAGTGGGGCAGTCAGCCAAAGAGCTAAGCCAAAGAAAGAGGGGTGAATTTTCATCCTAAACAATACCCAATCCAAGAGGTCACGAGCAACTCATGGCTGTGACAACCCTCAGAAGTGGGAAGACCATTGATAACAAGGTGGGAACTTATGAGACAATACTAGCATCTCCAACTGAAGCCACAACTTCCAAGGTAAACGAAAAGGAGAAGGTGAATGCACCACCCTTCCCTTAGAGACTTTGAGAAAAGTTAAAATAACCATTCATTTATTAGATGCAATTCAGTAAATTCCTTCTTATGATAAATTTTTAAAGGACTGTTGCACTCATAAAAGGGAGTTTCAGGATCATGAAAAAGTTGTTTTAACAAAAGAGGTAAGTGTGGTGCTATTGAAAAAGTTGCCACCAAAGTTGAAAAATCCAGGTAGTTTCACTATTCCTTGTAGGATTGGTGACCAACATTTTGATCGTGCATTGCTGGATTTGGGAGCAAGTATCAATTTGTTGCCATACAATGTGTATGAGACATTGGGTTTGGGGGAGCTCCAACCAACCTCGATCACCTTACAATTGACAAACAAAAGCATTAAAAAACCAAGAGGTATCTTGGAAGATGTCCTAGTCAAGGTAGATCAATCTATCTTACCTCTTGATTTCATTGTGCTAGATATGGAAGAATCCTCGATGCCATTGCCTTTGCCTATTATTTTGAGACGACCCTTTATGAGAACTGCAGATACTAAAATTTGTGTGGAAAAAGGTACTGTGAGTATGAAGGTGAATGGGGAGAAAATAGAATTCAAAATTTTTTAAAGCATTGAAATTACCCCAAGATAATCTTGATTGCTTTCATGCCTGTGTAATTCAAAATGCTGTGGAGGAAATGTTTCACGTACATCATATTGATTCGATGGAGGCCACTCTCACTCACAGTTTCACGAGGCAAGAAATCGAGCCAGATTTTGAGGATGTTACTGATGACATCATTGAAACCGTGCAATTCCTTGAAGCCTCTCCACCTTATCCAAGTGAGTCTGCACCTCCCCTTGAAATGCTTGTGCCAGCTAATACTGTTAGTATTTTGGCCTCATTCTGTGTTTGGATAAAATTACTTGTGTGTAACGATGCTCCACAGGGATTCTACTATTCAGAAATGCTTCAGAGTCAGAAGATTTTTAGTTCCCTGTCAGCCGTCCGGACGATCGAGCCATCCCATCCGGACGACCATCTGTCATTGTTCCATCCGTCCGGACGACGTGCCATACCGTCCGGACTCCAAACAGACCAAGCATCATCCGTCCGGACGACGTGTCTTTTCGTCCGGACCCTCCACTGTGTCGAGAAGGTTCTATCCAGCTTGCATCCGTCCGGACATTTCAGTAGCACATCCGGACTCCTCTCAGTACTCGATCAGTTTCAGATTTCTTTCCAAGTTCCAAGAAAAGGAAGATCGATCAACCGTCCGGACGATGTGGTATCCCGTCCGAACGCGGGTCTCCTTAAAGCAAGAATCGCAATTCAAAAATCACCATTCGGACGTCTGACAGCTGTGGTCTGGACGCCCGTTCATCAAAGAAGGAAATTATCAATTCGACTTCAACCGTCCAGACGACTGCCTATCATGGTCCGAACGTGCGCATTGCAGATATGAAAATTGGGTGTTGAAGAATAGCTGTCCAGACACTCATCCCCAATGGTCCGGACGCGCGAAGCCTTATAAGGAAATTACTTGCAGCAGATGTGCGACCGTCTGGACGATGTGCCATCCCGACCGGACGAGGCTCTTAAACAGGAAAGATTTCCTTACGAATTTTTGGAAAATCTTGTCGCACAGTTGTCCGTCCGGACGGCCCATGTCCACCGTTCAGACGGCGCCCAGGTATATTTTGCCTGACGCTCATTTGAGCCCCCAGCCTATAAATAGAGGCCCCTGGGCATTGAGAACTGCAAGAATTCAGTATTGAATTCCACAACTGCTCAGAGACGTGATATGTCCTCTAAAGCCCTATCAAGTGTGCTGTTTCTGTGCTACAACTGAAGTCTATCTTAGAGGTCGGCTCTAAGATAAAGGATTCCATTGAAGACCCCTTCAAGTAGGAGAACCTGGTTGGGAACGTACGTGTTGGGTTACACGTCAGAGATCAAGATATGACCACTGGATCGAGTATATGTGAGTGTTACTGTCTTGTATCTAGCTATGTCTTCTAAATAGTGGAATTCCTGGGTTTGGCTGCCCCGGAGTGGTTTTTCTCTTAATTGAGTTTCCACTTCGTCAACAAAAATCTGTGTGTCATTTATTTTCCGCTGTGCTTTAATTTTTGTTGACACTTATGCACACACTTTATTTTTAGAAGTCAATTTCGTTTTTCAAATACTACTATTGTTCCATCTATTGTCCAGGCACCAGTTTTAGAGTTGAAACAGCTTCCAGCCCATTTGAAATATGCCTACCTGGAAGACAATCAGACACTATTGGTGATAATTGCTTTAGAATTAAGTTTGGGGGAAGAGGAGAAGCTTTTAAAGGTTCTCAGAAATCATAAAATTGCACTAGGGTGGACTATTACCAACATTAAAGGCATAAGCCCATCCAAATGCATGCACAAAATTCTCCTTGGGGATGAAGCAAGGCCAACTAGGGACTATATTGACTATCGAAGGCTAAAAAAGGAGACCCAAAAATGGGATCTAGGCTCAACACTGACCATGGTGGTCAACAACTACACAAACTGCGCTCGAGCGTATTTCAGTCTAGGCTCAAGCGCATCTGCACCGATTAGTGGTATTGAGGCCACATCATGCACTGAAATGGCCATATCCTTTAAAAAAATTCTGTTGATTTTATTTTTGTTTTATTTTCTATTTTTTTTTTTCAAATTTGCAGTTTTCCTTTGTTTTGCTTTTGTAGCTTTGTTTTTCAAGAAAAATGTGTTAGCATTCAAATTTGGAGGTATGCTATGAGCCACACCTAGTCCAACCAGTTTTCTCATCTCCCTGGTATGGTATTTCCATTTTCTCTATACATTGAGGACAATATGTAATTCAAGTTTGTGGGTATGGGAACACACACTTTTTCCAATATTTTTTAAATTACATGTTCATGTTATTTTTAAGACTTTGGTTGATCTAAAAAATGTGATTTGAATTTCATTGATGAGCTTAACATTATATATATATATATATATATATATATATATATATATATATATATATATATATATATAATTAAAAAAAAATATGCCTTGGTTGTTTTATCCAAATGGGAGTCCAACCAATTTTGAGTATTGAACCATTCATAATTGAGATTAGTTTTTGAAACCTCATGACTATGTGTCAAGATCACTTTACACTAGTTGAATCTTGTGATATCTCATAATGTTATGTTAGTAGCTTGATTTTTAATTCCCTAAAAATGTGAAGATGGAGTTTGTTTTGTTAAGCTTGCTAATGAATGAGAACCACGATTTTTATTATCCTGTATTCTTGAGAATAACATGGTAGGAACAAATGTTTACGGGTATCATTTCTGGCAAACCCTCACGAGACTTCACTCGTCCACTAGGGAGTCATAGGGGTTTAAAAGGCTTGTTGCATACGCTAAATGCAATTGTACATCCCATGAAAGAATGATTTATCTTGTTGTTTTTCAGTTTCTTTTCTATTTTGTATTGCTCAGGGACTAGCAATATGTAACTTTGGGGGTGTGATAAGCACCAAATGTTGCACATTCTAGCCCCTTAACTAACATATGTTAATTCCTTAGCGTTGTTATTTGTTTAAATTTGTTTGTTTTTATGTTTCATGGATTTATATGATAGATGCAAGAATTTTAGTGGAAATTGGGCTTAAAAGACACTTTGGAAGCATACTGGCAGTCATGGGATCGAACACATCAGCCAAGGGCTCGAGCGCACCTACGCTGGAGCGCCTCATCACCTAGGCTCGAGCGCAAATACGCTCAAGTACACTTTCCTTGGGCTCGAGCGTAGACATGCATACAGTACATGGCAGCAATCATTTTCCTTGGAAAGAGTTGTCCCTCTCCTACACGCTCAAGTACACTTCCCTCGGGCTCGAGCGCACGCGTGCATACAGTACACGACAGCAATCATTTTCCTTGGAAAGAGTTGTCCCTCTCCTACACGCTCAAGTACACTTCCCTCGGGCTCGATCGCACGCGTGCATACAGTACACGACAGCAATCATTTTCCTTGGAAAGAGTTGTCCCTCTCCTACTTGGAATAGGTGATGCAGGGGAAAATCAAGCATAAGATTTGAAGATTATTTCTTGAATAAGATCAGCCCAAGAATGAAAGAATCGTACAAAATATTCGAAGATTATTTTTAGAATAATATATTTTACTTTTTGTTCAAATATTTTGTTTTGTCTCAAAGGTTACGGTTACTTTTGTATTTTTATTTCTTTCTTTTTCTCCAAGTATTATGCTTGGAAAGTACTCAAACTTTGCCAATATAAAGACAGGCTTGTATTATTTTGGAACCAAGTTTTTAAGTATCAATTAAATTTTAAGTCTGTCAGAGTTATTTCTCTGTTTGCTTATTTGGGGCAATTAGGGTTTATCACTTCCCTATTTGGTATTTTCTCTCTTCTTGAATTCCCTTTTCTATCTTCAATTCATAGTTTCTGCTGCTATCATATGCTATCAGAACAATCTTAGTTCTGCCCGGCGTCAGTTGGTATCAGAGCTTAGCGTCTTCTTGGGGTGAATTTTCATGACTAGTGGTCATGGTTGGCATGGACAAGTTCTAAATGAGGAAGTTCCCTACCATGAACGCAGTGTACAAGAGATAATGATTGAAGACTTACAAAAGCAAGTTGTAGAGTTAACCCAGCGTCTAGCGGCGCAAAACATGGAGATGTATCGCAATATTGACAGTCGCGATTTAGAATCTAATTCCGAGAACCCGTGTCACAATCCTATTCTAGTTCGGGAACAACGTGGGCAGGATGAAAAGTTTGTTGATGAAGAGTTTCAATATGAAGAAGACGTTGAAGATCCTTGTCAATATTTTGTAGATTGGAATTCTCCACCAATTTATGACATCTATCATGATGAAAAGGATTTATTGAAAGAGGTAAGTTTTGTGGTTGATGCAATAAAATTTATTGAAGAAAATAATGACTACCATGTGTTTGATGAAAGTCCACATAACGAGAGATTTCAGTTTAGTAATGAGGAAATTAGTTATGTTGATTTTCTTGGGATTGAAAATTTTCTATCAAATTCTCCTAGTAATAATTTGGATGTTGGTTTTGGCGTGTTGGATGAGAATTTTAATTTTTGTGGTAAAGAAAGAATTGATAATTCTTTGAAGACTTTTATGGAGCGTGAATTGGAGAAAATAAATGAAAGACTTGAGAAGATTGATTTATTTTAAGTTGGTGTGAGAAAATTCATATCTATTATTCAGAATCAAGTTGTTATGGGTTGCAACTTGTTTATCTTCTGATTTCAAGTTATTTTGGTATTAAGAAATACGAGATGGAATAAATTGATCAAACATCCAAAAGAACGAGGCAAAGATGATTCGAATTCGAGGATGAATTCTTTCCAACTCGGTGAGACTAATGCAGGAGAAAATCAAGCATAAGATTTGAAGATTATTTCTTGAATAAGATCAACCTAAGAATGGAAAGTATCAAACAAAATATTTGAAGATTATTTATAGAATAATATATTTTACTTTATGTACAAATATTTTGTTTTATCTTAAAGGTTACAGTTATTTGTGTATTTTTATTTCTTTCTTTTTCTCCAAGTATTCTCCTCGAAAAGCACTCAAACTTTGCCTATATAAAGGCAGGTCTGTATTATTTTGCAATCAAGTTTTGAAGTATCAATTAAATTTTAAGTCTTTCAGAGTTATCTCTCTATTTGTTTATTTCGAGCAATTAGGGGTTATCTCTTCCCTATTTATTATTTTCTCTCTTCCAATTCCCTTTTCTATATTCAATTCATAGTTTCTGCTGCTATCATACGCTATTAGAACAATCTTTGTTCTGCCCGGAATCACTAGGAGACTAATTTTCAATTTTTTTACGATTCCTAGGGCTTCTAGGGTTCTTTTAATCCCTATAAATATGCCTCTAAACATTGAAGAAAAACAAACAAGCTTTGGGAATGATCAAATGGTACTTCAAGAATGGGGTTTTCTTTAGTTTTTCTCTTTTCTTTGTTATTTTCTTATGAGGATGATTTTCATTCGAATTATGTGTACCTAATACTTTAGTTAGGCCTCGATTAAATCCCTAATCATGTCTCTTTAAGGTTTCAATTTGCCTTGCTACAATATATATATATATATTGATGCTTAACATGATTATTTCTAGTTTTATGGATTTGTTATTTATGTCAATTTGGGTGGCCAATTTTTGAGCATAATAGAGTAACGAAAGAACCCCATCACAAGTTCTTGGATTAATCAACATGGAAAGCCGGATGTAGATGCCATGCTCTAGGCTTCATGTGTTTGTCGATCCCCATAGTTTTATGCTTTCTTAAAGAACAACTTAGTAGATGCCATGCTAAATCCTTTGAGAAAGAAAAGAATTAGAGTAGATTCCATGCCTAATTCGTTGCTTAGTGAGATCAATAGCCTAAGGAGTAGCCTAAGGAGTAGAAGACATGCTCTTAGGTTGGCAAACATTAAGTATCATGTTATGATTGTAGCATTGTGCATATTGTGAATCTTAATTGAGTATGATTAGCGGTGGATATTGAATCCCTACATTTTCTTCTTATTATTTCAATTCAATATTTTATCTCTTCTCATTCAAAATATTTATTTCGAAAATACTCTTTAAGCATAATTTATACTAATCCTCGTGGGAATGATCTTGTACTTTCTTTCTATACTATCGTTTTGATCTTGTGCTCTTGCGAGTAAACATACAATTATTTACCTATTTATTTAGGTAGATATTTGCACAACATTCTTCCTCATCTCTGCCCGCATTTTACCTTGATCTTCCAGTAGCCTAGCCAATTTGTTTAGTGCCTCTTCCAATTTTTGTTAGTCTCTTGTTGTTTGATCCTGCATTCATCATGGTTGTCAAACTAGGCGTCGGAACATGATCAAGGTAAACTTGATTGGTTAGGTATGATACCATACCCCAATCCTCTAACATGTCCTCAGTGTGGCACCTAGCACTTGTGACACTATTTCTTATTGGTTGCAATTCACGTTGTCAAACTTTGCTCTTGATTCCATTTCATTATGCACAAGCCATATAAACCTTAACAAAATAATTCAATCGATTGTCAATTATACATATTCATTATGAATAAACATTTTATTTACTTACAAATAACCTCCCAATATCTTGGTTCACAAAAATCCCATCCTTTTTCGTGCGGGTGTTCCTATAAAGTTCGATAGCATTGGGCCTACTAGCAATTAACTTTGTCTACACATAATTAATGGTCACACTAAAGAACATCACGATAATGTAATACTATAAAATTCTTACCTTGCTATGAATAACATTGATGAATGACGAGGTGCCAGCAGTGTGATTTGTTAGCAAGAGGCTTCTATTATCCACATTACGGCTAAACCGAGCTTGAAAAATTTCAACAAAAAATAAAATCTTCATTAGATTTCTTACAGGTATATCCAAATCTTATAAATATTAATTCACTATTCAATTTAATAAGATATATTTACCTTCCACGTGTTGGTTTCAAATGATTGACATATCGCAAGCCATTGTTCCCGACAAACACCTTTCAGAACGTTGGCCCTCACCTCAGCTTGAGCATTGGCCACTGCCACCGAATCTGCACTATTAATGCCTTCAAAATAAATTTTTTAGTGCAATATGTTCAGGTTTGAGCAAATCCTGCAACAATTACGGCTCATTGTATGTCTTAAGTCCCTCATGTGTGACGCGTGATCCAAATCCAACTTGAAGGCAACCTTAGACATAGTAATTACGAAAACTACGGTCAAACCTATCAAATTATTTGTAGTAAGTGACATAATATACATAAACAATAAGAGTCGTACCTTCACATTGTTTCTAACACCAACTTCATTTCAGCTAGACCTGGGTCCAACAACCATAATGGAGGTCTCAATGGTTGAGGACCATCTCACTGATCTTCCTCGACCACCACAAGGCATTTTCGCCTACAAGTGCCACATGGCATCCTGTATTTCTATATGGATGGGACCACCCCTGTCAACCATTTCATTCAACCTCTTATTACTGTTCTTACCCCTTGGCCTTCTGACAGACGTGCTAGCTATTGGTCAAAACAGGGAAACGTAGTCAGTTGTATCGGGCAAAGTAGTTCACAAAGTTTCTATAACATACCAAAAAAAAGGCCATATGTTCATTTACAGGACGCGGTGGATATGGCTCCCTGTGAAACAAAGCATGCTGATGAGTGTACGAGACCAGACGGCTCTTGGGAAGGATGGCCCTTTGCTACGGGTGTAAACGAACGAAGCTAGTCATGAACATACTCGGGCTCGGCTCGACTAAACTTGGCACGTGCTCGACTCGATTATTAAATGAGTCGTTCATGTCCACAAAACTAAACTCAATTATTATACGATACATACTTGTATAAACTCGGCTCGACTCGATTAATGTTCGTGAACAAGATTATATAAGGCTTGACTCGCTTGTTAGGGCTCAACTCGTATATATTTATTAATATGGGTAATTACATTTTTCCCCCATGAACTACCACCCATTATCAATATACCCCTATGAACTTACACTCTCACGACCCGACCGCATCGAACTACCATTTACTTACCAAAACCCTCCTTCTGTCAGTCAACCTCGTTAAATCAAATGGTCAACCTATCACGTGCACTTCACATGCGGTTTTATTAATTTTTTTTCCCCTCTTTTGCTCTCACAGTAAAGGGCTGTACTATTTTAGTATTTGTCCATGTGGTATGTTGTTCTCTCATGCATTTGACAATTTCGGAAGGAAAGTAAGATTTGCAGTGATCCTTCTTCTCCGTTGGACAAGGACACCATATCTTTGCATTCACAAATGTACGCCTTTAGCCTTGGAAGTCGGGGCCATTTCGGAAGTAAGTCTAACAAGATCAACTAGACCTAATCAAAACCAAACCAAGAACTTGTACATAAGCTCAGCGGACAGCCCCTATGATGTGTACAAGTGGGGGTGCCCATCAAAACTACCCGTCTAGTAAGCGTGTAATGGGTACACCCATCGGGATTTTCCATCGACAAAAGCGTCAAAAAGTGGTGGTCCTCTTGGTAACACTAATCGATATTCAAGCACGGCAGCCTCAACTTCCTCCATAGCTTGCTATCTCTTATGATCAGCAACACGTGTTTGTCGTTCTCGTCGTGAGCATTGTAGTAGTTGAACAAGGTGGGCTCGTTGAAGAGGATTTCCAGGAAGCTCTATGATACTTTAAATGTACTTGTGCAGTAGAATTAGGGTTGGGTCTCTAACAAAAGCTAGAATAATAGGAAGAAAAAAAAAAGATGCACTTATGCAGTAGAATCATGGGAATAAGTATCAGACATTAACAATTTATTTGTAAATTATTAGTTTATTAATTAGTCATGACAGTAAGTTAGCATAGGAGCTGGATTGTTAGCGTGTTAATTAGATTAGTTTTACAGGTGAGATGGTTTCTAATCTTGTATATATAGACAGCTTTGTTTCTGAGATATAATAACAGAGTATTATTTTGCTCCTTCCATTCTTGAACTCTTGCTTTATTGCTTTCATTTTCAATAATAAGTCTTCACGGAAAATTATTAACTGCACAGGTAGAGGCTTGGTTGAAAGTCTTATGAACGTGGATCGCAACAATGATGTGCATTTAAAGAAGTCTTTATTCGTGGGGCTCTTCTAGCTTCAAAAAGTTTGAAATATGATTTGAAAATGGTTTAAGTGATACTAGTAATGTTCTATTCAATGTATATTTATAGATGTACAATTGCAATGCATGAGTGCTGAAGATAACTGGAAAAATTAAATTGACTTCTAATATAAACAAGTGTGTGTGTGCACAAAGTGTTAACAAAATAATATCAATGCATAATTTAAACAACACAAGAATTTTGTTAATGAAGTGAAAACTCAATAAGAGAAAAACCACTCCGAGACAGCCAAATCCAGGATATCCACTATTCAGAAGACAAGACTAGTTACAAAGTAGTAGCACTCACATACTCCTGATGCAGTGGTTGTACCTTGCACTATAACGTGTAGCCTAACACGAACGCCTCCCAACCAGGTCACCTACCAATGGAATCCTTTACCTTAGAGCCAACCCCTAAGATAGACTTCAGTTCAGAGCAGCAACAGCACACACAACAATGGCTTCAGAGAGACTAACTCAGCAAAATAACCTTACAATATAACTCTCTAAGCACTAAGGAATTCAATACCGAATTCTTACTGTTCTCAAGCCTAGGGACCTCTATTTATAGGCTGCAGATTCAACTGAGCGTCTGGCTTGATAAAACCTAGGTCCCGTTCAGACGGTAGTCATAGGGCATCCGGAAAAACAACTGTGCGATATGTTTTCCAAAATTTTGCTGAAATTCTTTCCTGATTTGAGCCGCGTCCGGACGATGTTGCCCTATCGTCGGGACGATTGCACTTCAGCTGCAAGTAATTTCCATATTGAGGCTTCGCGAATCCAGAACAAGGGAATGGTCGTTTGGATGGTTGATTTGATGCACGCAATTTCCATATAAATAGCTCGCGTGTCTGGACCATGAAGGCTGACGTCTGGACGTCTGAATTTTGAATGCGCGACTTGCCTTATGGATGAGTGCGTCCAGACGGTTGCAACGATCTTCCCATATCTGTGTTTTGGAAGGAAATCCCATAGCTGGTCGAGCACTGAGTGTCGTCCGGACGTGCTGCTGAAATGTCCGGACGGATGCAAGCTGGAACAGTTCAAAGCTTCTTGACACAGAGGAAGGTTCGGACGAAAAGTTCTCGTCGTCTAGACGGATGATGCTTTGAACAGTTGGGCGTCCGAACGGTATATCACGTCGTCCGGACGGCTGCAAGGGATCCGATTTTTCTAACTTGTAGATTGTGCAAAATCTTCTGGAAGCACTCTGAATAGCAGAATCCCTATTTAAAAGCATCATTGCAAAGAAGTGATTTTGTCCAATAGAATGAAGCCAATTACAAACAAACAATAACGATACAGCTTGGACAGGAAAATTAACAAATCAGACTACACTTTTAAATTATGTTACATAATTTAAAATATTGGCGAGAGTTACGGTAGTCTTTATAACGTGATCTCCAACTTCTTTTATCTTCAATTTCCTTTAGCTCTTTATCTTTATCAATCCTATTTTGAATTACAACAGATAAATGAGAGATCAAGAGGTTTGAATTGTAGTTGTTTGAACTTCTGTTTCGGGCTTGGCATGATTCTTTGTTCTTGATATGGAGATCATATCATTCATACAACTAACACAAAGCATTGCAGTTCGTGGATGGAGTGCAGAGCGACACAATGTTGGTGTTAGTTTATTGGCTACATTCTGTAGACAAAATCACTACCATATCAATGTACTGCCATAACAGTTACACCGTAAATATTCAAATTTTTCCAGAATATTCAGAGTTTAGTTCTCCAACTTGAAAAGAGCCTTATTATGGCAATATCAATGTCTCAAGCATCAAGAAGGCAATTTTTGGAGTCCAGGAAGATTCTGCGTAGTTTACAGCTCAGCAAAGTCGGTTCCCTAGTTACCGTTCATACGACCATAGGAAACGTCCGGACGCCCATCAGTGTTTGAGAAGTATCCGAACAACTCAGCAGACACCAACCACAGTGAAGATAGCATGCAACCATTCGGACAATAGCGTAACACCGTCCGGACGTGGAGACTGAAGATTAATGAAGAAATGCGTGAGACCGCGTGAAAAGAAGTCGGTTGCTGCTTGCCGTCCGGACGCTCACTGTCTTGGTCCGAACTCTACCCAAAGAACTCCAAATCAGTATTGTATTAGGTCTTCTAAAGCCTATATATAGAGGTCGCTAGGCATGTATTTTTTAGAGAATTCAGTACTGAATTTCAGTGTGCTAAGAGTGGGTGTTTAGGCAGAGATTGTTAGATTTTGTAACTCTCTTAGAGTTTTTGTGTTATGTGATTTGATCAATTGAAGTCTAGTTTACGGAGGAGCCCTAAGCTAAAGGAGTCCATTGAAGACCCCTTCAGACAGGAAGTCTAGTTGGGAAGCGTTCACGTATAGGTACGTGTCAGAGTTAGAGGTACGACTACTGCATTGGGTTATGTGAGTATTATTGCCTTGTAACTAGCTTTGTCTTCTGAATAGTAGATTTCCTGTGTTTGGCTGGACCGAAGTGGTTTTCTCTTGATAAGAGTTTCCACTTCGTCAACAAAATATTTGTCTCTTTTAAATTCTGCAATTAATATTTTGTTGCACAACTGATCACACACTCATGTTAATTAAAAGTCTTCATTTTTCAGCTAGGACGAGGGAGAGAAGTACACATTCAACTCTTTTGTTTTGCATGTTCTTGAACAGAGTCAAATAGAGTGTCAACCAGACTTCCTTTATTGTTTATGTTAATACAACTACAACATGAAAGCCAGATCTGGTTGTTAAAGTGTCGCAGAATGGTTGAATCGAATGGTTGAACATGCTAGCTTCATCGGGAACTAGTGGTTTCATTGGGATTTTTTTTTGACTCATTGAAATTGGAGTTCAATCGTAAAAGGACTGTGCTTTTGGACATGCTCTTTCTAATCTGACTGCTATCAGACTACTATCAGACTGTAGTTGTAGCTTGCCATCACTAGCAATTTCCTCATTCCCAAAAAATGTGTCGTTCCTCTGCTAGAATTCAGATATCCATTTCCCTCATCAAAGCTGACTCCTGGCTGAGGCAACTGCATAGGCTATTATACTCCTAGCAAGAACATTGAGTGCAAACTCAATTCATTTATCACCAATAGCATCTATAAAACCAATCAAAATGACAAAGTATATTGACATTGTTGTGAAAATTCTGCATTTTGAGAGGAAGTGAATAAAGAAAACTATACAAAGTCCATGCATGTTTGAGTGTACACATTCTAGTACTCTTCAACAGACGTCAATATATCATGTTTGATTGTACACATAGATGGTAGAGGAAAACGCCACGTCATTCGGGTGAAAACTAAAACTCTGGTGCTCTCTGCATGGTACCACACGAGAGGTGTACAACATCGCCATCTTCGCTCCCAGAAACGACACTGGAGCGCGAGCTCTTGATGACAGAGAGAAAGGGAGAATGAGATGATAGATAAAAATATATACTTCAATAAAATAGGCCAACGTTAAAGGTGAGTGCAAAAGAGAGGGGAAAAATGAATAATACTACATGTGAAGTACACGTGATAGGTTGACCGTTTGATTTAATGAGTTTGACTGACGGAATGAGGATTTTCGTAAGTAAATGGTAGTTCCATGCAGTCAAGTGGTGAGAGTTTCAGTTCATGGAGCCATATTAACAGAGGGTGGTAGTTCATGGAGGAAAAAGGTAATTACCCCTACATATATATATATATATATATATATAGGCTATATGATATATTGATTTTTTTTCACATCATATAATATAATGTTTATTAAATAACAATAGTCAATATATATTAATTATATATTATGTTATAAATATGTAAACATAAATGGTTAAGTAACAAATAATAATAGTCAATATATATTAATTAACCATAATTAATTGGTCTTCTTTAAATTCAAACCAATTTCCTTGTTTCCCTCTAGTTTGAACTTTCAAACCAAAATTCTCTTTAAATTCAAACCAGCCCACTAATTCAATTGACCAAAACAATTGACCCTTTTTCCTGCGTTGAACAACTTAGCATTCATGGTTATTGGTTTGTTTAGATTTTCTCACCTTGTCAACACATTTCCCCCATTTTCTCTTTGACCATTGGATTTGTATCCTCATTTATGTCCATACACGTCACTCATACAGCTCATAAAAAACCACAGCCCCTTCCTCAACTATTAGATCCCCCCTTTTCATCTCCACCCTTCAATCCTTATCTTCTACTCTTCCCAAGAAAGCCCACCCATTCCTTACGCACGTCTTTCACCTTTCATCTTCTACCCATATTTTTTCCTTCTTCTTCTCAACCACCATAGCCACTTCTTCCCATAAATCACACCGCCTCTAACATTGCTCCCCATTTTTTTTTCTCCCTTGTCTCCCTCTTACCATTTTCTAGTTTCTACCAACCATGGCCAAAGAGAGAACCCATGGTTGTTACAAACCCTCTACAAGAACAGCCCACTTGTTCGCCGAATCCGAGAGCATATCCATTTGGCCTTCATGGACAACAAGGACAATATGCTGCTCATGTTCGTGACAGAGGGTGGCAAGGAGAAGCAGTTATTTAAGCCGAATTCAAGCTCACCTAAAAATGAGAGCTCAAGCTTGAACTCGCATGGGGTTAAACCTTTGATGAGTTGAGCTCAAGTTGAGATTCTTGGCTCATGATGAGCTCAAACCCAAGCTCGAGCTCAAGTAAATATTACATGAGTCGAGCTCGAGCAAGCACTAGTCGCTCAAGCTTAGCTCGTTTACACCCTTACCCTTCGCCGACTCGAGGGGCACCGGCAGTAACATGCCTGTATCGCCTACTACTTCAACGAGAGTCAGGCTATTTGGTCCTTGATATAACCCCAGCCTCGGCCTCGGCCTTCTCCTATTGCTTGTTGTTATCCTCTTGGCATTTCTAATTGCTATGATGGATCTACTGACAGTACCAAAAAAAAAATGTGGGTCAGACACATTACCATAATATTGCATGTGAAATAGTTTGGACGAATATAACGCTAGCTACTAAGTTATTATGAAATATGTTCATGCTGTGAACTCTAGCTATTTTGTGAAAATTAGTGATTAGTAACAAGATAATGAAAATAATGAGTTTATAAAAACATAGATATAAAAGACGATGAATATTAAATTGCATCGTATTACATGGTACACATGTACGTACAAGATTAAGGCCATGGGCTTAATATTATACAGACTAACCTATGGTCAAAGAAATTTATTTTTATGTTTGGCCTTGGATCCAATGATTTTTTGTAACTAGCGCACCATGTACGGATGGGGTCACCGTTATAGCTTTGCTAGTAATGCGGGCCACTTGAAGTCGGACTTGGTCGGGCTGCTAGTGTAAGTCGGTAGGCTGCAACATCTAGGGCACCGATGTTGTGCAACAGGTCCCTAAGGGCAGAACCAACCCTACCAGGAAGGGGTTAATATCCTGGGTAGACCATATGGAGTTGAACTATGATATGATTCTCTTATTACAGCATATACTATATCTAAATTGCTTTCATGGTCATTTTGTCAAATGAGCAACTATAAATTCACACTACTGCATGTGTTTTATATCTTACACATCTGAGTTCACCATATGATAACATGTGCATCATGCATTTTTATACTCACTAAGTCGTGGACTTATGCTTGTATCTATTCCACTTGTAAAACATGTGTTGTTTTATAGTTAAGATACCTTTAGATATCAGATTTAAGATGGACCTTGAGGCTACAGCAACCGTTTGGGGTAGTGAGATCGATCTGGTTAATGCTTGAGGACTGATTGCTAGCATTTGAGGCTCAATTGTGTATTAAGGTTTAGTTTGGATCTATTATATATCTGATATGTATAGTATGCTTTCAGCTAATGTGATGACTCTTAGTAGATGCTCTAGTTGTAATTATTAATGTTGATAGAATATTTTATGCTTATGTTGTGTAGTATTCTCTTTTTGAAAAGTAGAGATCCGTGAGACTTATTTAATCTGGAATGGGACTAGGAGGCAAACCGTGAAGTTAATTACCGGTTAATTAATTTCTTGGGGCATTAAAGATGGTATCAGATCCTTATGCTCTGAAGACCATAGGAACTGATCTGTAAGTTGTTAAAAGATGATCTACTAGAACATAGGATGAAATAATTGTACAAGGAATGTAGAGTCTTGACAAGAACGATTTTAAGGACATTGGACTTAAGGATTTTAGGATAAGATATGGTATTAAAGTCAAGATTGAGATCACTTTGTTGATGTCGCTATATGGATTACAAATAATCTATACTAGGATAGTTCGATACAAGTGCTAGGTATAGATCTACGCTAAGATATAGTATAAGTTGGTATTAGGATAGAAGCATAGTAGGGTAAGGTTCGTAAGTAATAGGGTTCAAAGTCTTAAGAGAAGGCTCGATGTATTGTTCTGAGGCAAGGACTAATCATTGTGGTAACTGCAGATATGTCGACGCAATCAAGACGAGATGATGTATGGAATAGGCATGACAAGAAACCCTCCCAACCCAATGAAAAGACAAGGAATGTCTTGGATGCCACCCAAGCATTGGAAACAGTGGCAATTATTTTGGTAAAGGCTTTGTTCAACATTCGAGGAGAAAGGATTCCGAGTGGAAAGAAAGGTTACTCTCTTAAGGAATTTGATTAGCATCTCTTCCATGTCTTTAATGGGACTTGAGCCCCAAGGGAGCAAAGAATTGGCTTTTGAACTTGGAGGAGCCACTACAAGTTATGGACTGCATTGAGGAGCAAAGAGTCTAGTACACAGCTTACAAATTCTCTGAAGAAATAAGGCAATAGTGGTGCGCCAAAAGGGATTTGCTAGTAAGGGAATTAGGGAGCAAGAAGGCTAGTACGTGGACATGATTAGAGGAAGAATTTTGTCAGAAGTACTCCCCGAGCCCAAGGAGGATGATACACCAAAAGTCACGGATCAGAAGGATACAGAGGCTTTTGTGTCATAGGTGTGGCAGGCGGCATCGAGGTCAATGCCGAGTGTGGGAAAGCGTGTGTTATCGATACTGAAAGGTGGGGAATAATGGAAGAGCGCAAGAAACTGCAACCAACCAAATAGGAATGGTACTAGTAAACTTGGATGAGAATAATGGAAGAACACAAGAAAAGCGTAACCAATAGTGTTAGTTTGTAATTGGCTACATTCTGTTGGACAAAATCACTTCTATGTAATGATGCATTTAAACAAGAATTCTGCTACTCAGAGCTCTTCTAGAAGATTTTGCACAGTCTACAAGTCAGAAAAATTGGATCCATTGCAGCTTTCTGAATGACGTGATATACCGTCCGGACGCCCAACTATCCAAAGCATCATCCGTCCGGACAACGAGAACTTTCCGTCCAGACCTTCCTCTGTGTCAAGAAGCGTCGAACTGCTCCAGCTTGCATCCGTCCGAACATTTCAGCAGCACGTCCGGACGACACTCAGTGTTCGACCAGTTACAGCATTTCTTTCCAAAACACAGATATGGGATGATCGCTGCAACCGTCTGGATGATGTGGATTCCCGTCCGGACGTGCTCATCCATAAGGCAAGTCGCGCATTCAAAATTCAGACGTCTGGACGTCAGCCTTCATGGTCCGGACGAACGAGCTAATGATATGAAAATTGCATGCATCTGATCAAACGTTCAAACGACCATTCCCTTGGTCCGGACTCGCAAAGCCTTGATATGGAAATTGCATGCAGTTGAAGTGCGACCGTCTAAGCGACAGGGCAACACCGTCCAGACGCGGCTCAAATTAGGAAAGAATTTCAGCGAAATTTTGAAAAGCCGATCGCATAGTTGTCCGTTCAGACGGCTTATGTCTACCATCCGGACGGCGCCTAGGTTTATCAAGCCAGACGCTCATTTGAACCTGCAGCCTATAAATAGAGGTCCCTAGGCTTGAGAACTGCAAGAATTCGGTATTGAATTCCTTAATGCTTAGAGAGTTATATTGTAGAGTTATTGTGCTGAGTTAGTCTCTCTTAAGCCATTGCTATGTGTGCTGTTGTTGCGCTGATCTGAAGTCTATCTTAGGGGTTGGCCCTAAGGGATTGCCTGTTTTATGCCAATCTTGAGGTCGTGCAAAATGATGACCACAGATTGGTTCTACAGTCTTCTGTGGATGGTCATATCATTACGGTTGATCCTCAAGTTATCAGCCAGATCATTGGGGTACCCGTGCTACAGCAGTCTGCCAGCCCGTACAATGAGGTAGTCTTGCCTTCGTCTCTGGATGATCTCCGAGAGTTCTTTTAAGTTGTGCCTCAGGGTGAGAAGCGTACCACTTCCATCAGGATTGGTGCCCTATCTGCCCCACACCGCATGCTTGCCAACATTGTCCAGCACAATCTCTAGCCCATTGTGAGGCGCAGTGATCTGATTTTGAAGAGGGCCCAGTTCGTATATGCCATCTGCCTTCGCTTGCCCTTCTGTTTGTGCAAGCATATTTTGGGAGTTATTTTGGAGGCTCGTGATGAGAGCAATACCGGTCTCCCTTATGGTTGCCTGCTCACTCAGGTTATCCTACAGTCAGGCATCGACGTCACTCCAGAGAGCCGAAAATAAAGATTCAGGATTCCATCAGCAAGCAGACGCTGTTGAAGTCTAACGCCCAGCTGAGGCGTGATGATATGGACGATACTCCACATCCCCCTTCAATCTATGTAGCAGTTCCTGACATGGCATCCTCTTCACAGACTGCTCCTCCACAGCAGGATGCCAACTATGCTTAGATTTTGGAGGCTTTAGCTGCACTTCAGAACGGCACGAGCACTATGCAGCTGACTCTTTCATCTTTACAGCAAGAGGTTCACTCGATCAACCTCCGAGGGGAGCAGAGCCAACTGGACATCCAAGAGTGTCTCAGGCATCATCATCCATCCAGCAGTGATGATGAAGACGATGCACCAATGGCAGATGCATCCTGATTTTTTTTTCTTCGTTGTTGTTTTTGATGTATTTTAAGACTTTATGTATCCTATTTTGGATATTTTGTTAAAACTTGTTTAAAAACTCCTGGATTATATTACTCTGTTTACCCTAGTCCTTCTGAGACATTTAGGGGGAGTAATTTTTGTGTGTTTAGTTCTTATTACTTTGTTTTACCCTTTGTGACAAAAAAGTGGAGTAATTTTTGGACTGGGATTGTATTTTTAACCGGTCAAGTGATTTTTGTCCCAGAATAGCCAAATGGGGAGTTTGTTAGTTTGTAATTAGCTACATTATGTTGGACAAAATTACTTCTATGTAATGATGCATTTAAACAAGGATTCTGCTATTCAGAGGTCTTTTTCTAGAAGATTCTGCACAGTCTACAAGTCAGAAAAATCAGATCCCTTGCAGCCGTCCGGAGGACGTGATATACCGTCCGGACGCCCAACTGTCCAAAGCATCATTCCTCTGGACGACAAGAACTTTCCATCCGGACCTTCCTCTGTGTCAAGAAGCGTTGAACTGCTCCAACTTGCATCCGTCCGGACATTTCAGCAGCACGTCCAGACAACGCTCAATGTTCGAGTAGCTACAGAATTTATTTCCAAAACACAAATATGGGAAGATCACTGCAACCGTCTGGACGATGTGGATTCCCATCTGGACGCGCTCATCCATAAGGCAAGTCGCGCATTCAAAATTCAGACGTCCGGACCTCAGCCTTCATGGTCCGGACGCGCGAGCTACTGATATGGAAATTGCGTGCATCTGATCAAACGTCCGGACGACCATTCCCTTGGGTTCGAACGCGCGAAGCCTTGATATGGAAATTACATGCAGCTAAAGTGCGACCGTCCGGACGACAAGGCAACACCGTCTGGAAGCGGCTCAAATTAGTAAAGAATTTCAGCAAAATTTTGGAAAGCCGATCGCACAGTTGTCCGTCCGGACGGCTTATGTCTACCATTCGAACGGCACCTAGGTTTATCAAGCCAGACGCTCATTTGAACCTTCAGCCTATAAATAGAGGTCCCTAGGCTTGAGAACAACAAGAATTTGGTATTGAATTCCTTAGTGCTTAGAGAGTTATATTGTAGAGTTATTGTGCTGAGTTAGTCTCTCTTAAGCCATTGTTGTGTGTGCTGTTGCTGCGTTGATCTGAAATCTATCTTATGGGTTGGCCCTAAGGTAAAAGATTCCATTGAAGACCCCTTCAAGTAGGTGACTTGGTTGGGAAGCATTCGTGTTGGGTTACACGTCAAAGTGCTAGATACGATCGCTGCATCGGGTATGTGAGTGTTACTGTCAATGTACTAGCTTTGTCTTCTGAATAGTGGATATCCTGGGTTTGGCTGCCCCAGAGTAGTCTTTCTCTTAATTGAGTTTCCACTTCGTTAACAAAATTCTTGTGTCTTTAAATTCCGCACTTATATTATTTTGTTAACACATTGTGCACACACACTTATTTATATTAGAAGTCATTTTGATTTTCAAATAGAATTACTTAGGATATGTGGGTTTCGCTTTATTTAGGAGTTGGAGATTAGGTTACTTTATGTATGCCCAGACAACAACTAATTTCGTTTTGTTATGTACTTGCACTCGATTTGGATTTTTGAACATAAAAGTGTAATATTAGCCAAGGATTTTATTAATGCATGATGCTAACTACACTAGATTGGATGTGTTAATTGCCCATTATAAGAATGTTAGGCGCGAGATTGTTAATGCTTAATGGGGTAATATTGGACATAGAACCTTGATAATGACTCTTGAATGGCATCGATAACATAGTAGGGGGGAAGTGACTCCATGATTGAGTTAATCGTATATGTGAGTTGGGGAACAAGGATAATTGGATACTGGATTCTGGAATATGATCGAGGTCAATGGCATTTAGTAGATCGTTTAAGCCTCGGATTATTGGTATGGATGAGGTATGGTATTATAGAGGATTTTTTGGTGTATTTAAATGAATGGGCTGAAGAGCTCTAGGGTAAAGGTATTGTTCGTTGAGGACTTTGATTCGTAGGATGATGACTTTCTAGATATTGGGAGAATGGATCATGATGGCAAAAATGATTAAGTGAATAGATATATTGGCATTAAAGACCAGTATAAGCGCCTTGACCGCTACTCAAATAGAACGATAACTACAGATTTTGTAATGGGATTACTAGGAGTACCATCTAGAGAGAACACTAATTGGGTAGTAGTGATCGATAAACATGGACCACCCACTTCATTCCAATGTGGATTAAGCTAGTAGGATTGTATGTTTAGGGTGTGGTACGGTTGTCGGAGCACCGATTTCCATTGTGTCAGAACGTGATTATACATTTACTATTAAGATTCTGGTATAAGGTTGTACGCAGTTATAGTTTGAAACTACTTTTCATCCATAGACCAACAGTCAGTCAAAGAGGACTATTCAGATCGTTGGAGGACGTATTATAGGCTTATTTCTTGGACTTTAAGAAAGTTGGTGTAACGATCCACCCCCAATGACACAATACTGTCCGCTTTTGGCTCCCCATACCAGACTTCCCAGGAGGTCACCCATCCTGGGATTGCTCTCGCAGCGACTCGCTTAACTGCGGAGTTCTGATAGGTTCATTGCCATCACGGCTTTAAAACGCGTTGTGTCATAAATAAAGGGTGCATTTATACATATAAGCACATCCTCATTCCCAGGCGATGTGGGACGTCACAATCACACCCCCTTTGGACCCAGCGTCCTCGCTGGCGACCCTCATGGGATCACCCCATTCTTGGCATCCCAGCGAGTGCCCGCCGGCAACCCTCTTGGGCTTGTGCACGCTCCCACCATCTCAGGCTGGGCAATGGCTCTGATACCATTTGTAACGATCCACCCCCAATGACACAATACTGTCCGCTTTTGACTCCCCATACCAGACTTCCCAGGAGGTCACCCATCCTGGAATTGCTCTCGCAGCGGCTCGCTTAACTGCGGAGTTTTGATAGGTTCATTGCCATCACGGCTTTAAAACGTGTTGTGTCATAAAGGGTGCATTTATACATATAAGCACATCCTCATTCCCAGGCGATGTGGGACGTCACAGTTGGATTCAGTGTCTACCGCGAATTAAGATTGCTTACTATGCCAGATACCAGACAACTATTGGAATACCGCCTTACAAGACACTCTACAAACAAAGTGTAAGTCGCCAGTGTATCGAACTAATGTTAGTAAAAGACATTTATGTGGCACTTGTCTAAATCACCAGGGGATAGGCTTAATGGCATACCAAGTTTCCTTGCCATCGAATCTAGCATAAATGCATGTTGTCTTGCTCAATATTGTTGTTCAAGGATCTTATTTTATAGCTAAATTCTTTTCTTGATTGTTTTGGACTGTTTGCAAAGTTGTTGTGATTGTCAGTTACAATTGTAGTTAGATGATTTAAGAGTAGTCACTTAAGATAACTTTGCTCTTGTCTAGGAAGCATAGTATCATGCCAAGGTTACCCATGGACCCTAATTGTATGGAACTACTCTTTCTGTGAGTTGATAGATCTAGGGTTGAAATTGATTATGGTTGATGTAGTGTGGGCAACATTGACTATGACGCTCTTGATGACTTACGAGACGACTCTCCACATCTTTTTAAGAATGAAGGAGTTTTAGTGCCATTGATGGGATGAGATCACCCAAGAGTTTACTGAGTACGAATCTCGCAAGACTACTGACATAAGGTAACATTACCATTCCTTCAAAGTATTTTCTTTTATTCTAAAATTTTGAGGACGAAAATTTTGTAAAGAGGGAGGAATGTAATACCCTAAAATATTAAAAAGGGTTAAGTGGGCCTTATTTGAATTAATGGGAATGTTAGGGTTTGTTAAATAGAGTGAATTTTTTACTTTCTGTTCTAATCGAACGTTCAAAGTATTGGTCGAATGTTCGACCCTTGCCGCTCGATGAACGTTCGAACATTTGTCGTATGGTACAATCGATCGTATATCAAAAAGTAAATCCCACCCATTTGGTATGTATGTCAAATCGTACACCGAATGTTCATAAAAACCCTAATAGTACACGAACGTTCGACAGTTAGCCCAAACGTTCGACATGTGGTAGTACGATGAAAAATACTTCCATCCTTATCCTCATACCCTTGGGCATCTATAAATACCCCTCCCCTTCACCCCTTCACCTTATTTCCACCTCTTCGAGTTAGTTTTGTTCTAGAGAGAGTGTGAGAGAGTGTCTTGGTGGAGAATGAGTGTTCTAGCCCCTTTGTGCTTCTAAAGAGGTAAATTTCCAAACTCAACTGTTTTATTTGTTGTTGCTATGTTGTTGGTTCGTTTTCATAGCATAAGTTCATAGGTTTAACTCTCTAAATTGTTTTGTTGGCCTTAACACTAGCTTAACGATGGATTAGTGTATTAATAATGTTGGACTTATCTTTTCCTGCATAGTTTCATTATTGTGGCTTAGGACTCTGTTAGGGATCATGTTAAGACCTTAGAACTTGCCTAGAGGTATATTTGTGGCTTTTTGGTTTGGAAATGGGTTTTTGTCCAACACCAAACGTTCGGCCCTTCATTGAACGAACATTTGATGTCGAGACTGAACATTCGACTTCTTCTGTCTGAACGTTTGACGGTTAGACAATGAACCTATTTTGAGCATATTTAAAGCTTAGGACTTGTTTAGCTCAGGTTTAGAGATTAATGATAGGTCTTCTCACAGATTTGGAGGTTCAAGAATATCCAGAAGATCACCCGGGCAAAACCTGCGACTCAAATGAGTAAAACTCAAACGAATACTTTTGATTACTGTGAACTCTATTTTTTGAAAATGAGTGATGAAAAACAAGATAATGAAAATGATGAGTTTATAAAAGCATGCATGTAAAAGTCAGTGCTATTAAATTGCATCGTACGATATGGTACACCGTAGCACTTGTACATGCAGGATAACGGCTATATGCTTACTATTATACAAGTTGACCCAATAGTCAAAGAGATTTATTTTGATGTTTGGCTTTGGATCCAATGGTTATTTGTTACTAGCACACCATGTACGAATGGGGTCACTATTACAGCTCTACTAGTAGCATTGGCCACCCGAAGTCAGACTCGGTCGAGCTGTTAGTATAAGACAGTAGGCTACAACATCGAAGGCACTGATGTTGTGCTATAGGTCTATTAGGACAGTAACAACCTTGTCGAGAAAGTGTTAACATCCTAGGTAGACTGATGGGTGCAAAATATTGCATATTTAAACCCCTTAATTTAAATTAGTTAATTCTTTAACTATATCTTAATCTAATGTTTTGTGTTATATTTGTGTTTTTAGTGTTATGTAGGTTGCTAAAGGAAAACAACAGCTTTAAGGTGAAAAATGAAAAGCTTGGAAGAAATCACACTTTAAGAAGACCTAGATGATGTGGTAATGTTTAATCATATCAATGAAAGGATTAAATCGGAATTTCTCTAATTAGAGTCAAAATAGGATTGGATTAAATTTCAAATTCTGCACATGTCATAGTATTTTAGCCATAACTTTCCAGTCAAGTATTGGATTAAGGTGAAACTAGTGGTCTTGGAAATCTAACTCAAAATACTACAAATCATTGTGAAATAGGATTTTCCTAATTCGGACGTCTGCTATGCCAACAGTGTCGCACAATATAAGAACGCAAATTTGGACGAATCCTATTCTAATTTTACTAGGATTGCTTCCTAATTTGACTAGGAGATTGAAGTACGATTTTTCTTGGATCTCTAGAACTTCTAGGGTTTGTTTGCTCCCTACAAATAGACTACTAGGTCTCAAGAAAAGAGAGGAGGAGAGCTAGAGACCAAAAATATTTTCTCTTTTTAGTTTAGTTTTTCTTTAGGTGTAGGTTTTATTTTCATAATCATGTGTAGCTAATTTCTCAACTAAGGTTGAGGATGAAGCCTCATCGATGAAGAACAACAATACTTTCATGTAAGTCTTTATTATCCGATTTTATTTTGTTTAATTTTTCAAATGTTTTACTTTGTTTCAATGTGTGGAATGTTTCTTTGATATCTTTTGTAATTCAATGATACATTTGATGATTTGAGATAATTTCACATAATTGATTGCTTGATTTTTATTTATAAAACAATTGGATATCCCTTGTGATTTATTATACGGATACAATTGATGTTTTGATTTAAATTGGATATCTTGTTGTGATTTACGGATACACTTGATGATTTGATTTAAATTGGATTTCTTTCGTGATTTGTGTAAAGAATGGATACATGAGATGATTTTGATTAAATGTTTGAAGCATAGTAAAACATACCTAAGATTTTAATTGTGAGAATTTTGGATTAATATTGACGAACATGGAGTATGTTGTTATGATTCAGTGGGTGTGGATTCCAAAACCTTGGTTTTTTTTTTTTTTTTTAATTTATTTTTTCTTTTATGCACCAAAATCAAACCTTTTTTGGGAACTATGTTAAGATTTAATTAGTTTAGACATAAATTTATTTTCAAAAACACAATTCCCTGTGGGATCGACCTCGTACTTGCAATCCATTAACTATAAACGATTCGTACACTTGCGAGTTAATTAAAATTTGCACATCAAGTTTTTGGCGCCGTTGTTGAGAAAGTGTTAACATCCTAGGTAGACCATGTGGAATTGAAATATGACAGGATTCTCTTATTACAGCATATACTATATTATCTTGCATTCATGATCATTTTGTTAAATGAGGAACTATAAATTTACATTGCTACATGTGATTTATATCTTAAACATATGAGTTCACCATATGATAACATGTGTATCATGGGTATTTATGCTCACTAAGTCGTAGACTTATGCTTGTATCTTGTGTACCTGTAAAACATGTGTTGTTTTATAGTTAGCTACCTTTATATGTCAGATTTGAGATGGGCCTTGACGCGGATGCGGTTGTTTGACATTGTGATATCGATCTAGTTAATACTTGAGGAGTGATTGCTGGATTTTGTAAGCCGTTCATGGTAATTAGTACTTTTAATGATGTTGTAGGCTTATCATTTGAGGCTCGATTGTATATTAAGATTTAGTTTAGATCTTTTATATCGATGATATGTATAGCATGATTTCAATTAATGTGATGACTCTTAATAGATTCTCTAGTTGTAATTATTAATGTTGATAGAATATTTAATATTTTTTCCGCTACGTAGTATTATCTTTTTGAGCAATAGATATCTTTGAGACTTATTCATTGTAGAATGAAACTAGGAGGCGAACCATAAAGTTAATTGCTAGTTAATTAATTTCTTTGGTCGTTACACATAGTTGCTACATAACTCTTCTTCATCATCAGAGTTTCTATCACGCTCCTCAATTGACAGGTTATCGTCAAAGAACATGCTTCCATCAAGTTGCCCATATAATTTGTCAATAGCTATTTTTGCATTATCTCTACGTAACATAGTAGAGTCTTCAACAAGGGCAACATTAGCGCCCCCCCCCCCCCCCCCCCCCCCCCCGCCCAACACATTCACGTTCCTGGTATACATCAATGTTGATTCCTTGCTTATTTTCTTCGTTATCTCCCTCTACTACTGTTAGAATATCTTATATGTTTCTATTGGTCAGCTTCTACACCATTTTCCAACGATCAACGAATTTGGGATCTTTGAAATAAAACACTTGCGTAACTTGGCATGCTAATATGAACGGGTCGGACTAATACCATTTACGAGAAGTATTCACAATCGTAAAGCCTTGGTCCCTTTTTATTTCACTCGTAATCCAAGTATCCCAACAATCGCACTTAAATAGATACACAAGATTTGGGACAGGCTAACGTAACTCATGAACATTCTTCAACTCACCACAATTCTTAATGGTATATGTGTCGTGCTCACCTCGAACAAAAATACTATTGTTCTGGGTAATACGAGTTTATGCACATTCTTTTGTGTTGAACCTAACCCCATTCACAATGCTGTCTCTATACGTTCTAACTTGATGATCATGTCCTCATGCAAGATCATATAATTGCTTTGGGACATTTTATCCATTATGCCCACCACTGTATATATAATCTCAAAACCAAGGCTCAAAATTGGCCTCATGCTTCTTCTCAATGTCATGACAGCCTTCTCATCTGATCATCTGACAGTGTTCACTGCATAGAAAAGTACAATTGTTAGTAATCATCTTGTATAATGAGTAAACATAAGGTAAATGGAAGAAACCCCCATTGCTACACTTACTCCAAGTAGGAAGACATTTCCTTACAGTTGCTAAGCACATACCATTGAGCTCTTACAAAAACGTTCTCATCAAGTGTTACAAATTTTTCTGCACCCAACAGTCGAACTAGTTGAGAGAACATGTCCAAGACTTGGTCAGTTTCATGCAAGAAGCCGCCAGCATTTCTCTCTTTACGGTTCCATCTTATCTCTCCCACTAAGATACATGGAGCAAAAGGTCAAACTCTCATCAGGTAAATAGCACTCGGCAATTGAACCCTTCAGCTGTGCTTTGTTCCACACATACCTTTTATATATACCAAGTTCAAACATTCAATCGTGGCAAGTTCTATAGAACCTTCAATCATATCACGATCGATCGGACTAATGCACTAGGATCAATCAAATGTTCAATCTAACCTTCAATCATGTCAAGTTCGATTGATCCTTTGATCGTATCACGATCGATCAGACTAATGCATTAGGATCGATGATGTCTAATGGGAGGATGATTAAGAAATTATTACAATGAATGATTTTGTGGAAGAAAGTAAATATGACATGTCTGCAAAAGTGTATTTTGAAAAGCCATCAATTAGTTAGTGACTTATGTAATTTTTGTATTGAGCACCCCTATAGAATGTCTTCATCATATCACAAGTGATATGACTAATGCACTAGGAATGATCGGACGTTCAATCGAACCATCAATCATGTCAAGTTCGATCAATCATTCGATCTTATCACTATCGATCAAATTAGTGCACAAGGATAATACGAAATCCATAGAGTTCGATTGATCATTTGATGGTATCAGGATCAATCGGATTGATCGAATGTTTGATCAATCCTATCACGATCGATCATAGTAATGCACTAGGATCGATCGGACTAATGAACTAAGATCGATCGAATGTTCGATCAACATTCAATTTTATCAAGTTTGATCGATCATTTGATCGTATCACGATTGATCAAACAAATGGTGTGTGTGTGTGTGTAATAAGAATAGAAAAATAGAAAATTTTATTAATAATATAAAAAAGAATTAATTTTTTCTATAGGTTTTAATTGTTTTAAATTTTAGTAGGCTAATATGATTTTAATAGGCTATTATTTTAGTTTTTAGAAATTTTTTAGGGTCAAAAGCATCATACAAGATAGTCAACACTAGTGACCTCATATTCAGTGTCGACTTTTGACAGTCGACGCTGATGATAGGCCATTAATGTTGACACCAAAGTCGATTCTAATGCATTATTTATTATTATTATTATTATTAAGGGTCAATAGCGTCAATCTAAATAATCGACGTTGTTGACCCCTTATCAACGTCGACTTTTGACTCCGACGCTAATGATAGTTCATTAGCATAGGAATGAATGTCAACACTAAAAAATGTCAATTTAGGGTCACCATCTTTTAATTTTTTTCAATGTCAACCCTCCCATCCAAATTTAACATTAAATTCTAATGGAAAAGGTAAAATCCCCAAAATACCCCTCCCTTCTAAAAAAATGGAAAAATGTAACCCACCGGTGGGTCACTGTTTTAACGTTGAATTTGGACAGGAAGGTTGGACATTGCAAGAAATTGAAAAATAGTAACCCTAAATTGACACTTTAAAATTTAATAGTTTGATTGCAAAAGTAATAAAAGATCAGGGGTAGAAAGTGTTCCTTAATTTCATACAAGAAATATAGGGACAGTTGTGATGAGGTGGCAGTAAGGGTGATTCCCTACTACGTGGCCTTCCTGGTTCCTTAGCCAGGTGGTCGAGCTACTGGGCCCAGGTGGCTAGTGGTTTTAGGCCCAGCGGTTGGTACTCAATGGGCCTAGTCAGCCCAGGTCTGATCGTGTAGATATTGGTACATCATATTCTTTAATCTTCAAAGGTTCACCTGATTATTATTTTGCATTGAACAGCAATGGTATGTGAAATATAGTAGAAAACGAGAGATGCAACGCACCACACCTGTTACAACTTTGAACTCTTCGGTTCTTATTCAAGTTGTTTGCTCTTAAGATGACGCTTTAAAAGCTCAAGTTTATTCTCAGCTTGCCTGGTTTTTCCAGTTTCTCAAACTTTCAAGGGGATGTCTTCAGTCTTCAGAAGTTCATAAGATGAGAAGTCCAATAAGTATCACAATGGATGCCATCCATATTCAAACTTAGAGAAAACGAAAGTGTTGTCAAGTAAAGCAAGTAACATATCAAAAGCTAAACATTCAAAAAGGTATGAGAGAGAGAGAGAGAGAGAGAGAGAGAGGAAATAAAAGGCCACCTTATATCGGCTTCAGAGCCTTTCAAAAATATTTGATGAACATAAAATAAACCTTCATTAAATTGATCTATCGTGAAGGATTTCAAAGACAGCGATGAATTGAGTGCACAGGAGGGAAATGTCTACAATTTTGTATGTATAGAACCGCTGGTCCAACCATTCTCAACATTTTTGTTGTTCTACAGGCAGAAAATTTCTTCTAGGAAGCATTTTCAGTGATCTCTTAATATACATATCCTTGGATTAAGATTACTGTCAACCCCATGTCAACCCCATCTTCGACGTACCTAGAGTATTTCCTTCCAGAACCGGATAGACCTATCAGTCCCAGAGGAAACAAAGGCTGCCTCTACTGGTGAGTGCTCAACCCAGCGGGGCGCACCGATATGATTGGACGGCCACCTTGCTACTTTCTCTGCTGTCAGAGCATCCCATACTACAATCTGCAGCCATCCCCAGAATCCTCAGTTGAAGTCCAGATTAT
The DNA here is from genome assembly GCA_028654335.1 of Alnus rubra. Taxonomy (NCBI): domain Eukaryota; kingdom Viridiplantae; phylum Streptophyta; class Magnoliopsida; order Fagales; family Betulaceae; genus Alnus; species Alnus rubra. The sequence continues at coordinate 1,492,052 of JAJPGS010001816.1, forward strand.
TGAGCTAAAAGGACAAGAAGTTACACAAACCTCATTGCTTGGTTCATCTACGGATAGTACAAATTCTTCAGTGTCATTGAAAACAGCCTGCAAACAAAGATTCAAACATTTGATAGTATGATTACATGGTCCATAAAGATCATAGTACCAATATAGAACTTTCCTTTTCAACTAATAGTGAGGACCAAGTATTGCTTGGATCTTAGAAAGGAAAATCCATCATCCATATAGGAACGTATATGCAAGAGGGCATTAACTATTCAAAGCACTTTTACTACAGTATTTTTTTTTTTTTGATGAGTCAAGAGCATTTTACTACTGTTTACAGCAACAATGCTGTAGGTTTGGCTCATTAATTGATTAAGCAGAATACCAACTGTACAGAGCATATGTAAGTTCAATTAAATCTATGAATTGTCCTTTTTACTCATAGATACAACCAAAGTTATAAATTATCCTTTTTCACTTACAATAACCTACAATAGGACAGAATTTGGTAGCCACGAAAGCAACATAATTCTAGTTCTACACAGGGAAATTCATGTCCCACCTGAGTCTATAAACCACATTATTAACCAAATCCTCACTTCTAAGTTATAAAGTAGATTGTAAACAATAAACCACAATGGGGTTAAAAAAATACTATCAGGACACATAGGAATATGTGTCAAATTTCTAAATCATTCTCTCATATATGTTCATTCATAGATTTTGGAAGCTATGGGACCCTCTCTGTAGAAAACTCCTTACTTTGAGAAACCCTCCCCATTTTAACACTTCTTTTGGGGATTAAAGGGCAGAGGTTTTGTGCTAGCAATTATAACAGAGGAAACTCGCCAGATAGCCATGTAAATGCCATCCAACATGCATAGGAAATAGAAGTTAGCCACAAAGAGAGTCTTTTCCCCAGAGTCCTATAGAAGCCTCATAGACATATATCAGTAATTTCAAAGTAAATTATGTCATAACCCTGCTTTCGCACTTTTTGACATTTTTTTTTTTTTTGATAAGTAATAAAAGTTTTATTTAAAAGCGTAAGACGCCCCTGAGTACACCGGAAGTATACATAGAAGCAACTAAAAGCTAGCCAAAAGAAGAGCCCAAAAGAACCTAAAGTAGCCCAAACAAACCCATCAAACAAACCCTACAAACCGAACAGCCCAAGACCACAAAACCCACCAAGGAGAACACAATCCTACGTCAAGGGATCCTATCCTTTCGGCGTCTTGAGGGAGCGCTCACATCTCTATAGTTAACGGAGCTTTTCAAATTCAAAAGCTCCCTCTTGCCTTTAGTCTTTTGACATTGAGACCCAATTTCCAATTTAATGAAATTCAGACTCTTGATTTGGTCATTTATAAATTGAGACCTCCGCTAGTGTTTTTCATCAATTTTTTTTTTTTTTGGATAGGTAAGCAAAGAAATTTTATAAAAAGTGTAAAGGTGCCCCTAAATATACAAGAAGTATACAAAAATGACATCAAAACAGGGAGAAAAAAACAAAAACAAAAATAAAAACAAAACAAAACAAAAAAAACCTGCATACCCCAAAAACAAAAGGAAACCCAAGCACACCCTAATAGGATCCAGCCCACAAATCACTCAACAATACATCACAGCAAGGGCCCTCTTCTCAAATCTTTTAATTTAAGGGGTATCGTTATATTTTCATATTGTTTCTGCTATTTATTGACGAAAAACACTAACGAATGTCTCAACTTATTGTTTCTGAAGCGAGTATTGATTTCATTAAATTGGAAACCGGAGTCCTAATGTCAAAAAACACAAATATATGAAGGGGTCGTAACATAATTTCCCTAAATTCAATAATTAAAAAATCCAAACACACATCAGTGCCAAAGATGCTCAAACCACAAACCCTTCAAATAAGGCCTTTTGTGCATACCTGGCACCGCAACTGTGTATGTGTAGCTCCAAGATATTGTTTGACCAATCTTCCAGTGCCAACTTCCCAAAGCTTCACAGTCGAATCCTTCCCACAAGAGAGAACAAACCTAGAGAGGTAACATTTAAGTCATATTACAAAAGCTAGTACACAACATTTGTGAAATCCAATCTTAATGTATTTAACAAGTTGGTACAAAGGCAGTAATGTCCATCCATTAATAGAATGCATTGAAAACACTATTAAATCATCCATTAGATTCATTAGTATCACTGCATTGTCTTATTGACAGCACTCTTTACCCCAAATCTCTTCCTCATTCCAGTTCCAGCGCATCCAAAGCCGCATATTCCAGAAGAGCATGTATTCAGATCATATCATTAGTTGTGTCATTCACAATTCATGGAACAGCTTGCTTGCACTAATATAATTTCTCATTAGACAATCACCTCACTTTCTACACACACATTCACAACTCAGAGCCATTCCATGACCTATACCTTTGATCCTTTGTAAAATTTGCACTAGTTGCCTCAGCCACTCCATGTGCACCAACTATGGAGCGCACACAATTGGCAGTTACCCCATCCCATAACCGAACAGCACCATCTTTAGATGCTGTAACATACATGCCACCTGTAGATGAATTCCTGACCTGCATGACCAAATACATGGAATTGATTGCTTTAATGACCTTGACTTTATCTGTGAAATGTGGAAATATGATCCCTCCAAGTGTGAAAAAGAATGGGAGTAGACCATGCCTGATTTATGGCTCCATTAGCACCAATTTCTGGCACATTCGCAGATAGATAACACTGAAAGGTATTGACATCGTACAAGTGTGGGATTGGATGATCAGTTCCTGTGATTGTTTTTTTTCGCCCAACAAATTAAGGTGACGCATGATCAGAATTCTAGTAATAGCGCTAAATTCCATTCACATATATCCTACAAAGAAGTTGTACTACGTTCTGTGTAGATAAAGCTTAATCTATACAGAAATTCATTAAAACTTTATGACAGCATCAAGAATTTTTGTGTAGTCTACCATTATAGTTCATCATAAATCAGCTCAACTGCACATGCTTTTTCTCAACATTTCAATAAAGCACCAATTAACATATGGCATAAATATCACATAGGTCCAAAAAAGATGTACTTACCACCTATATATTTAGGGATGAAAAATGTAAAGACCTTATTACCTGCTAAAAGAAAATCTCCAGAAGGATGAAAAGATACAGAACGCACATTGTGTGTATCCTGCAATGTTACAAAAATAAAAATTATGAAGAGAATCCTAATCTATACTTATATAATAAATTCCGTTGCCAAGTTCAGAATCATGCTTCTATAAAATTACAAGTAAGACCTGTATAACTCTGAATGCTCTCTTTGCAGTCATTTTGGAAAAATCAAAGAACCTGGAAAAGTAACAGTGAGTGATGCATAACAAATTCCAAATCAACGACTGTTTTTTGAAAAACAAAGATTGTAGTGTTTAAGGAGCTTATCAACAGATCTGAAAGGAGAGAGGAAACGAATTATAGATAAAATTGCGAAAGCAGTATCAATGAATCAAGACTAAATGAAATATATGATGTTGGAGAGAAAGAAAATGAAGTCAGCCTCAGATATGATTAAACTAAAGAATTTCATACTTGATAGTGTGATCTTTGGCGCCAGATATCAGAACAGTATTTTGAGGATGGAAATCCAAATCATTTATTGGCTGCAATTGTATTAGAAAAGCATTAGACAACATATGGATAGATACAGAGACATCCTCTTATCATTTTCCAACAAAAAAGAAAAGGGCAAAATGAGTTCATTTAAGTTTATAAAAAATTATTAGAACAAAATTGATCCAATCATTAAAATTCCAAGACTTTACTGTGCTAATCTCAACTAAACCTAATTCCCATCTTTCAGAAATTATGCACAGATAAGAATCTGATAAATTCTGGATATATGATGTTTTTGTGAAGGGCAATCTTATTAAAAAGTACCAATAAACACCAAACAAAATGCTTTTTGAACCATTTCACACAGCCATTGCTACTATGCAACAGCTTCGTAACCAAGATTGATTTACTTGTATATGGTCATAAAACGTCCGTATGACAGGTCGCACATGACCATCTCTTGCATCTGGCAGCAGCATTTGCTTAATTTTTGCAACCTGTAAGATAAAATGGCAAACTGTGAGTAAAAGCTCAAGGAGAAGAAGAGCCGATCAAATGGCTAAAGAATCAACACCTCAAACAGCTTTATGGATGTGTCTGCACTTCCGGTGGCAACAAACCTCCCATCAGGACTAAATCTTGCACATCTGGCTACATTCTAAAAAATTTAGCCCATCAGTCCAAATGAGATGCTCAGAAGCAATTAATTTATAGTGTACTCAGATCACCAAATGAAAGCAGAGAATTGTACATTAATCTAATGTATACCTTGTGCTCTGAAAGATGCCGTGTCTCATGCTTTGGAAAACTTTTTGATGACCCTTTTGTATCCTGCACAGCACTGGTTTGATAAAGAGATGCATCATCAGCTTTTTTTTCTTTAACAAGGATAAATTCAACAAAATATTGCAAATATGTCAATTTAGGGGTTACTGTTGCTGTGTGTCACCCTATGCCGCCCCAACTATTTACTTTAGAACAGGTAAAATCAGAAGTTTCTATTAGATTTTCCTTTAAAATCAATCACATGATATCTACTTATACTCTAAAACATTAGTGCCCCATGTCCCCTAAACCCATGCAATAACATTTAAGCATATTAAGCAAAGCAGGAACAACAGCTGGCCCAAATCATATGGGATGCATTATTGAATTAGCAAGAAACATAAATTAAAACCTAATAATAGTTTATACAGCCCTTGGGCTTTAAATCAAGTGGGAACAAGTGAGGTGAGGTTGGGGTAGGTCTTATGTAAAAAACGTGCCAAGCAATAAAGAAATGATGGGTTAAGCAGACAGGAGTATGCATCACTTATTGTTAGTCGACCATAAAAAAATAAAAATAAAAAAATAATAAATAATAAAATAAAATAATAAATAATAAAATAATAAAATAATAAAAAATAAAAAATTGAGGAATCATTACTTGGAAATTTTAAACATTTTTCAAAGGGAATGATATTCCTGACTACAAAATTCCGACTTTTTCTATTTATAGAAAACATCCATTCCTCCCACAATCTTTAATACCCTGCTTTCCAAAAGAGAGACAAGTGCAACTAAACTTGGTTTTCAGCATAGGAGATAGGATCCAAGTCTGGAAATCCTCTCAGGAGAGGAGGGGGAAGGCTATTTTAAACGGGCATAAAGATTTGAACTCCTAAACAACAATGAAAATGCAGATATTCATTTTTATTTTTAACCCCTTTGTGGTAAAGTGGTAAAAAGCCCACAGCCAGATGACATTATAAAATCCATGTTATTCACAGTGGAAAACAACAGTGCATAATAAAAGAAATTAGTCAGATTGACAAAGAAAGTCATTCAAAACAAAGTGATTGCCTGAAATCAACAGCAGCAGCACGAGGAGCAGGGATTGAGCCATATGATGCAGGTAATGAAGTACCCAAATCAAACAATGCAGATGATGTAACCCTCTTAACATCTCATCTTTCTCCACTGCAAGACCCTGTTATCACCTCAGATCCAAAAGGGAAAAAGCCTTCTTTCCATTGTTTATCCAACAATCAACTAAGAATTAAACGAGGGGACAAAAGACTCAGAAAGCAAATAAGAACCTTAGCAAACAGCTCCAGAAGCTTATTAGGTGGGGCTTCAACATTCAACGGTGTCATAGTTGCTGAAGCAACTGCACTTGCAGCCTAGAAAAGAATAGGAACCACAAAAGTTAAAACCATAACAACATTCAAAACTATTACGTTTACCAAACATAAGAAAATAGAAAATCATTCAAGCCCTTATACTGTTTGGTCACCGAAAAAGTAGCAGAAAATAAAAAGAGCATTTCGTGGATTTCTCACCATTAGAAAACCAATATTATTCAAAAACTCCACTATTTTCCTTAAATGAAGTGAGTAGTCTTTCATTCCTTAGCAACTACAGTTTCTATTTCGACCTCTACCTTGCTAATCCCAGAAACCAAAATAAAAAGAAGAAAAGAACAAAGAAAATTCAAGTTCACTGAGCTAAACACTTGTACAAGCCCAGCTGATTCAAATTTATTTTCAATCAAGCAGGCCTATTAAAATTACAAAAGTCCAAATTTACATTTCTTTCTATTCTTTCTTTTCTTTTCTTTTCCCACATTTTCCAGCAACCAAACAAGCTATGCTCTGTATTTTCCCAATTCTCGATTCTTCAGGAACTAAAACATACAAAATAGGGTTGATAACCGATAACGTACTTTCTTACACAATCCCACATTTTCTGAGAAACCAAACGATATATAAATATATTTACAGAAGTGCCTGCCTGATTGAGATTGTTGTCACGAAGATGAGCAACGATGAGAGAATTGAGGTGCCTGTACAGCTTCCCATCTTGCAGAGTCTGCTCCACGCTGTTCTCCATTTCCAATCAAAACCCTTAACCTCTTCACCTAAAACCCTCTCAATACCATGCCTATTTTTTGCTTTTGGATTGCCGTTTGGCCTTCCGAACACCGTCGTTTTGCTCCATAAACTAGTCTAGACTAGCATATTGAGGATATTAGGCGCTGATTCCGAGTTAACATCCTTTTTTGGTAACGAGTTTGATATTTTTTGTTACGAAAGGAGTTCTCACGTCCATAGTTAGATTCGTTACATTCACCTTTTTTATCCTTTTTTTTTTCTTCTCTATTTTGGGAAGAAAAAAATGCTTAATGCTGTAAAATCAAAAAAAATAACAAGACAAGATAAAAAAAATTAAAATATGTGAAACTAGTTTTCAGAAACTATGTACGATTCTTTTATATTATTGTGTGTTTTATATATTACTCAATATTCCTTTTTATAGACATAAAATCATAATGGGAGGTTAAGGAATAAGAAAAAGTAGAACATGAATTAAAATGCTACATCAATGTATTACATGAATGTTACAAAAATTTTAAAATGTGACATGAATGTCTAGAATTTCAAAAGACGGAACTAAATGGTCATCCACCAAATGCATGAATATATTCATAACATTCCCCTTTGGATGACCATACACTAAGAATATGCCTCGTTAAAACTTTGTCAAGGAAAACCTGGTGGGAAAAAACCTGTGGCAAAGGAAAAAGAGTACATTATTATCATGTGTCATCGTATTCTTTAGAACTGCCTCATTAAAAACCTTGCAAAAGAAAACCCAATAGAAAAAACCTTAGCGAAGGAAAAAAAGTACAATCAGTATAATCATTTTACTGTCACTCATTAATATAAAGAACTTCAATTGTTTATGATAAAAGATCATTGAGCCGTCGCATTCCAATGTTATTCACCAACTTCTTAAATATTGCAGTTGGTAATGTTTTGGTAAATAAATCAGTCAAATTATCACTTAATCATATCTGCTTCACATCAATATCACTAATCTTCTGAAGCTCATGCGTATAAAAGAATTTTGGTGAAATGTGTTTTGTTCAATCACCTTTAATATATCATCCTCTCATCTGTGTGATACAAGCAACATTAGTGTTATGTTTCTGGTATTTTTCTTTGTTGAAGTCTTTTTATGACTTCCTTACGTCAACTCAACCATGCTTTTAGGGCTATGAGCTCGATCAAGGATGTACCTTCTCTATTCCGTGACCTTAAGGACAAGCCTTTTGAACAATAGTTGGCAAACAAAATCACTGAGGAATCGAACCTCAGCTAATGATTTTTGCAGATTGGGGTGGAAGATTAGAATTAGAGATTGATAGAAAGAATGTATTGAATTACTGATCTGAGTCATGCATTCTCAACTTACTTCATGAATTGCAATAATCTCCGAGTGATTTGAAAAAGTAGCAACAAGTGTTTGATTGACAGATCTCCATGAAATAGCAGTACTTCCACATGTAAATAGCTATCATGTTTGAGATCTACTTTTATGCGGATTAGAAAGAAAACCAGCATTTGCATGTCTAACTAACTGTGAATTTGAATCTGTAGGATAAAATAGTTCCATGTCAGTTGTTGTACAAAGACAACATAGAACATGTTTAACCCCATTCCAATGCCTTGAAGTTGGTGCAGAATTGTATCTTTCTAATAAATTAACTGAAAATTCTATATCAAGTTGTGTGCAATTTGCAAGATACATCAGAGCATCAATTGCACTAAGATATGGTACTTCGAGACCAAGAATTTCTTCGTCATTGATGAGTGCAAAATATTGTATATTTAACACCCTAATTTGCATATGCTAAACCTTTAGCCTTGTTATTTTCTAATTTTTTTATTAATTTTGGTATTTTAGTATTTTGCAAGTCATTGAGAGAAAACAATAGCTTTAAGGTGAAAGAAAACACACTTTGAGAAAACCTAAATGATGTGGTTATGTTCAACCAAATCAAGGAAATGAGTAAATCGAAATTTCTCTAATTAGAGTCAAAATCGGATTAGATTAAATTTCAGATTCTGCACATGTTATAATATTTTGGTCATAACTTTCAGCTCAAGTATCATATTAAGGTGAATCAAGTGGCATTGGAAAGCTAATTCAAATTAATACAAATCATTGTGAAATAGGATTTTCTTAATTCGGATGTTTGCTATGCCAAAAGTACCCTGCAATAAAAGACCACAAATCTGGACGAATTTAGAATCATTTTCCTTCTTGGATTGAGTTTTGAGTCTCCAACTCAAAATAGAAGACTAACCTCCGATTTGTCTAGAAATTCTAGGGCTTCTAGGGTTTGTTTTCTCCCTATAAATAGACTTCTAAGCCTCAAGAAGAAGTGAGAAGCTAGAGACCAAATATATTTTCTTCTTTTTAGTTTAGTTTTTCTTTAGGTTAGGATTTATTTTTCATAGTCATGTGTAGCTAATTTTTCAGCTAAGGTTAAGGATGAAGCATCATCAATGAAGATCAACAATAGTTCCATGTAAGTTTTTATTGTCCAATTTTATTGAGTTTAATATTTCAATTGTTTTACTTCTTTTCAATGTGTGGAATGATTCTTGAATATCTTTTGTAATTTAAGGATACATTTAATGATTTGAGATAATTTTGCATAATTGATTGCTTGATTTTAATTTACAAAACAATTGGATATCCCTTGTGATTTATTCTACGGATACATTTGATGATTTGGTTTAAACCGGATATCTTTTGTGATTTGTGTAAAGAATGGATACATGAGATGTTTTAATTAAATATTTGAAGTATAGTAAAACATACCTAAGATTTTAATTGTGAGAACTTCGGATTAATATTGATGAACATGGAGTATGTTGTTATAATTCGATGAGTGTAGATTCCAAAACCTTAGTATTTTTCTTTTATTTTATTTATGTTTTTCTCTTCTTCTTCTTCTTTTTTTTATTAAAAATCAAACTCTCAAGATTTTTTGGAACTAGGTTAAGATTTAATTAGTTTAGGCATAAATTTGTTTTTCAAGAACACAATTCCCTGTGGGATCGACCTCGTGCTTGCAAAACCCTTTATTGCAAACGATTTGTGCACTTGCGAGTACATTTAAAATTTCACATCAATCATCTTCTTGAGGGTGAAAATGGTCTTTTTTTCCACATCAAGTGATGAACAACCATTGGAGTGCTCAAAGGATGAGCTTTCTCCATGTAAAAGTGTTTTATGACTTTTTCTATGTATGTTGACTGATAAACAAGAATTCTATTTTGAAAATGTTTAATCTGTAAGCCAAGACAAAATTTTGTCTTTCCAAGATCTTTCATCTCATACTCATTTTTTAAATAAGTGGCAGTTTTTGTCAGCTCGTCTGGAGTCCCAACGAGATTTAAATCATCTACATAAACGGTAATGATAGCAAATCTAGATTGTGATTTCTTAATGAAAATGCATGGCAAATTGGATTATTCTCAAATCCTTCTTTCAATAGATATTCGCTAAGACGATTGTACCACATTCGTCCGAATTGCTTTAACACGTATAAAGATCTTTGTAAACTTGATAGAATAAATACTTCGGGATTTGGAATTATATGCTTCAGGCATTTTGTATCCTTCAAGAATTTTCATCTATATATCATTATCAAGTTATCCATATAAATATGTTGTAACCACATCCATGAAACGCATATCCAAACTTTCGGTAATTACCAAGCCAATCAAAAAGATAAATTTAATTGCATTCACTATAGGAGAATATGTTTCCTCATAATCAATATCCGGTTTCTACAAGAAACCTTGTGCAACAAGTCTTGCTTTGTAGGTGTTTGGACTATAGGTTCAAATATTTCACGTTTTGCTAGTGAGTTCAATTATACTTGAATTGCTTCCTTCCACATTAGCCAATCATTTTTACGTTGACATTCTTCGAAGGTTTGTGATTCAATATCATCATTACTTCTGGTAATATCAAATGCAACTTTAAATGAAAATATGTTGTCGACAACAATTTTATTTATATCCAATATTTCTCATGTACTTACATAATTTATTGAAATCTTATTATTTTCAAGTATCTATTCCTCTTCAAGGGGTAACTCTTTAGGAGATTCCTCTTCAAGATGATCATCTTCGAGGGATTCCTTTCTAGCAGAATTTTGTACATAAAGTTTGGATTGATCAATTTTCCTTGCCTGTTTTGTGGGTAAGGCTTCTTCAAGAGCGCCAATTTCATTTCCTTGTGCTTTTCTCTTCAAGAGAATCTTATCATTTGCACAAATAGGTCTTCCACGCTTCAGGCATACCTTAGACTCATTTGATGCTGTATTAATTGATTGTCCTAAAGGGAATTCTATCTTTGCTGAAGTATTAACAGCTTCTGTGAACGACTTTTCTCTTCCTAGTGATAGGAATATGTTTTAATCCAAATGACAATCTTCAAAAAGTGCTTTAAAAATATCACCAGTTAAAGGCCAAGATATCTAATAATAGAAGGAGAATCAAAACCAATATAAATCCCAAGTCTACGTTGAGGTCACATCTTAGTGCGTTGAGGTGGAGCAATTGGAACATATACATCACAATCAAAAATGCAAAAATGAAAAAAATATTTGATAGTTAACCAAATGCAAGTTGCAAAGGATAATATTTTTGTAAGATGTTGGTCTGATTCGAACTAATGATGCAACATGTAATATTGCATGTCCCCGAGCATGAACAGATAGTTTTGATTTCATAAGCAAAGGTCGAGTAATTAACTGAAAGTCTGAAATCATTCAACAAATGATTCAGCTATACCATTTTGAGTATGGGTATAAGTAACATGACGTTCGACATTAATACCGATTGACATGCAATAGTCATAAAATGCTTGAAATGTAAATTCACCCGCATTATCCATCCGAATAGATTGAATTGGATAATCAGAATAATGTGCCCGTAATCTAATTATTTGGACAAGAAATCTAGCAAATGCAACATTACGAGTAGAAAGCAGGCAAACATGTGACCATCTAGTTGAAGCATTTATTAAAACCACTGGCCCACATGGAGGGTAAATCAACCCACATATATTCCCTCGAATTCTTTGTAAAAATGATGGAGATTCAACAATTACCTTAGAATGAGATGGTTTGATAACAAGTTTACCTTAAGAACATGCATCACAAAGATAATCACTTGATAAAAGAATCTTCTGGTTTTTTTAAGGGATGCCCATGAGAGTTCTCAATTATTCGACGCATCGTAATTGTTATCGGATGTCCAAGACGATCATGCCAAAATATAAACATCTTTGATTAGAGCACTTCTGGTATATCACAACATGTGATTCAATTATTCTTATTGTTCTATAATACAACCCGGAAGAGAAAGCATACAGTTTTTCCAACATGAGCTTCTGGCCCTAAATTATTGAAGTAATATAAAGATATTCGTAACTGCCTTCATTAGTGGTTTCAACATGATATCCATTTAGACGAATATCCTTAAAACTGATTAAATTTCTTCTAGATTTAGAAGAATACAAAACATCGTCAATACAAATTTTGTTCCTTTTGGCAATATGATATTCGCTCTTCTAGAGCCTTCAATTAGGTTTGATGAACCTGATATTTCATTGACACTAGCTTTGTTTAGTATTAAGTATTGAAAATATTTCTTATCTTTAAGAATTGTGTGTGTTGTACAACTGTCTGCTGGACACAAATCTTCACCAATCATATAATGAAAACATATTAATTGTTGTAGACATATTCATCACCAATCAAAAGATCAATTTTTTCGTTAGTCTTCAAAGAAATCAGAAACATCAAGATGAGTGTTACCCTCTCCATTGAGAGTATCAAGAAAAACTGAAGAATCTACAGGATTATTGTGATTAACAAAATTCATTTCAATCCCCTTTTTCTTTCTCTTTTATGGAGGCTTAACATAAGTCTACCAAATGCTTAGGCGTTCAACAGGTACATGACCAATGTCCTTTCATACTACACTTGTAACATTTATCTTTATAGTTCTTTGTAAGTTTATTCTTTAAACGTTTATTTTCATTTTGTTTCACCTCAGTGTGATTCCACTTATGGTGGTAAGGAACATTTATTTTGTAAGAATTATGAGTACATTCTCTTTGACCTCTATAATTTTTTCTACCACGACCACAGTTTCTTTTATTACCATGAAATGAGGTTTCATTTGCTTTAACAAATGGTGTAGAACCCGTTAGATGAGATTGATGATTTTTTATCAATAGCTCGTTGTTTTCCTGAATCACTAGAAGACAAGATATTAGTTCAGAATATTTTGTGAAATTACGCTCTCATTTTGTTGCTATAGGAGCACATTCAAGGCATGATATGTGGTATATGTTTTTTCTAACATATCCACATCAGCGACTTTTTCTCCACATAATTTTAATTGTGATATGATTTTAAAAAGTGTAGAGTTATTGTCACTAGGAGTGTACAACCGGTTGCGGTAGCTGTTATTTGCTCATAACCGCTACCGCAATTGGGGTCCCCAGTTATTCATATTTTAACAACCGCAACCAGTCTACCAGTTGCAGTTTTTACCAACCATCGGTTATCCGGTTATTTTAAACCGGTTATTATCCGGATAACCGGTTTTCTAGTTTTTGCCTTTTCACAGTGCTTTCTATGGTAGTCAAACTTAGAACCCCCTGGCACTTGAGCTCGTTTTGATCATTTTGATCATGAATTTTGTCAAGAACTTCTTCTGAATGTTGCCGATATGAATCTATTATCTCCTCCATCTCCTTCTCATGTAAATTGGAAACCATAACAATTTTTGGGTCTCGTGATTTTCCAGACTCAAGATCACCACAAGAAACATTTTTCTTCTCAATCTCCTTTTCAAGCAATGTGAGCGACTTTATGGAAGTGACTTGTAAAGCATAACATACTGAAGTTTTGAATTCCGTTCCTCGAATCTTCACAAGTACCTGAAACAACAACATCGGACAATATCACACCACAAAATCCAAAGCCTCAAACACGAGCGACAAAAAACATATATATATATATATATATATACTTTGAAAATTAAAGTACTTCTAATTTATCGAGTGTATGCAATAGTGTGCAACAAAATATCACAATGCGGAAATTTAAGAGACAGATATTTTGTTGACGAAATGAAAACTCAATTAAGAAAAAAACCACTTTGAGGCAGCCAAACCCAGGATATCAACTATTTAGAAGACAAAGCTAGTACTAGACAGTAACACTCACATACCCGATACAGCGATCGTATCTAGCACTCTGACGTGTAACCCAACACGAATGATTTCCAACCAAGTCACCTGCTTGAAGGGGTCTTCAATAAAATCTTTTACCTTAGGGTCAACCCTAAGATAGACTTCAGTTCAGCACAGGAACAACACTTGGCAACGACTTCAGAGAGAACACTTCAGCACAATAATCCTTACAATAAACTCTCTAAACTCTACGGAATTCACTACTGAATTCTTACAATTCTCAAGCCTAGGAGCCTCTATTTATAGGCTACAGGTTCCAATAAGCGTCTAGCTTGAAATACCTAGGTGCCATCCGGACGGTAGACATAAGGCGTCTGGACAGACATTTGTGCAATCTGCTATCCAAATTTTGCTGAAAATTCTTTCCTGAATTGAGCCGCGTCTGGACAGTGTTGCCCTAGCGTCCAGACGGTCGCACTTTTGCAGCACGCAATTTCCATATCAAGGCTTGGCGCATTCGGACCATAACATCTGTCATCCGGACAGTTGATCTGGTGTACACAATTTCCATCTATGAAGCTTGAGCGTCCAGACCATGAAGATTAACGTCCGGACGTCTGGATTTTGAATGCACTACTTGCCTTATGAATGAGCACGTTCGGACGAGAACACACATCGTCCAGACGGTTGCAGCTGTCTCCGCATATCTGTGTTTTGGAAAGAAATCTCATAGCTAATCAAACACTGAGAGGCATCCGAACGTGCTGCTGAGACGTCCGGACAGATGCAAGCTGGAATAGTACAAAACTTCTCGACACAAAGGAAGGTTCGGACAGAAAGTTCTCGTCGTCCGGATGGATGATGCTTGGACAGTTGAGCATTCGGATGGAATATCACGTCATCGAGACGGTTGTAAGGGAAACGAATATAACTGCCTTGAAATCGGCACAGAGTCTTCTTGAAGAACAAAACATAAGTGTAGAATATGGATAAAACAGCTTCCCTGTATAAAAGCATCATTACATAGAAATGATTTTGTCCAACATAATATAGCCAATTACACACCAACAAACTCCCATTTTGGCCATTCTGGGACAAAAATCACTTGACCGATTTAGAAACACATTCCCGGTCCAAATCAAAATTACTCTCCCTTTTTGTCACAAAAGGACAAAAGATAAAACAGAGTAAGTAGAGAAACCATATAAAAATTACTCATCCTAAATGTCTCAGAAGGACAAGGGTAAACATAGTAATAATATCCAAGAGTTATAATGTTTTAACAAATAATCCACAAAAAGAAAGATAAATTGTCTCAAAATCACTAAAAACCAAGTACATAAAAAAAAAAAAAAAAAAAAAAATCAAAATGCCTCAGCCATAGGCACATCATCCTCATCATCATTGCTGGACGGATGATGATGCATGAGACACTCCTGGATGTCCAGCTAGCTCTGCTCCACACGGAGGTTAATAGAGTGAAACCTCATGTTGCATAGATAAAATTGCCAGTTGCATAGAGCTCATGCCTCCCTGAAGTGAAGCCAAAGCCTCCAATATCTGAGCATAGCCGACATCCTACGGTGGAGGTGGAGGAGCAGTCTGAGAAGAGGATGCCATATCAGGTATTGTTACATGAATATGAGGGGGTTGTGGATCATCATCTTGATCATCTCGTCTCAGTTGGACATTAGACTTCATCAGTGTCTGCTTGTTGACGGGGTTCTGGATCTTCATCCTGGGCTCACCAACAACACCGATGCCTGACTGCAAAATGATCTGATTAAGCAAGCAACCAAAGGGGAGACTGGTATTGCTCTCATCACGGGCCTCCAAGATAACTCCCAAAATATGATTGCACAGGTAGAAGGGCAAGCACAAGCAAATGGCATAGACAAATTGTGCTTTCTTCAAAATGAGGTCACTGCGCCTAGTAATAGGCCATAGATTGTGCAGGATGATCTTGGAAAGCATGCGGTGCGGAGCAAACAGGGCACCAATCCTGATGGTAGTGGCACGCTCTTCACCTTGAGGGACATCCTAGAAAAATTCTCTGAGATCATCCAGGGAAGGAGGCAAGACTACCTTATTGTATGGGCTGGCAAGAAGCTAGAGCACAGGAACCCCAATGAAATGACTGATGATCTGAGGATTAACAGTGATAACATGTCCTTCTACAGAGGACTGAAGAACCATCTCGCAGTCATCATCCTGAACAACCTCGAGATTAGCATAAAACAATTTGACCAGCCTAGTGAGCACAACACAAGCACAGTTGTGAAGATATCTCCAATGGTAGGTCTAGATAATATCGTGGATACTATCCAGAGGAGCCACCATAATGCCTGCACGAACAACGTTCTGCTCGGCAATGACAGTTCTGTCCATAATTTTGGCTTTCAGGGCTACCAAATCTCATTCTGTCCTCTGTCAGACTCTGCGTTGTGGACTGCCAACAGACATGTTTCTGCAAAAAATAACCAACAATATTTGCCAAAAATAATCTCAAAAAGGTTAGATTCTTATTAGTTCCAAAAGAAAATCTGGCATTATAACGGTAGTAAAATGGACTTTTCCAAAAATACAACCAGCAAATATCACAATACAATCCAAAATAATGCCAAAACATATATTCCCAACACAGTAGATATCACCAACATGCAACATAGAATCTCAAAACATATTCCCAAAAGATTCAATATTCTAACAATTAGCAAAACACTGAAAAGAATAAAGAGAACTGAAAAAGTACCTGGAATGGAGAGAAAAATGCACAAGAGGACAAAATAAGCAAAGATTATGCACTAACCCACGAGAAAATCTCACAAAAAGACAAAAGATGCAAGAAAATCTCAAGAGAAAATGAGAGGATGTAGCGGCTAGGGTTGGATCCACGACATATAACCTATAGGGTCCCCATCCAGACAGATCACTAACTCATTTGGACACCCATTGCCATATAAGCATGCGACGGGCCTCGAGCGTCCGAACGTGCAACCTTACCGTCCGGACACCTAATCTGCATCCGTTCGGACGTAAGGAGAGACCGCCCGGACGCTTCACACTGAAAAATAGAAACTTAAGGAAAATTTGCATAAATTTTTTTTTTACTACTATCAGCTTCAGAAGATGCATGTATAATTAACTAATAAAGCAGTCAAATAGCATCTCAAAACTATGCAGAGATATAAAAGAGAGTTCAGAGTTCAATCAGTACAAATTTTTTCCTGTAGACAGAAAATTTAAATAGATTACCCAACTCATGCAATGTGTGTATGTGTGTGAAGACTTTCTCAATAAGGTATGAAGTTTACTAATATGACAAAAAGCAACCAGATTTTCTATACAAGAGAGAAAATCAATGAAAGATTAGTCAAAAGTCAAACCTTATAATTTTACTTGGGCATAACAACCCTCATCTGATACACTCCCCCTAAGATGCAACACCTAATTGTTTTTACTTGTACCATGAAGGACAAGGTAAAATTTTTACTTACACCATGAAGGACAAGATATAAAGCGAATTCAGCACAGAAGCAGTGAATATACACACAGAATTCAGAAGAATAACTGCTTGGTTCTTGTTGGTGCTGCAACCTAGAGAGAATGCTAGAATTTTTAGGTTCTAGGTTCAACTAGCATGTTGGTCAATTTGACCATCTTATCAAAAACATTTATCTTATTTAGAATTTCCAGAAGCAAGAAGTCAGAGAGGAAAAAATGTACCTTAGGGGAGCCTTGGATGGTGTACATTTTCATCGCATGAGGAAAGTAACTATTTATCATTAAGATGCAACATGAAAACTTAGCAAATATCATACATAAACTCTCAATCATATATAAGCATGTTCAATTAATGCACAATAAACTGAGATATCAAGCAAAAGCGCATACAATATCTGAAAAGCCATCAAAATAAAATTCTGCATCTTCTCCCCCAATTTTTTTTTTTTTTTTTTGTTGAAAACAATAAAACAAAAAAACAAAAAGGACATGCTTATGGAATAGGAAATAACATCTAGTCCTAGCATGTAAGGTAAAATCAAACATGTCCTCAGGGAGAGAGATTTAGAAATACCAAGACAGAAAAGCAACCGCCTGACGTGCTTTTAACTGTCATCCAAAAAAAAAATATCTGCAGAAGTTTCTCAAGATAACAAGAGAAAATATGGTGATAGAATAAATAGTTCCTCAAACAAAATACAAGGCATGAATAAGATATGACATGACGAACAATGTAATGCAAACATACCTGACATGCACTAGGATTTAGGAACCAAAATCCTAGACATAGGAGACCTCACCTACTAGGTGAGTCCACTCCTCCTCAATGGGTGAATGGTCTCATCCTTCCTTACCCATACATTTTCTACCTGTGAGACAGGGGTGTGAGCCATGTCCAAATTGATCAGTCTGACTATGACACTCTTCATCATGTTGACAAGCCCTTCATTGGTCTGATTTTTCTTAGGCTTGTGAGGCTTCATTCTGAAGTATTCGGCCTTGGTGTGGCCATACTTACCATATTGACGGCATGAGGGAGAACCCCTTTGAGGATAATGCCGTTGTTGATGAAAAGCATGATGAGGCTTGGAAGGTTTAGAGCTAGACTTACCTGTCTTTTTCTCTGTTTTCCTGAACTGAGGCTGTTGATGTCGGATCTGAGGACAATGTGGCCTGATGTGTCCAGAGACACCACAATGATAGTAGGTAGGCTGATTGCGTTTGCTAAAATGCTTCTTGAAAGACTCTGCAAATTTAAGATTAGCATTTTCACAAATAACAAAGTCTTTTCCTCTTTGAGATATATGTCTCCTATAGGGCGGGACATATTTATTTGAAAAGGTTTTCTCAATAAAGCCCTTTTAAGAATCCTCCTGCTTTTTTCAAGGTCTGTGGGATTTTAACAGATGACACTTTGGTCTAATATGACCAACCTTCCCACAATGATGACAAATAGGAACAAACTTACTTTGTGTTTCCGAATCCTTGGAGTTAGGCTTCACATAGTTATTTAAGCAATAATTTTCAGAACAAGCTGCATCTACTATCACAGGCTTAATATCATCATAATTCAATTCAGAATCAGAAACATGTGACATAGAAGTGCTTAAATCATTAACAATTAAATCAAGCTTGTTAGAAATATTTGAATGAATACAAAGCATGCTTTTCAAATTATCACTAGAGAATTTTTTCAATTTATTCTCGGGGTGAAAAATTCTCTAGTGAATCAATAATGCCAAATAGCATGGTATTCTCATATTTCAAATAGTCAATCAAAGCATGTGATTTAGATAATTGAACAATCAAAGACTCTTTTATTTGCTTCACATTTTCACATTTTTTAGCTCTTTTGGAGAAACCATTTTATCCAATTTAGCAAAAACTTTAGAAAACTCAATATCATAATTTTCTTCAGGTAACTGAGAGAAATCCATGATAAAAGGTGTAATAAAAAAATAGAAGTCACAAAGAGATAAGGATCACAGTAAGGAATTAAATCCTTTAAACGGAGTGTACCTGCTTTGATACCAATTGAACGTATGGATTTTGAATGCACGACTTGCCTTATGAATGAGCGCATCTGGAAGGGAACACACTTCGTCCAGACGGTTGCAACTGTCTTCCCATATCTGTGTTTTGAAAAGAAATCACATAGCTGATCGAACACTGAGTGGCGTCCGAACGTGCTGCTGAGATGTCCGGACAAATGCAAGCTGGAACAGTACAAAGCTTCTCGACACAGAGGAAGGTTCAGACAGAAAGTTCTCGTCGTCCGCACGGATGATGCTTGGATAGTTGGGCATCCAGATGGAATATCATGTCGTCCGGATAGTTGCAAGGGAACCGAATTTAACTGCCTTGAAATCCGCACAGAGTCTTCTTGAAGAACAAAACAAAAGTGTAGACTCTGAATAAAGCAACTTCTTTGTATAAAAGCATCATTACATAGAAGTGATTTTGTCCAATAGAATGTAGCCAATTACACACCAACATACTTGAAGATCGAAATAACAAAAAACTAAGAAACAATTAACTATATATATATATATATATATGATAAAAAGGGGGACAAGAAAGCTTCATTTTCTTCAACTTTGTTTGCATATAATGTTGCTTAAAACATCATTGTTCCCTATTGACAGCGTAGCTTCTGCTTCTTGGATATACTGAACTTTATTGGCTTGGCTTCTCATAGAAGCAGCTCTCATGAGATCTCGGAAATCATCAATGTTTTAACTTGTTAAAACATTTTTCTTCCGGGGGCGTGAGGTGGTTTATATATATATATAAACTGGTTGCAGTTACTCGGTTATTAACCGATTTTTTAAACTGCAATAACTGGTAACCGCAATCGGGTACCTCAGGTGCATCCAATCATAACGAGCTTTTGGGAGGATAACTGTCTTTCGATGCTCATATCTCTCCCTTAAATTATTCCACAAGGTCAAGGAATCATTTACTATAAGGTACTCAGTTTTTAATTCTTCATGCAAATGATGATGAAGAAAAATCATTGCTTTAGCGCAATCCTGCTGAGATGCTTGATTATCTTTCTTAATAGTATTTTCAAGATTCATAGCTTCAAGATGGATCTCAGCATCAAGGATCCAAGATAAGTAATTATTGCCAGAAATGTCAAGAGCGAAACTCAAGTTTCGTAAAATTTGACATTATCTATGACAAAAATATATTAAGAATTAAATAAATAAACATTATTTAAAATTAAGCGATATTATAAGCAAAATAAAAAATTTCAAATTTAAACTATATGGCATCATGTTCATAGCATTAATATGATAACATTCTAGTTCATATTAATCTCACATGGATGACAATATTCATATGTTATAATATGATTCTTAAAAAAAAATAAAAAAATAATAAGATTACTAAATCTTAAAGAGAATTACAATGAATTGAAAATATCCATAGATAGCTTTTGATGTTGAATATCAAAATAACACAACAACTGGCTAGAGCTTTGTGTTGAAAATGTGTTGTAAAATCAAAGAAAATAACAAGAGAAGATAAAAAGATTGTAATATGTGGAACTAGTTCTTGATTCTTCTCTATTATATCCATTTACATATTACTCAATACTCCCTTTTATAGACAGAATCATAATGAGAGGTTAAAGAATATGAAATGGTAGAACATGAATCAAAATGCTATATCTTATAGGAATTTTAAAATGTGACATGAATGTGTAGAATTCTAAGAGATAGAACTAAATGATTATCCACCAAATACATAAATACATTCACAACACTTAAGACATTTTTGAAATATCACTTTTTATCAAATTGTTCCTTAGTTTAAATTTTATCAATTTATTCCCTAAGATTAAAACTCTTATCAAATAGATTCTTCTATTCACCTTCAATTACATTTTTAACGATATTGTCACGTCAAACCCCATCAGAAGGCGACACTTGTCTTCTCTAATAAAATATATATATATATAGAAACAATAATGAACAATTTAAAAAATAATAATAATAACAAATATAATAATTTTAAATTTTAAATTTTTTTTTTTAAAAAAATAGATTGCTTTTTAAGGTGTGATCGGACCACCCCTAGATTTGCCAGAGGGGGTAGCCGAACCACCTCCTATGGGTTTAGGAGTGGTTTAGCCACCCCTCTGGTCGGTGTGGGGTGGTTCAACTAGACCTATAGCTGGGTCTCCTCCATGGAGACCAACGACAACCGGTCGTGGGTCTCTTGGACAAGTTTTTTTTTTAAAAAAAAATAAAATCAAAAAAAAATCAAAAATAGGTGGTATTATTCTAACGCCACCAATTTATTACTCATTTTAATATTAAGCCAGCATTAGTACACTTACCTTGTGGTCCTTGCACAAGTTCCTATGAAGATATTGCCAGCATCCTATCAAGGCCCATAGCGCCACCGAAATCGGACAAACCATCACCCTCGGCGTCCTCAACATCCTCCTGGTTTCATCATCATTAGAGGAATTAGCAAGTCTATCATTGGTAGAAGTATCTTCGTCCTCAGTATGCTCTAAGCTTGAAGACCCTACCACAACACATCATCAATAGACCCATTAAATCACCAAAAAAGAAAAAAGAAAAAGAGACAAAAACAATTACAACAA
The DNA here is from genome assembly GCA_028654335.1 of Alnus rubra. NCBI lineage: Eukaryota > Viridiplantae > Streptophyta > Magnoliopsida > Fagales > Betulaceae > Alnus > Alnus rubra. Next base: position 1,513,824 of record JAJPGS010001816.1, read on the forward strand.
AGGAGGGAAATGATAGATCAGATGTAAAAGGGTTACCTTGTGACCTAGCAAAGTTATTATAACTCTACCACCCTTATCACTCAAGTCATTCAAGATAAAGGAAAGCAATACAAGAATCAGGATAAGAACATAGGGTCACGTATAGAGTAAAAGTCAGCAAAGCAATACACTCACATTCTCTTCTTCATCATTAGAACTCACCACCACAGCCTCTAAGACTTTGATTGCTTGGGTCCTGGCAAGGATGAATCTTTATCAATAGTCAATGGGTCCCACTTCCTTTTTCAACCAAATTGTCCATGACCCTAAGGGAGAAGGGAGGAATGTCAACAACAACACCAATTTCCTTGTGCCAGTCATTGGGCATCTCACCGCCTTTGATCACCTAGCTCCATGAGTGAGCACACCACACCACATACATGCATCCCTAACGAGAAGTGTAAGTATCCAAACCCCTTGAGTTTGATATAAACCTCCAAGTACCTCGAGGAGCGAGCTCTGAGGTGAGTGAGACAATCTTACTACTCAGGATGAATTTTGTGTATTCAAAAAAGAAGTGCATGCTTGCCTCCAATAGATCAACATATTTTGGATCGCACAACCAGCTCTATATATGTTGGGAACTACAACTTGTGAAAACTTGGAAGACCAATACCCAAAGACTTGAAAATATAAGTCTCCATGCCTCTCCTCTTGACCCTATTGTTCTCGAACAAGAACGGAGTTGTGATACAGGTTCTCGAAATTAGATTTTGAATTGAGATCATCAATATCGTGATATATCTCCAAGTTTTGCACTGCCAGACGTTGGGTTAACTTCACAACCTACCTTTGAAACTCTTTAATCATCACGTCTTGTACACTGCATTCATGATAGGAGACTTCCTCATTCAGAACTTTTTCACGTTGACCACGACCACAATCACCAGTCATGAAAACTAATGAAAAAATTACCTTAAGAAGACGCTAAGTTCTAATACCAACCGATGCTTGGTAGAACTCGAATTATTCTGATAGCATATGATAGTAGCATCAGTTAAGAATCGAAGACTAAAAAGGGAACTCAAAATGATAGAAAATAATGATTAGGAAAGAACAAAACCATAGTCACCCTAAATAAGCAAACATAAAATAACTCTAAAAGACTGAAATTTTTATTGATACTTCAAAATTGAACTAAAAAAAATAACATAGACTAGATGCCTTTATATAGGCTAGGTTTTGAGTGATCTCTAAGCAAAATACTTGGAGGAAAAAAAAATATAAGAATACAAAATATCTCTAAACTTGGAGACAAAGAATACTTGTAGCAAAAGTAAAAGGACAATATTCTAAAAATAATGCCCAAATATTATGCACAATTATTTTCATTCTTGTGCTAATCTTATTCTGAAAATATTCTTCAAATGTTATGTCTGACTCTTTTGCATCACTTGGTTTAACAAAATTAGTGGGTAGTTCCCTGAATACATTTTAACTTAGCTAGTAGGCAACAAAAGCTAACATTTTCGCATATCATCCATTTTCGACCGAGTCCGACCCGAGTGATCCACACTACTAATAATGTCCATTTGTAGTGACCACCAATCAAACATGGTTGTGCCAGTCACACTATAAACCATTGGTACCAAGGTGACTCTGAACTGAATTAGACCATAGAGCAAAGTGTATATAACGTACCCGTGTTCGCCATCCATACATGATGATCCACCGTATATTGTCCAATTATTTAAATACATTTATAATTTATAATAATGAGAAACTTCACTTAACCCTCCTAAACTTCCATGATATTTACAATTACCAAAAAATAAAAAAAAATAAATAAATAAAAACTCTCAATTAATGTATCCAACTTCTATTTTTTTGTAATGTCACCATTCCATTAGAATTTTTTGTTAATTCCTAACGAAATGATGTGAAATTTCTAAAATACCCTCAATTTAATTTTTTTTTTTTTAAGAGAATGGCTTGGTGGGTCAAACCCACATTGTGACCCATAGCGGGGTCACAACCAATCCCCACTGTGGGTATGATCAAGACCCAATGTGGGTAATCTTGTGACCCATTGTTGTGGGTGCTCGTCGTGACCCACGGCCACACCCTGCCGATATAGGGTATTTTTAAGTTCAAATTTATTGCATTAGATTTATCGATTGTAATGTATTTTTGAATATTTTCATAAGAAAAATGCTTGAAATTGTTCTATGAAACTTGATAGAGTGAGTCTAACAAAAAAAAAAAAAAAAAAAGGCGAGAATGTTTATTGCTTGATTATATATATATATATTGTTTCTTTAACATTGTCTTAGCACAAGATTTTCTTTTTCTTTCTTTTTTTTAAAAAAAGAAAAGAAAATAAAAAGCAGATGGTAATAAAAGTTTATCACATAAGTTGAATGCATAATAGATAAAAGTTTTCTATCCTAATTTTTTTTTTTTTTTTTTTTTAATCAGCTTTCTATCCTAACTTGAAAGAATAGGAACTAGTTTGAAACTAATTATGCTACAAATAAATAAACGAGCCCAACTTGGAATAATCTATCAATAGACACATGTGTAATTGATCAGGTCATGATCATGCATTAAATATGAAAACTAATTTATTGGAGGAGGAGGAACACACGTGTCCTTGACTAATTTGGAGATGGAAGCTACTTAAATGTTTGAGAGTAGTTCAGTTGTTGCAATCAGATGTTATATATATTGACAATAATATGAATGCCCACCTAACAAAATCAAATTCCAAGAATACAGCTGTAACCAAATAACACACGTCACATTAATTAAGCTCACCACAAATAAGCCAAAACTTGACTAACGACTCTGTGCATTTTTTTTTTCTTTTTTTTCATTTTTGTTTTTTAAAAAAAGAAAAGAAATGATAATAATATCATTAATCACAAAAAAATAAAAAATAAAATATATATATATATATATTAAGTAAGAACAATACTCTGAATAATAATAATAAAAATGATATTTCTCTAATCAGACCTAGTCTAACTTGGCCATTAGATGGGCTGCTGTGTTAGCATCCGTTCGAATATGCCTAACATTATGAGAATGTAAACTATGAAGCTGTATCTTAACATCCCCAATCAATTGATTAAACTAACTCCAGCAAGTGGCTTCTCTATGTAGTGCCGTAACAATAGTAATACAATATAGTACAATAATGCGGGTACAATTCTAACAATCTGCTTCAAACTCAAGGTGAAGTGCGAGACATTAATATAAGTTGCATATATGATTGCAAAAATGTCTTTGGAATGTGACTTTGTGAAAAGGTCGGCGAGTTGATCTTGAGAAGTAACAGAGTGAAGCAATAAAGAGTTGTGAAGAAGATGATAACAGATGAAATGACAATCGATTTTAATGTGTTTGGTGTGCTCACAAATTCAAAAGGTAGATATCCGAAAGAGGCAGTATTTGAACGGTTGTGAATGATATTGGGAAGAATGTCGGGAGGGAGATGTTGCCTTAAAAAATGCTGAAAATGAGAGGAGTAAGACAATGGGAGTAATTCAAAACCTTAACTCTAATACCATGTTAAAACTATGACTATATTACTTTATCAAACTCAAAATTGCACAGAGGGGGCTGTATTATACAATAATATGAGTACAATTCTAACACTTCTAATGAGCAACAGTCTCAAAAAAATCAGGAAATAAAGGAAATGTAAGTAGAAAACTTTACATATCACCCTTGATCTTTCATCATTTTTACAATTATATTCATAAACTTTAAAAAGTATCAATCTTTTAATTTTTTTCAATTTCAATAATTTGTTAGAATTTTATGTTAAATCATATCAAAATTCATAAAACACCCATCATTTTTTTTTAGGCAAAAAAAAGAAAAAAAAAATTGTAAGGATTTAGGCGTTAGTCAGGATTTAATAGAATTTGCAAAAATGCTTATGCTTGAATCTTTAAGATATATATATATATATTTAAAAAAATAAGGGTATTTTGACATGATTTAACGAAAAATCTTAAAAAATTGGTGAAATTGAAAAAAATTGAAAGATTGATACACTAAATTAACACTTTTTAAAGTTTATAGGTATAATTACATAATTAATAAAAAATCAAAGGTGATAAGTAAAGTTTGCTCTCGATAATATTATATATCAAATTGGATAGGGGTTAATAAAGAGAAAGAAAAAGAAATCTGGCACAAGTTTGTGAAGCTGGATAAGTGTTTACATTTCAAGGAATTGCAATTTCTTTCTATAGAAAACCACGTGGTAGCATGTGCTTTCCCCGATTCCTTCCATGCCCGATAAATTGGCTGCTGTTTGTTCATGGAATCAGATACATGTTTTTGTAAAATTTGGTACCATTTCATACAATTAGCTCACGGTTGGGTTAACGTTAAAATATTGATCAAATGATTAAATTTATTTATTTTTATTAAATTAAATCTTTAAAATACATTGCAATTTAACATTATATCAGAACTGAATGCCCAAAAATTGAACCTAAATTTACCTATTCTTATCAAATTCAAACTTGCATCACAAGACATTTAATGTACAAAAATTATTTCTAAATTATGTAAGAAATTACTCGGTCAACGGAAAAAAGAAAAAAGAAAAAAAAAAGTTTCAAAGCCATTTAATTTAAAATTTAAAATTTAAACCTCCTTCCGTTGGGATTAAAAGATAAAAGACAAACGCAACGATTGACAAAATTGCTTAATTAAAAAAGACTCATATGAATGTCGGTACGATTAGTCCATACACAAAAACAAATATAAATAAAATAAAATAAAGGGTACCAAATTTGGTGAAAAGGAGGGGCAAATACTTAGTCAAAAGAATATCAATTCGTTTGGATATGTGATTTTTTTTTTATCATATTTTAAATTATAAATACTATTTTTTTAAAAAAATTATGATGAGATGGTTTAAAGAATATGAGAAAAAAAAATTGGATAAAAGTGAAATAAAATTTTAACTTAAAAAATAACTCAAGCATATTTTTAAAAATTAATAAAATATAATAATAATAATAAAAAATAATGTTAACCAAACATGTCTTATAAAATAATACCAAAATTGATCTTCATTTGGACGGCATGCAATAAACCCCAAAAGAAGATTCTACTCTCTCTCTCTCTCTCTCTCTCTTTCTCCACCGACAGAGATGGAATACGGGAAGGGACGCCTTGTGGGGCGGGGCCCACAGCCTCTGCTGTCCACTGTCCTCTTCACAGGGCCATTTTTTCCATTTGGATTTTTTTATTATCAACATGCCAAATATATTCTGCTCTTTCCCAAATTATCCCTACCCATAATTGTTTTATATTTTCATTATACACCCATAATGAAAAAAATGAAAAAAAATTGTGGCAAGAACATCTCTAACAATAGGTACTAGTTTTTCAATACAAACTCTAACAGATTATCTATCCCGCTCTTTACTTTATTTAAATATTATTTTCAATGTATTTTTTATTGTGAAAGTATAGGAAGAGAAAAAGAAAAAGAAAAAAGGGAAGTGAGAGAGGATAGAGAAAATAATAAAGACTTAAAAATAAAAGTTCACGGTAACAAAATGGATATAGAACATTCTATTTTGAAGTGTATGCTTGAGGAGTTAAATGGCTCGTAATAACTAAATGTAACTATTATCAATTATATGAAAGTCTGCTTCATAATTATTTATCATACCCATTTTATATTTATTAACATAACGTGTTTTAAATGATATTTTTCTCTTCTTATTTTTTTGAAGTAGTGAACGTAAAACTTAAAATACGTCGTCTTATAAATGAAGGTAAAGAGTAACATTAAAAGATGATCGATATAAATCTCAACATCTGGAATGTGGAACATAATTAAGCCCCAAAAATCCATCCATTGTTTTTATTCATTTAAAGCAATAATGAATGTAAATTATCTATTTAAGTTAACTGGTCAAGGGTATAGTTGTAATATAACATTGCCCAACAAAAGCTTCAACACATTAAACAAAACAGATATAAGTCCACTTTAACTTTAAAATCGTCACTTGGCATGTGAAACAGAGAAGAACATCCCTCACTTCCACATCTCTCTCTCTCTCTTCCTCCATTTACTGTGTAGATCTTGGGCTAGGCCTGAGCTTTAACATCATATTCAGTAACTACATCTGCACCAAGAGAAATGGGTTTTCTCTCTTCATCAGCCTCTGGATCCATTACAATGCTCAGCAGTTTTGCTGTTCTGCTTGTGCTGTTGCTTTCTTGCTCCAGTTTTACTTCTACAGGTCAGTGCCCCAAGATGCTTGCTTTCTTGTCCATGTTCATGAATTTATTGTCTTGAAGGTGTAATTCTTGTTTTCTGTTTCTGGGTTTTGGTTAGCTACCAGAGATCTGTTCCATTTTTCCCGGAATTTGGCTATTTACTATGATTGATTGACTGGTAGTGAAGAAATGAGTGTTTAATATTATTGTTGCTTCCTGGGCTTGTAAAGTTTGATTGTACATTCATTGCTACTATCTGTGGCGAAGATTTTGACATTCTTATTCTAACTCTTTTTTCATCGATGCAGCAGTTAATTTGATCTATCAATGACTAGAAAAGCATATAGATAAAAGTAATCAGGTAGCTATAGGTAATTACAGACTGGGTTTTCTCAAATGACTTTTGCAATATGGGGCATAGGTGGTAGTTTCTTCTCTTTCCATTTTTGCTTTTTTGGGGTCCCGGGGGAGGGTAAAAATTCTGAGTTTCCTGTTTTATGGAGTTGAAATCTATTTCACCCTAAGAAAAACAGAAGTTCTCATGTGTTTGATCAATTAATTGGACTAGGAATGCATTGGTCTTTAATATCTGGAGGGTAAACAAAATACGGAAGTCAATTTCTGCTTTAATGCTCTGTTGCCATATTATAAATTGCAAAAACAGAGAAGCACAATGATCCACGTGGATTGAAGCTATAAATTTGTGCTGAAAGGAAATTGAGTTGGTATAAAGTATGAAATTTACTATGTATAGACTCTTAAGAATTCAAGTTTTCAGCTTTGTTTCCTTGATGTTTCTGCAGAAGCCTATGATGCACTTGATCCAACTGGAAATATCACAATTAAATGGGATGTAAAGAGCTGGACGCCAGATGGCTATGTTGTAAGTAGTATGCAGTGTATAGTTTTTTATTTTTTTGGTTATTTGCTATATTCAAGCTAGTACTACTCCAAGAGATCATATCCATTTTCTTGAAGTCTTTTCCCGATAATATTAAGAAATTTATTTTCCTACTTGAATTATCAAGTATAATATATCTGTCGTAAGAGGGAAGCTCTAAAACTGGTTTGTTAGAGCTTGGGGCTAGCGGGAGCACATCACATAAACATTTAATTAGAAATTTCCTGACAAGACGGTAAACTTTAACATGATTCATCCAACTCATTGTCTACATTTATAGGAAATGCCAACCAAAATCCTTGTCAACAATATGGATTATAAACACACTCACAAACCCTCAAAAAAGCCACACACTCATACACCCAATACATCCAATGATGTTCACACTCAAAAGAATTACCAGACTATTCCTATTTATAGGAAGACCTAAAACACTCAATGGTGTTCTCATACGAACCACTGCAAAAATCCCCTTTGTGGGAGAACCACTATGAGCCAAAGCTTCCACTTGGGCTGGAACCACCAAATCCCTACCAATGCTTATATATAAAGCTCAAACTACAATTCATTAGTCTTTATTTTGTCAATGTTAGGATCTTAACTTTTTTTCTAACCTCTCTACTTTTTGATTTGGGATTCACTTGAATTTGAGACAATTTTCAAACAATATCTTTCACTTTTTGGGTTGTGCAGGCGGTTGTTACTATTTATAACTTCCAACAATATCGCCATATTCAAGCACCAGGTTGGACATTGGGGTGGACATGGTCTAAGAAAGAAGTCGTTTGGAGCATGGTTGGTGGACAAACAACAGACCAAGGGGATTGTTCGAGATATAAAGGGAACATTCCGCATTGCTGTAGGAAGGATCCAACGGTTGTGGATTTATTGCCTGGAACTCCATACAACCAGCAGATTGCTAATTGCTGCAAAGGGGGAGTAATGAACTCATGGGTCCAGGACCCAGCCAACGCAGCAAGCTCATTCCAAATCAGTGTGGGTGCTGCAGGAACAACTAACAAAACTGTCAGATTACCTAAAAACTTCACCCTGAGAGCACCAGGGCCCGGATATACTTGTGGGCCAGCAAAGATTGTGAGACCAAGTAAATTTGTGTCAGATGATAAAAGGAGAGTCACTCAAGCTTTGAGTAAGTTACTTGCTAAACGCTTCTAGTTTATGGGTGCATAACTGCATGCATCTCTTACTGGAATGGTTTAAGATATAATTGCAATATATATATGGTTTTATGGTTTTAACAATTGTCGCTATGGCGAAAAAAATTGAACAATGTTTACCTTACCTTACCCTGTATCTCTTGTGGCAGTGACCTGGAATATTACTTGCACATATTCACAATTCCTTGCTCAGAAGACACCCACCTGTTGTGTTTCTCTCTCCTCCTTCTATAATGACACAATAGTAAATTGCCCAACCTGCACCTGTGGCTGTCAAAACAATATAACAGATCCTGGGAGCTGCGTAGAGTAAGTCTCTTGTTTATCTTTGTCTTGCACTTTTTCTCTCGCTTTCCTTTTTCTTTCTCTTTCACAATTTCTCCATGTTTTGCTTTAATTATTGACCTTTTTTTTTCTTTCAACAGTCCAGAGTCTCCATATTTAGCTTCAGCAGTAGCAGGTCCAGGAAAATCTACTAATGCACCTCTGGTCCAGTGCACCAGCCATATGTGTCCTATCCGAGTCCATTGGCATGTTAAACTCAATTACAAGGAGTACTGGAGGGTGAAGATTACAATCACGAATTTCAATTACAGAATGAACTACACACAATGGAATCTTGTTGTGCAACACCCCAACTTTGATAATCTAACCCAGCTTTTCAGCTTTAATTACAAGTCCTTAACTCCTTATGCAGGCTTAAGTAAGTTACATATCTCCAAAATTTAGTTGTATGAAGTAGCCCCTATATCATTATATAATCTATTTCTGAGCATGGCTTTTGGTTTTGCAGATGATACTGCCATGTTATGGGGCGTCAAGTTTTACAATGATTTGCTCTCGCAAGCTGGCCCTCTAGGGAATGTGCAGTCGGAGCTCCTATTCCGCAAGGATAAATCAACTTTCACTTTTGAAAAGGGATGGGCTTTCCCACGAAGGATTTATTTCAATGGTGATAACTGTGTCATGCCACCTCCAGATGCCTACCCTTGGTTGCCAAATGCGGGTTCCAAACCAATTACCTCCCTACTTCATTCAGCCTTTACCATCTTGGCATCTTTGGTATTCATATTGGCTTTCGCGTAGAGTGTTATGGGGCAAACCAAAAACGCTATCGGTTGTTCTAGAACACTCCAGAATTTTCCAAAGGGTTGGGATTGCAGCAGAGCTTATGGCAGTCCAGCTGATGGGGCTGAATGAGTTGGGGCTCCAAGTTCAAGCAAGACAAGTGGGGGTTCAGGTGCACTATTGCTTCTCACTGGAAAAGTTTGCTGTTTCATCCGTTTTATTTATTGGGGATTAGTCTTTTTCTACAATTTTTGTGTAGATTTAGCTGCTGTATTGTACCATTACTTATATTATACATTTGACGTGTTGTTTGTTGCATATGCACAAAAGTATGTTCTCAGCATTGTAAAATAAGGAATTTGATGAAGATATCATAGTTGATATATGATTTGGTTCTATTTCTCATACCTTGTTGCTATCCATTTTCATTACCGAGGTCCAAATACATGATCAAATCTTATGTTACATGAAAAAAAGAAAAAAAGGATCTTCAAGGAGCTCATTGGCAACACTTTTTAGAAAAGTTTTTTTCTTTAGTAAAAAAACAAAAGCATTAACAAACAACTAAAAACACAAAAACACTCTCATTAGTCATTACAACCATAAAGTAAAAATTACTCTAAAAAAAGGTTTTATCAAACGATCCCAAATGGTTGTACGATATATGTACCTGTTATAAGTGACGGTCCAGACTCAAACATCTGGCTTCAGCTGCCTTAAAAATTTCAGGAAAGCATCCTTACCCCCATAAAATATGTAGTGATCACCATATGGCCAATACTAACAAGAACAGGGAGGCTGCTAGAGTTGAAATTGCGACTGGCTTTGCATAAGCAGAGTTTGGTAGAAATGGGTATGTGTCAGGTGGGGGAAGCTTACATTCGTCGCCATTGAAGTAAACTTTCCGAGGAAATGCCCATCCGTTCTTGAGTGTAAATGTGTCCTTGTTCTTCTGGAGAAGCAGCTCAGACTGGACATTTCCTAGGGCCCAGCTTCCATTAATAGGTCATTGTAGAATTTCATGCCATAGAACATACCAGTATCATCTGCACACACAAATGTTAATCAGAACTTGATCTCTGAATACCATAAAACTAAGAGAAGTGCTACACGAGCTCCCTCTTTTACACTCCCAAGTACTTACTTTCTAATGTGATAGTTGCCATGTCAATTTTCCACTACAACGTTTTTTTAATTTTATCTGCCTACTCATTTTCTCCGACTGCCACGTTAAGGAGTAAGCACTTGAGGAGAGTGTAACATAGAGAATTCGTGTAGCATTTCTCTAAAACTAAACAGGCATTGTGTTTGTTTAACAATTTAATTATATGTGTCGGCACCCACTTATGGATTCGTAGGGGACAAGAGGCTTGTAGTCAAAGCTAAAGACTTGGGTGACATTGTTGAGATTGGGATGCTGCGCCACAAGTGACCACTGTGTGTAGTTCATCCGGTAGTTAAAATTAGTGATGGCAACCTTCACACGCCAGTAGTCCTTATAGTTGAGCTTCACATGCCAGTGCACCCGTACAGGGCACATATGATGTGTGCACTGTAGCAATGGTGTATTGTCCTTCTTTGGAGTGTTTATCCCTGCCTTGTGTAATAGCTTTGAATTGCTCCTGTATTTCCACGTTTCAAAAACACATCAGAAACATTCCTAACTAATGATTGTTAATATTACGTTCCTAAGTATCCCACATGGCTTAAATACAATCTCAATCATGTGTATACAAGCTCTTGGGTACCTTCCCTTTGCAAGTCGATTTTCAAGGATGAATTTTATCCAAAGTTTGTATCATTTAGTATCAGAGCTACCAGTACGTTGAGTATGAAATCGAACATAGCTCATTGAGTATGGGATCGAATGGGTTGCGGTTTTGTAGTCTAGTCATAGAAATGGCGACCTATAGGCTGGTACTATGTGTGAGCAGAGTGTTAAGTCATTGAATATTGATATGTGAGTATAGCCGCCAAAAGAGAAAAGACTAGCATCGGGTCAATGTCGATAGAGTGGGCTGCCGTGGACAGCTGCGGAGCGTGGTGGTATGTTATGACCTTAAGTGTCTTACATGCATGGCTTTTTTTAAGTTTTAACCTTGTGTATATATATAAACTATTGGGCACGCTACTTTTGCAAGCAAGAATGAGTTCTAACTAAGGTGCACTCTAATTACTGTTTGTCTACATGTATCTATATGTATGCATGCTCTGATGCTAATGAAGTAATGGGAAGCTTACATGATACAATTCTTTTTGTTCTGGCAACCACAAGCACAAGATGGACAAGGGGTGATTGTATCATTGTAGAAGGATGAAAAGGAAACACAGCAACTAGGATTCTTAGAGGCAAGAAACTGCGAATAAGTGCATGTCACATTCCATGTCACTGCATACAAAAATCATTTCTTTAAAATGATCAAATTTGTCTGTATAATAAGATATCGAAAAGACTGAAGGAATACTACTCACTAAGTGCTTGAGTTTTCCGCCTGCGATCAGTCGTGAGAAAGACCGTGGATGGCACAATCTTTGCAGGTCCACAAGTGTACCCTGGTCCTGGACCAAGCAAAGTGAAGTTCTTGGGGAGCTTCACTGTTTTATTGGAAGTTCCGGCAAGCCCGACGCTCACCTGGAATGCAGAGACTGAAGCTGTGGGATCCTGTGCCCAACCAGCCAACACACCACCCTTACAGCAATTGGAGAACTGTTGATTGTAAGGAACTCCAGGGAGCAAGTCAACAACTGTGGGATTCCTCTTGCAGCAGTGAGGTACAGCTCCTTTGAACTTGGAGCAGTCTCCTTGCTCTGTGGTTTGAGATCCTACCATCGTCCAGATCACTTCTTTCTTAGCCCAATTCCATCCTAGAGTCCACCCCGGGCTCATGATACCCCGATACATTTGAAAGTTGTTCATTGTCACTGCAGCCTGGTATTATTTATTGACAAGTAGAAGTATATGATCATGATTTTCATTCACTTGATCTATCGCTTCCGTTACGTCATTATCGTAGGGTTAAAATCTGCTAGTCATGAAAACAATTCTCAAGTTGATACAACACTCACCACATAACCATCTGGTGTCCAAGACATTACATCCCATTTGATCGTTATGTTTCCAGTAGGATCCAACGGATCATATGCCACTAGAATCACACAAAACAGAAGCAAAAATGAAACAAATACTCAAACGAAGCTATCAACAGAAAAGGAGCAAGAGAGTTACCTGCATGGGAGAACATCATGGCATATAGAACAGCCAAGAGGATGAACTTCAGCTCTGGAACAAAGCAGCATCGCCATCTTTGGCAACAATCTTTGGTCTCATGGAGAATTTCCTGAGCCGGTTTGGCATGATTCTTAAATTCCATGGTCTGAAGTACTTCACCAGCTCACAAACTCCTCCACAAATTACACAAGTTTTTTGTGTGTTAAAAAGGAAAAGAGGATTAATAATTGAAAGCCAATGCCTCAAGATGTCTCACCTACTGGTTGTTGGGTACTTCATCTGATATTTTCATCTCTCTCTCTCTCTGTCTCTCTCTGATAGACCACCTTATTTATTTTCAATTTTTTTTTTCTTCTTAGTTTCTGCATCTTGAAGCAATAATAGAGTAAGGAATTGTGGAAAAGCTGGCGGGAGATTTTGAGAGGTTTGAACACAACGGCTCAACGGTCAGTCATTTCACTTGTTATCAGAGGTGCTCAAGCCAAGTTGTGCTCAAGCCAAGTTGTGTTCAAGCCACGTGATCGAGCTTGAGGACATGTCTGGATTGGACTGCTTTAGCCTTTAAAGACAAGTCTTCTTTTCTTTTTCTTTTTTAATTTGTTTATTTGCTATATTCAAGCTAGTACTGCTCCAAGAGATCATATCCATATCCTTCAAGTCTTTTCCCAATAATATTAAGTCCTACTTGAATTATCAAGTATTTAATTAGAAATTTCCTGACAAGGCGATAAACTTTAATGTCATTTGTCCAACTCATTAAACATTCAAAAGAATTAAACATACAAACGAAAAAAAAAAAAAAATTACATTAAAAACATCCAAATGAATTAAAAAATAATACCTTTAATTTTTTATTTTAATCCATATAAATTAAAACATGTTAAACTTTTTGTTTCCGTATGAGTAGTTAAAATGAAAAGAAGTACAAAGAAAAAAAAAAAAGCAAGAAGAAAATCTGTAAATTATGATTATCAAAGCATTAATAAAAAATTAGCAAAAATCTCTAATATTATTGTTGTGATAAATATTATATTTTGATATAAATAAAACTCATATAATTCTGAACATTCTAAAAAATTACGTAACAAACTAAAAAAAAAATATTTCTTTTATGAACACAAAATAAAATAAAATCTTTCACTAAATATTTAACGCAATCAAATAGACCTTACATTAGGTTCAATGCTTAATGTCTCTTCAGTGTTTCGAAAATATTTATGTCCATTTTATGCACAATAATCAAATAAATTTTTACCTTATTTTACTTTCAAAAGCAAAAAAACACTTTCAAAAAATGTCTGGAAATCAAGTAAATCATACAAACTAAAACAAAAATGTTCCATAAAACATTCAAATGAATTAAAAAATAATACCTCTAATTTTAGTTTAATCCAATTAAAACATGTTAAAATCTGTGTTCTCATATGAGTAGTTTATAAATGAAAAATAAGTATAAAGAAAAAAAAAATAGCAAGAAGATAACATGATTTAATCTAATTATCAAAGTATTAATAAAAAAATTAGCAAGAATCTATGATATTGTTAGTGTGATACCTATTATATTTAAATACAAATAAAACTCATGTAATTCTGAACACTTAAAAAATTACATAACAAACTAAATAATTTTTTTTATTTTTTTTTTATTTTTTTTTTATGAATACAAAATCAAACAAAAACTTTCATTAAACATTTAACGCAATCAAATAATCCTCACATCAAATTCAATGCTTAATATTTCTTTGGTGTTTCAAAAGTATTTATATTCATTTTATGCATAATAAGCAAATAAATTTTTGCCGTGTTTGCTTTCCAAAGCATAAAAACATTTTCAAAAGATGGTGTAAATCACATTAAAAAAAAAATCCAGAAAATATAAGTCTATATCTTAGTTTAATCCATGTACATTAAAGCATGTTTAAATCTTTATTCTCATAGGTTTACGTGGTTTAAAATGAATAGTATAAAGAAAAAAAAATTAGCAAGAAGAATAATGGTTTAATCTAAATATTAAAACATTAATACAAAATTAGTAGGAATCTCTTAGTGTAATCGATACTTATTGTATTTCAATACAAATAAAATGCAAATAATTCTGAACATTAAAAGAAAAAAACACAGAAAAATAAACATTTTTTTAATAATTATAGGTATACATAATTGAAAACTAAAAGTATAAAGAAAAAAAAATAGCAAGAAGAATACCTGAATTCTAATTATAAAAATGCATAGAACATAAAAATACCAAAAAAAAAAAAAACAACAACAACAACAACAACAAAATTTTTGATTAAATATAATCTCCAGTTTGAATGGATGTCAAATTCAACCTAAAAAAAAAATAAAAAAAATAATAAAAAATAATAAAAAAGACCGTAGCATTTTTTATGAAGTTTAAGATCTACGATGAGAATTGACCCTATAGTGTCGGTGGGAAACGTGGCCGGCAAAGACCCCATGCAACCCATCGAGGATCCTCATTTGTCGATGTCTCAAATTGGTTTGGAGTAGGGTAGCCACCACCTGGCTCTAGTTACTTTGAAGGAGTCGCCCCAACCCCACGACCATCAACATCCAGACACGAAAGGTCGCTTTTCGACACCAAATTCCTGTCGATGCGCCGGACTCACAAGAAATAGATGCTAGTAGTATAGCAGCATCTCCGGCAACGGTCTTAAATCTTTATATATTATATATTTAGTTAATACAAAGCAAAAATTTCATCTATTAGCTTGTTTTTTGATTTTCTAAAACATAGATTTTGTTTTTTATTATCTATTTTTAGGCAAGCACTAATAGACTCAAACTATTGGATGACGTGATAATAAAAATTAGTTATTCAGTTACATGTAATTCAATGATTAATTTTTATTTGATTAGCAAAAATTCATAGAATTGTTGGATATTTTTTTTTTGATAAGTAAGTAGAGAATTTTATTAGAAAAACGCAAAGCGCAATCAAGTATACAGGGGGTATACAAGAGAGACAATTAAAAAGAAGAAGAAGAAAGCAATACAAGGAAATCGTTATAACTAATCTCTAGAGGTGCTAAATACGCAGCCGTCCAGGAGTACAAAGAATGAAGAAAAAAGGAAATGAGCTCCTCTATGGTTCTTTCTTTGTCCTCAAACTATCTATCGTTGCGTTCCGTCCACAAGCACCACATAAGACAACAAGGAGCCATCTTCCACACGACCGCACTACGGGACCGTCCCCCGACCACCAACATGCAAATAAGTCTATCACCCGAGAAGGCATCACCCAATACAGACCGAACCGGCTAAGGATGACGTACCAAAGAGCGCGTGCAACCTCGCAATGAAGGAGAAGATGATCCACAGTCTCCCCGGTCATTTTACACATGCAGCATCTATCAATCACAATGACACGCTTCTTTCTGAGATTGTCCAAGGTGAGGATTTTCCCTAACGCTGCCGTCCAAGCGAAGAAGGCCACTTTCAATGGGGCCTTGGTCCGCCAAATACTTTTCCAGGGGAAAAAAGAAGCTTCTTTGCAGGCAAGAGCCTTATAGAATGATCTAACATCAAAAGACCATTTGCGAGAGAGGGTCCACCAAAGCCGGTCCCCCCCATCTTGAGCCACCTTGGATGAATACAGTAAGGAGAAAAAGGAAGCCATAACGTCCACCTCCCAATCGTGAACATCACGGAAAAATCTGACATCCCACTGATAGGAACCACTTACCACTACCAAATGGTCTTCTACCAAAGAATCCTTGACACAAGCTATATCATATAGAACTGGAAAGGCTTCCTTGAGGGACATCTCTCCACACCAAACATCATCCCAAAAACGAATCCTCGACCCATTGCCCAAGATAAGTCTGGTATATCTACAAAACAAGCTCCACCCCTTCCTAATGTTCTTCCAAATCCCCACACCGTGAGACCCAAGGGGATCTAAGGAACACCAACCAGCCCTAGTAGAGCCATACTTCGCATCCACCACGGATTTCCACAGAGCTTCTCTCTCATAAGCATAACGCCACAACCACTTCCCTAACAGCGCCTTATTGAAAATTCTCAAGTTTCGTATGCCCAAACCACCTTCAGAAATAGGATGACAAACCTTGGACCAACTGACCAAGTGGTATTTGAATTCGTCGCCTATGCCACCCCACAAAAAGTCACGATGCAGCTTCTCAATGCGACTAGCAACACTGGAGGGAATAGGGAATAGAGAGAGAAAATATGTAGGAAGGTTGGAGAGAGTACTCTTTATAAGGGTAACCCTACCCCCCTTCGACAAATACAACCGCTTCCAGCTAGCCAACCGCCTCTCAATCTTCCCTACAACTTCATCCCAACAAGACTTAGCCTTGAAAGGAGCTCCCAACGGAAGACCAAGATACTTTATAGGAAGAGAGGACACTCCACAGCCCAATATGTTAGCCCAATTGTTGGATATGCTTTAAGCGATAATAAAAGTAGGTTGTAAAAGCCAAAAAAAAAAAAAAAAAAACACCCTTTTATTGGAAATTATTTTGTACTATAAGAATAGTGTAATCTTTTACATATTGTAATGTGTGTTTATATATATATATATATATATATATGCAGGGACAGAAATTAATAGAACATTCAGATGTGCCAAAATATGATTGAAGAGTCAAATTTAATTTTGATAGGCCAAGCTTAATTTTTAAGCCTAAAAATACATATATATTTAACTTAATGAAAAATTTGAAAACCGAGGGAGGCCATGGCTCCCCTTAGTCTATATGTAGTTTGGTCCTTTTGTATATATATACACAATATTTTTTTACTTTTTTTGTAAGATTTAAAGTATATCATCTACTAGCTTTTGCTGCTTTTTAGTAATAAATTTCTAGTGAAATAAATTCACCCCTCAAACCGACACTTTTTTATTTTTAGTTTTAAGGTGACCACCTCCTGAAATCTTGTAGGGAAATATATCATCAAACTACCATTTATGGCACTTGTAGCCCCTCAAAGTACTATTTTGTTGCAAAAAGCATCTCTATCAAGGAAAATAATTTTTAGGGGACTGAAAACCATCCCTTGACAGTCTCTTTTTAATTAAAAAATGAAATATATATATAAAAAAAAAAAAAAAAAAAAAAAAAAAAGGTGTGCTTTGATGTCGACACTTTGTTATTAGATTTTATTTATTTTTATTAAAAAAAGACTGTAAGGGAATGGTTTCCTGTCCCTTGTGTATCACCTCTCCTCGATTAGATGTTAGCTTTAAAATGGATGAAAAATATCACATGTAACCTATACGTGCATATTTTGAACTTGAAATACTCAAATTACCTTGAATTACTATTTGCAAAGACACTCATAAACTACCAAATTGTAGTAGAACCATCCTTCATCCTTAATTCGATTACCCTTTGAAGTTTTCAGGAGGTGGTCACCCATCAAGATAGTCGACCACCCCTCGACACCTTCACTCTTCTTCCTCTTTCACTTTTTTTTTTTTTTTTTTTTTTTTTTTTTCAGGTTTGGGGTAATAGAAACATTAGATCTGACATATGCACATGCAAGTCACATATGACATTTTTTCATTTATTTTAACCCCAACATTTAATAGGGGCCAAATCGCCCAAAAAAAAAAAAGGGTACTTTAAAGGGGTAAAGTGTCATAAACCAGTAGTTTAAAAGTAGTCTCGAATAATTTGAGTATTTTAATTTCAAAATATACAAATTTAAGTTACGTGCGTTATTTTCCGTTCATTTTAACATCAACAATGAGACCATTTTGCAATAAAATGGTAATTTAAAAGGCTCAAGTGTTACAAATGTTAGATTAATGATGTCTTTGCAAAACAAATGTTAAAGGTAAGTATCTTTTTTGCCAAAATTTTAATATTTGATTTTGAATGATGTTTGGAAAAAATTATTGTTTACTTAGTTTTTTTTTTTAATCTATTAAATATTGTACCAAAATATGCAATAAAGTAAAAAAAAAAAAAAAAAATAAAAAAAAAAAAAAAAACCCACCAAGGTATTATACTGTATGCCACTGTATGCCATGCAGTACCCTATGGCCTATGTATTAAGATGACACTTCTATTTGGCATACTGAAAGTTTCATTTGGCTAGAAATCTCTACTTCCTTTGAATACAAACCCAACCGTCTCAGCCTCTCTCTCTCTCTCTCTCTCTCTCTCTCTGTAACAATGACTGGAACCACAGTCTCTCCAACGCCTCTGCTCAAGGACGAGCTGGACATCGTGATCCCCACCATTCGGAATTTGGACTTCCTGGAGATGTGGAGGCCGTTCTTTCAGCCATACCACCTGATCATAGTCCAGGACGGTGACCCATCGAAGACCATCAAGGTCCCCGAAGGCTTCGACTACGAGCTCTACAATCGCAACCATATCAAACAGATTCTGGGTCCCAAAGCGTCCTGCATTTCTTTCAAGGACTCCGCCTGCCGCTGCTTCGGTTACATGGTCTCCAAGAAGAAGTACATCTACACCATCGACGATGATTGCTTTGTAAGTCTTTTTTTTTTTTGGGGAGTGTTTTGGACGTGGGTTTTATATATTAGGGAGTTTGGAAGTTGTTGTGAATTCATTGGTTTTTGTGGGTTTTGGGTCTTGTGAGTAGCTGATTTTGATTTGATTGGTTTTGATAATTCGGGTTGTTGTTGGGTTTGGATTTGGGTTTATTGGTTGAGGTTTGCTGTGTTTGTGTTTCTATTGCCTCAGTTTCTGTGAGGCAGAGACGGAGGGAGGGGCTGGCTGGGGCTATGGCCTCCACCCAATTTCTTAAAAAAAAAAAAATTTATTAAGTGGAACAAAAAAAATTTAAAAAAAAATAAAAAATATAAGGTAAAAATAAAAATTTAGCTTATTTAGCCCTTACAAAAAAAAAAAATTTGGCCATTGGCCCCTGCCCATAAGAACTTATGGCTCCGTCCCTACTGTGAGGTAGCTGAGTATAAAAATCAACAAGATACAATTGACCTACATGGCCTTGACATTTTGAATTAAGTCATTGCTTTTGGAAATTGCGTTAGAAAATAGAGCTTTTCTCTATAAAAAATAAATAAAAAAACTAATTAAAAAAAAAAAGGGGGCCTAAAAGAGATTTTGGTTTTTTTTTTTAAAAGTCATTTTCAAGCTTTTCCTCAATGCAGTCTTGGGATTTCTTTTGAGAAAAATGTGATTTTTATGTTTTTTTTGCCAAACCAAATTTTTTAATTTTTTTTATAATTTTTGTGTGAAAGAACTTTTTAAGTACAGAAACACTTTTTAAACTTGTTAACACAATCTTTAACAATTTGCAACAGTTGGATATGGGATTTTTGTTGGGTGTATTTTGATATCATTCCTAGCATGAAATATTTTACAATACCATCTGAGTGGCCCCTTTTGTTTTGTGATATTCTTGCTATCCATTAGAATTACTTTGAAACTTAATTCCTTTAGATTGTTTAATTCTAGTTGAACCGTGAATGAGATTTAGCAGATTAGTCATTGTGTTTTATGTGTTCTACTTGGCTCCAGATCTAATTGGTACACATTCATTTAATTTCTGCATGCATTAAGATTCTTCTGGGCTCCTTAGTGCACAAATGTTTGAATCTTTCAGGAGGCATTACCCATTGAGATCGGTCAATGCATGCTATCTTCAAATCACAGCTTGTTTTTCACTTGTTCCTTGTTATTGTAGAAGCTCAATGTTTTTCTTTTGTCTAGATTGTTATGATTCAATTGTTAACCCGTTTGAATTCGAAGGGGTCATTCAGTCATCTACTTGAATCTCAAGCTTACATTCTGTATTCTTTGCAGGTTGCTAAAGATCCATCTGGCAAGGACATTAATGCACTTGAGCAGCACATAAAAAACCTCCTGACTCCATCAACTCCATTTTTCTTCAACACCCTTTATGACCCGTACCGAGAAGGTGCAGATTTTGTCCGTGGATATCCGTTCAGTCTCCGTGGAGGTGCCCCGACTGCTGTTTCTCATGGTCTCTGGCTCAATATCCCAGATTATGATGCTCCCACCCAGCTTGTCAAGCCACTTGAGAGAAACACAAGGTATAAAAAGATCCTTTGTGCACTAGAAAACATATGTTACTTGTGTGCAAAAACACTCTTTATCCATGCCAATGCCTCTCTTCTTTAGGTTTGTGGATGCAGTTATGACAATACCCAAAGGAACCCTATTCCCCATGTGTGGTATGAATCTGGCATTCAACCGTGAATTGATTGGGCCTGCAATGTACTTTGGACTCATGGGTGATGGCCAGCCAATTGGACGCTACGATGATATGTGGGCTGGCTGGTGCACCAAGGTATCGACATTTCATTAAAAGTAGTGTTATTTAGTAGATTTTTATACGCCTTTCATATAATTGGGATGACGTGGCAGTAAAAATTAACGCTTGTTTTGTGCCACATCATCAAATTTTATGATGGTCGTAACTAAATAGCATTACTCTTTCATTGATGCTGCCTAGTTTTCGTTGATTTTTTAGCAATTAGATCTTCATGCCTTCTCGTTAAGCTGCAGCAGCTCACAAGAAGTTGATTTATTGATCGCTGTAGGTGATATGTGATCATTTAGGCTATGGAGTCAAGACTGGTCTGCCTTATATCTGGCACAGCAAAGCTAGCAACCCTTTTGCAAACCTTAAGAAGGAATACAAAGGAATTTACTGGCAAGAAGAGCTGGTCCCATTCTTCCAGTCTGTTACCCTTCCGAAGGATTGCACTACTGTGCAGAAATGCTACACTGAACTCTCCAAGCAAGTCAGTGCTAGACTTGGTAAGGTGGATGAATACTTCATCAAACTGGCTGATGCCATGCTCACATGGATCGAAGCATGGGATGAGCTGAACCCATCTGGACTAAAATCTGTTGATTTGCTGAATGCTCCTGCAAAATAGATTTTTGATTAACTTTATGGTCGCTTTCGGTAGCCGTAGTCTTGTTCCTTTATCCAAGCTTTTGCATTGAAGCTAGTGAGAGGATATACTTCTATTCGATCGGGTTATTAGTATATGACGGTAGATCGATAAAAGATCAATAATTTTGTATTTCTATATATAGTTTGTATTCCTATAAATTGTTTGGTAGAACAGTTTTTTAGCTATTTATTTGACAGTGATTGAATTGAGATTATGATCTTGGTTAAAAAGTAAATGAATTTACAGCAGAATGCCAATTGCAACCTCCATCGTAACATAGTTTATTGAGAAATGGAGAATTTGTCTTGGCTCTTCTCAATCGCCCAATATTCCTTCTTCTCCAAGGACTGGCGTTGCAGTAAATATCATGTAACAATCAAAAACACATGATTGGACGGCGGAATGTAACATTTCCTTTGGCATTCCCGTTCTCAAGAATATAATATTTCATAGAATTCTAGGGAATATAAGATTCCAACGTAAGCATCATGGAATAATTATTTATTTTTCTTTTTAAAAATATCTTTATGTTTTCTCCTTCAAGTGCATAAAGTTATTTAATACAAAATTATTTAAACAATTAAACGAAACAAGAACTTCGACGAAAAAGGGTAGTCGATCTCCTTCTGCAAAACAAGAAAGCTGGTGAAGATGCTTGCTAGGGGTGCTAGCTAGCTTATCCCACTCTAATCCTTAAGTCAGTTCTTCTCGTATAACAAGAGTAATACTCTTTGTATAAAAAATGTCACTAGTTGAATACCTGATAACATGCCTATATTTATAGAGAGAGGAGATTCGGTTTTCTCTGGAATAGGTGGGAGTCGGCTCTTCGATCATGGGTTTCCCTTTCCGAGATGTGGGCAACCATGCGATCCAAAACGTGGACCTCAGCATCTTTTGGGGCGTGGGTCTACACGTGTTGAACAGGCATACCTTCTCGCACTTAGATCGAGGATTATAGTTTAGTACATGCACGGCAATGATTTGTTGCCTTTAATAAAAATATATGAGATGTAGGCATTCTTATTTTTTAAAAGAAATGAAACATTTGTAACGCCAATATATAGAATGTGAATTTTCCAACCAAAAGAGGTTAGGTGAGAATTCACCTAATTCAACGGAGATAATCTTTATCTATATATATATAAAAAAAAAAAAAAAAAAAAAAAAAAAAAAAAACGGAGATAATCTTTTAGAATTTCCGCCCCCTCTAAAGACTTTTCTTTATGCCATCAAATGAACCAATAAAAACAAAACAGAATCTGATAAAAATTTGCCTCAACAATGACAGATATTTTATTATTATTATTATTATTATTATTATAGGTATTCCTTGTCGTGCATTAATGATAACATCCAGTTGTGTCTTTGTGTTTTCAGGCGCATGTCCGCTGTCCGCATGTGCTCCCCAATCCCCAAACCAAATCCCTCGATTCGATCCTCAAGCTCAATCCAGGCTGTGGCGGCCCCACCATTGTTTGCCTCCTCACACCCACATATTTCCTTTTTCTATGATCTATTTATTTGATTTATTCAGATGGAGAAAATTACCAATATCTCCTTGGTATATAGGTTGCAAGATAAATTATTTACTAATGCTCATCCGTTTGTTTTACGTGATAAAATTATTTTTGAGCTGAAAATATTTTTTGGTGTTTGACTCGTACGAAAAAAATTATAGATGATAAAAAAAGACCGGCGACAAGATTCTAGAGATGGTGGCCGAAATCTGACGGCACTGGTTAGGTTCTGGCACGGCTGGCCAGATTCTGGACAGTTTCATCGAAATCTGGCGAGCTCGATTCTAGCAAACTCTTACCAGTGTTGCCAAAATCCAGCATTGTGCCATATTCTAGTCACTGTTGCCGGCATTCGGCCAACTGGCTAGATTTCGACTCTACTGTGCTAAATTCTGGTCACACTGATCGGATCCCGAAATTCGAGGACCTTCAGCGACAAATTCATGCTATCAACAAACTCCAATGGCTAGCGGTAGTGGATTTCCACAATCATGCGTGAAATAATGAGAAGTTTTAAATTCGGAAAATGATTTACAGTTTTAAAAATCGTAAATCATTTTTCAGAAATTAAAGAGGTTTTTTTCAATCAAACTGAAAATAATTTTCGTTCACCATCAATTTCAACCAAACACCGAAAAATATAAAAAGTATTTTACAAAAAATATTCTATGCCCAAACAAACAAAGTATAAGTTTCGATTTTAAATTAAGAAAATTAAACTTTTTTTTTATTTCCTATTCAAATACACTTGATGACAGCTTCCCTTATCTTTTTCTATATCATGTAAATATTTTTTCTTGAGACTTACTATTTAGAGAATTTGAATCCTCTCAAATCATTAAATATGTAAGACTAAAAAAAATATATATAAATATTTAAGGGTTTTCCAAACAAATAAGAATAGTCAATCATAACAAGATGAGTGAGAAAAGAGTTTGAAAATGACAATACAATTGATCAGCTTGGAAAAATTAGGTGGACACAAGTGTCGGTAGAAACAAATTTTCAGTAGCTGTGCCGACTTTGAATGTTTTGGCCAACTCATTCTCTCTCTCTCTCTCTCTCTCTCTCTCACACACACATGGAGATATGACAACAATGGAGACTGAACAATCATCTCTCTCTCTCTCTCTCTCACACACACACATGGAGATATGACAACAATGGAGACTGAACAATCATCGGTTGTCCAATGCATGTAGAAATTTATGATAAGATTAAGAAAACAAGACGTTGAAAACAAGACAGAGAACACACAAATTTGGGGTGGTTCGGCTTTAGAAGCTTACGAAGATTGAATGACTAATATAATAATTGTGTTATATATGGGTCTATTTATAGAGAAAATATAATAGGTGAGGTGAATTAATAAATATAATCAAATCCCGAAAATTTAATTATGTAATTTTATACATCACACTTTTATTCTACCTTGTGGATGTGGCACTAGCAATTAGCCATTTTCTTTTTTAAAAAAGAAAAAAATAATGGTTGATTCAAGAGTTGATTGCGCAAAGTAAGATAAAAGAGTAGATTGATGTGGTAGTGCCATGAACCCTTAAATTTTTTAATTTTTTAATAGATGTTGATCCAATGGTTTATAAGTACTGTCACATCAGTCTAGTTGTATAAAAGTAGGATGAGAGTTAAGTTTGTAGCATTACTCGGGATAAAAATGTAATGGGTAATTCTAAATATTCAATTTTCATCCTACTCTCATATAATTGGGTTGATATGACAATGTTCATAAGTTCTTAAATTTTTTTCCTTCTTTAATAGAGGTTGATTCAATGGTTTATGGGCACTGTCACATCAACCCAATTGTATGAGAATGGGATGACAGCTTTGTTTGTAGCATTATTCAAATATGATATGTAACATTTCTCAATTTAATTATAGATAGAGATATCTAAGAAAAATACCTATACATCAACACAAAAATATAAAAACAGTAATGTCAAAAATTACATTTTTATCTTATAAGTATCCAACAATGTTGATGTGGCGATTCCAACCGGTCCTTGAACTAGTCATTTTTTTTAAAAAAAAAAAAAAAAGAAAAGAAAAATCAAAGGAATGACTAACAATGCCATATCAACATTTTGGAATAGTTGCAAAATAAAAATGTAGTATATATATAGCGTTTATCCGATTAAAAAAACAAATCGTATAATATTCTAAAAGATAACTGAGAATCATCAATATTCAATACCATTGAGTTTTAGGAGGATCTCACTTGGAGTTTAGGAAAGAAGTTGAAAATATCCAAAAAAAAAAAAAAAAAAGGAAAGAAGTTGAAAGGTATCAAAATTCCAATTAAATGTATTTCACATATACCGGAAACAAAATTGCCAAACGCTAGCTAAATGGACAAAGAAAGAAACAGAAAACAGAACTGCAAAACGCCGTTGCCGGGGATCGAACCCGGGTCACCCGCGTGACAGGCGGGAATACTTACCACTATACTACAACGACCTTGCTGCTTTCCAAGTTTGCCAACGTAAAATAACACTTATTAACAATTTTTCCTTCGGAGAGAATTGCTATTTCTTTTTATAATTTTAAATTTTATTTTGCAGTTCACAAATGTGAGACATGCAGATGTTGCTTTTTTGCAGGGAGCATAATGTGAATATGATGATGTAATTATGTTGATATCACACATTGTTCTTTTTCAAAAAGTTTACAATTAATTATCAACTACCACTTAAATTCTACTGAGACAATCTCTTATTTTTTCCTTAGGAAGAAAAAAAACCCTCTCCCCGTGAGAGAAACCACCACCTCCGTCGTGAGTGCCTAGAAAGGAGGAGGGCCTTCCTCCTCCCCTCCTCCACTATATTTTTCCTTTATGTGTTTCGTGTGCAAGACTATTCCTCAACTCCTCCGCCACCACATGCTCAGCCTCTCTCCTCTGCACTCCACCGCACTTCCTAGTATCTAGCTGTGAAGCTCACATGCCTCTCTGGGTAGTGAGATCTGGATCTCCTAGACCCATATCTACTTTCCATCTCCTCTTCCTTCCTCCGTCGCGCCCCCCTCCCACCACCCCCGATCTCCCCTTAGCATTGCCCTGGCCTCCCCTCTTTCCTAATGCATGGGTTTCACTCACCTCCCCTCTGCCCTCCTCTCGGCCGGAGCTGCAAACAATTATTTTTATTTTATTTTATTTTTAATCTATAAGTTTTTGTATATAATAAACTATATACAATTAATATATATTGACAATTTTTACTATATATATATATTCGAGTCGATCTTTATACGAACAGGTTCACAAGCATCAATCGAGTCGAGACAAATTTATACGAGTTTGTTTCGTTTAATAATCGAACTTGATTTTGTGTTCACAAACAGTTCATTTAATAATCAATTCGAACACGAGTCGAGTTTAGTCAAGCCGATTTCAAGTAAGCTCATAAGTAGCTCAGCTCATTCACACCCCTACTTATATTACTTAACGTGGCAGAGGTAAGTCGGGAATATTATTCCTAGTTTGGGAAGGGTCGTAACAGAAGGCTTGCAAGCACGAATGAGATTAGCTCCATTCTTTGATTTAGTTACCAAAGACTATCGAATCACGTAATTCATATACAAGTGAACAATTAAATTTTGGAGCCATCAGCCACTCTAAAGAATGACTTCCTAATTGAATTAACAGAGTCAGGCTTAAACACATCCATCTATCTTACTTCGGGAGATACAATGTAGGTTTCTTCCAGACAGCCACATTCTAGGACACATTTCTCCCCTTGTCTGGATACAAGTGCAACCATTCAGCCTCTAAGACAAAAAAAAAGGTCTTGAAGTTAGTAAAATTCACCTCTTCAGAATGGAGAATGGACAGTAGTAGATGCAGGTTATCCAAATCATAAAATGGTGTATTTCTTACTAATACAGGTTCATTTGCACTAGTGACAGTGAGATATAATCATCATTTTGATGTGGTTTATCATCAGTTATGTAAAACTAACATGTATATATATATATATATATATATATATATATATATATATATATATATATATTTTTATTTTTTTTTATAAGTAAACTAACATGTATATATATATATATGACAAGCAACCAAAGCTACATTCAAATTTCAAGTGATTCCAATAGTTTTGATATTTGTTAGGGTTTTGTAAGCAGAAGTGGAATATATCATTTGAAAGAAAAGCATGCCAACATTATGAGTTATGAGAGACTTCTACTTCTCATTACTCTTAATAGCACCATGAAATTGTTTTCCAAAGGACCATTCTGGAAGCAACATAGTAACTTAATTATATCCTCTTTTGCCTTTTGTTTTCACCACAAAATGGTATAATGTTCTGCAGCTGAGATGATAGGAGTAGAGGAGGTAGGCATCACCAATTTCTTGACGATTGTGTAGTTGATGTTCATAGGTGTGGTGATGCCAATGTACTTAACAGTGTATTAACAAACATATATTTGTACTTCCCAATTAGTATTGTAGGATATTGCCAATATGTTAACCATGCAGTGCCTAAATAAACAGTATAGCATATAATAGCTATGGATTCTTCACAGCTCTTTTTTCACTCATGTCAAACATCTTTTAAATAGAATAGTTATACCCAAATAATGCACTCACATTTATTTCTTCTGTGAATAGAGTGGATCCTCTGGTCATCAGCTTGAGCCATTATATTTAATTCGACAAAGGTTCTTTAACATTCTGATTATTTGCTTATTCGTATGTTTATCACAGTTAGTTTTAACTGATGTGTTGTTACAGCTTCAATATGCCCACAGACCCCTTCTATCCAATTAACAGCACATAAATTTGCAAGTAAACATTGAAAAGCATAGAAAGTTCCTTTCTTTTTTCTTTTTTATGAGGAAATCTCAGGTAGCACAGAAACTAAAGTTTCTAAGGGGAAAAGTCATATACCTTGTTTTCTGAGCATTTAAGTGATCCGCAGGCAACAGAAAGCATCATTATCCTGCTTCATCTGCACAAATTGCCTCTGATGCTCCACTCGCTGGAGCTGTGATGACAGCTGAAGCAAGTTCATGGTAGGCCCATTTTCACAGGAATGACGATTGTTTGAATTCAAACAATCAGACCCTTGGAACATCCTATCTGTGATTTCAAAGTTAACAGCACCACTACTATCAGATATCAGTATGGGGCCCAGCTGATTCTCTTCTGCAGAATTCATTTCTGATGAAGGGAACTTATTTGACACTCCACTTAAGGAATCCTGTGAGGCTGTTCCTCTGAAGTTCTCAGAGACTCGACTCATGCCGTAATGGGGATGGCTACCTGACATGATCAGGGGACGAGCCATGGGAATTCCAGATGAATGGCTTGAAGACTTCTGTGACTGAGATGACAGAAGAGAGAGAGCACAACCGGAGTCTGAAATTCCTGATAATCCTTGAACAGTTGACGCTGCATCGAAAACATTGAAGTCTTCACTTGCTAACGGGGTGTTCTGGAAAAGAGAACGCGAACTAGAAGTTGGGCATCCTACATTATTTGTGTATTGACTAGTATTATCGCAAAAAGTGCTTCCTGTTGCAGTAATAGCTCCGTTGTCATGAAACGGGGTGAACTGTTTCCCAATATCATGATGGAGGAGGGATTTTGAATGCAGATTCCCATTGGTAACAGGAATTGTTGACAGAGGCCTATAGTCACTCCCATCTTCAACTTTTATAGGCCTGCACCAGTCACCGGTTCCATATTTCTCAGGATGTAAAAGGCCACTAGGGAGATATTCTGGGCAAATAAAGGATGTTGTTGATAAAGAACTTCCCTCATATCTGATACCTGCAAGGCCTTCAGAGTTAAAAACGTTTCAAACATAGTTTTAAGAATACAAAAAGACTACAACAGTACCAATGGGGACTCGGGAATCAGTCCTTACAAGAAATAAATATACAGCATTAATTAAACTAGAAATCCTCATAAGCAGATGAGATGGAACCAAAAGAAGTTAAATGAGGGCCAGAGAAATTTTAGGGAACAAGAGGTGCTGTTGTTATGGAATTTGCTAAATGATTCCAAAGTTTAAAGATACTCTGGAAATTATTCTGCACACTAGAGATGTCCTAAATATTAATTTATCAATGATAAAAGTAGGTAACATAGGATGGTAAGTTTTACCATTTCAGATATTCAGCAAAATTAGAAGAAGGTAACATAAAATTAAACTCTACAGGTTATGATTTGTAGTATTAGCTCCCACAACCTTAAGTGCCCAACAACTAGTTAGTTAATTTATTAGGAATCTGTCATTTAATAAGTAGATTGTATGCCTGAGTATTAAAAGGAATGATGGATTTAAATGGCAAAATCCTTTCGAGAGCAGGAACTCGTTTAACTTGTTATGTATAACTGGAGCAATTTTGTATTATGAACTAGGGAACTGACCCTCCAGAAAGAAATAAAGGAAGAGAAGACCCTGGTGAAGTAACTCTAATAAGCTTGGGTTGCTAGACCAAGGAGACATTTTGTTATTAAGAAGATTTTTAGATTCCAATGCTGAAACAATAGGGTAGTTTGATATTTCATCAGTTTGAGTAAGTCTAGTACCCATTTGAGTTGACAATACAGAAATGGAATTTATGGACGTTCAAGTTCTTTGAAGAAACTAAATCAACTAAATTGTGACCAAGTCTATGCACAAAAAAAAGTGACGAATTAGAGATAGAATGGGGGAGAGCAAAAGCTGGAAGTTCTAAACGCCATCTCCTATTATGAACTTCTGCACTTTATTATAGCAATTATGCAATATTGAAGCAGTCAAAGACCTTAAGTTGGAAAATCCAAAGTTCGATTCATGTGAACAAGTTGTGTTCAATTAAGCATGAGAGGGGGGTGGAGAGAGAGAGAGAGAGTGTGTGTGTTTTTGAGGGATTAAAAATTAGAAAGGATGTTTTATTAATACCATTATATGACTGAATCAATCTCCCGGCCCTTCCAGAGTGAATACCCACTTGAGGCTTTCTGCGACGCTCATTGTGGCCTGCAAGGCGTTTACGGCAGCTACGCTTACCATCATCAAATTCAGCCAGCAAATGAAACCTGAATGGCGTGCATATTATAAAAATAATGAGAATTATTACACTAGAACTGAGTCAAGGTCATGGCTTACAGTATTAAATGTCAACAAAATGTATATATCCAAACCGGGCTATTTTCCAATGGAGTAGGTTTATCTTTTCCAAAAGCATGTCTCGAGTTAAAACATCCAAACCATCAAACAAATGACAACGGCACACATCGAAATTATAGAAACTTAAGAGTTTTAGGATACAATAGCTTAAGACAACATGTCTTTATGGTAACCTAAGAGGTTAGGATGGATAAATTAATATCTTCTGATGGAATAAGGAAACATTAAACAATCAAAGATAATAGAAAAGAAAAATGGTGAAAAACAATGAGGTGCTTCAGTTTTGAAAAATGCAATTGACCCCAAACTAACAAGTGGAGGGGTGAATAGGTGTTTGCAAAAATACAACCCAAATGCCCCATGTTTTGACACATGAATTTGCCAACACACACATAAAAGCTAACAAATTTCAAGAAATCCTGTACTGAGAAACAAAGCACAATATATACAGTCGAACAAACTCTAAGTTCCTCAATGCTCCTTCTGGCTGCCATAAAAGTACATGAAAATTAAGGGAAATGGATTCTCGGGGATCCTTACGTGTTGGGATTGAGTGGCTTTAAAATTTGAAGAGAAGGCTTAATAAAAACATAACTTACCTGCTACACTGCTGACAAAACCTCTGTTCAATGCCATTGACGATAACTTTGGCTGTCTTCGAGTGAATCTCACAAACTTTATGCCTCTTGTGGTAGTCTTTAGAGGCGTTTAGATCCTTGTTACAGCCATAAACTTGGCAGAAGGCATTTTGTGAATAAAGCCCCGATGCTCGCACTCTCTTTGCAGGTCTAGACGACTCGGACGAAGACAAAATGGGAAATCCTTTTGAAATTTTAGAAATATGGGCATCTCTCTGATCAGGAAGCCGCCCCAGCTGCAAATCAATGGAAGAAGAATCCCGGCTGTTTGAGTCCACCACAGAGCTTGAGCGCTTCGAAGTGGAGTCATCTTCTTGACCTGAGAATAACATGTTTTTGCCAAAACTACATGTTCTCAATTCCCAACCCATCAAGGCATTTTTACTTCTCATGAGAGAATTTGCAGGCAATATTGTTTCATCGGATACAAACCCCTTCCCTTCTGAAACGAAGTTCCAAGACTCCATGTCAGGCAACAGAATCACTGTTAAAGACATCGCACACAAACCCACTTCAGTTCATGCACAAAAAGAAAAAGAAACAAAATCTGTGATACACTCTTACCTACAAACCATGTTGAATTCTAATTTTCCATATCCACTAATTTGCATAATAACTAAATATGGGTAATCATTGGACAATCTTGATAAGCACTGTACACAACCCACAAAGCCAACCTCAATACAATGAGATAAACGTCACAAATGTCCCCAACTCTCAATTCCTGAGAAACCAGTTAGATTGAAAGAATGAACCCATTATAGAAAACCAAACCCAGATAACTAAACAGAACAAAAGCTACAAAAATGTCTGAACCCCACCTGAAATTCAATCAGGAAACAGGTAAGAATGCTCAATGCAAAAACTTAATCAGTGGAAACAAGGAACAAATAGATGCAAGAACACACTTCAGACACTGTACGAGAAAGCTATTCAGTCACTGAAAAAAAGGAAAAACTAAAAAGTTACCTAAATGATATGAGAGAGAGAGAGAGAGAGAGAGAGAGAGAGAGAGAGAGGTTTGCTTTACCAACGTACTGTGCAATATTGGTATTGCAGGGTGGGGATGAGACAGGAACACCTCAGTGTGAAAGAGATATTAGTGCATCCCAAACTCCATGGACGAGGTTGTTGCTATTTTAAGAGAGAGTGAGAAGGTGAACTAACATTGAAGAGCTTTTAACATTTCTTTTTGCCCTGTTTAGTGAACAGGGAATCGTATAATTTCCACACTAAATTTCATAGCACTACGATGGGTCTATGACAGGAAAAAGGTGACCTAAATGGCAAAAAAGTGCTTATCTTTCGCTATTTCTTTGCAATTTTAAAATTAAATAGAAACATAATTTTTGGTATTCGATTTTTATGAAAAATCGAATCGCTAAATATTTCTTATATTCTCATATAATTTGATGAGCTACAAAGAAGAAATAGACGAGACGACAAAGAAGAAATGTGTAGGAAGTAAGTGTGTAAAAATAAAAGGCATTCGGAGTGAGATTGAGATCTAGTGCAATTGTCTATTCATATTGCTTACAATTTATATTGTCAATTGTGATAGAGCCTTTGTGAGGCCACCTGTCCGGGCAAGTAGGCTCCATAAGGGACCCTCTCACAATTTCTTGTGTGAGATAACGACAAAAAATGATTTAGGCAAATAAGAAATGTAAAATGCATAGTAAATGTTATTTTATTTAGTCAGTCGAAAAATATATTTTAGGTTAACCAATATTTTTATGCAACATCACGCACTTGAAAATAGAGAATTTTTTTTTTTTTTTAAAAAAAAAAAAACATTTTAAGCCGAAACAAACATAATAGTAAAAAACAATAATTGGCTTTGTTTGATACCACTCTTTTTCTTATATTTTGTTTTCTCTTTTCATAACAATCAAATAATAATAATAATAATAACTTAAAAATTACTTTTTTAATTATCTCCCAAAATAAAACATATATAAAGCATTAAGAAACCTAACCATCTCTTCTTCAAAAAAAAAAAAAAAAAAAAAAAAAAACCTAACCATCTCACGTTAATCTGTTTTTTTTTTTTTTTGTCTTCATATATTATGACGTGACATTAATGTCTTTTTTTTTAATTCAACGAAAAATAAAACAAAAACGCATTAAATGCATAATAAATATTATTTTATTTGGTCAATTGAAAATATTTTTCAAGTTGACTAATATTTTTCCACCACACACTTGAAAATAGATATATTTTTCTTTTTTAAAAATATTTTATGCCTAAACAAACAAAAAAGTAAAATTCAATAAATTGACTTCGCTTGATACACTCTTTTTCTTAATTTTTTGTTTTCTCTTTTTATAACAATCAAAAAAAAAAAAAAACTTAAAAATTACTTTCACTTTTATCTCCCATCAAAGCACTTTTTTAATATATATATATAAAGCATTAACAAACCTAACCTAACCATCTCACGTTAATCTGTTTTATTTTTTTTCTTTAAATATTATGACGTGACATTAATGTTTTTGTTTTGTTTTATTCAACGAAAAATAACGAGATGCTAAAAGGAAGGGAATATTCTCTAATAGACAGAAAACATGAAAAAAAAAAAAAAAAGTATTAATTATTGTAAATAACAGAGTTAATGACCAACCAGATTTACTGTTAACGCACAGTAGAAAAGGCAAGTCTTTATTTATGTTGGGATCTAGAAGACAGGCCCCACCCTAGAATTATAACCCCCAGCCCCCAGCTATATGCTACAAGCCTACACTCAACAGTCCCTATCCTTGTCATTTGCGCGTGTTTCACACTCTCTGTCAATGAGAATGGGGATCACTACGCACGTTATTTATTTACAGTGTTTCCTTTTCTCCTCATGGAAGTAAATGGTTAGCTTACCCACCCATCTTTGACAACTCAGGCACCGAGTGGGGATCACATCTTTGGTTCATGAACATGAAGGGAAGTTTCCCTTTCCACTGTGGCCCCGTTGGAAATTCTTTCTTTTTTTTTTAAGAATTATTTTTTTAATAATTGAATAATAGGATTGATGTGATATAAAGTTATAATAATTTATATAAAAAAATAAAAAATGAATAATTATATTGTTGTGTATTTTTTATTTAAAAGGTAAAAAAAAAAAGTGTTGATGTGAAATAAAAAGTAAAAAAAAAATGATCTTCTCCACTTTTGTATTTTGTGTTTTTTTTTTTTCCAACATTATTCCTTCTTATTTGTGTAATTTTTAATTTTACTTTGATTAAAAAAAAACCCTCCAATTCATATGACTGACTGGGCTTACTTGTATCACAAGTGTATCATGAATTTTGTTCAAAAAAAAATAAAAAAAAAAAAAAAAAAAGTGTATCATGAATTTTGGTCCACTTTATGTTTAGGCGTATGTGTTTTTAAGTAATTAAAAAGATGCAATTGCAAATTTGCAATGATAAAAACGTGTTAAACAAAAAGGCTGTTAAGACACAGACAAAAAATTCAGAAGTCTTCAGTGCCATAGCCTTAGGCCCTTAGCCTTACCGTCGAGCGGTTGCACGGTGTTTTCTATTGTTTGTGGCCATTGCATTTCTGTTCGGACACATCCTCGAACAGGTGCTCTCAAGTCTAGGTGTCGATTTCTTATTAAGTATAACGTGACAAACTAACAAAATTTGTTAATTTGGTGAACGGAAAACGAGTTCAGGGAGTAATTCGTTATTGTAATTTACCACAGGGACCCTCCATAAACTTTTTGTACCACATAAAGTGATTTGTAATTTAGGCCAACCCTATAGACCGATAGTGCAATTATCTCTTAAAAAAAAGAGAAATGCTTGGTTGTACACTCTCATCCCACTCCTATCCCACCCTTGTGTACTTGGACCAATAATGTTAGACATAGTAGAGAGAGTATAGTGGGACCCTACTTTTTTAACAACATTATTGGTCCAAGTACACAAGGGTGGGATAGGAGTGGGATGAGAGTGTACAACCAAGCATTTCTCTTTTTTTACTCTCATCCCACTCCTATCCCACCCTTGTGTACTTGGACCAATAATGTTAGACATAGTAGAGAGAGTATAGTGGGACCCTACTTTTTTAACAACATTATTGGTAGAGTATCACATTTATTACAAAAACATTTATTCCTCATATCGCACAATACTTTTGGTATGAACCAAAAGGCAATCAACTAGGATACTATTTATATTTTGATGAGTTATCTTAAGAGATACGTTAATTAAATCAAAAGTTCTTTACGTATCTGGAAACTCAGATAATTTTATACATAGACTTCTCTTCTTATAACAAATCAGAATATCCTAATCAAAACATATACGTATTCCAAGCTTTCTTTATAAAGAAAATAACATTTTGTTCATATTATCCTCCAAGAAGGATTCTTAGACTAGGATCTTCTCAAGATTCAATGGGCCTCTAGAGCCCATCTCGAACTAGTCTTTAGATCCTTGATGGATGACCAAATACAATACAACTTTGAAAATACTTATGTATTGTTATCTGAAAAATAAACATCAAAGTAATAATTGATTCTAAATTAAATGGCATTCATATAAACCATAAATGATTTAAATATGACAATTTTGGAATTTTCATTCCAACTCCAAACTTTTAAGGTCTATCTTTTCTTTTATTGGTTTTCTAGTTTCCTGGAACCCTTGCAATCCAATTTTATCTTTTACAACATCATTAATATGCAATCATTAATTGTAATTATTTACTTCACCAGCAGTGACTTTAATGCAGGCTAGACAATATGAGTTTGCACAAGATTGTGCCATTCTAGTCTTATAGATTTATTATAATCCTGTTTCCAGTCTTAATATGTGGATTCAGAAATTATAATAACAGGACCAACAAGCAGTACATAAGGATCAAATATTGTAAAAATTGAAAAAAAAAAAAAAAAACAATATTAGGACATATATCAATTTTGCAAACAAATATAATATAAAAACCCAATAAAAAACATATAATATTCAAAATGCAACGACAACCTAATCCTATAGTTAAAAGAACATCATCTGAATGGAGTAGAGCCCACGGCTAAGGCGAGATACCTTTAAATACCTAATTAGGCGAAACAATGTACTCATTATCAACATCCGTAGATATTAACATCTTGTCGCTCACCTTTAGTGTCTAACTTTAAGATAATAGAGCTTTGAAGTGAGATTAATATCTTAAATTAATCAAGTGTATACCATCAATTAGATTTTATGTGATTGTCAAGTAAATCCATGGAAGTGTGGTCGTTCTTAATACATAACCACATCTCCTCTATTCCTAAAGGGAATCTAACATTGTAATCCGCAAAGTAAAAATATCATCCGAAGGGAGCAGGGGCCATGGCCAAGGCTTGGTGCCCTTACTTCATCATTACATGGCCTTTAGAGGTGGCCGAACAACCCCCAGGCCAAACGGAGATGGCTCTTGGGGGTACTTTCGGCCAACCCCAAGGGCTGAACCACCCGCAGACAGACCATGGGAGTGGCTCGAGCCACCCTTTTTTTTTTTTCAATTTTTTTAACTATTATTTTTTTAATTGAATATATGACACGTGGCAGGGTATTATAGGAATATTTCGACAAAATTAGTCTTTTTTGGCACTATTTGGTAGTTTGGGGGTCATAGTACGAGGGTTGGTAGTTTATGGGTTGCTTCAAAAATGACTGGTAGTTTGGAGGCTTAAATGTAGTTTTCCCTATTTTTTAATTTTTATTTTTTAAAAAAAAAAAATTATACATTACCACAATTTTTTATTTTTTACATATTTCTCCGTGTGCGGATTTTAATATATGGTGTCAAACATAGAACTTTAAAGAAATCAAGGCACACATAGAACTTTATTAAAATTTTCAAATATGGTGTCAAACTTTCACATGAATTTATTTTCTCATTTTACTCTTAATTAATGAAATTATCTTGTGTTGATGAATATATAAACATTTTTTTATAGATTTTAATTTTATGAAATATATACTTGTAGTTAATGTGTTGATGAATATATAGACATTTTAAAATATTAATTTTTTTTCGAACAAAAGCTAAATAAATTAACATAAATGAAAAATTACAAGTTACATTTATATGTTATAAAAGATAATTAAATAATGTATAATTGTTCATTTATTTTGTTACTTCCATTATTTAATATTTTTTACAATAAATTTTGTTTCATCTCTTTCTCTTAATCTTTCCCCTCCTAAAGCAAAATTATGGCTCCACCACTAATTATCTAAGTTGTTAAAATTTCCACACAATATTTTTGTAAATAGTAATATATTTAATAACACATGAAATAAGATGTTAATTTAATGATTTTTTTTTTTTAAAAAAAAGTTGTAGTAAATTGCTCATGTAAAGTATTATTTCTAGTATGTATGAATGAATGAGTTAAGTTTGGGTTCATTGAAGTCTTTAGTAAAATTCGAGTTACAAACTTGTGCTTCTACTTGAATTTGATTCGACACATTAACGAAATCTGTTAAGATTTTGATTGAAGTTTATAATAAGAATTTATTTATTTTTATTTTATACCACATAAGGTTCTAAAAATGTTTTAATAGGGTTGAATGCTTCATTGGTATCTGTGATAAGGGTCATAATCAAACAACCGCCTCGATTTCAAAAATGGTACATGTCGTTAATAGAAATACCCACTTGGTACTTCTGTCCAGTTTCAGTCTATTTTATTTTTATTTTTTATGTCCATCCACGTCACTCCTTAAAATGGTGACACCTGTCTCAGTTGTCAAATATTTAAGCTAACTCAAAAGAGAACTGATTCTCGTACAACACTTTTACAACAAGTGTACAACAGCCCTCTCACATGGGATGGGCCCCACAGTGTGTGGAGCCCACCTCATGTGAGAGGCTTGTTGTACACTTGTTGTAAAAGTGATGTATTTCTATCATTTTTCAACTCAGAATATCATCTTGTGTGGTTGTGTATAATAGGTGTGATACATATATTTCTAATGCCACGTAAGATGAAGAAAATAATAAAAGAAATTACGTAACCTTTTAGCTGTGGGGGTGATTGGCCAAAATGGCCACCCCCATTTTGGCCAAAGGGGTGGCTCTTTGGCCACCCCCGACTTGCAAAATGGGGGTGGCTGAAACCACCCCCCGTTTGGCTTAGGGGTGGGTTCGACCACCCCATATCAGTAAGTCTGGGGGTGGTTCGGGCTAATTCTCCCAATTGTTTTTCTTTTGGCCTTTTGGGGATGACCGAACCCACCTCCAGGTCAAACAAAGGTGGCTCAAGACTCCTGGGGGTGGTTTCAGCAACCCTCATTTTACATGTTAGGGGTGACCCACCACCCCGAAGGGCCTTGGCCAAGATGGGGATGACTAGCCACCACCAATTTTGTATCATTTTTGTAAAATGATACACAGTCACGTATGATGATATTTGGTTTTAAAAAAAGTTTTTATAGTTTGTTTTCTTCATTCTGCGTGGCATAAGTATCAACTGTGATACACATTCATGTATGATGATATTCTGAGTTGGCTTAAATATCTGACAATTGGGACACGTGTCCGCTTGTGATAATTTTTAAACTAAGGCCGCTGCTTATTTATGACCTTTACCACGTGTACCAATAACATATTTAACCCAAAAATTTATTACAAATTAAGATAATAACGTAGACTGATTTGCTTCCTTTCCTCGATACACGCGCACTACAATGGCAAATAAAATTCGTTTGAACTTTGAACTTTGAACTTTCAACGTAACGTGTTAGTCGTTATGAAGATGACAGAAGAACATGGGACAGTGCGGGTGAGTGCCACGTGGAAATGTCCTCGTCATTGAAGAGGGGAGGAGAAAAAAGTGAATAATAAATAGCGCGTGGCCACGTGCCCTAGTTCTGGGGAGAAGTCGAGAAGGAGGTGAGCGCATGATGACAAACCTACTGCAACAACTATGTGAGTCATCATCATGATGCCAGCACGAAAGCTCCATTCTAACCAAAACTTATTGGACACCACCAGCTCTACCCAACCCACTCTCTTAGAGTTTCATCTGGTCCCCCAACTCTTCTTATATGAGAGTATATTATTAACTCACAAAATTTTATGAAAGTCTTTTTCTTTTTTTTTCTTTTTTTTTTTAACAAAGAATTCTTTCAAATGTATGGTCATTTTCTTGTACACATATTCCTATGGAACAAAATTCGGACACGTGTAAAACACTTTTTCCACACAGATCGAATAAGATGATTCTAAAAAATTATTTGTACCCAAAAAAAACTTTAGACTTGATGGGAAGGATCAAGATTGTCTCAAATATTTTGTTCGAATTTGAGAGAATTCGAATAGGTGATTGTGAAAGACAACTTATGGAACCCACCTGACTGGATAAGTAGTTGGACAATCCAATTTTTAGTTGGTTAAGTGAAATCTCATAAATTGTCTCTCACAAATATTTATTTAAATTCTCTCAAATTTAAATAAATAATTTGAAAGCGACCAGCAAGAGGACCAACTCATTTTTGTGAGGTTTTGAATAAAGGTTTTAACCAAAAGCAATAATTACCTTGAATATGACAATTTTGCATTAATGTTATCAAATTTTGTGTCCTATCTGTAGAAACTTTAGCTCGATTTTTTTTCAAGTTTTATCAATTTTTTTTTTTTTTTTTTTTTTTTTTTTTTTTTTTTTTTTATGTTCCGTATATTATTTCTTTTGCTTAGAATAATTTGAGCAACAAGAGCTATTTTAACTAGCTCAAAATACACTTTTTTTTTTTTTTAAATAGTTATTAATTTTTTAATTTTTTAATTTTTTATTTCTCTCTCTCTCTAACTCTGGCTTGCATACACCCCCCCCCCCCCCCCCCCCCAATGATTTTTCTTCTCGCCCAAATCCAGATTTTCCGTTCGTCTCCAGCGATTCCATGGCCACCAAGCCGAGCACAAAGCTTGGCGAACAGGAAGATGTAACATAATTTCGAACCGCACAATCTAAAAAACATCACGGAACCACACAACGCCCGAATCCGATATAATCAGACCACAAATCAAATTGAAAACCAATACATCTGCTCGCAACTCTCATCAATTGGCATTTCCTAAAATCACAAAAACCAAATCGACGCAAATCACAGCTCCACACACACAGCCGTTCTTTGCGTATTTGTAGCGTCGGATTTGGTAGGTAAGTCAAAGTCGCTGCTCCAGAACAGAGGGTTGTCCCGCTTATTTAAGAACTTGGAGATCTCAGCGTGGTTGTGGTTGTGGTTCTCCTTCAGAAAGTGCTCACGATCCGTGATCTTTGAATGGGGGCGGCTTTCTTTTGTCGGATCGCTCGGCTTTCTTTTGTCCGATCACTTTTTTTTTTCTTTTTCTTTTTCTGTAAAGTGTGTGATGGTCCATGGAGGCGGTGGCTCCGAGTAATTTTACATTAAAAATAAAATTTGGTTAAAATCATCATTTTGATCGATTACACGCTCAATAACAATTTTAAAAATTATTTTATTTTTTAATAGACATTTAATGTACACGTAAAATTACAAACCACTTAGGACCGAAAAATTTTAGAGATAAAAATTTAGTTTTGAGGGATATTCCAGGAAAAAAAAAAAGTTTAAATTTTAGGAATAATTTTAAAATTTTGGGAAAAGATTAGCTTCCAAAGCAACACAGTTTTGTCCCTGCTGCCCCTGCCATTATTCTGCGTGATTTCATAACAAGATGCATGGGAAGTGTTTGAGAAAATGGTGGAATTGGGGTTGGAATTCAGTGAATGTAAAAAGATGTGATGCAATTGCAGTTAGTGAAGGGCTACACTTTTCAATTTTTTTTTTTAAATGATGTGTCATAATTTTATGCAAGTTATTATTTTAAAAAATGTGTTACTATCTCATAGGATTTTGACACATCATTTGTAAAGCAAATTTGGAAGAAAATTTTTGAGAGAGTGTAAAATTTTTCTTGCAATTGGTGTTTGTCCGAAGGAGAGAGAAGGGAGCGTTAAGGGAGAGGGAGAGATACGGGAGAGAGAAAAGATTATTTTATTTTATTTTTTTTTAAAAAAAAACAGCTCAATGTACTACTATAGACTTTCATATATAAAAGTTCATTGTAGCGCAAAAAATTTATATTAAAGCATTTGTTGGAGGAGCAAAATGGCTATGAGCCATTTAGAGCATATGCCCAAGATGCTAGTCTTGTGTTGGTTTAGGCTATCTTTCTCTCCAAGATTAATCATACTCTTGACATTCATTTAATATACTTATTTCACATTGATTAACGTAATATGTTTTTAAATAATTGATTAAATGATAAAATTTACTTCTTCCTATTAGCTTGAGCTTTTAGGATAAGCGGTGGTTTAACATGGTTTCATATCTAAAGGTCACGAGTTTGAATATTTTCTTAGTTTACCCCCAATTTTAATTAAATATTTCACATGTTGGGCTTACCTATTAAAATGGAGTTTGAACCCACACATGATGGAGAATGTTAAAATATTTATTAAATAATTAAATTCACTTATTCTTATCGGCTTAAGCTTTTGAGATAAGTAGTAGTTTAATAATTTTAAATGGTGTTCAACCTCAATCACTTCAAACAAAAAACAAAATTACTTAAAACATGTCACATAAGTAAATATAAAATGAGTGTAATAAATGAATGTAAAAAATAATATTATATTATTTCTCCAATTATTTCAAATGCTTTGAGATTGTTTTCCTATGCACAAGATTGTCCATAGTCAAAGTCAGGGTGTGTTTGGTAAGTGATTGTGTTGTGAAATATTTGTTTGAATGGTAGTAAGAAGTGATTGATGTGACAAAAATTTGAGAATGTTTTATAGAAAAGTGAAAAAGTTTTGTTTTGTAGTGAATTTTTTTTATTTGAATAATAATAAAAAATTATTGGTGTGATATAAAAAGTGTAAAAAAGTTAAAATATTTTTTATTTGATTTTTTTGAGAGAATTGAAAAGAAAAAGTGAAAGAGTTGGGATGGTTTGTCAAACAAGCCTGGAAAAATTCATAGGAAAAGGTGATTAGAATTGCAAGTACAAATTAGAATTGTCGTCATTCACTATTCTCTAAGATAGAATGAAGCTACCAAACCCTCGTCATTATGCTCTTCTTTTTGTCTTCCTGTCTACACCTTTCATTCACAAGGATTTCCATCCACACCCAAAGAGAGAGAAATCCAATTTTAAATTGAGATTTGATTGTTGTATTACAATCCCACAACATGGGTACAACAACCCATCACATGAGGGTGAGTCCAGCTTTTAAATGTATATAACAACATCAATTTATTTCATTTTAGATATTAATTGAAGAGAGTGAGTCGTAAAACTTACTCATTAATAAGAAAATTTAGTTTGTAAAATTTTTAGTATTGGATAGGAAGTTTAATTAAAATAAGAGATTTCCTACTTCCATTCGTCCCATTTGCTGCCTTCCTCAGATGCTACCAGTTTGTTATTTGGACAGAAATTTCCTACAACCTATATATAAGATTAACATATGTCCATTGACATGTGAGAAACACATATTTTTTTTATTAATGCTATTAATGCAAGAAGCACATGTTATTTAAATAATATGTACTTCTCACATGCCAAGAGACACATGTTAATCTTATATGTGGGCTGTAGGAAATTTTCAACAAACTGGTTTATAGGAAATTTCTGTCTTTCTTATTTTCTGTATTTTCTTAGTGTTCCTTGTAGTTGTTACTCGACGGGTGTTTGGGTAGGGTTAAAGGATATTTCGAAGATCATGTCCATATTTGAGTCTCCTGTTTAGGTGGTTCAAATAGGATTGAAGGGTTTCACGACGATCATGCCTCTATCTACGCCTTGTTTAATCTCCTTTATTAGCGGCCTCATTTTTTGTGTGTTCGTGGCAGGAATCAATAAGGTCGCGCCATTCATTTGATGCATTCCATTTTTAATTTCTGTTTTTTAAGGTGCTTCTTGTTAGGTTGCCGATACCTAGTTTATTTTTCTTGTGTTATGTACTTGAATTTTTTATTTTTAAGGAAAACAATAGAAAAAAGAGGCTGGAAGAAAGGGGTGGCCCTAATTTTCGCAGCGCTTTGTGTAGTTTGACATTCGCTCATCTTTGATCTGATCTCACCCTTCTTCTTGGCCATGACGTGTGTGTGTATATGTGTGTGTATATATATATATATCCGATGCTTAAGTTAGTCTCTAAGAGAACAGTATGCTCAATATACAAGAATCAGTCTTTTGTTTATACCTGGTATAAAAGCCTATTTATAGGCTACGAGGTAGAGATAAATTTGAATTAGATCTTCTGGTCCAACTTGACCTAGGAGTGCTGTTAGGGCCTGATTTGGATTTGGATTTGGATTTCTTATTAGACCAGGATTGAGATTCTTTCCCCATTTGTCTAGGAGGGAGATTCAGTCTCGGATCTTCAAGGATTATATTTGGATCGGGAGTCCTATCTCAATTCAACTAGGGGTAGGGATGTTGACTAGATTCTTTAAGAAGTCATAATTGAGACTGGATTGTGACTCCTACCCTAATTCGACTTGGAATAGGAGTCTAATCCGGATTTCATGGGATGAGATCTAGTCTCAAAATTTTGGGGGTTGAGACCTAATCATATCCTGCTGTGGATCAAGAAGCGAACATCCTTTATATCTTCTGTAATTAGACCAATACCTAATTTTTCGGGATGTGCTTGTCTCAAGCCTTGGCTGGAGAAGTTGAATCTTGGTTCCGGGACGTACGTGTCCATTCCTAGGACTCCATCTGGATGAGTCTCCTGTCATTTATCCATGAAAATAACATTTTCCAGGGACGACTAGTTTGGGTGCCTATCTCCCAGGATAGGCTTATCCGAGAGTCTTGCTATCTTGACTTGAGGCCCACAATTCTCTATGGGTCGGTGCCGGCGTTGAGTCCCGATCCTTTTCAGATGAGCCAATGAGAGTGGGATTATTCCCAACACTTACCATTTGTTTCTTCCCTTTTTTGGTAACCATCTTGAAATTTGATTTTTTTTTTTTTAAATTTTTCCTTCTCTTGTAGCACATGCATGGCCAGCATGGGTGTCGGCTAGGGTAAGTCAAGTTAGGGTTTCAGTTGAAAAAAAAAAAATTGTCTTGTGGATATTCGATCATTTTCCCATCTATTATTACTACCTTGCTTAATTAATCCATTAATCTAACCATTAATTCATTCGATGTACAGTCTTACAATTTAATTATTCATCTCATTCATAAATTATGCAGTGAGCCATTCTCTAACATATAATCATACTAGATCAAGCATGCACATACAATAAGCCCATCTCTATGGGCTAGGCTTATATTTTACCCTAGTGTAGAATCGGGGTTGTTAGATTAGTAGTGCCATAAAATTTTTTAAAATAATTTTTTTCACATTTTTAATTATTAATATTGTTGAAACAAACTTTTAGACAGTCGAACCAGAGATAGGGCTCCCGTAAATTAAGAAAAATGGTCATCTGAAATCGCTAATCGTTGGAAGACCGGAGACACTTTAACGCTTAAACCGGTAATTTGTGTGAGAGGAAAAAACTGAATGGAGAGAGTGTTGTGAGAGAGAGTAATGATCATGTACATGATTTTGGGGATGT
This sequence comes from Alnus rubra, assembly GCA_028654335.1. NCBI lineage: Eukaryota > Viridiplantae > Streptophyta > Magnoliopsida > Fagales > Betulaceae > Alnus > Alnus rubra. The sequence continues at coordinate 1,558,255 of JAJPGS010001816.1, forward strand.
GTACCCTAGTATATGATGCCTAGATGTGTGCCACATGGCGGGCTTACAACCCTACATTCATTGGCTATGGAGTGTGGTGCTTGAGTGGGCCTTGGGCATTCTTACTCTTACTGTACCAACAAATACCCCACATTTCCATTGTCGTTCTGTCCAGCCAGTCAAGCGTTTGGAATCTTGTATTTACTTGCAGTTATGTTTGCCTTTGGCCTTCAATGCGAAGGGCGCAGCGTCGACCATCAAGTGCCTAGTTGAAACTGCAGATGTTGGGGTAACAATTAAGTGCATGGCATAGGTCTTAGCCCTTGAGCTCGTGGCCTATAAGAACTTGTCGAGTCGTTGCTGGTAAAGTTGTCGAACCATTATTCCTTTCGCCCGAGACAAAGTCTCCGGCTAGGTGTGCGGGACGAGGCTGCACCTTGAGGTGAGTGGGGGAAGGCCATGTCTCTGGTGTCTTGAGTTCGATCAGCTTGAGACCTAAAAACTAAAACGGCACACTTAATCTAGCCAAAAGTCCTCAATAGTGGAGATTAAAGCTTGTAAGATAATATTCAATAGGTAACTCTATAATTTGACCAATGATCCTTGAAAAAAAAAAGAAAAGAAAAGAAAAAAAAGAAAAAAGAAATAACAAGAAGAAGAAAATCAAAGCACTAAAAATTCTTGATAATGGACAATATTCCTCAACTGTCTTTTATCTTGCTCAATAAAAACATTTAGATCAATACTCACGTTATCCCCCGTCTCATCATCAAATTGATCCGCATCAATATTGTTGTCATCATTGGTGGAATCATCAACAAAAGTATCCATCATCATCATCGCTTGATCAATCGATTTCGTACTCTTCATTTTTCCTATATATATAACGGTGATCTCTTGGATTTTCTCACCATTTCATATCACAAAATAAGTTTACTTTGCCAATATACTTCATCTTCTACACTATTTCTGACAACTCAGTCACCGGAATTAGAGTCAAACACCAGTGAATCGTGTGAACCAAGTTTCACATAAGAAAAACTAACCGAGACATATTACATGTACGTCTTCGTACATCTTTTTTTTTTCTTCTAAATTAACGTATCATTGAATATGTAAGATCTACATGTGAATCGTATAAATCTAATGGTTAATTAGTAATTAACCGTGGCCATTGCTCATTGATGACTTATTTATGAGTTAATTATTAATTAATTCCTTCATTTTCTTAGATGAGTTATCAATTTTCTTTATTTTAGTACCAGTGAGTTATCTAGGGTTTAAGTTTGTAGCCCATGTAAAAGTTAAAACTGAACCACGTTATTTCATTATTCAAAAAGAGATTTTTTTTTTTAATTTATTCCGTTATATCACAAATATATTTCTTAAAAATAAGTAATTATTTTCTTGGATTGGGGAAACAGAAAAGAAGAAACGACAACGTACTTCAGCGAAGGTGGAGTCATGTTAGCAAAAGATATATGCGATGCCGACATCAATCTGGTAAAAAGTCAACTTTAGGTTAAAAAAGGGTCCATTGAAATACATATAACACGTCCTCGCCAACTCAATTTTTTTTTTTTTTTTTTTTTTTTTTTTTTTTTTTTTAAGAAGAATTTTACTTAAAGGTACCGAACTTTCATCATTTTTTAAAGAAGATAGCTGAACTTCAAACTGTCTCAATTAATTAGGTTATCCATTTTCGGAAAGTCTCAATTAGAGGTCCTCTGTTAGGATTTTTCGTTTAATCTTATCAAAATTTTCAAAATACCCGTGTTTTTTTTTTTTTTTTGGAAAAGAAGTTCATAATTTTTTTTAAAGATTTAGGCATGAGTATTTTTGTAAATTCCGTTAAATTCTAACCAACACCTAAATCCTAACAATTTTTAATTTTTTTTACAAAATAGGGGTATTTTAAGAATTTTGATAAAATTTAACGGAAATGGAGGACTCCTAATTGAGACTTTTCGAAAAATAGATACCTTAAATTGAGATGGTTTGAAGTTTATATATCTTCTTTAAAAAATAGTAAAAGTTCGATAACCTTAAGTGGAGTTATCGTTTCTTATTTTTGCCCTTTCCTATTTTTAATTTCTTATTCAATTAAGAAATAATTTAGTTTGAGCTTCAGACTATGTAATCAATCTAAGTCACACTTTTTTTTTTTGGGTAAAAAATTGAAGATGGGGTTTGAAAGAGGGTGGCATTCGTGTTCGTATGATATGTCCGAACTTGTATGATAGGTCCGAACTTGTCGAGACATGAATATAAAATTGTATAAGTTAATCATAATCAAACTCATTTAATTAAATTTATCAAATCTTTTAATTCTAATATGTTAATTTCGTGTTGAATTCGTTTCAAGTTTGTAGGTCGTATAAAAATTATTACCATAACTCAACCCATTTAATCACACATATCAAACCCTTTAATCATTACCCATTAATTTAACGGATCGTGTCCTAATTTTGAAGTGCGAAGAGGGAGCAAGAGAGGTGGATGCCACTGGCCATGAAGCCCAGTTGCAGATCCCCATACAACTGACAGCTCCACTACCTTTTGAGTTTTGAGTGAGTGAAATGAATGCCCCCAATACGCCTCCTCAAGCAATTGTCCCTCTCAAGAATGTAACTGAACCTCATGAGTACGTGTGGAAATCAAAGAAAGGGATGAGATATGGATGGTTCGGGTAAGAGCTATTCAACAAAATTGGACCCACACCCAAAGATAGCTCACCCATTTTGGCTCTCAGTTGTCCCAATTGTCTTTCTTTCAATTATGGCCATGACATGAATCAGAAGAAAGAACAATTGTATGGAAATTACACCCACAAGCACCAAGCACCATTAAGTGTATATAGCTGCTTAAGACACAATGTAGGCACACTATTTAACTAGTTAATGGTAAATGCAAGCTGAGAGAACCAACATTTGAACAATTCAGCCTCTCCGACTTCGTCTGGCAAAACTTTTTAGAGTTTGATTTTTGCTTTTAAATTGTGATGTGACATAATAGTAAAAGTAATTTTAATTTTTTTGTTAATAATTTTGTAGTTAAGTGTTGTGAAACGAGTCGAGCTGTAGCTTTCTATGCCTCATAGAAAGGCATAAAGTGTTCCTAAACCTACAACAGGTGTCAGGTGAACTAAAATTAGGTTAGTGGAGTGTTAGTTAGGTTGTAGGAGTTAGAATATAAATTAAGTGATTAAATTATTAAATTAATCTTTTTTTTATTAACTTAAGATTTTGGAATAAGTGGTAAATATCAAATGTCTTGAGTTCAAATTATGTCTCAGCTATTTATATTTTATTTCAATTAAATATTTCACGTGTTAAGCTTTACCGATTAAGAGAGAGTTTGAGCTCACACGTGAAGGCGAGCGTTAGAATATAAATTAAATTAATAAATTAATATAAATTATATTAATAAATTAATCTCTTCTTATCACTTTAAACTTTTTAAATAAGTGGTAATTTAAAAATAAGTACACCTCCCTTTGTCTTAAAGAGTTTCCCTCTTGTAATTAGACAAACCATTGTGGTTCCACAAAAGCCTTGCACACATGGGCAGGCACATAAATTTGAAATTCCTAATGGAGGAGGCCTTTCTGGAAAGCTTAGCCCAAACTGAACTGATATTAACCCTACCATGGCCCACCAGCCCAACCAATTTTCTGAATTGAGTGCTTCTTTTTCTTTTATCTTTTTTTTTTTTCGTCAACTAAAACTACACAATACTACGAAATTTTCCGGATTGAGCCAATTAAATTATAACGAACAAAGAGCAAGGGAAAAAGGAAAATATAGAATAAAAAAGAAATATCGATTGTGGATTGCGTTCAAGATTAATAAATTTTAATGAGAAATAGTATTTAGTAACTATTGTATGACTTTTACCTTCCTCGGTAATAACTTAGACAAATCCAATTATTTGTCTAAATTATTAGGGGAGTAGCTCAAAAAACGGGATAGTTATCTCCCTAAAAAATAACTCAGACAAATTCGGTTATTTTTTTAAGTTATTGGGAGCAGCTTAGTATTGAACATAACACAAAATTGAAGTCAAAAGGTCATTACATTGACAAAATGGCTAGATTACATAATGCCAAGAGTTTCAAAACTTTTCGAAAATTCAAAAACAAAAATTACAAAAGTGGACTCCCGGATGAATCTCCATCCTTGGTTACACATCTTTACTCCCGGTTGCGATCTCGGACGGATGCTCGGGTTCCGCTATGTTCGATGCATGCTCGGACTTGGTGTCCGGAACAATATTAGTTCCACCATGAGGTTTCAGAGCGTCCCTACTCCAATCTGGGACATTCGAAAAATATGGAACTTGTTGAGATAGTTTTCGGTAGGTGACGTATCAATCAGGAATTTGTCCGGAACGGTCCTACTTCTCCTGCAAAAAAGGGGCTGGGTCGGGGGATTTCGACAATCCCGCTCCGATGCTTAAATGAGAGTGTTGTTTTTGAGAATAAACGTACAGAGTAATAGCAAGGATTAATCAACCTACCTCAGTATCTGATGGGTCTCTGATATTTATAGAGTTGTTAGGGGCAGTTAATTGATTCCCTGCATGTGAGGGAACAGGCGGTTGATGAAGACGTGGCATCGGGCGCACGAACATTTCGGGTTCATGGCCGCTTATCCCGGGTGCACGATCCTTGATGGATGACATGCTATCGATGAGGCTCCGGACGCACGATCTAGTCTGGTGCCGTGCATCGTGTCCCTTAGGTTCCGGATACATCCGAGATATACGCAGATGTGAGCTTCAACTTGTATCTGGGTCGGCAATTTGGACCAGTTGATCCGACTTGGGCCCAAGTGATATTAAAGGGCTCGGTTGGACCCAATGGGCCTCGCAATCCCGAGAAGGTCGGTATTTTCCCCAACTGCTACCCCCCAATTCTCTTTATGCGAAATTTGTGCTTAAGAGAATTTAGGAACAATCAACCGATTTTTATGGATCGGAAGCATACTTCCGTGAACAATAGGTAGATCATTTTGTCGACTTCTACGCTGATACGGTGGCCTGGTTGGATGTCAATATTGTTTCGGTTGCTTTAATTTGCCCGAGACCCTCCTCGCATAAAAATCCCGCTCTTTTTTTTTTTTTTTTTTTTTTTGGAAATTTAAATTTCAAATTCTCTTTTATCGATAACCGCGAGCCTCGAAGTTCGTCGGCATGCGCGTGCAGCGCATTAAATGCGATTGGACGCCAGTTCGTCTTTTGAGGCGTGCTGCGGCTGTCAGGCGTGCAACTGAGATTCTTCGACTGCCAGTTTCGAGGGAGGTAATTTAAGCGAGACGCTTCGACTACCGGTGACTTAAAATCGGCTAACCCAGGTTACCTACTACTATAAATATCCTTTCCATATTCCGCCCATTTTCACCTTGAATTTTCTTCAGCCTTCCGATCTTCTCTCGACCTCATCCTAAATTATTCCACTCGTCATTCACTCAGTTTCTTTTACCAAATGTCTAACTTGGAAGACTTTGAAGCAGTCGACGTCCTGGAGCTTGAAGAGGAAGATGCTCTATCCGACGATGAGGTGATGCCCGAACTAGGTGAAAATCCGGTTCAGGGAGGGATCATCAACCGGCCTCTTGTGCCCCTCGATCGTCGAGGGGCTTCGAGGATTCGTATTGGAGACGAGTTCCGTCTCTGGAATAACTATGACATTCTTCCACCAGTTCTTCTCCACTTCCAGAATCCAGTCACCCTGGAGATCCAAAGGGGTGACATAGTTATTTACGAGCGGATGCTCACAGCCGGGCTTCGTCTTCCCTTTCCCGACATAACTCGGGAGCTGGTGTTGTACCTCGGGGTTTCCTCGAGTCAAATCGCGCCGAATGCGTGGAGATACCTCTTCGCATCTTTCATCTTATGGCGTACAGTGCTGGAGGCTCGGATGACGATTTCGGAGTTTTTCAATATATATAGAGTCAACTATAAGAGGGAAGGTGTTGTTGAGTTCACCGTCCGGGAGAACCCAATTTTCATTTTTCTCTCCCAGAGTTACTCAAACAACCGGGGGTGGAGATCTGAATTCTTTAGGGTCTCGGGTGAATGGGAGTCGGCTACACCCCTGGCGGAGGACCAAAGGATGTCCAGGGAGTGGAGACCAATCCAAATTGACCTAAGGGAACCACCGGCCCTGAATGAAACTGGGAGGAGGAGGGTTGCCACGATGTTTACCTTCTCCCAAATGCCGGTCAACATCTTGAAGATTGACTATGACAACATTGTTACCGATGAGAACATGCGAAAAGTTCTCAAATATCAAATTCCCACCGGCAAGGTTTGGTACGACCGGAAGGGAAAAACAATGGTGAGGAAATCCGGGAGCGAGGCTGCTCCTACCCCCTGAGTTAATGTCCCGGTGTCTTGTTCCGAGCCAAAGAGGAGTGCTAAGCCAAAAACAGACTCCCCCAAATTGAAGGTCGGGAAGCAGACCATTATTTCGGGAGCAGGTGACCGCACCCCTATCGTCTCTGCCCATTAAACCGGAGGTTCAGGAAAGGAGCTTCCTACTACTTCTGCCCCGGCTGCCCCACCGGAATCCGCCACGCTTGTAAAGGATATGGCGGAAACATCTGAGAAAGAAGTCCCCACTGCTTCATTCGAGGAACGCCCGGCCGGAGCCGACAGTGCCCCCGACTCCAACGTGATTGAAATCGAAGACGAACCTGAAGAGCCGGAGGGGGAGGTTCCTTCGGTTCAAAAAGCGACCAAACGTAAAGGAAAGGAGAAAGTGCAATGGTCCACAAAGAGGACTCGCTTTGCCTCGGATCCTCGGGAGTATGCGCTGACTCGGGCCAATGAAGCCGAGCTTGTTTTTGGTCGCCCGCGCTTTGTTTTGCCAACAGCGCCGGTTACAAAGGAGATCCCGGCAATGTCTTCCCTTCCGGACTATGATACTTTAGCTGTGCCGCCTACCGGAGAGCCTGCGGATCGATCACCCATTGCCGAGGCCGAAGCTTGCTCGGAATCTGGTGCGGGCTTGATACTTGGGGATCAAATGCTAGTGCAACCCGAAACCTTGCTGAGTCCCAGAAATGCCATGGGAACCCAGGATCATATGGAAACCGAGACCGTGATGACTTGACATCCGGGCCATCTGTTTCGGACTGTACTCCCGGGAATGAAGATATCGTAGAAGTTGAGGCTGGTGACGAAGTTGTCTCTCCAGGCAGTTCGAACTTGTAATTTTTTTTTTTTTTTTTTTAAATCTTAAATTTTGCTGCCGGGCTGGCATGTACATAGAATTATCATTTTGTATTTAAGAGAATTATTTTGATTTGAATGTGTTTTGCTTGTGTTTCGAGGCGGTTGTGTTTCAAACCGAGGAACGCAACATTTGATTTGATTTGAGCTGGTCCGAGTCACCCCCCAATGACTTGGACAAATTTTGGATTTGTCCGAGTTATTGCCGTGAAGTATGACCGGTGAGGGGGTTCTGAGACGATTATATTTCAAACCGAGGAACACAACATTTGATTTGATTTGAGCTGGTTTGATTTTTTATTTGAGCTGGTCCGAGTCACCCCCCAATGACTTGGACAAACTTTGGATTTGTCCGAGTTACTACCGAGGAGTATGACCGGTGAGTGGGTTCCGAGACGGTTGTATTTCAAACCGAGGAACACAACATTTGATTTGATTTGAGCTGGTTTGATTTTTGATTTGAGCTGGTCCGAGTCACCCCCCAATGACTTGGACACATTTTGGATTTGTCCGAGTTACTACCGAGGAGTATGACCAGTGAGTGGGTTCCGAGAAGTTGTATTTCAAACCGAGGAACACAACATTTGATTTGATTTGAGCTGGTTTGACTTTTGATTTGATCTGAGAAATAAGTTGGATGAAATTTGAGCTGTACAAACTCTAAATTTGAACTTACTGAAATCATGTGGTTACATGTGATTCACATAAAGTACTTCTTCAAATGCTCGACATTCCATGCTCTCGGTAGTACCCTGCCGGCTGTATCAATCAAATGATATGCTCCCTTGTCGTGACATTGTATCACTTTGTATGGGCCTTCCCATTGGGGTCTGAGTTTTCCTTCAGTTGGATCTTTGGTTATCGGGCTTACTTTCCTCAAGACCCAATCCCTGAGTTTGAACTTTCGAGGATTTACAGTCTTATTGAAATAACGGGCGGCTCGGTCTTGGTATGTGGCCCATGTGACCTGTGCTTCATCTCTTCTTTCTTGTAGCAAATCCAGATTGAGCTTGATTCCCTCATCATTTAATCCTGGATTGTAGTGTGACACTCGGAAGCTTGGTGATCCAACTTCAGCGGGGATGACTGCTTCGGAACCGTATGCTAAAGAAAAAGGAGTAGCACCTGTGGGAGTTCGAGTTGTGGTATGATAGGCCCAAAGCACCTCGGGAACATACTCGGCCCAAGATCCCTTCTTCTTGTCGAGTTTCTTCTTTAGTGTTTTAAGGAGTGTTTTGTTGGTGGCTTCTACTTGTCCATTCGCCAGTGCATGAATCAGAGTGGAATAGTAATTTCGAACTCGAAGTTCCGCACACCACTTGCGAAACGGTCCGCAATGAAACTGCTTTCCGTTATCGGTGACAAAGGCATGGGGAATGCCGAAACGACATACGACCGAGCTCCAAAGAAATTTTATCACGTTGGCAGTGGTGATGGTAGTGAACGCCTCGGCTTCGGCCCACTTCGTGAAATAGTCTACTGCGACAAGAAGGAATTTCTGTCCTCCTTTTCCCGGTGGCATTGGTCCGACTATGTCAACCCCCCATTTCACGAATGGCCAGGGCGAGCTGATCGGATTGAGTTTTTCAGGGGGGTTTTTCATCACCTGAGCTAACCTTTGACACTTGTCGCATTGTTGAACTAGCTTGACCGAGTCCTTGTTCATTGTTGGCCAGTAATACCCGGCTCTCATTGCTTTGTGTGCTAGCATCCGAGAGCCTGAATGGTTCCCGCAAACTCCTTCATGTATTTCCTTCAGCACATACTCTGCCTCTGAGTTAGTGAGACACTTGAGAAGCGGCTCGGTGTACCCTCTTCGGTAAAGTACTCCTCCAATAAGCACATACCGAGCTGAGTGCATTTTTACCTTACGAGACAACAGTTTGTCCCTGGGTAAAGATCCGTCTCGGAGGTATTGAATTACATCAGTTGCCCATTCTGGGTCGGTCGATCCTTCTTCGGTTTCCATCACGTCTAAATTAGGAGTAATTGATGGTTCGGATTGTATCACCACCCCGTAGGCTAATGTTTTGACATCAGGTCCGGTACCCAAGCCCATCTTGGAGAGGGCGTCTGCCTGGACATTTTCCTCCCGAGGAATTTTTGTCATGGCGGTCCTTTCGAAGTTAGACTGATGTTTGCGTACTTGGTTGAGGTACTGGATCATTTTTTCTCCTTGGACCTCGGCAACTCCCTGTACATGGCTTACTACTACCTGTGAATCGCTTCAGATTTCTACGTTCTTTGCTCCCATTTCCCGAGCTATAGAGAGCCCGGCCAATACGGCCTCGTATTCTGCTTCATTGTTAGTAGTAACGAAATCTAATTTCATCGCATACTGAAATTTCTCTCCATCCAGGCTTACTAGAGCAACACCGACTCCACTTTTCCGGTTGGCTGAGGAACCGTTGACACATACCACCCATGTCTCTTTCTTGGGCAGCTCTTCGCTTTCGGGTGTATTGTTGAATTCTAGAAGGAAGTCAGCTAGTACCTGACCCTTGACGGATATTCGAGGATGGAATTCTATGTTGAATTGCCCGAGCTCTACTGACCAGTTCACCAGCCTGCCCGAGAGGTCTGATTTTTGCAATATTTTTTTCAATGGATACTCGGTCAGCACCCGTATGGCATGTGCTTGAAAGTATGGCCTGAGTCTTCGTGCCAAGACAATCAAAGAGAATGCTAGCTTTTCTATCCTAGGGTACCTCTCCTCCGCTCCATGAAGTGCTTTGCTGGTGAAATACACCAGTTTTTGGACCCCGGAATCCTCGCGAACCAAAGTAGAGCTTACAGCCGAGGGTGATACTGCCAGGTAGAGATAAAGTATTTCTCCTTCATTCGGGCGGCTCAGGAGCAGGGGATTGATCAAGTATTCTTTCAATTTCCCAAAGGCCTCCTCGCACTCAGTACTCCATTCAAACGCTTTCCTCAATATCTTGAAGAATGGGAGACATTTATCTGTAGATCTGGAGATGAATCTATTCAAGGCTGCTATTCTTCCGGTCAATTGTTGCAGTTGCTTGGTCGTCTGAGGCGATTGCATACCGAGGAATGCGTTAACCTTCTCGGGATTTGCCTTGATTCCTCTTTGCGAGACCATAAACCCCAAGAACTTCCCGGAAGAGACGCCGAAAGCGCATTTTGCCGGATTGAGCTTCATCTTGTGACTCCTCAACGTCCCGAAGGTCTCCCTCAGGTATTCTATATGGCTGGCAGTTTGAATGCTCTTGACAAGCATGTCATCGACATACACTTCTACGTTCCGCCCGATCTGATCTCGGAACATCTTGTTTACTAGCCTCTGGTATGTGGCCTCTGCATTTTTTAGACCAAACGGCATCATCTTGTAGCAATATAAGCCTCGGTCGGTAATGAAAGATGTTTTTTCTTGGTTGATCTCATCCATGTGAATCTGGTTATACCCTGAGAAAGCATCCATGAACGTGAGTAGTTCATGCCCGGATGTAGAGTCTACCAGCAGGTTGATCCGAGGCAAAGGGAAGCTATCTTTGGGACATGCTTTGTTGAGGTCAGTGAAATCGACGCACATTCTCCATTTTCTGGTGGTTTTTTTGACTAGTACCACGTTGGCTAACCACTCCGGGTAAACTACTTCTCGGATAAACCCGGCCTTCAGGAGCTTCTGTACCTCCTCGGCTACAGCCTGATTTCGTTCGGGAGCAAAACTTCTTCTTCGCTGTTTAACCGGCCGGTGACTCGGGTCAACCATTAGTTTGTGAACAATCACGGATGGGGGTATTCCTGGCATATCTTCATGGCTCCACGCAAAAACATCTTGGTTTCGTCTAAGGAACGTTACCAACGCCATTTTTATCGTCGGGGAAAGCTGCGAGCCTACACGGATCGTCTTCTTTGAGTCACCGAGCTCGAAACTTTCCAACTCTTCTACCGGCTCCCCCAACGGTGATTGCTATTTTTCGTCGTCTTTTTTTCTCTCTCCAAGTCTTGCAGCTTCTGGGAGCTTTTTCAAGCTTGTGTTGTAGCATTCTCGAGCCATCTGTTGGTCTCCTTTTTTGACGCCGACTCCTTCTTTGGTGGGGAATTTCATGCTTAGGTGGGAGGTTGAAGTTACCGCCTTAAGCTCGTTGAGAGCTGTTCTTCCAAGGATGGCGTTGTAAGCCGATGGACGATCTATTATTAAGAATCGTACCATTATCGTATTCTGCCTCGGGTACATTCCTGCTGTCACCGGGAGCTCGATAGAACCGAGCGGGAGCACTTGTTCCCTTGTGAATCCCACAAGTAAATGTCTTGCCGGGATCACCTTGTTTCGATCTATCTTCATTTGCTCGAAGGCTGACCTATAGAGGATGTCAGCCGAGATTCCTGTGTCAACCAATATACGATGTATTTTATGGTTTGCAATGACCAAACTTAGTACCAGAGCGTCGGTATGGGGAAGAGACACCCCCGCATAATCATCATCCGAGAATCCGATCACCTGGGTGTCTCATTTCTGCGACTTTGGAGGTTTCTGCACCGAGTATACCTCGAAATCCTGTAACTGCCTTGCATATGCCTTTCGTGCCGAGTTTGACTCCCCTCCTCCTCCAAAACCCCCCGAGATCGTCTGTACCTCCGGAAGGTTTTCTTGTGGTGCTGGTCTGACACGGCTCCTGCTTCTTTCTCGTGCGAACCGAGGGTCCGGCTTGCGTTCTGGTTCCCTGCCCCTTTCCTGATCTCTTCCTCGGTCATTCCGAGGATTGTTCTGATTCTGATGGAACCGATTGAAGTTTTCCTGGGGACGATTGTCGTGCCCCAGATCCTGTTGAATTCTTTGATCTGCGAGGAAACGTACGAGCTTTCCATTTTCTATAAAACGTTCTATTAGAAGTCTCAAAGAAATACAAGCTTCGGTCCGATGCTCGGTGGTATCATGGAAAACACAATACTGATCTGGGTGGGGTGAATTCAGGTTTACCAGAACTGGCCTGGGCTTCCGGTACATAGGGTCTCGCTTTATCTTCAGGAGAACATCCATGATGGGAGCATTGAGGGGTGTCCAGTTATGACCCCTTAGCGACTCCTGATCTCGCTTTGGCCTAGCCTCCTCCTCTTCTGGGACACGCTTGCGCTCTTCTTTCCGATGATCCTTTTTTTTTTTTTTGTTCTCGGACGTGGAAGTGCGATTCTGCTCGGATCCTAGCAGGGCTCGGAGCGTTTCCTCTTGGTTGATGTACTTCTCGGCTTTATTCATGAAGCCATCTAGATTCTGTGGAGGCTTTCGGGCTATATCAGCCATAAGAGCTCCATCTTTCCGTATTCCTAGGAAGATAGCTCCATATATGAAGTCGTCGGTGGCGGTCTCAGCTTCAAGCCTCGCTTGATTGAATCTCAAGAAGAAGTTTCTGAGAGACTCCTCTGGTCCCTGGTGTAATGACATCAAGGACCCGGAAGGCTTCCTTCTAACCCTCCCGGCCATGAACTGCATCAGGAACATCCTCCCGAGGTCATCGAAGTGACGGATGGAGTTTGGAGGAAGCTTCTGGAACCAGTCGTGAGCATTACCCGAGAGGGTCAGAGGGAAGGCTCAATAATTTACCATCTCGGGCATTCGATGAAGGTCCATGTGGGCGCGGAAGTTGTCCAGATGCTCCACAGGATCTTCAAGGCCTGTATAAAACGGAATCTCCGGGATTTTGAACTTCTCGGGGAGACGAATGTTGGCCACATCATCGGTGAATGGAGAAGTGATTTTTTGTAGAAGATTCTCGACTAGGGAGGCTTTTCCCTTGTCATTCCGTTCTATAGCTGCAGTTAGAACATTGCATCTTTGTTCTAGCCGGGTGATCATGCCTTGCACCGCCCTTTCTGTCTCGGTTTGAGGATGAGGAAGGTGCACGGGAATTTCTTCTTCTTGGTTGTTTCTTTCGCCGGATTCGTCGACTCGGCTGCCTCCGGGTCTTTCGTCCTCCCGTCGCTCTCCAATATGACTATCGTGGACCTCTTGTACTTCTGGATCTGTGACTGCCCGGTGGATTTCCGGAACCCGAGCCTGGAGAACAGCATTCATAGTCGCCAAATCCTCGATACTTTTGGCCATTTGCTCGATCCTCTCATTCATTCGGGTTAGTTGGGGATCGTTTGAGTTTCCTTCTTCTCGGGCATTTATATCATCTCGAGACGCTCTGTTCGCTTCTGATCGAGTGTTCACCATAACAGATTTGTAGTAGAGAAACAACACAAGTCGTTCCCACAGACGGCGCCAAACTGTTGAGACAGTTTCCGGTAGGTGACGTATCAATCAGGAATTTGTCCAGAACGGTCCTACTTCTCCTGCAAAAAAGGGGCTGCGTCGGGGGATTCCGACAATCCCGCTCCGATGCTTAAATGAGAGTGTTGTTTTTTAGAATAAACGTGCTGAGTAATAGCAAGGATTAATTAGCCTACCTCAGCATCTGATGGGTCTCTGATATTTATAGAGTTGTTAGGGGCAGTTAATTGATTCCCTGCATGTGAGGGAACAGGCGGTTGATGAAGACGTGGCATCGGGCGCACAAACATTTCGGGTTCATGGCCGCTTATCCCGGGTGCACGATCCTTGATGGATGACATGCTATCGATGAGGCTCCGGACGCACGATCTAGTCTGGTGTCGTGCATCGTGTCCCTTAGGTTCCGGATACATCCGAGATATACGCGGATGTGGGCTTCAACTTGTATCCGGGTCGGCAATTCGGACCAATTGATCCGACTTGGGCCCAAGTGATATTAAAGGGCTCGGTTGGACCCAATGGGCCTTGCAATCCCGAGAAGGCCGGTATTTTCCCCAACAGAACTCTTAAACCTTCAAGCTCCAGCAATGCTCAGTCCAGGACATCCAGAAACGTAGAAGACACTGTCTCAGATTGGATGTCGAACCGATCGGGATGGAGAACTAAGGTTCTAAAATTATTGAATCCCTTGTTAAAACCCAGGGCCCAACCATGGCATAAAGGAGAGTTGCTTCAATAGCCTCTTTGCCTTGGACTTATAATGGTGGTGCTTCTTGCGAAGCTTCTGGTATCGATCCTTAGAACCCTTTTGTAGCTCAGCAACAGTTGCCTTCTCCGCCACAGCCTGATCCTTTTCAGCTACAGCTTCTTCCTTTTCCACTTTGGCAAGGGTGAGATCGGCCGAGAGTGTCGCCCTTTCTGTCCGAGAAGCACTAAGCTCTACCTCCTGAAGACCTTTGTTTTTGTTGGCCTTGGTAAGTTCACAAAAAACCCAATCCAAAGTCACCTCAAATTCTAAGGCTTGAGCTTCCAACGCCTCACGCTGTTTCTGGCCCACCTCGATCTCCCAATCTCGGGCCGCGATTGATTCATCCCAGGCCTTAATCTCGTTTTCAAGATCTGCGATCCGAGCCCGCATATGGGACATCTCATTTTTAAGATCTTTGCCGCTGCTCCTATGATCTTGGAAATTCCGCCATGATGAAGCCAACTTGACCATCAGCTAAAAAATGAAAGAGAAAGGTCAGCAAAAGCAAGCACACAAGTGCGAAAGAAGAAGTAAAACCATACCGAGAGTTGGGAATGGAGTAAAAGTTTGGCAAACTGCTCTAGGGTGGTTCTCCCCACATTCGGCATGAAGCCCTTAGGAATTACTGTTGTAAGGCCTTCCATGGGACATCCCGTTAAGCCTTCCGTGTAAAATCGAAGTGGGGGCCTTATTCGAGAGGCACTAGTTCTGCCTGAATCTGGATTGGTCTGAACCGACCATTGCTCTTCGGTTCGAACCGGTTGCTCCTCTTCATCCCGAGTCACTTGTTCCTCTTCGGCTTGAACTGGTTGTCGGTCTTCGGTTTGAGTGTTCACCTCGGGGTAAATTGGCACAAAACCTGAAGGGTCTTCAACCCAAATTGACTTAGTTTCAATTACGAGAGACGGATGAGTCGTAACACGCTTCAAACTAAGAGTTTGAGGGCTGTCGTGCCTGGCACTCACATATCCTTCTCCAATTCTCCTAGAAGAATCAACGTTCATCCCTTCCACTTCGCCTTCACCCGGAATGCATTGGACCCCATGGAAATCCTGAGCAACTATCGGTTCCGGGAATTCATGTTTAGGGTGGCCAAAAATACTTGTCACTTGTTCAAGGCAACTGGGCACGTGATCGTTCAGATCCACAATCCGATACCTCTTTGCCACCCCCCCCCCCCCCCGGGCATGTTAGCATTTTGGCGCTTCTTTGCAAAAGACTTCTATAACGATCCCTGTATTCCGCTAGGGAGATTTATGTAATTTTTGTAGTCATGGACAATTATTTTTTCTTTTAAAGAGAACAAAATCTTAAATTTCCTTAATTTATGTATAATTAAATGATAAATGAAATTTCTAGAAGCTGCATTTACAAAATGTTAATTACGGTCTCACAATTTAATATTTTCTCAAATCTATGAAGAGACAATATCTGTTTTAAATAAAAAACTTTCTAGCATTTACGGAATTTTACCTATTATTATTACTATTATTTTATTTTTAGTATATTAAAAATACCCCTAATTTCGTCAAAACCCTAGTAGTAAAAGAAGAGTATGATAAAACCCTAACCCTATATATACCCCTCTTAGCCATCGGCCCCTTTTCTTCCCTCAGAAATTTCACAGCCGTCTCTTCCACTGCGTGAACCACTACAGGTATACCGTCTTGTCCCTTGTTCTTCTTTCTTCTATTTTCTTGGTTTAGCTGTAGAACAGTTGCATTGTCTTCCTTATTCTTTCTTTTCTTTCGTTTGTTCCTTTTTCTGTTAGCAGTGTACTGTTTTCTCTTTTCTTTTCTTCTCTCCTAGCCGTGAGCATACGATGAGTAGCCTTCATTTTCTTCCCTCTTCTTTTCTTGTGGACAACATGGTCCACAAGAACCCTGTCATGCTTTTGTTTCTTCCTCTCTTTTCTTTTGTTCCTTCTTTTATAGCAAGACATGGATGGTAAATTTTGTCCTTTTCTTTTCTAAAACAAAGTACTTGCTTATTATTACTATTTTTATTGATTTATTTTTCTCCTATTCAGTACGGTCGTAGTAGGACTCATGACTTGCTTGATTTTCTTTTGTGTCCTTTCTCTCTTCCTTGATAAAGCCAGTATAGTTGTCCTTGTTTTATAATCATTGTTTTAATGTGGTTATTGTTTTGTTATTTTATTCCCTTTTAGTTACCACGTCCAAAGCATGGTTTCTTTTGTTGGTTTATCTCTTCTTTTCTCTCTTAGATCTTTATTCTTTTCCTAAAATAAGTGAAAGGGCTGTTCAATTTTCTTCCTTTATTTTCTGGCTGTGTTAACCTTAGTATGTTTTAGGATGGAAAATTTTGTTACTCTTTCCCTTTTCTTTCTTGGTCCTCTCTTTTCCTTTTTCTTTTGTGTGTAATTAATAATTTTAGTATCTTAATTATAATACCTCTTTTCATGATTTTGATCGGGATACATAATATTTTTCATATTGAACTAATATCATGTTTTATGAATATGATATATGAGCTTTCATGAAACCCAAAACACACACCCAAAAAGATTGTTTAATAATTTCCCAGTAACCATAAAACACCTATAATCGTAATATAGGTAGAAATTGAAAACTGGGATGCGTTTGATCCGATTTTAATTAGGATTTGCATTCTAGCCTATAGCTGATATAGTTAAGTTTTACCAATTCAGGTGTATGTTATTTCAGTACAGTCTTTTTAGTACCAGTATGGAGGTAAGGGATCCTCTACCCCTTCTATAATTATTTTATGTCATATTATTTTATCCATTGATTCTAGCATATTTATGAATAATTGTTCTCGTTATGTATTTCAAATTTACATTGATGCATGAAGGATTGTTTTAAAGTAGCTTTGAGATGAAAGTTATTGGTATAAAGGATATTCTTGAAATCAACGGTTTTAAAAAAAACTTTAGTTATAAAGGACTTTCTAATTATAGTAAATTGCTTATTTGGTTCCCAAGACGGGAAGTTACTACTTTTTGAAATTAATGAAAAGATGAGTGTAAAAACCCTCCCACACGTTGCCTCAAGAGTTACCAAGCATAGTGAAAGGAGTAAGAATAATTTATGAGAAGGAGAAATATTTTTATAAATGAGGAATGTGTGTGGAGGAGACTATTATTTTGGCCTTAGAGATATTGATAGAAATTCACAGAGGATTAAGCTCGGTACCGTTGCTTGAGATGGAAGCGCACCCGATGAAGGACGTTGAGAAAGCTATAATCCGTCTCTAGGTCATGCTAAGTACACTTTAATTAATTACCTGACCGGGTAGGCCTGCTGCCACAGTTACCTGCCATGGTCACAGCAAAGACCGCACAACCCTAAGTACACATGGCGTAATAGTGTACACGGGCCCTAAATATGAGAAGTTTTATTTATCAACTAGTAATTCTATGCTTTACGCAAAATGCCAAACTTATATTTTGTATTATGGAAATTTTAGATCTAAAGTGTGTTTTAATAAATGTTTTGAAGAAAATGAATTTAATTTAACCGTTTTATGGTTGAAGGTTACTTTACTGAGCATTTCTCGCTCACCCTTATTTTGTTTTGCTTTCAGGTTATGAGCAAAGTGACTTAGGCGGCCGGAATGGGATCTACGCTAGCGTTAGGATATTACATTTCATTTATCTTAACAAGTGCACCGGCATAATTGAAAATAAATATTGACTTCTAAATAACCAAGTGTCTATTCGTGTGCAACAAAATATCTTAAATGGGAAAAATAAAAGAGACAAGATATTTGTTGACGAAGTGGAAACTCTGTGAAGAGAAAAACAACTCTGGGGTAGCTAAACCCAGGAATTCCACTATCCAATGACAAAGCAAGTTACAAAGCACTCGTACTCACAAAACCAATTGCAGTCATACCTTTAATTATAACACGAAGCCTATCGTGAACGCTTCCCAACCAAGTCTCCTATTTGAAGGGGTCTTTGATGAATTTCTTTACCTTAGGGCTGACCCCTAAGATAGACTTCACACAAACTGTTGAGGACACACCGGCAACGACTTGAGAGCGAGCGGATCTTCAATTCTCCCTAAACACCATTTCTAAGCAATATGGAATTTTATACTGAGTTCTTACAATTAATAAGCTTAGAGCCTTCTATATATAGGCTTAAAGAAAACCTAATTCTGCTCAAAATCGGACTCTGGCTGTGGAGCGTTCGGATGGAAGATTGCCTCGTTCGGACAGTCTTCTGCGATCGCCTTCCAGAATAGTAGCGCAATTTCTTCCCATATCAGGTCCACGTCCGGACGTCTTGGCCGAGCGTCCGGATGGTCTTCGCTGTAACTCCTTTCCGCGCTTGTAAAGAAAACCTGGAATATTCTGGAATGCTGGATAGTGTCCGGACGTGTTGCCACGTCGTCTGGAGGTCTTGCAGAAACTTCCCAAATAGTGTCAACTAAAATCCAACTCAGTGTAGAAATTGGAGAAGCTTGACCTATCATCCGGATGGCGTTGCCCTAACGTCCGGACGTCTTTAACGCTGAAGCTTCTAGACACTGCGGGGCCTTCGGATGCATTTAAAGGCACATCCGGACGGTTGCACAGGAACCGGCTTCAATTGACTTGGAAAATGCAAGGGATCTTCATGGACAACTTGTAGAAACTTGTGACATGGCTCGAATTAAACACTTGTCCATATTACTTGAAGATTCTGAATAAGACCGATAATCCTATTTAAATAGCAACCTTATATAAATTGTTTTTGTCATCTAGAATGTAGCCAACGTAAAATACTAACAAACTCCCCATTTAGACATTCTGGGACAAAAAATACTTGACCGGTTTGGAAATACATTCCCGGTCCAAAAAGCAACAAAAAATACTCCCCCTTTTTGTCACAAAAGGACAAAGGGTAAACAGAGTATTAGAGAAAAACCATAACCAAAATCAAAAAATAAGAGAAAAGAATAAGGTTAGGTCTTCAACAAGAGATCAGCACACACATGTATCTAAACCTGAGAAAATAGTCAGATAGCTCGTAAAAAATACGCAAACATATGAAGAAAAGTCAAGCAATCAATAAGCATAAATTTCCCTGCAGATTGAAATTTTTCAATAGTCAACTTAACTCATGCAATGCGCGTGTGTGTGAAGACTTTCTCTATAAGGTATGATTTTTGCTGATATGATTTAAAGCAATTGAATTTTCTAAATAAGAGATAAATTCACAGTTAGATCAGTCAAAAGTCAAACCTTATCTTACTAGGGACCAAGTCACCCTAATCTGATACTTTCCCCCTAAGAAGCAGCATTAATTTTATTTTACTTGCACAATGAAGGATAAGATAAAAATTTTACTTGCACCATTAAAGACAAGAAATACGGCTGTAACATCACAGAAGCAGTGAGTTTATTTATGTAACAATAAGCCCAGAAATATAATTCCTTTTTTCTTTTTGGTGCTGCAACTTAGAGAGGAAGCCATAATTTTTAGGGCTAGGTTCAACTAGCAAGTTGGTCAATTTGACAGTCTTAGCACATAAAAAATCTATCTAAAAGAATTTCCAAAAGCAGAAAATCAGAGAAAAAAAAATGTTCCTTTGGAGAGCCTTGGATAGTGCACATTTTCATCGCATGAGGAAAGCAACTATCTAGTAAAGATGCAGTAGAAAAACTCAGCTCATAACCGACTTAGAAACTTAAGCATATGAATGTATATTCTATCAAAGCACAGAGAACTGTTAAAACAGATAAATATACATGAGAGAGTTGAAACCTTTAGAAGAAACCTTGCATCAAATCCCCCCCCCCCTTTTTTTGAAAATAAAAGCAGAAAAATAACAAAAACATGCTTAAAAAGAAAAGAGCATATGTATAAACAAATCATGTAGGTAAGAGCAAACTTGACCTCAGGGAAAGAGGTTTGACTATACCAAGACAGAAAAAGCAGTGATATGCTTTCTCTGTCATCCCTAGAATGTACCTGCAGAAATATCTCAAGACAAACAAGAGAGACTATAAGGATAGAAAAGATGGTTCCACAACAATATGCAAAGCATTCATGAGAAAGATTATATAAAGATGCAATGCAAACATACTTAACATGCACTAGGATTTAGGAACCAAAATCCTAGGCATGGGAGACCTCACCTACTAGGTGAGTCCACTCACCCATAAGGGGTGAATGGTCTCTTGTCTTGTCCTCCCTTCTTTAACTGCAGTGCCAGATATCTGACCAGATCTTGCATAAAAGAACTGATAGAAGATATTCCTTCATAGAAGGTTTCCCTTTCTGCAGTGTTCTGTTTCTCCATATAAAGTTTCTTAGGGACCCGAGTATTTTTTGCTGGAGTAGGCTTTTTTCTAGGCGGAGATCCATAATGCTTGGGTGGCTTCTTTTGAGGTGGAGGGCTCTTTTGAGGATAATGCCTTTGTTACCGAAAAGCATGATGAGGCTTGGAAGGTTTAGAGCTAGACTTACCTGTCTTTTGCTCTGTTTTCCTGATTCGAGGCTGCTGATGTCGGATCTGAGGACAGTGTGGCCTGATGTGTCCAGAGACACCACAATGATAGCAGGTAGGCTGACTTCATTTGC
This sequence comes from Alnus rubra, assembly GCA_028654335.1. Classification (NCBI taxonomy): domain Eukaryota; kingdom Viridiplantae; phylum Streptophyta; class Magnoliopsida; order Fagales; family Betulaceae; genus Alnus; species Alnus rubra. Next base: position 1,579,012 of record JAJPGS010001816.1, read on the forward strand.
TGAAATGCTTCTTGAAAGACTCTACAAATTTAAGATTAGCATTTTCAGAAAAAAAAAAAAAAAAAACAAAGTCCTTATCTCTTTGAGATATATGTCTCCTATGGGGCGGGACATATTTATCTGAAGAGGTTTTCTCAATAAATCCCTTTTTGGAATCCTCCTGCTTCTTCCAAGGTCTATGAGATTTTAACAAATAACACTTTAGTCTAATATGACCAACCTTCCCACAATGATGACAAATAGGAACAAACTTACCTTGTGTTCCCAAATCCTTGGAATTAGGCTTTACATAGTTATTTAAGCAATAATTTTTAGAAGAAGCTACATCTACTATCACAGGCTTAATATTAACAGAATCTAATTCAGAATCAGAAGCATGTGAAGTAGAAGTACTTCATTCATTAACAATTAAATCAGGCTTGTTAGAAATATCTGTATGAATACAAAGCATGTTTTCAAATTATTACTAGATAATTTTTCCAAGAGATCCTCTGATTCTTTTAATTTATTCTCTAGTGCATCAACAGTATCAAAAAGCATGATATTCTCAGATGTCAAAGAGTCAATCAAGGCATGAGATTCAAATAACTGTAAAATCAAAGACTTTTTTTCTTGCTTAATCTTCTTGAGTTCTCTATTGGATTTCTTAAAGACTTTGGGTCCGTTTGGGTTTGCGATTTCAAAAAGTGCGATTTAAAATAACGATTTTAAAATGTACAATTTGAAAAAAGTGATTTTTAAAAACGCAGTTAAGCGTTTGGCAAAATCGCAGTTTAGCCTTTAAAATCGCGAATTTACCTTTAACATTCTGCGTTTTCAAAAAAGAATCATCTTATCTGCGATTTGAAAAGGCAGATTTTCTGCGTTTTCAAATCGCAATTTTTAAAAACGCAGTTTCCAAACGATCTATGTTCTGCGATTTGATTTAAAATCGCACTTATTGGCTACGAAATCGCAATCCCAAATGCACCCTTTACCTATCAAAAGGGTATCTTTAGAGAAATCATAAAAATCATTTTCAGAGAACTCATGAAGATTTATGTTAGAAGAAGTCCTGGATCACACTTAGGAAAAAAATCCAAACACAAGTGCACTTGCTTTGATACCAATTGATAATAAATATTGACTTCTAAATAACCAAGTATGTGTTCGTGTGAAACAAAATATCTTAAATGCGGAAAATAAAAGAGACAAGATATTTGTTGTGGAAGTGGAAACTCTGTGAAGAGAAAAACCATTCCGGGGCAACCAAACCCAGGAATTCCACTATCCAAAGACAAAGCAAGTTACAAAGCACTCGTACTCACAAAACCCATTGCAGTAGTCATACCTTTAACTATAACACGATGCCCATTGTGAACGCTTCCCAACCAGGTCTCCTACTTGAAGGGGTCTTTGATAGATTCCTTTACCTTAGGGTCGACCCCTAAGATAGACTTCACACGAACTGTTGAGCATACACCGGCAACGGCTTGATAGCTAGCGGATCTTCAATTCTCCCTAAACTCCATCCTTAAGCACTATGGAATTCTATACTGAATTCTTACAATTAACAAGCCTAGAGCCCTCTATATATAGGCTTAAAGAAAACCTAATTCTGCTAAAAAATTGGACTCTGGCTGTGGAGCGTCCAGACGGAAGATTGCCTCGTCCGGACAGTCTTCTGCAACTGCCTTCCAGATTAGCGCAATTTGTTCCATATCAGGTCCACGTTCGGACGGTCTTCGCTGTAACTCCTTTTTGCGCTTGTAAAGGAAACCTGGAATATTCTAGAATGCTGGATAGCGTCCGGACGGTGTTGCCTTGACGTCCGGATGTCTTCAATGCTAAAGCTTCTAGACACTGCGGGAAGTCCGGATACGTTAGGACGGTTGCACAGGAACCGACTTCAATTGACTTGGAAAATGCCAGGGATCTTCATGAACAACTTCTAGAAACTTGTGACATGGCTTGAATTAAACACTTGTCCATATTACTTGAAGATTCTAAATAAGACCGATAATCCTGTTTAAATAGCAACCTTACATAAAGTACTTTTGTCATCCAGAATGTAGCCAACATAAAATACTAACAACAATAAATTTAGTTTTACTTAGAATTTTCATTTATTGTATCGAAAATAATTATTCTTTTCGAAATACTCGTTTCCGCATTTATTAAAGCTCCGAGTTTAAAATTATTTTTCTTGTAATTTATTTAATTCAGCATATTAGCTAGGTTATCTGGCACACCTTATGACTCTTTGCGGCTAGGGTTGGCAAATCGGGTTCACGGGTCGGGTTCGGGTCAACCCGACCGACCCGATTATATAAACGTGTCAACCCGAACCCGACCCGATTATTAATCGGGTTGAGACACGCGACCCGAACACGACCCGATTAATAATCGGGTGACCCGAACACGACACGACAAACACGACTAATAAACGTGTCACCCGTTTACCCGACACGACCCGATTAAAAATTTCCTAAATTGAAATTTGGTTAGCAAAAAAAGGTACAAAAAAAAAAAATAAATAATAAAAACTGAGGTAGCTAAAGACTAAACTGCTAAACAATTAAATTCTGCATTTCCGGCAACAATAAATAACATATAAGCAGCTGCCAGATCCAAAAAGTATCTGTGAAAATTTTTGAATCCATTACAGTGTAGTATGCCACGAAATTCAAGTTAAACGGAACAAGAACAAATCAGATCCACAGGATAAATTAAGCGAAACCATTGAAACCAAATCAACACCCATACGGCCATACCTTGAGGAGGAAGTTGAGGAACTCTGGAACTGAAAACAGTGAAAAGTTTGGCGTAGAAACTAGAAAGAGCCAAACAGGGGGAAAACGGAAAAGGCCGGTCTGGCCGGATGGCCCGGATGGTTGGCACTTGGCAGTCGCGCCGGTTGGGCGGGCGTGCGGAGTGCGGTGGCCGATGGGCGGGCGGGCGGAGTGCGGGCCGGCTAGGGTTCCAGTTCCACCGTTTCGTCGGTTTCGAACTTCACTGACTTCAGATTTCTCATTTCACTCATTTCAGAAATCAGAAATCAGAATTCAGAATATCATCTGATTTTGTCATTTTGAGATTTTCTCACTTTCGGGTTAGTCGGGTTAGCCGGGTTAGACAACTTACCGTTAGGCGTTAGATTAGTTTTTTTTTTTTTTTTTAAAACCTAATCGGGTCACATTCGGGTTGACCCGCCAGACACGATTATAATCGGGTCATAATCGGGTTGACCCGATTATGACCCGAACCCGATTACAGTAAACCCTAACCCTATTTTCCCGTGTCGTGTTCGTGTCGGGTTCGCGGGTCGTGTCAAAAATTGCCAACCCTATTTGCGGCTTTGTCTAAGAAAATTGACGAACCTAACCCTAGCGGTTTGGGGACGTTACAGTTTTGGTATCAAAGCAAAGGTTATAAGCTTCTGTAGACTCGTAGAAGCTAGATCATCAGGTTAGACTTAGTGGGGTAATGAGAAATCACATTCCGGCCTAGTAGAGTCAGTCTTTAACTTAAGTTAGATTGTTAGGGAAGTATTCCCTTGCTTAGTTTTGATGGAGGTGGTTCCAATTTAGATGGCACGTATCACACGCAACAAGGCCGACACAGATGTGGTGCAGAATATTGCCAACAATGAAGTTAGAACTGTGAGGAACCAAGCTCCAAACCTCGAGGCTTTGATAGCATTAACAACACAAACTGTACACATGTGGGAGGACGTCATCAACAAAGTATTAGTGATTGAAATGATGCTGAAGACTAACACGAAGTACCTTAGCCTCAGGGAGAGAGATCAGCACCTGGAATGATGAACAAAGAGGGGGAGAGAAGCATCTCAACAAGAAGCCAAATAATCAGAGCAATAACTAGAGCTCGGTGTCCCAATGTTAACCAGAAGCCTTAAGAGATGAATGTCATCCAGCGAGCCAAAGATGCAGAAGGATACACCTTGGGAAATGTTTGCACAGATAAGCGGTTACTATAGATGTGAAAGGCTGGGCCACCGGTTTTAGCAAGTGCTTTCGGGAAATGAAGCGATAGGCATCATGTCACCTGTTTTTCAATGCACATCCTAAGAACTGAATCGACGCCATCAAATTAGCCACCAATCTGAGATTCGAGGCGCTAGTCGGTATCATTACTCTTGAAAAGGTGGCGGTTGTTAGAGACGAGACCCTAGAATTTGAAATTCTAAGAATGGCAGGAATACTGACAAATCCGACCATTTGTCTGGGTGATTGGAGGGTAACTCGATTATAGTTGTTAAGTTATGATTTACCAGGTTAAGCACTCTCTTGGAAATAATGCAGCCGAATTATTATCTGTCTAGCTTATTGAGACACTCCTCGATAACCATCATGATCTACAAATAGAAACAAATTCGAAATTCAAAAAGCAAAGGTTTCATTAAAGAGCAATTTTCATTATAGAAATTCAAAAATCACTATTAAGGCTCGAGAACAGCGCAGTACGCATATTTTTTGACTCGGATTCAGATAAGTCCAAGTTCCAAGAAGATGATGGTAATTAATTCTCTTACATGCAAAGTTCAAATAACAGAATTAGGGGGTAACTATTGGGGAAATTATAATTCCCAAAGCCCAAGTAGGGCTGGCAAAACGGGTCACTCGACACGACCCGTTAAGACATGTGATCCGTTTAGCCTAGACCCAGACACGACCCATTTATGTTAACGGGTCGGGGCTCCAGACATGACACGAACACGATTATTTCACGGTCACCCGACACAACCCGTGAACCCGTTTAATCTAATGGGTCGAATCGGGTCGACACGACCTGTTTGACCCGTTTAGCTTAAAAGTTTTTATTTTATTTTTAATTTATTTTATTATTATTTTGGGGGATTTCTTAAGTGAAAGTCTAGCCAGTTGCACAAAAAGCTTCCCTCAACCCCTTCTGGCATGCAACAATAAGGTTTGTATCTTTTGTATAATTTTCCGCAACTTTTGATAAGAACTGGTTGTTGTAGAAAGAAAAAAAATACATAAAGCATCCATTCTGTAACTTCTGTTGACGAGTAAATCTAGAGAAGTGATTTCTAACTTATTGTAAGACAATGTAGGCACACCACTCCACCAACCCCCTGCACAAAAAATAAGTTAAATTTAACAAAGTAACCGGCACAAAGTCCAAGGAAATTTATCCTAGACTCTAAGCACCAAAATTAATACTCTCCTGTAACCAGTGAGACATGACAAAAATGTTGTTAAAAGACCATTCATTACGCGATTCATTAACTTTCGTGCAAAAAGAAAATATCAATTATGAAAGACTAGATAGCAAAAGTTGTTTGATACCCATCGTGAAATTAGTGATCTTTGTGGGCAGAGTTCCAACGTCAAACTTGGTATCAACATCAAAGATTGGAATCCAGGTTGAACTTTTAACCCACACCTTCAAAACAATGAAAAGCTATGATATTCAAGAATCATGACAATGAAAATAACTATGGAGACATTATGCTCTGTAAAAATTACTCCAAAAAAACACAAGATAAAAATAGAAAATAGTACCCAAAAAAAGATACAGTTTAGCAACTGGAACTAGTTAAATGAGTCTATAAGAACTAATCAGTTTACTGTAATAATCGGATATGATGCTCAGAACCTATGATATTTACCACTATTGCAATCAATCACCAAAATCACCCTAATAACCTATAAAACAAGACATCAGGAGTCGAGTGATAAATCACATTCACATTGAACTAATAAGAAGTGAGCCAAAACAAAGCAAAACTCAAACTTGATTCCTAGAAGATCTGAATTTTAAAAGTAAAAATAATATCCAAAAGAATCAAAACATTGAAATAAAAGATGTCCACCTTTTTACGTTCAGTAGAGGGACGAACATCAAGTAGGATTTTGTTAGATAGCTGAATTGCTACCCAGCTTCTCTTGGCGTAAGAACTTTAACCTTTTCTTCCCTGACCTATAGAAAACAGTCGAAGCATTATATAAAATTCCTAAGCCTCACAACTTGAATTCATTTAGGCAGTTCAATCACAATCATTTAGGAGATAATCCAAATTTTCCCATTTAGGAAAATTCCTAATCTTCCTGTCCATTGGAATCTTCTAAAACAATATAATACAGACAGTAGAACCTGCACTCAGTTAATGGGGATTTCAATTATAAGCAGACACATTAAAATCAATTTTAGGCAGGTCAGTGCTAATTATTAAAACCATAATTTGCTTGAAGCAAGATATTGCAATCCTTCACAGCCAAAGTGCAACAGAGATTAGATTCAGCTAGCAAAACAACATCAGTTATTAGTTTCCTTACTAACCATCTACTCCATGCCCAAAAGAAAGATAAAAATGCTGTTATTTTGGGTACAAAATACCAGAGCTTCTCATCTCTTCCTAGCAGCTGCCATATCTCTCATTTGCTTCAATTCATAATCTTCACCGTCAGCTTGCATTCGAGTAGTACTGCAATGCTGAATAAGGAACAAAGATAACCCAGATTAGAAACAAAGAGCTATAAGTCAATCCAAGAAGCTCCATTGGTTTCTATGCAAACTTAGGAAAAGAAAGCCAAATATTGTACCAAAACAAGGAGCTATAAGACAATCACAGAAGCACACGGTTAAGTTGATAATTTCTTCTCAAAGAAACCAAAAACAACAAAAAGGAAAATAATTAACAAGACACAAAATTTGGCTTTCTTTTCCCTTCCTTCATCTTTTTAGCAACCAAACATTGACAGAAACAAAAAACCCACAACAAATAAGTGAAGCCCATTAATCAGAACTAGTAATGAATTTTAGCAATTCATCTCTAAGCTCCTACTCCTAATCTCTTAGTAGACTAGCACCAAATCACTTAATATGTTTAATTGTCTAATCAAATAATAATAAAAAAAACACTACATCATCATTACAAATTTACAAATACAAAAAACTGCATCATAATTGTACACTCTTGAGTCTTGATTTCTTGAATGACCTACATATGCCCATCGTCTATTAGATTGGGTCCAATGTAGGTTAGTTTGACATGCCCATCTTTGTCATTCAGCTCCAATACCTAAAGGAAAAAAAAATAGAATAATTATATTAGGAGGTGAAAAAGTTTAAAATGTCAACTAACATCATTTACTTTCTACAATTCAATATCGATCTAACAAATTGTACCATTCTGCCTCACATGCTAAAACACAAACAATAACTTAAGAACAAAAGAAAGAATATGAGATCTCACAGGAACTGCTACTATCTAATGTCAAAACATCATCTTCTTCGTTATCCACCTTCATTGAAGTTTGTTCTATATCAAAAGATAAAAGAAATTAATTTCATTAAAATAAGATGAAAAAATACAAGTAAATGAAGAAATTAAAAATGCAAATAACTTATATTACCTTGCTCTCCATACAACCAATCTCTAGTGCAAACCAATGCCTCAACAATATCAGGCTTGAGTGAACTCCTATACTGATCAATCACACGTCCACCAATACTAAAAGTGGATTCTGAAGCAACAGTAGAAATAGGAATACTCAAAACATCACGAGCCATGACAGCTACTTCAGGATAACGAAATTCATTTCCTTTCCAAAATGAAAGGATGTCAAATGTCGTGTGTTCTTCTCCAAATGCTTGGGTTCGTCCAAATAAAGTTCCAATTGAATCTTTTGTGCATCAGGATCGACTCCATCAAATGCTAGAAAATCATACATAAAAAGAGATAAAATAAACATAAAATTAGACTAATTAGTAAGTGATTATGAATATATATATATATATTAAGTTACTACTTACTAACAAGCTAAGAATTTAAGAAACTTGTTATATTATTTACCTTTTCCCAATCTGAACCTTTTTGGGGCTGAACAACCGTGGAGCTTGAAGTTGTAAGAGCACTATACTCCATAAAAAGTTTGGTTAGCATTTTTGTTACATTCTCATACTCTTGAGAACCAGCTCCATAAATCTTCGTATAGTAATACTTTACAAGGCGCAGCTTGTAACGAGGATCTAAGACAACTGCAATGGCCAACACTAAACTGAATTCTGACCAATATTTCTCAAATTTAGAGATCATTTGACTTGCCATTGATCTTTTATATCCATCTTCACTCACAAGCTCTTGCTTCAAATTCACATAAATCAATGCTACCACGGGAAAGTATAGATTGGCTGTGGGATATTTAGTACCAGAAAAAACACATGTAGCACGATAAAAGCATCCAAGAAACTACTTATATCAATCACCTTTTCCCACTCAAGTGCATTAGGACAAAACGTATAGTTTTTATCAGTCATTTCCAAATAAGCAAAAGCACGCCTATAATGAATTGCACTCTTAAGCATAAGATATGTCGAATTCCATCTAGTTGGCACATTTTGTTTTAATCCCTTGTTACTATCCAATGACATTTGATTGACAGCTTGAAGAAAACTTTGTTTTCTCATTTGTGATCCTCTAAAATATTTAACACTATCTCGAATCTTTTGGATAGTATCAGTGATCTCTTTCAATCCATCTTGCACAATCAAATTAAGAATATGGGCACAACAACGCATATGAAACAAATCACCATCACAAGGAAGGGCTTTCTTCATGTTTAATTTTGGTTTGAGATTCACAACACACAAATCATTCGCAGAAGCATTATCTAAGGTTATAGAGAAAATCTTTTTATCAATCCCCCATTCTTCTAGCAAACAACATATATTTTCAGCCAAAGATGCACCATTATGTGGTGGGGGCATGAATGAAAAGCTTAACACCCTTTTAGATAATGCCCAATTCTTGTCAATGAAATGAGCAGTGAGGCAAATATACCCATCAGTTTTCAAAGAAGTCCACAAATCTGATGTCAAACTAATCCTCCCAGGACAAACATTTAACAAAGACTTAACCTTTTGTTTCTCCAACATATGCATCTTAATCAAATCAGCCTTAGCAGTATTTCTACTAATTAATGGTACATCACTACGCAAGTATCTATGCACTTCTCTTACACCATCATATTCAACATATGAAAAAGGCAAGTCATGCTTAATAATTGTACCAACCAGCAATTCTCTATATCTTTTTGGACAAAATTTTGAGGCACTTACTGACAAAGTTTCTTGATCTCTAGATAAGAGCATTTGCTGAATATCTTGATCAATTTTCCCCCCACAAACCTGCTTCTGTATATTTCCAGTTCCATGTGAACTATTAGCTATATACTTGTGATCACAAAACTTGCATTTTGCCCATATCCTTTTGTCATTAGGATCCGTAGAAGGGAGTTCATCAAAATGGGTCCAAATTGTTGAGGTCTTCCTACGCTTCTTCTGGACCTTTTTTGTCGTCATCAAATTCGTATGAACAGAAGGAGCCTCCATATCTATCTCAACCACATCGTCATCGAATACAACCGAATCTTCGTTAACCATCTACACACATAATCATTAGTAAGTTAGAATGAAGAAAAAAAAATAATATGATGAGTTTCAATTTTCTTTACTACTCAACTAAAAAGCTAGAAGAGAGAGAGAGAGAGAGAGAGAGAGAGAGAGAGAGAGAGAAAGTATGTAAGACTTTTACATCAAAGTATGTGCTATAATGTCCAAACTAAGTTGTTAAGCATCTAATTAATTTTAGATTACAAGTTCTAAAGCATATCAAACACCCCCACCCCCCTAAAAAAAAGAAAAAAAGAGAGATTATTTTAAAAGAAATTGTTGCAATTAAAGAGTTTAAGCAATTAAGTTCCATCCTATAAAATGGACTTTAAACATTTATAATATGTGAATATATGATTTGGTTGACCAAACTATAAGACGCCTAATAATAACTAATAACTAATAAGGCTACTAGTATTGGGTTTATCCCTCTCTCTCTGCCTTTTCTTTTTGGGTGGAATCTTTTTGTAATTTCCAAGGTGAATCAAAAATGTTAATGTCTATTTATGTTTATGTATCAAGTATATATAGGTTTTACGGTAATAAGAATTTTCAACAACTTTCCTCTTTTAAGTGAGGAAAGAAAAATACAATCATGATGACAAAGTTAAAAAAAAAGGCTCACTTATGTCAACTTCTTTATTGTGATAATCACTTTCTCGGAAAGGTTCACTTTTTATCATGCTCTTTTGAGCTGAACACTTACATAGACAGTAAACCAAATACATCATCAATTCTAGAAGGTTGTCAATGGCTGCTGGTTAAGGTTAGGTTTGTGAGTCATTGGGTATGACCATAATGCATCAACTTCAATCAAAGTATCAAACAAGTAGACCAAAGACATTGTGGACTACTGGACTGTAAAGTGTAAACAGTAAACAACAACAAAAAGGAGAACAATACAATACAATGGATAATGGATCACGCAAATCATACACATTGTGGACTGTAAACAGCAACAACAAAGAGGACAACAATACAATGAACAAAATGCTTCTTCCCATTAATTTGCACATCCCAATCTTCATAAAATGGGTTTCATCTAAGAAATTTATTTTCTTTTCTTTTTCTTCTTTGTTTATGCATTTACAAACACATTAAAGTATACTAGAAGGCAATGTTAAATTTCCATTTGTTCACAAAAAATATCTTCACAAAAAAATTCTGAACAGATTTTGAACAAGCAGGCAAGCATCACAGATTATCGGATTATGATTTTATACCCACAATAATGAGGCTATAAAAAATTAAAAATGGAAATCAACTAACATACTGGCAGACCCGGCGGTACTGGATGCGACATCGGCCGGAGAGAGCGGCAGAGAGACGGGTAGAGCATACTGCAGAGACTTGAGAGAGAGAGCATCGAGCATGGCGACTTGGCGAGGCTAAAGGAGAAGAGAAGGGCGGCGGGGCAGTGAGCTGAAGGAAAAATCCAAAAAGAAAAAAGCTAGGGTTTTCTTTCACTTTTCTCACTTTTTCGGTTTTGTTTGTTTTTTCACTGTTTTGAATTTTGATTCTTTGAGTTTTCAACTTTTCAGTTTTCACTATGTTTATTGTTTTCACTTTTCAGATAATTCCCCATTTACTGGTTTTCCCCCCCCAATTTCCCATTCGGGCCATTCTCCCTTTTTTTCTTTTTTCTTTTTTTCGCTTAAAATAATAATAAAAAAGAGCTAATTGTGTCTGGCGGGTGACCTGCGACCCGACCCGCCAGACCAATACAAATGGGTCATAAACGGGTCGACCCGTTTATGAACCAAACCCGTTTAAGGTAGACCCAAACCTGCTAATTTCATGTTGTGTTCGTGTCGGGTTGTCGGGTCGTGTCAAAATTGCCAGCCCTAAGCCCAAGTGAGCCAAAGACCGAACTCTAGGCCCAGTCGGTTTGTCTGACTCGAGAAGTCCCGGTCGGTCACGAAACTGTAGCCGAGATTTGTGGAAATCATGGATTCTGAAAGGCCGGGGATCAGTATAGTTTTATCTCCCTAATAAGGTAACTGTCTCAGAAGATCCGGATCCCCGAGTAATCAACACTCTATCTTAGGGGAGATCATGGATCCCGCTGGATCCGGAGATAAGACTACTGATCCTAAGCGATTCGGGGAGGAAATTGCAGGTAATTAATTCCTTGGAGGGATTATGGATCTCGGGAAATCCGGGATCCCCTGAACGACATAAATGCATTTGTGGTCCTATAAATAGGCGGCTATTCCCAGGTATAAAGGGGGACTGAATTTTTATTATTTGTACGTGCTCTCAATACTCCCCGGTTGTCTATTTACTGACTTAGGCATCGGAGTGAGACTCTGTCGGCACACTTGACAAGTCTTATTGTTTTGCAGGTCACAAAGGAAGTGAATCACAAGTCGACATGTTACCAAACTGGAAAACTGTACCAACAGATGAAAAATAAAACAAGAATAAGAGACAAATTGACATTATGGTACGGATGATGGTTTCCCAATTTATTGATTGAGCATACTCTCACGGCTAGCGGGACTAGTCCCTCATGACAACGCGAAAAGTCATTAAGGGGTCAAAAGTCCCTCAGCATACGAAATGAAAAGGGGGTTATAATTCCTCAGCACATGAAGTGAAAAATGAAATTAAAGTTCCTCAATACATGAAACAAAAAGGCATGAAAGGGGTTAAAGTCAATCATTACACGAAATGAAAGACATGAAAAATGAATGACAATTGGAATGCAACGAATACACGAAAGCATGCATTGCGTAGTCTTATGATGATGTAACATGTTATATTTTATGAGGGATTCCATGAAAGATGTGTCAACATGTATATGTTTGTAGATGGGACATGGAACATATGTCTACCGTTATAGGTAGTTGGATATGATGATTTATTGATTTCTTGCTTAGATATGCTCATATGCTTGTGTTTCGCCTGAGGTAGTGAAATGCACGTAGTTGTGTGTATTTGAATTATATGATATACAAATATGATATGACTTAGATAAGTTTGTATGTGTGGACTCATGTATCCGCATGTGCGAATGTGGTGACCCCACAGTCGCATTGATGATGGCATTGATGCAAGTATTGAGGGTGTTGATAAGGATCTTATAGGATGATACTTAGGCTACCATGACTGAGGCCATTGGATGTCAGATGCATTTTGTGTTAGACTAATACTTTAGTCTACCCTTTTTGTTTATCATTTTGTTATGTTCATTGACTTCATAGTTCATAGTATATATGGCATTGTGTCACTTTGTGACACTTTTGTATAGCCATTATTTTATTATGTAAAAGTTACATTGTAAAGGTTTAAAAGTTTAAAAAATGTATATGTAATTGTTGCTATGTGTGTTATGTGATGTATAATGTATAGATGTTTTCGTTGCATGTTAGTAATTTTTAGGAAAAATTACAATTTAACCCCCCAAACTGCTAGCCGTTTTGCAAGTAGTCCAACGAATTGCTAACACTTGGACTTTAGCCCTCCAAGCTACCAAATTTTTTTTAACAATGTCCATTTTGTCAAAATATGCCTATAATACCCTTGCCACATGTTATTTTTTTATTAAAAATTAAAAAAACTAAAAAGAAAGAAAGGAGGCCACCCCCTTCACCAAGGCGGGTGTCTGTCATTTTCTTTTCCTTTTCTAAAAAAAATAAAGATTTTTTTTTTTTTTTTCGTTTTTTAATTTTTTTAATTGAAAAATGACACGTGACAGTGGTATTATAGGCATATTTCGACAAAATTATTTTTTTTAAAAAACTTTTTGATAGTTGGGGGACAGAGTCCAAGCATTGGCAGTTCGTGGGGCTACTTGCAAAACGGCTAGAAGTTTGGGGGATAAATTGTAATTTTTCATAATTTTTATTATAATATTATGTTCATATTCATGTTATGAGGCATGAGGTATGTATGATACATGTTATTGTGATGGCTTGGCTCATATTACTACTGTAATGAAATTTGGAGTTGCCACATTTTTGGACTGAACTTACGTCATGTGCACTGCGCGTGATATTTTCCCCTAATTACCCTGAAATGCCCATGGGGTAAAGTGTATTTTCCTATAATCTTTGGAGGCAGGGGCGGAGGCAGGGGGTCGAGAGGGGTCAAATGCCCCCCCTCACCTCCTAAAAATTTTCCCGACTCTTGGAATTTTTTTTTGGAAAGTCCTAATTGCCCACCCTCAAAAACTCATAAGAGGCAAATATTTTTCAAGAGAAACGAGTTTCATGAGCCACACTACGTTCTGCCATTTTTTCACTGATTTATAACCTAAAACCAGTCACTAGCGGCTGCCACAGGTTGAAGAAGATAGGTTGAAGACGCATTTTTTTCCTTTTGATAAAACGCATCGTTTTGTTAAATAAACAAAACGTTCGTTTGGAGGATACCGGACACGTCTATGGACTAAAGATAATCCAGGCTTCCAGCTATGCCCGGTCCAAAAACGTGGCCCATAAGTGCTAAAAGCTGAACCATGATGTTGATGGTTTCCAGCTTTTCATACTTTTTTGTTTTTTGGTAATAAGGTAATAAGCTTTTCATAATTTTCTTCTAAAACGATTATAAAGTAACAATTTAACCTTCTTTTTTTCCTTTTTCTTTTTTTAAGCCTTATTATTATTATTATTATTTTATTTTTTATTTAAAAAAAAAATGCCTTAGGCCTGCCTACTTATTAGGATTGGTTAGATGGGAGTCATGATACTTGTGTCTATGTTGACAAATTAATTTTTTTTAAAAAAAATTAAGACTTAACCAACTTTTTTTATATAGTCGAACGGGAGATCAATGGATAAATGATTGTCTGGTTACGTATATTGAGAATGATATATTTAAGATTATCAACAATGAAAAAAAATTATATAGCGATTTCAAAGTAGGAAGACTCGTCGATGACAACTGAATAAATAAACACTAGGTGTGACAAAATAAATTGTAAGTTACATTTATATATTTTAAGCAATAATTAAATTTTATTGAATTATTTATTTATTGTCTTAGTTATATTTTTTAATTTTTTAATTTATTTTTTATTAACTTTAATTTTTTTTCTCTATTTATCAAAATGAAAAAAAAATAAAAAATTTATTGACCACCCTCAACTAAAAGTCTGGCTCCGCCACTGTTTGGAGGTACAAACGCCAAAGTGGTGATACTTTTGGTGGATAGAATCTATTTTCTCTTAAAAAAAAAATTGAAAGTAATGAAAAAAAAAAGAAGAAGGTTGAAGGTGGCAGAGATTTTTTTGGGGGTGGCCCGTGCCACCCCTTAACCTTGGTAGTTCTAGGGGTGGCTCTGGCCACCTTTAACGTTTAAAGGGCGGCCCAACTACTCCTTAAGAGTTTTCAACGATGGCTCGGGCCACCCCTATGAATTTTTTGGGTGGCTCCCTTAAAATTTTGGTGGTGGTTTGGGCTACCCCCATAAACATGTTCGAGGTGGCCATAACTCCACACCCTAGGTGAGGAGGTGGTCTAGCCACCCCAAGGTGGTGGGGAGGCTTCATTTTTTTTTAAAGTTCTTGCTTTCTTTTTTTGAAAAAAATACACGTTATCCTTCGAAGTATCACTACTTTAGAATTTGTACCTCCAAAGTTTAGGAGAAGATACACTTTACCCTCGAGGGCATTTTGGGGCGATTAACTTAAAAAATGTCACGTGATGTAAGTTCAATCGAAAAAGACGTAAAACAAAAAAAACCAACAAACGATGATAAGTGTCACGATTAGATAGTTTGTGGGGTCCGAGTGTCACTTTTTAAACTTTGGAAGTACAAATGCCAAAGTGGTGATACTTTCGAGGAAATGAAGAGGGTAAAGTGTATTTTTCCCTAAATTTTTTTAATTGTTCTTTAAAAAAATATAAATTATGTAAGACATATTAATAGTTTGCACATGACGTGTCAAAAGCGAGGCACATCACGTCAATTGATTGGTCTAATGTGGCATATCGTTAATTAATTAAACGTTAAGTTGACATAGGGACCTATTTAAAACTAGAAAAAAAAAACCTAAGGACCTAATTATACTTTCGAGGAGAAGAGTGGGGGTAAAGTGTATTGTTTCCTAAATTGTTTTAACTTTTCTATATAAAAATAAAAAATAATGTAAGTTATATTAATAGTTTGCACATGACGTGTCAAAAGCGAAGCACATGACAATATGACATTAATTGATTGGTTTAACGTGACATATCGTTATTTAATTGAACGTTAATTTGACAAAAGAGCCTATTTGAAACTAGACAAAATCTTTTGCCAAAAAAAAAAAAAAAAAAAAAAAACACTAGACAAAATCTAAGGACCTAATTATCAAAATTAAAATTTAAAGATTAAATTAAAATCACATGAAAATCTAAAAACTAAATTTTATTTTTCCCAAAATTTTTCCGAAACACCCTTATTAAGAGGGCATTACTAAAAGATCTTCCTAGATGAATATTGTCTTCCTAAAAACACAAATAGTTGCCTCAAGAATTAAGCCACATTGGACTAGGAAGGAAACAATTACTAAAATATTTTCTTATATTATCCTTATTATTCTTTAAAGGTAGAATGAATTGAATTTTAAAAAGCTAATTAAGTTTTTTCCCTTTTATTAACATTAGTTTCATTTATATATATATAAAATATATTTTGAGTAAAAAATAATAATTATTGTGCTAAAAAAGAGCAAAAAAAAAAAAAAAAAGTTATTGGACGACAATTGTACGTTGGGCCAGCTGTCACTCACTGTATGGGTTTAGTCGTACACGCACCGCAGGCATGGATCCTAGATTCCTCATCCGATTCGGGGCAGAAAAAGGATTGATGAAATTGACGTGGCACGTATCGGTGCAATGTCAGCTACAGTTGATCGTGTGATGAAAGCATCCCAAATATAACGACCAAATGTACCTCAGAATCGGGGATTCAGAAAAACCCAAAACCTCAGAGAGTCTGTTCATCGTTTTCGATCACTCAAAGGTAGCGAAAATTTCAATCTGGCTTTTTTTTTTTTTTTTTTTTTTGTGTGTATGTCTTTGTGTGTTTTGCCAAAACCCTTTTGTTATTATCCCAGTCAACGCAAGTTTTATCAGACTCTTATGTTTCATTTAGTGGTTTGTTTTTACTATGTCTGCGGCAATTAGCATTTCTAGAATTATGGGTTTGTTTATTATGTTCTTGTTTTAAGGAAATCAGTTATAGCTTCTCAGTTTTTAGGGATTAAATTTGTTTTGTGGGTTTTGTTGTGCTTGGGGCATTCTTATTATCTGCAAAGTTGGATTGAATGAAAATTTCGAAAGGCCCAGGGGAAGTCATGGATTAAACCAGATTTATGATGGGTCTCATTTAGAAAATTGAATATGTCAAGCACTAACCTTGGTTTGGTGTATAAAAAATTGAATGATACTTTCTCTTCTTGCGTTAGAAAATTTAAATCAGAGCAAAACTCTGTTGTCTGCAGACTTTTATTTTGTTGTTTTCTGAGTTTCCCGTTGTTGTTGAGGCTCAGTTTGTGTTGTCCTTTGTTGTCTGTAGACTTGTTTTTTGTTGCTTGTTTCTGTGTTGGTTCCTGTTGGTGTTTGTAGTAGTGGGTTGGTGGCTGTTGTTTATTCTCTTCTTGAGAATTTTAGTTCCAGTTTTTACTGGAGTGGTGTAATCTGCTGAGTTTGGTTTTATGAAAGATTTAAAATTCATCCAAAAAAAAAAGTTTACATAGTTCAAGTGGATGTAAGATTAGTGATCTTTCTTTTTGCTGATGGGAAATTCTTAATCAGATTCTATTTATTTTAGTTGGAATGAGCATGGAGTCAGGATTTTATTGGTCAGAATCAAATATGACCTTGTTTCTAGAATCTGTTCTTTCAGTGCCTCTAACAGAAAAGGGTCTTCCATGCGTTGGGCAGAGCCCCAGATATCCAGAAACAAGAGAACAGATCTCATTAAGGGAAACACGAGAACCTTTTTTCTTTTATTTATAAACAATCACAATCAAAGAAATATTAGGTTAATCAAGTTAAGCTTTCTCTTTGAAAATTTTCAGCTTGCAAATAAGTAGGAGCTAAAACGTTAACTAAAATTTGATATCATCATTATTGGAAGGGAATAAAAATACAGGACGCCTTAATATGTCATAATTCATAGAGGGAGTGGGGAAAATAATAAGTGTCCACATGGAGAGAGAAAAGGGGGAGGATTGTCAAGAAGTGAGATAGATACAATTTGACTTATGGATGGAGGGCAGTTGATGCTTTTACACATTTAGCTCTCGAGTCTTGAAATTATTGAAAAAATTGAATCATTTGGTGCTTAAGTCAGGGTGCCAACCGATTGAGGAATTGGTGGTTTGCAGGTGACCAAAAACTTTTCTTTCTTATTTTGTTAGGAGAGAATGAGAAAAGGAAGATCATAAAATCAACCATGGACAATTTTGTTCTTTGTTTCCCATATCTTTTCATCCTGTCTATGACTTTACCTAGAATAAGAAAAAAAAAGAAAAACGATAGTACCCTGCAATGTGCTTAAGTTGTTAAGCATTGGCTCCTTTGGATGTTTAGACTATAAGATCTAGGGATTGCAGATTCAAGCACCCTGAACCCTTTTTTTCATTTTTGATTAATCCTCGTATATAAAGAAATCCCCAGAAATAATCCAGTGTCTGGTGCATAGTTGGGTTAATTGGATTTCATTTAAGATAATGGATGGAAAACATGTTGAGAACCCACTTAGAAAATGGTGCAAATGTACTTATGTTTGTTTGGTGGTTCTTTTTATTTCAAATTATAAACAGCAGCATTTTGTGATAGAAACCTGGAGGGAATTATATTATAGAACTTATCACAGAAATTAAATGGGTAATGTTTTATCGTTTTCTTCAGTATTGTTCATCTTCCTGAATAAATGGCATTGTTTTAGGTGTGCCATAACTACCATTCTGAAATCTTTTTCCTCTAACTAGTTCTGGGATTTAACATTACACATTTGAAAGTGATTTTACCTCAAACTTTTTTTCTTTTTCTTTTTTCCTTTCTATTCAAAAAGGCAGGCGGAGGAGACCAACTGTAGCTGTTTTACTTGGGCATGACTATAGTAGCATCTGCCTGCTAAGAGCTGCACAGGAGGGGCCTGGACGATGGGAACCGCAGGCGCTCCCTCAAGTCTGACTGAGACATAGCTTGACCTAGCCCTATCATGACATTAGTGGAACCCAAGGCAACTAATAGTAATCAGGTTTGGGATTTTACCTCAAGCTTATAATAGAAGAGTGGATGTAATTCCATTGTGATCCAAAATTTTGTTGAATTCATTAGCATCCAGTGATTTAAGGTGGAGACTGCTAACATACTTGTTTGAGAACAAGAAATTATAACCAAGCATGTTTCATTTGTAGAAGGCACTTTGAGTCAGATGAGTGGAACCTAATACTATCCTCTTGTTATTAATTTTGATCAATTAGATAGAGAAAGAGTTTCATAGAATCCAAAAAACTTAATCTTTATAATTATTTTCATAGTTGGATGAGATATATTGTTTTAATTAATGGTTTGAAGTAGTTCAATGATATGTATCTTATCTTTTTTTTGATAAGTAAGAAAAGATTTATTAAAAAAGCGTAAAGGCGCCCCTAGGTACACATGAAGTATTCGCTAGAAACACCAAAAGCTAACCCGCAACAACCAACAAAACCAATAGAGAAAACCCCAAAACCCAAGAAAGAACAACCAAACAACCCACAAGGGGCACAAACAGAGTTACAAGAGAAAACTAAACGCCCGAAAGATAACCCACAACCCACCAAAGCAACAAGGAACCCTACACAAAGTGGGCCTATCATTTCCTACGCTTGGAGGAAGCTAAACTGTCGCCATAATTAATGGAACTTTGCAGATTTAGAAGCTTCCTTTTGCCTTCTGACTTTTGGCGTGCTAACATTTTCTCTCTTAGTAACTCTTCCTCCATGACGTCTAATAGCCAATGCCTCCTCCTCAAAAGCACCATCCAAAGCCCAATCCAAGGGCAAGCCATCCCAAAACTCATCGTCCTCCCAAACCACAATATATCCGTTATGATAAAAACCGACAGGCCAATTGTGAGATAGGGAGAAACCATTTCCTTTAGAGGAATAAAGAGTAAGACAACCTCTCGTAGGGGATGAAGGTCCAACCATCCCGACTCCGGTGACCTTCTGCGGCGATGTGGGATTAATTGGCACCTTCGGGCGAGAGTTAAGAAACCCCCTCCTAAGACCCTGCTTCACTAGCGGCTCAGCAGCCTTCTTCACTGGCGGTTCAGTAGCTGTAACCTTCTTAACAAAGCAGCCAATAGTCATCTTTGCGGCTTCCAGAGAATAAAAAAATAGCTCCTCATTCCACTTCACAGATTGCCCTTCCCTTAGCACCTTTGCCCTCTTGTAGTAACATTGAAAAGGCTTAGAAACCACCACGGGAAGGGGAGAACCCAAATTTTTTAGAGGCTGGAGAAGCTGATGACATCGGACTCATGCCCTTTGTGGCTACCAGCTCATCACCTACCAAACCCTCAGGAGGAGACCGAACCAAAAACATCCTAGAAGACCACTCCGGCGTCATCTCCGGCAGGGATCCGGACGGACGAGTAGGTTTAGGTTTAGGCCATAAACGGGCCACGTGGAAACCTAAATGTTTACGACCCATCCCTGACCCGGAAAACCGGTCCAGAAGTTTTCTTACAGCTCGGCCAAGTCCACATAAAACTTAGAACCCAACTTATTCCACGTATGCGTTCTTGAATATTCAGATTTCGAATTTTCAATATTCAAATTCGAACAAGAGAGAAGCTTCTTACCCTTCAGACGAAGATGCCGGTCTTTGCCCAACGGCTCAAGCGGCGGGGACTCCAACGAGAAGCAATCCACCATTGATCTCGGTTCAACCTTTGCATGCCTCACCATCGGAAGAAGGTCAAGAGCACATTGCTCCTCCAGCGACGCCCTCCACTCGGAATGACGAACCCCTACGATGGGCTCTTTCTTCACGACCGAGACCAAACTAGACCTCAGCGCCTCCACAAAGGAGGGCCCCTTCCAAAGAGGAGCCAAACCCGGCCTAACCTCTTCTTCCTTCCCAACTGTCTTGACCGACGCAAGTGAGCACCCGGACCCACAACCCACTTTGGCAGAGAGATAATCTCTGGCCTTTCTCAGCTCGTCCGAGAATTTGAGCCAACCTCACCCTCTACGCCCCTCAGGGATCACAATAAACCCTTTCCAGCCACCCATCCCGAATGCTGCTGCTTCTAAGAAACAGCCCGCTTGGTTGCCACCTCTCCGAGTAATCAAGATTTTCGACCCTTTCGTGAAGAATTTGATGAAATCTTGATCTTTCGGATGACCCAAGAGAATCTCCAACGTCGATGCAAGTCATGCAGAGCACTGAGAACTGATGATGATCTCCCAGGAAAAACTTTTTCTTTTCTCCCCCACCCTTAGCATCGACACCCCATCTAGCACCGAGAAGACAAAAATCTTCGACTCCACGATAAAACTTTTCTCCATCTCAACACACATCCCCAGCCTAACTAAGAATCGCCTCTCTAAATATTTCACATAATTATTGCTTGGGTTACGGTAACTACCATGTCAATGTCCTCTCTAATATTCTCTTGGGTTATGGTGCTAGAAGTTCTTGGGTCTTTGGTGGTAAGCTAGAAATGCTGTTAATGTCCTCTCTAATATTCTCTTTTGGATTCCTTATCCCAAAAAAAAAAAAAATTCCTCTTCCAGGTTCCTTATCCAAAAACTAAAAAAATTCTTCTTCAGGGTTAGAACTAGGATTAACCCCTATTTCCTGGTTCCAACCTTCTCCCTCTAATAGATGGCTGGTTGGGTCGTGGGGCTTCTCTAAGATGGTAATTAGGTGTTGAATTATTGCTGTTGTTCTTTGGTTGGTTGCTTTTTCCAGAATTTATTATTTATTTATTTTTTTCCTGCTGTGTTGTTTTTGCTGTTGTTTGTACTCTTGTTTCTTGTCATTCTTGATATCAATTAGTTTTTATTCATAAAAAAAAAATAAAAAAAATCCGAAATTTTGTTTGATTCCCAACTCAGGCCTGAAAAAACCATAGCTCGATTTTGCTTTGAAACCAATCCTGTTATTCTTATATCCGTTTTCTTAGGGGCAGTGTCAGTTATTGACGTGATAGATTTGCCCCATTGTGGTCCCGATATAATGAAACTGTTTATGTGAGTTAGCTAGAATGCTAAGGCAAACCGAGCTCTTAACTTAAAAACCTTTCCTATTTGTATGTCCACGAAGCTGGCTTGCTTGCGTTCCATATATGACATTATATCTGGGACTCCTGTTATAATAATCCAATTGAGATGTGAACTTTTCTGCTGTAAGCACCAAATGCGGGTTTTTACATCTTACTGGGGTTTTGCATAGTTTATCTCACTTTGCGTCATTTCTTTTTTTCTTGTTTCTGCCTTTAGGCTGATGGTCTTTTGACAGTGTGTCATCTCCTTCCCCATAAATAATAAATTTAGGGTAAGGCAATGGATTCAGTCCTATTAACCAAGGAAAAAAAAAAGAAAAAAGGATCCAGTCGTCTGTGGGTGCATTAGTTGTATTACCTATCAGAAAAATAAAAAAATATAAAACCCTACTTCAGTTCTTTTCATCTAATCTTCTATTCTTTGAAGCCATGGATATGATTCGTATTTATTCCCTTAATTGTTCAGTTCACTTTTATGTCCAACTTTGAAATTGCCAAAATAAAGTTTGGATCATCTCCTGTATTAACGGGTACTAACGAGGAAGCTTTGCAACTGTGGTGCTTAACTTTGATTAATGCATTTAAATTGCTTAGCATTGAATTGTTCTTACAATGCAGGACAAGAAGTGAATTGAAGTGGCACATCAGGATATTCTTTTCTGAAGGTGAACATGAAACGAAGACGTTTGAGCAATCACAGTTGCGAAGTACAGAACGGTGCATTTTATCTGCCACCAGAGATTATTTGCGAGATTCTTTCCAGACTTCCCATAGAAGCGATCTTGAGATGTAAAAGTGTGTGTAAGGAATGGTCTCGTTTGACTGAAGACCCTCACTTTATCAACCTGCAACGGGACAGAGCAAATAATCAACTACCTCGACTCATCCTGCAATCACACTATAAAGTTTCGTTGCAAAATCTACTTTTGTTGGACACAGAGAGATGCAACATTAGAAAGATTCCTTTTAAGAAAATGCAGTTGCCCTCATGTTCAAAATACAAGTTGAATCGCTTTCGGCTGGTGTGTTCTTGCAATGGTTTGCTCTGCATAGCTTTGAGTGACGAAATAGATCCTGTGATCATATTGAATCCAATAACGAGAGAGAGTGTGATTTTGCCGTCACCAGAAAGAAGAATAAGAGCAGTTAGTAATCAGATTGGTTTTCACTTTGACCCCTCATCTGGCAAGTACAAAGTTGTAAGGGAATGTAGAAGTATGGGTAATCATAAACACATCAGTATTGAAATAATTACACTTGGAGAAAGTTCATGGAGAGAATTGAGTGCTCCTGTCCCAGTCAAATTTAACCAGGGCAGGGCAGTATGTTGGAATGGGGCCTTCCACTGGAAAATTGAGGACAGTGATTACAGATCTGGGGACAAATGCATCCTCGGATTCAACATAAGTGATGAGAAGTTTTACACCATCTCTTGCCATGTCAAGTTTGGAGTTCAGAACTATGAGTTGCTGGTTTTAGGGGGGTGTTTGACATTAGTAGAGCATGATGTTCATCTGATGAAGATATGGAAAGTAAGTGGAACAAAGAGCCAAGGATTCTATCTCTCCTTCCAATGCACGTATGATACTCATGTGCGGTGGAACAACTCTCTCTTTTACTCTGTGATCCGAAAAACTAGTCATGATAGTTTTTTGCTCAAGGTCACACATTCCGATAGCAAAGCTCGTTTAAACCAGCATCTTGTTCAGTTTTTTCCTGAAAAGGCTCTATACTCGCCTCTGAAAATTCCTGGCCTTCCTCCTAACTTCTCCAGCGTTTGTTTTAAGCCCACTTTAGTCTCTCTAAGTTAACAGTAGCCCATGATCAGGCAGGATACTATACACATGCATGGTTGCTTTGCTTAATTCCTGGTCAATGGAGGTGGTTGTCCTCATTTTCTTTGTTGAAGTTCTATTTGGTTTCTACTTTGCAAAGGAGACACATTTAGAATTACAAAGAAGTTAGTGTTATGTAATCAGTTTGCTAAGCTTGATTTGGAAGGGTTTAAATTACACTTTTGAATGGTGAATGTCCTGACCATCCCATTTGTAAAAAAAAAAAACCGTGAGTATATAATGTATAAAAGCTCAGAGAGAGAAGCTGAAGCTTGTTTCTAGATTCATTCATACTTTTTGTTTTCTACAATTCAAATTGTTTAATCTGATATTAGCATGTGTTACTGTACTACAATCATTGCGTAGTGGACACAATAGCAACAATTACAACATGGATTCCCATTTAAATCTGTCAAAGCTTAGAGCTCCAACTTTTTACCTTCTTTAGAGAAAGGGTGTAACATCCCAGCCTGTTCAGGCTAGGTTTGTTAACTAAGCCTCACAAAGGTGTGAAAGTACATAAGGCAAACTAAAGCAACTAAATAAACTCAATGAGTGCATAATTAAAAAAAAAAAAAAATCATTTATTAAACTTCAATACAGAACCATAACGTCAAAATTTCTTAAAAGGAAATAATATTAGTCATAAAATATTGAGAAATGTTTGGTTTTATTTTCTTGCATATTTCCGTACAAGATATGTGTAAATCCATCATTGAATATGTGAGACTCATATGTAGGTTTCGCAAATTCAATAGTAAATTTGTAAAAGAGATGTGAAAGAGAATAACATCAAACACATCTTTAAAATGTTCTCTCTGCCCTAGACTCTTTTTTAATAAAATAAAATGTCATAATACACTAACCATGATCCCCCACCGACTAGTATTTCTGGCATTCTAAGTTGCTTCCTCATAACTGGAAGAGGGGAAGGGAAAAACAAAATGGGTGAGTGGAAAAGCTTAGTAAGCTATGTTCCCAACCAAGCCAAAACGACTGGGTTAAAAATCATTTTTCTTGAAAACCTTTATCTTTAAAACACCTAGTTTAGTGTGTAAAATAATTCATTTAACTCTTGATAAAATTGAGCTTTTAAACTTTTACTTTTAAAAAAAAATGTTTTCCTCTAATCATAAGTTTATTTTAGGGGTACTTACCTTTTCCCCTATCAACTATCGGTCATTGTCAATATGCCATCACGAACTGATACCTTGACCAGAAGAGAGTATGAAATTACCATTTTCATACCAAAGCCCCTACTCCGTCAGTCAAATCGTGAAAAGACTTAAATACCTTAATTTAAAATTAAAATTTACATATAATACCCTCAAAACTAACAAATAATAATAAAAAAAGCGAAAAAAACCTGCCTTTGGAGAACAAGTGTCCATTTTTTTCCGATTGTTGTTTGCTTTCAACTTTCTCTGCTTTTGTTGCAATTGAATTTTTCTCAACCGCACCTGAAGAATGAACAAATTATTAAACAAAAATAAAAAAATTATTTTGCTTAATTTTTGTTCAAAAAGCTGAGCAGTAAACTCACTAAAATAATAGAGAAGCTCCATCCATTCAAAACCCTAGAACAAATGCTCCAGGAAACAATTCAATATATCTCTTTCACACACTAATCGGACATGCTCACATGCTAATTTTCAATCAATAATAATAAAAAAAACTAACAAATTATCATCCAAGTGGCTTATTTTCACTGCGCGCTAAATTACATTAGCACTATCTTTAAAAATTCTAAAAGCATCGAACAAAACAAAGTGTTCTGGAAATACAATAGAAAGTGTGCTTTGGGGATCAGATTGAGCTTACATGAAAAAGGAGGCGGTGATAAAGAGGCGGATCGCGAGCATGAACACCGACAGGATTGGGTACCACGTGTCAGGACGGGACTGGTGATCGCAGATCGTTTTCAGCGCCTCCGAAAACAAAAGCAAATGGAAAAGGATCTCAGAAATTGAAAAATGAAAAAATGCTTGTCGGGGGCGGCCGGCGCCACCTCTGGGGTGGCTCGCAGGCCACCCCCCACCCCCTTTCTTTTTTCTTTTTTTTTTTTTTTCTTTTTTTTTTTTTTAAATAAAAATAAAAATTATATATATATATATATATATATTAAGTTTAATTTTTTTTTTTATTAAATTACTGTTTGAGGGCATTTTTGTCTTTAAACAAAATCAACGTCTAAAAATTGTATATTCCGTCCGATTTAACGAGATTCCCTAACAGAAGGGGAGAAATGGTATGAAAATGGTAGTTCTATGCTCTCTTTTGGTCGATGCGTCAGTTCGTGGTGGCATATTGACAATGGCTGGTAGTTGATGGGGGAAAAAGATAATTACCCCTTTATTTTAGAAACTAATCTCATTAACTCTCGATAATATAGAACTTGTAACTTATTATTTAATCTCATACCATGGTCTATGCATACAGATATGCTCTATATGTAGGGGTTGCGTTATCCAACCTTAAAGGATCATGGCAACATCGGTGGCCGCAGATGGCCCTTCTGGCAAACTGATTTACTTTTCAATGCACTCACCTTGGAAAACATGGTAATTGAACACTACTTTGCGAAATGTCCTTCGGTGGGTTGTGTAACTCCCGAAAATATTTTAAAACACAAATAATAAAAACATATTGGAATATTAATAAATTGCATGTTACGACTATAATAAGATTGTTAGTTTTTGTGTTGGCTACATTCTGTTGGACAAAATCACTTCTATGTAATGTTGCTGCTTTATCCAGAGTCTACTCTTCAGCTATGTTCTTCGAGAAGATTCTGTGAAGTTTTCAAGGATTTATTTCGGTTCCCTGTCAGCCGTCCGGACAACGTGGTATTCCGTCCAGACGCTCATCAGTCAGCAACATCCGTCCGGACGATGAGATCTTTCCGTCCGGACGCCCATCAGTGTCTAGAAGCTTCGAACAGTTCAAGATTGCATCCGTCTGGACGTAATGGCAAATCGTCCGGACGCTCTTCAGAGTTCGAGAAAATCCCAGTGTTCCAGCGCATCTGTCCGGACGACGTGGTTATACCGTCCGGACGCCATTCAGTGTTTGACAAGAAATAGGGTTTCTGCCTCAAGACACAGTTATGGGAAGACGGCTGCTACCGTCCGGACGATGTGTGATCCCATCCGAACGATGTCCTCTATAAGGCAAGAACGTGGATACCAAGTTCAACCGTCTGGACGTCAGCCTTCATGGTCCGGACGATCAAGCTTCATATATGGAAGTTGCGTGCACCAGTTCAACCGTCCGGACGTTAGCCTTCAAAGTCCGGACGCTCCAAGCCTTATTATGGTAATTTCGTGCAGCCGAAGTGCAACCGTCCGGACGCTAGGGCAACACCGTCCGGAAGCGGCCTTGTTATGGAAGCTTTCAGCGCTATCTTGGAGAGGCGGTTGCAGTTGACCGTCCGGACGTTCGGTCAAGCCGTCCGGACACCCTCGGGTATTTTGGTCATAACTCTTTACTCAAATATCGGATTGGGACGAAATCGGCTTCATTGGAAAGCTTAGAAAACATGCTGTAATTTAACCATCTGGACGGACCCTAGAAGCGTCCGGACGGAAATATTTGCCCGTCCGGACGGCCTTGCAGAAAATTCCAAAATTACTTTCCGGACAGGAAAAACTTGACCCGTCCGGACGGCCTTGGATCCCGTCCGGACGCGCGTGTTTCAGACTCCGTTTTCGAGTCGATTTTGGATTTCTGAAGCCTATAAATAAGAGGCTTGAGGCATGCTTTCAACACAGAATTCGGTGGTGAATTCTCTACAACTTAGAGACGTGATATTTCCTCTAAAGCCTTGCCAAGTGTGTGATTTGATCAGCTGTGAAGTCTATCTTAGGGGTTGGCCCTAAGGTAAAGGAGTTCCATTGAAGACCCCTTCAGGTAGGAGAATCTGGTTGGGAAGCGTTCGTGTTGGGTTACACATCAGAGATCAAGGTACGACCACTGCATCAGTACATGTGAGTGTTACTGTCTTGTATCTAGCTATGTCTTCTGAATAGTGGAATTCCTGGGTTTGGTTGCCCTGGAGTGGTTTTTCTCTTAACTGAGTTTCCACTTTGTCAACAAAATATTTGTCTCCTTTAAATTCCGCATTTAATATTTTGTTGCACACTGTTCACACACACTGTTAAATTTAGAAGTGCATATTATTTTTCAAAGATTAAGCGCGATTAGATCTAAGGTGTCAAAAACACCAAATGTTAGAAATTAGGCTAAAAAAGACTTAGAAAAATTTAGGAAGAGCCTGCACCGTAAGAACGCTTTGGGCCCCATTAAACCGATAACCAGAAACACAAGGCAGTAGAGGGGAAAACTGCGGGAAAGATCAATGGTACATATTAGATTAGACAAAACCAACGACCACGTTCCATCAGTGAATGTGTCGTTTGAAGGAAGGGTATCTCCACGTGGCAGCACGAGATCGTGTGATGATAGACTATCAACAACCGAGATTTTATCACATGTCAAGAAGACCAACTTGCCACGTGTTTAATGCCGAAACGCCAGGTGGCATTCAAATGGCATAACGTGCCATTCGACGAGATAGAATCTTCATGTGTCAATTAGTGTGCGGTGAGATTTGGCGCAGATGCGACGAAGATATTTTGAGGTTGACTCAATGCTGTTCAAATGACTGTATATTCCATTTGAAAGGGCATGCACATAACACTAAACTTGCCTATTTAAAGAGGCAAGCATTGAGAGAAATCTTATTTTAGTTTCTCTGTTTCATTTGAACGTCCAAGTTGAGTTTTGGTGAGGTGATTTTGTGCTATTGAGTAGAGAGAGAGAGAGAGAGAGAGAGAGTGGGGATTGTGAAGGAGAAGATCAGAGGTCATCGTTAGGTATTCTTCTGCATGCTCTCGCCATAAATTTCATTGAGTTATGACACTATAGATATGTTAAAATATGATGCATTAAGGTTATTAGGGATTGTTTTAGTAAATGACAATAGTTTTAAAATGTCGTTATTATCATCAATTGACTTTTGGAGAAAAATGAAGATAATAGGGTTTTCATGCAAAATGAAGATTTTGATCGTAAAAAAGTTAATATTTTTAGCTACATGTTGGGTTAGTAATGATCACACAATGTCAATGAACGTATTAGAATGGTAAAAATTGATAAAAAGAAGAAGAAGTGATTTTTACGTTGATGTGCAACATATACACGTCGTCGTCTGATCATCAAGTGACTAGGACAATACCCGAGAGCTTCAATGAAATTCTAGTTGAACTCTGTTCAACTGAGATAAGAATAGAAGTTAGATTTGAAAGCCCTAGTCGAAGACTATTCACTCGAGCCATAGAACTAAGAGCTTTGATCGTACTACAGTCGCAGTCCGTTCAATCGGCACTGCTAAGAAATGAAAAGTTAAGGCTTTTCAAGGAAAGAAGGAAGGACTATTAGGGTTCGAGTAACATTTTAGGATTATAGATAAGCCTAGAGTAAAAAATGTAGTTATAATGGAATGCAAAGGAATGTGGAAGCATACCAAAATGGTATTGATATAGTGGAAATTTGTAAGTACAAATTTTCTGACCGACACTTATCAAATATCTTACATGTCACATATGATACTATGTATTGATACATGCATATTTCATCGTGATAATGAGCCTTGTGAATTTTATTATGTCCATATATTGTCAATATATGTTACAATGGGATTTACATTATTGAAATAAAAGATGAATTTTGAAAAAGAAAGGTTTGGAAGGAAAACTCTAATTTTTATAAAATGAAAAGAGAGATTTTGAGAAAAGGTTTTGACATGACCCCAAAACGTTGAGTGTGAGGTTAAACACTCAGCAACGCAGTGGTCAAGTGGGGTAATACGCTTGACAAACCCAAGGTTAAGCAGGGCGATACGCTTAACAATCCCAATGATTAAGTGGGCTTGATACTCTTAACAACACAATGCTAGGAGTGGTAACATGAATAGTAAATCCAAAGTTAAGTGGGGGTGATACACTTTCAAGTCAATGAATTAAATGAGTAAATGCTTATGTTCTATATATTTGCTTCTGAATATGATATTTATTTTGGCATGTTATGTTTTAACTACTGTTTCCATCATCAATGTTAGCAATTGGATTTACCTATATTAATATATGTGTTAGTTTGTGATTGACTGCATTCTGTTGGATAAAATCACTTCTATGTAATGTTGCTTATTAATCAGGGATACTGTTATATTCAGAGTCTACACTTCAGTTATGTGCTTCAAGAAGACTCTGTCCAGAAATCAAGACAGTGAAGTTCAAGTCCCTTGCATTTGTCCGGACGATGTGGTATTCCGTACTGACGCTCATCAATCATGCAACATCCGTCCGGATGATGTGATCTTTCCCCCCAGACTCCCATCTGTGTCCAGAAGCTTCGAACTGTTTCAGGTTACATCCATTCGGACGTCTTAGCAACACGTCCGGATGCCCTTAAGTGTTCGAGAAGTAAAAGGATTTCCTTTCCAAACACAAATATGAGAAGACAGTTGCAACCGTCCAGACGACGTGGTTATTCCGTCTGGACGCTATCTTTGATAAGGCAAGACGTGCAGAAGATTTACAACCATTCAGACGTCAGTCTTCACTATCCTGACGCTCAGTTCTTATTATGGAAATTGCGTGCAACAAAAGTGCAACGCTAGGGCAACACCGTTTGGACGCGGCTCTATTTAGGAAAGAATTTCAGCAAATTTGGAAAGTCTGTTACACAGTTGGCCGTCCAGACGCCCTTAGCTACCGTCCGGACCCCGCCTAGAGAAAATCGATTCAGACTTGATTTAGGTCTTCTATAGCCTATAAATAGACGCCTCTAGGCATGTAATTTGTAAGAATTCGGTATTGAATTTCATAGTACTTAGAGAGTATATTTTAAGAGTTGTTATGCTGATCCGCTTGCTCTCAAGCCGTTGCTGAAGTGCTGTTGTTGTGTTCGTGTGAAGTCTATCTTAGGGAGGAGCCTTAAGGTAAAGGATTCCATTGAAGACCCCTTCAAGTAGGTGACTTAGTTGGGAGGCGTTTGCATTGGGTTATAAGTCAGAGTTCAAGGTACGAGCACTACATAAGGGTATGTGAGTGCTATTGCTTTGTAACTAGCTTTGTCTTCTGAATAGTGGACATCCTGGGTTTGGCTGCCCCGGAGTGGTTTTTCTCTTATTTGAGTTTCCACTTCGTTAATAAAATATTTGTCTCTTTAAAATTCCGCATTTGATATTTTGTTACACGTTGCACACATGCACATTTAATTAGAAGTCACTTTATTTTTCAATATATATAGAATTCTAGAAGCAAAAATGCCAAGGAAAATTATAATTTGGATTCTATTATGAAAAGTTTTTCTCTAAGTTAAATGATTTTACACTGTCGTTTCGCTAAGGCGCTTTGATACACAAGTTTTATTAAAAACTATTCATCTGTTCAAAATATGTTTTCATTCTTGAAAACCCATTTCCAAAAGAAATATAGATTAATTTTAAGGAAAAATGGGGCTCACAAATACACACCAAGACCGGTTGCTTAATTTTTACTTGTTGAGCCATTGACTCACTTTTTCTACTAAAAAATTGTGAATTTTACAGATATTGTTGAAAAGGACGAGGAGGATCCCTACATGACTTTAGACTACTGCCCTTGAGGTCTGCAGAAGGTCTTAGCTGTTGAGAAGGGCTGACTTTGGTTGAAACCAGCCACTATTGTAATTGTTGTTTGTGGCGTCCTTTGAGTTTATACAAAACAATAGTAGTGTAGAGTTGGTGTAATGACTTTTATTAATATATAAGATG
Organism: Alnus rubra; assembly: GCA_028654335.1. Taxonomy (NCBI): domain Eukaryota; kingdom Viridiplantae; phylum Streptophyta; class Magnoliopsida; order Fagales; family Betulaceae; genus Alnus; species Alnus rubra. The sequence goes on from JAJPGS010001816.1 coordinate 1,610,302, forward strand.
TCTATTCAATTTATAAATATGGTATATTGCTTTATTTATAGAAGTGAGTTTCTGGTTTCAATAAGACAAATTAAAAATAAAATAAAGAGAAGAAGATACTTGAAATATTCTGCTACTAGAATGAAAGAAAATTAGTTACACAACTTGGAATGTGAGTTTATTCCACATCTTGGCTTTAATATTTAAGCCGAGATGTTACAAGGTGGTATTAGAGCAATCGACTCTAAGAACCCATGAGAAGTAGTTTTTGTGAGGAATAATATAGTCTAGGAAAGGATACTAGAGCAATATGCTATAATCAATAAAACATAGGATCAATTGTAACGAACCACCCCTCAAGAGTATGATATCTATGCGAAAGTGCGTGAGAATTGAGATATTTGCTATGCTAGGTGTTAGTATTTTTATTGGCTACATTTTGGTTAAAACAAAAACACATTTTGTAATGGTTGCATTTCAACAGGATAGTCGGTTTTCAAATTATAATCTTCATATATTCAGACATCTACTGTTCACAAGCTTCTAGAAGTTATCCATGAAGAGTTGTGACGACCCATTTTTTTTTTTTTTTTTTTTGGGATAAAATATTTATAAAACATAAAAGGGTCATCACAGTGGCACGACTACGTGTCGCTCAGCCAACATACATACATGCTCCATATCATGTACCTGATATTCAGAGTAATATCTAACAGCGGAATAATCATAACGTTACATCTCATAACGGAAAGCACATCTAAATATACATGTGGTCCATACAAAAGAGCCATATATCTGTCTAACTGTTTAAGGCTACAATTCCACTAATACAAAAGAATGGCTACACAAAAATATGTGACACCTACGTCACCAGCCATATACAAAATACCCCAAAAGAGTGAACTCCATAGTCCAACTCAATACGACTGTCGCGGTGTGCTTCAATCGTAATATCCCAAATACGCAGCTACGGGGTCCTCCTCTAAGTCAGGTGTACCTGCAGTCAAATGGACATCATCTATACGGTTGTGGGGGTTTGCCACATCCGTATAGGTGAAATGATGAGTTCACCGCCTCAGTGATATTAAACTAACTGAGTTTTCGCAAAGAACCAACTTTTCCTTTTAGTCTCGCGTACACTATAACAGCTACCAATTTATAAAATTTTGTTTGAAAACCCCCGTAGCTGATTTAGTGAACACCGACTATCAGAAAACATTTAAAACATACTATGTAGTTGGACCCATACGTAGGAGTTCCATTGGCATGGAAACAACCACGTATAAACCCACCTACAATAATACTTTTATGTTGGTAGCTCTATGCACATAAGTCTAACGTTATTAACTGTGATAACACTGTGCCTCAGGGCATTACAACTTCATGTCGAAGCACATAGTTGTCCATGCGGTTATTAGAGTAAGACTCTGATATCCAAGCACTTCTTACTGATGTGCAACGACAATCCATCTACCTACTCCCAAGCCACACCAATATCGCAACCAATAACATCGAAACCAAGCGCACTAAGCTTAAAACATGCCATCTCACTCATTAGTACAAGCTTACTATCATTTTCCAAACATGGTTAACACGGAATCCTAGGGCATTACAACTTCATGTCGAGCACGTAGTTGTCCATGCGGTTACTAGAGTAGAACTCGAGTATCCAAGCACTTCTTACTGACGTGCCACGACAATTCATCTACCTACTCCTAGGACGCTGTATTACTCATACCGAACCATGACAATATTCTTGTTCGTCCAAGCTCAATGTTATAAAATTATGCAACTAGACGATAGCAGTATACATAAGCTCTTTTGCCATTAAAACTCTTAGGCATACTAATACGTCTAGCATCAAAACTACAATATTCTATATCATGAAAACATCACATAATTTAAACAATGATATGCATGCTAATGATGGTCTTTCCATTCCTTTAAAACTTTCCATTCCTTTCATTCCTTTCATTCCTTTCGTTCATTTTATGCTCATGCTTCATGCTTTATGCTTTACAATTCAAATTCTATTCTCCTATTCTTTACAAATCATGCTTTCTTCAAATACAATAAACCAATTAACATGGAACTTTATCATTCTACTATGCATAATTTAAATCCCAACCGCAGCTCACATTCAAACACTTTAAAAATAATTCTACACATTTCATCCATACATCATTTCATAACATCATTGATATTATTTGAACATAGTTGAAACTACTCAAATCAACCAAAACAGATAATTAACATACAGTTGATTCAAATTTATAAAACACATATATTTTTCTATTTTAATAAAATAACAATAATAATTTTTCAGTGAGTAAAATATCACCTGACTGCTTGCACACCAACACTAATAAGTCCTAGGCTCAATCCACAAAGTGCCGCTGTACATAACATATTGCATCAATTTAGTTTCCATCCAATAATTGCACTAATTTTCACTTTGAATCGCTCAATGACTATTCTACCCATCAATTGCCTAAGCTCATACCTAATAATAATTCTAGGCTTATCAATAAAATCCTCAATTTATACAAATTGCTAACATTAAAACCTAACCCTACAAATATTTATTTATTTTATAAAACTCATGGTTAATTTAGGGTTATTCATTATTATCACCACAATTAGCCCATAAATTAACAACCTAATTTTTAAATAATTAAAAACCTCAAATTAATTTCATCCATTAAATTAGGGTTTACCCAAACTCAACCCCAATAGCAATATTTATTAACACAATGGCATTTACTAAATGTTAATCCCCTAAAATCCTACAAATATCAAATACTCAAAAATTAGGGTTTGAGGAAAAACTTACCCAAGTTCTCCAAACTTCAGCCCAAAGTTTGGGTAGCCTCAAGTAAACTCCAATAAGTTCAAATACCTAAAGAATATAGAGGATTAAACTCATATTTTAGGATTTTACCCAAAAATCACAAAATCATGAGTTTAGTGTTTTACCTTAAAACAATCGGTAAGAACGTAAATCCAAGTGCAAGGATCACGTTTCCGAAAACGGATTGAAGATCCGACCGTTGGATCTTCGTAGATCTAGATTTTTGTATAAAAATCTCTCCCTCCTATTTCCCTTTTTTTTGTTGCTGGGCAGAAGGGAATGAGGCACTGCCTCATTCCCATTTTCACTTAAGTGAGGCGCATGCGCCTCACGTTTTTTTTTTTTTGGGAACTGAAGGGCTGGCCCTTCAGTTCCGTGAAATGGCCGAAAGGCCTTTCACTTGAAATATATATATATATATAATAATAATATACATATATATATTATTATTAATATATATATATATATATATATAAAATAATACATATAATAATATATATATATATATATATTATTTTAATTACTAATTGTTTTATAATTAATTTTTTTTTTTATTTATTTTCTTTGTAGTTTCTAATTCCTTTTTTTTAGGCCTTTAAGATGTTCTCTTGCATTTTATTCTCTTGGTTATAATTACTAGTCTATAGGATTAAAATGAAACATTTTGTTTTGTTTTACCACACCAAGTAGACCTATTTTTATTTTCTATCCAATAAACCCATTAAATATTTTCTAGGACATCACATCCTCCCCTCCTTATAAAAATTTCGTCCTCGAAATTTGGACCTTAGACTGTCATACGATCATGCAAACATACACTTCTATCGAGGATCTAACACTTAATCGATATGAATCAACAAAGAGTCATACCTGGGTTTACTCAAATAAGTGGGGGTATTTATCCCGCATCTGCCGTTCAAGTTCCCATGAAGCTTCCTCAACTCCGTGATTCCTCCATAAAACTTTTACAAGCGGAATTGTCTTTGTCCTCAATTGTTGTTCCTTGCGATCCAAAATTTGTACGGGCAACTCCTCATATGTCAAGTTCGGCTGAATATCCAGAGGCTCATAATTTATCACCTGAGATGGATCGTGAACACACTTCCGCAACTGAGAGACGTGAAAAACATCGTGAATGCCTACCAAATTAGGAGGCATTTCGATCTTGTATGCCAAGGAACCTATTTGCTTCAACACCTTGAATGGTCCAACATACCTTGGACTAAGCTTGCCCTTGTTGCCAAAACGGAATACATTCCGCATTGGTGACACCTTAAGATACACAAGGTCCCCAACTGCAAATTTTAACTCACGACGTCGCTTGTCCGCATAGCTTTTCTGTCGACTTTGCGCAGTAAGCATGCGCTTCCGGATCAGTGCTATTTTTTCTTTCATCACCTGCACTAATTCTGGCCCCAATAACTGTCTCTCACCAACATCATCCCAATACAGAGGTGATCGACATTTGCGCCCATACAACGCCTCATAAGGTGCCATGCCAATGGTTGCCTGAAAACTATTGTTATAGGCGAATTCAACTAAAGGCAAATGACGTATCCAGCTTTCTTTGAAATCCAAAACACACAACCTAAGCATATCCTCGAGAGTTTGAATGGTTCTCTCCGATTGGCCGTCAGTTTGCGGATGGTAAGCCGTGCTAAAGTTCAACTTTGTTCCCATAGCACCTTGTAATTTCTCCCAAAACCTCGAAGTGAACCGTGGGTCACGGTCTGACACAATGGAGATAGGTACTCCATGTAGCCTCACAATCTCCCGTACATATAAATCTGCTAACCTTTCCATCGAGTCAGTGATCTTGATGGGAAGGAAATGGGCACTCTTTGTCAACCTGTCAACAATAACCCATACAGCATCCTGTCCACTTGGTGCTCTTGGAAGACCCACTACAAAATCCATAGAAATCTGATCCCACTTCCACATAGGCACTTCAAGTGGTTTAAGTAGCCCTGCTGGCTTCTGATGTTCAGCTTTAACAAGCTGGCAAGAATGACACTGTGCAACATACTCTGCAATATCCTTCTTCATGCCACGCCACCAAAATCTCTTCTTCAAGTCTTGATACATCTTGTTATTGCCTGGGTGGACAGTGTAGGGTGTCTGGTGCGCTTCATCCAGAATATCTCTCCTCAACTCAGCATCACAAGGGATGACCGTTTTCCCACTGCTGGTCTTTAAAGTTCCTTTTTCCGTGAGATAGAATCCATTTGCCTCTCCTTGCCTGGCCCTAACCCTGAGATCTTGCAACTCAAGGTCGCTTTCTTGTGCCATTCTGATTCTTTCAATACTCGTAGGCTCTACTACAAGTGCCGCCATAATAGGAGGTCCACCCGTTATTACTTCATCAATCTGCACAAGGGCGAACTGTTGGGATAGCTCTCCCATAATTTCTTCTGGATCAGTTTCTTCTTCTTGATACTTCCTACTCAATGCATCAGCTACTACATTACCTTTAGCTGGATGGTAAAACACCTTGCTATCATAATCCTTCAAGACTTCAAGCCATCTCCTTTGCCTCATATTTAAGTCCCTCTGTGTGAAAAAGTATTTAAGACTTTGGTGATCCGTGTGAATTTCGCACTTCTCTCCATAGAGATAATGTCTCCATATTTTCAACGCATAGACCACTGCTGCCAACTCTAAGTCATGAGTGGGGTAATTCTTTTCATGCTCTTTCAACTGCCTTGAAGCATAGGCCACAACCCGGCCTTGTTGCATAAGAACACATCCCAAGCCCTTCTTCGATGCATCCGTATAAACCACATACCCAACTGACTCCATAGGCAAGGTCAACACTGGTGCAGTAACCAATCTGCGCTTCAACTCCTGGAAACTGGCTTCACATTTATCACTCCATATAAATGGGACATTCTTCCTTGTAAGAGTAGTGAGTGGCCCTGACAATGAAGAAAACCCCTCAATAAACCTCCTGTAATACCCTGCTAAGCCCAAGAAACTACGAATTTCCCGTACACTAGTTGGCCTTTCCCATTCTACAACTGCTTGTACTTTGGCTGGATCAACAGCTAGGCCATCCTTACTTACCACATGGCCCAAAAATGCTACTTCTTCAAGCCAAAACTCACACTTCTTGAATTTGGCAAATAATTTCTTTTCACGTAGCTTCTCCAACACAATCTTCAAGTGTTCCTCATGCTCCACACGATTGGCCGAATAAATCAATATGTCATCAATAAATACCACCACAAAAGAATCTAAGTATTCGTGGAACACCCGATTCATCAAATCCATAAACACCGAAGGAGCATTAGTCAATCCAAAAGGCATCACCAAAAATTCAAAATGTCCATACCTTGTTCGAATCGCCGTCTTGGGAATATCTTCTTCTCTCACCTTCAACTGGTGGTACCCCGAAAGAAGGTCTATCTTTGAAAATGTTGAGGCTCCCTTGAGTTGATCAAATAAGTCATCGATTCTTGGTAAGGGGTACTTATTTTTTATAGTAACCCTATTCAACTCCCGGTAGTCTATACACATCCGCAAGGATCCATCCTTTTTCTTCACAAATAACACTGGCGCTCCCCATGGTGATACACTTGGGCGGATGAAGCCCCGATCAAGCAACTCTTGAAGCTGCTCTTTCAACTCCCTTAATTCCGTTGGTGCCATACGGTAGGGTGCCTTGTGAATAGGCTGAGTTCCCGGCACTAAGTCAATAGAGAACTCAACCTCACGGTCCGGTGGCAAACCCGTGATTTCAGAGAAAACATCCGAATAGTGACATACTACTGGAATCTCTTCTAACTTTGCCTTAGTCTCTGGTTTAGCTTGTACATACGCCAAGTAAGCCTGTGCTCCATCCTTAACATTCTTGACAGCTTGAATGGCAGATAGTAGTGGCGGAGAAGACCGCACTTTAGACCCACAATATGTGAACTCTTCCATACCATGGGGTCGAAAAGTAATCTCCTTCCTACGGCAATCCATGTTAGCATTATACTTTGATAGCCAGTCCATTCCCAAAATGACATCAAAGCCCATCATGCCAAATACCGCTAATTTCGCCGGTAAGACTCTCCCCTTGATAGCAATAGGACAATTGCCTACATACTTCTTACAAGTGACAACGTCGCCAACAGGAGTGGCCACACATACATTATGTTCTAAGGGTTCAGTGCTCACTCTACATAACTTCACATATGATGAGGAGATAAACGAGCGCGAAGCACCCGGATCAAACAATGCACAAGCAACTCTACCAAACAAAGGGATCATACCTGTAACTACATCCGTGGCATTGTCCTCAGCTAGGACGTTCTCCGGGGTGATAGCATAAACCCGGGCTGGAACTGTAGGCCTGGGCTGATTGACGCTAGCCTGAGACCCCTGTCCTCTGCTTCCGCTTGCTTGGGTGCATTCTCGAGCAAAGTGGCCAGGCCTGCCACACTTGTAGCATACACCTGACCCATATCGGCACTCTCCCAAATGTGGCTTCCCGCACTTGCTGCAACTCTGAAGATTGCCACTACCCTGACCCGTATAAGTGTTCTTCCTTCCCTGGGATCCTGCACTACCACTTGTAGCTTGCTTCTTGAAAGGTGGTGTAGAAGAAGTCCCTGCAGACATGGACCGTTTCCTACTCATGTAATCTGCTGCTGCAGTCTTAATCCCTATCTCAGCCATGGTGGCAACATGCACCATCTCAGAATAATCAGCCACCTTTACGAAAATGACTCGCTCCAGAATTCGTGGCACCAAGCCACCCCGAAACTTCTCAACCTTGATCCCCTCGTCAGGAATAAGATATGGAGCATACCTTGATAACCTCATAAATTCTGCCGAATATTGCTCCACCGACATAGACCCCTGTTTAAGCTCTAGGAAGTCCTTTGCACATCGTTGCCTTTGAGCAAGTGGGAAGAAACGGTCATTAAACTCTTGCTTGAAGCGTTCCCACGGAATGGGGACTCCCTGCCCATACTCTGCTACAAGATGCAGTTTCTTGGATTTCCACCACTGTTGTGCTTCGCTACGGAATACAAGACTGGCGTACTCAACTTTCTGCTCGTCAGTACACTTAGCCGTTTCGGCTAACCCCTCATAAGAAGTAAGCCAGTCATCTGCAGCTATGGCCCCCTCATTTCCATGAAACTCAGGGGGATGAAGCCTGAGAAATAGGGTCAGAGTACTACCCTCTGCTGGAGCTCGCTCAGCTGCCCTAGGTGCAGCAGCCATAAAAGATTCCCAGAACTGCCTAAAATCGGGCATCTGGGGTGGATAAGGCGGAGGAGGAGGTGGGGGTGGAGGTGGAGGTGGAGGGGTCTGACCACCACTCCCATATGCAGATCCCTCTTCCTCAACTCGTTGTACAATTCTACGTCGTCTTGGCGGCATTCTCTTGACTGCACCAAGAAAAGCCACGTAAACAACATTGTACATAAGTTAAATGCATCACTTACACATACAATGCACACAAAGATTTCAATAAGGTTTCTTCTTGTCTGTGTTAAAGTTTTAAAATCCTAAGGCTCTTTTGTGTTCCTAGACTCTAAGGCCAATCCTAAGCTTCCGCTTTTCCTAGCCAACCCTAGAGCTAACTGCTCTGATACCATCTGCTGTGACGACCCATTTTTTTTTTTTTTTTTTTTGGGATAAAATATTTATAAAACATAAAAGGGTCATCACAGTGGCACGACTACGTGTCGCTCAGCCAACATACATACATGCTCCATATCATGTACCTGATATTCAGAGTAATATCTAACAGCGGAATAATCATAACGTTACATCTCATAACGGAAAGCACATCTAAATATACATGTGGTCCATACAAAAGAGCCATATATCTGTCTAACTGTTTAAGGCTACAATTCCACTAATACAAAAGAATGGCTACACAAAAATATGTGACACCTACGTCACCAGCCATATACAAAATACCCCAAAAGAGTGAACTCCATAGTCCAACTCAATACGACTGTCGCGGTGTGCTTCAATCGTAATATCCCAAATACGCAGCTACGGGGTCCTCCTCTAAGTCAGGTGTACCTGCAGTCAAATGGACATCATCTATACGGTTGTGGGGGTTTGCCACATCCGTATAGGTGAAATGATGAGTTCACCGCCTCAGTGATATTAAACTAACTGAGTTTTCGCAAAGAACCAACTTTTCCTTTTAGTCTCGCGTACACTATAACAGCTACCAATTTATAAAATTTTGTTTGAAAACCCCCGTAGCTGATTTAGTGAACACCGACTATCAGAAAACATTTAAAACATACTATGTAGTTGGACCCATACGTAGGAGTTCCATTGGCATGGAAACAACCACGTATAAACCCACCTACAATAATACTTTTATGTTGGTAGCTCTATGCACATAAGTCTAACGTTATTAACTGTGATAACACTGTGCCTCAGGGCATTACAACTTCATGTCGAAGCACATAGTTGTCCATGCGGTTATTAGAGTAAGACTCTGATATCCAAGCACTTCTTACTGATGTGCAACGACAATCCATCTACCTACTCCCAAGCCACACCAATATCGCAACCAATAACATCGAAACCAAGCGCACTAAGCTTAAAACATGCCATCTCACTCATTAGTACAAGCTTACTATCATTTTCCAAACATGGTTAACACGGAATCCTAGGGCATTACAACTTCATGTCGAGCACGTAGTTGTCCATGCGGTTACTAGAGTAGAACTCGAGTATCCAAGCACTTCTTACTGACGTGCCACGACAATTCATCTACCTACTCCTAGGACGCTGTATTACTCATACCGAACCATGACAATATTCTTGTTCGTCCAAGCTCAATGTTATAAAATTATGCAACTAGACGATAGCAGTATACATAAGCTCTTTTGCCATTAAAACTCTTAGGCATACTAATACGTCTAGCATCAAAACTACAATATTCTATATCATGAAAACATCACATAATTTAAACAATGATATGCATGCTAATGATGGTCTTTCCATTCCTTTAAAACTTTCCATTCCTTTCATTCCTTTCATTCCTTTCGTTCATTTTATGCTCATGCTTCATGCTTTATGCTTTACAATTCAAATTCTATTCTCCTATTCTTTACAAATCATGCTTTCTTCAAATACAATAAACCAATTAACATGGAACTTTATCATTCTACTATGCATAATTTAAATCCCAACCGCAGCTCACATTCAAACACTTTAAAAATAATTCTACACATTTCATCCATACATCATTTCATAACATCATTGATATTATTTGAACATAGTTGAAACTACTCAAATCAACCAAAACAGATAATTAACATACAGTTGATTCAAATTTATAAAACACATATATTTTTCTATTTTAATAAAATAACAATAATAATTTTTCAGTGAGTAAAATATCACCTGACTGCTTGCACACCAACACTAATAAGTCCTAGGCTCAATCCACAAAGTGCCGCTGTACATAACATATTGCATCAATTTAGTTTCCATCCAATAATTGCACTAATTTTCACTTTGAATCGCTCAATGACTATTCTACCCATCAATTGCCTAAGCTCATACCTAATAATAATTCTAGGCTTATCAATAAAATCCTCAATTTATACAAATTGCTAACATTAAAACCTAACCCTACAAATATTTATTTATTTTATAAAACTCATGGTTAATTTAGGGTTATTCATTATTATCACCACAATTAGCCCATAAATTAACAACCTAATTTTTAAATAATTAAAAACCTCAAATTAATTTCATCCATTAAATTAGGGTTTACCCAAACTCAACCCCAATAGCAATATTTATTAACACAATGGCATTTACTAAATGTTAATCCCCTAAAATCCTACAAATATCAAATACTCAAAAATTAGGGTTTGAGGAAAAACTTACCCAAGTTCTCCAAACTTCAGCCCAAAGTTTGGGTAGCCTCAAGTAAACTCCAATAAGTTCAAATACCTAAAGAATATAGAGGATTAAACTCATATTTTAGGATTTTACCCAAAAATCACAAAATCATGAGTTTAGTGTTTTACCTTAAAACAATCGGTAAGAACGTAAATCCAAGTGCAAGGATCACGTTTCCGAAAACGGATTGAAGATCCGACCGTTGGATCTTCGTAGATCTAGATTTTTGTATAAAAATCTCTCCCTCCTATTTCCCTTTTTTTTGTTGCTGGGCAGAAGGGAATGAGGCACTGCCTCATTCCCATTTTCACTTAAGTGAGGCGCATGCGCCTCACGTTTTTTTTTTTTTGGGAACTGAAGGGCTGGCCCTTCAGTTCCGTGAAATGGCCGAAAGGCCTTTCACTTGAAATATATATATATATATAATAATAATATACATATATATATTATTATTAATATATATATATATATATATATAAAATAATACATATAATATATATATATATATATATATTATTTTAATTACTAATTGTTTTATAATTAATTTTTTTTTTTTTATTTATTTTCTTTGTAGTTTCTAATTCCTTTTTTTTTAGGCCTTTAAGATGTTCTCTTGCATTTTATTCTCTTGGTTATAATTACTAGTCTATAGGATTAAAATGAAACATTTTGTTTTGTTTTACCACACCAAGTAGACCTATTTTTATTTTCTATCCAATAAACCCATTAAATATTTTCTAGGACATCACAAGAGTCCTGTGCAAAAATCAAGTCAATTGAACCGGTTCCTATGGAACCGTCCGGACGGGCCTTTGAAGGCGTCCGGATGCCCCGTAATGTCCTACAAATAAACATTGACAACGTCCGGATGTCAGAGCCACACCGTCCGGACGCTCGGTCAATCAGTATTCTACAAGAAGCCTGTTCTCAGAAATCGACACTGATTGGGAAGTTTCAATATTCCGTCCGGATGACTCGGCATCACGTTCGGACGATGTTCATTATCTGCAAGCCGTCCGGACGACTCGGGAACACGTCCGGACGATATACAGTAATTCAGATAACTCCAGAATTTCGTTCGAACGCGGAAAAGATTTCAGTGAAGACAGTCCGGATGCACACCTGATAAGGATAAGATATGCGCTGTTTCTGAAGGATATCGTAGAAACCCTACCGGACGGGGCAAACTTCCATCCGGACGGTCGACAGACAGAGTCCAATTTTTAGCAGTTTTCAAGGTCTCTTGAAGCCTATAAATAGCGGGCTCTAGGTCTGTGTTTTGTACAGAATTCGGTGGTGAATTCTATAGTGCTTTGAGAAGGTGTTTAGGGAGAATCAAAGATCCGCTAGCTCTCAAGCCGTTGCCCGTGTGTGCTCATTGTTTGTGTGAAGTCTATCTTAGGGGTCGGCCCTAGGGTAAAGGAATCCATCAAAAACCCTTTCAGGTGGAAGATCTGGTTGGGAAGCGTTCATGTTGGGCTACACGTCAGAGTTAAAGGTATGACTACTGCATAGGGTTATGTGAGTACGAATGTCTTGTAATTAGCTTTGTTTTTGGATAGTGGATTTCCTGGGTTTGGCTGACCCGAAGTGGTTTTTTCTCTTCATAGAGTTTTCACTTCGTAACAAATATCTTGTCTCATTTAAATTTTGCATTTAAGATATTTGTTTGCAGACAAACACACACACTTGGTTTGTTTAAGAAGTCAATAAATTATTTTCAATTGGTATCAGAGCTTGGTACACTCTGTTTTTAGATTTATTTCTTGAGTGTATCCTTTTGACTTATATTTTTTATTTTGTCTCAAAATCTTAATTCTGTTCCGTCCTTTGATGGAATGAACTATGGCTATTGGAAAGCCCGAATGCGCTTCTTTTTAAAATCTATTAACGTCTGGAAAATTGTTGAAACTAGTTGGATTAAACCAAAAGAAACAGATGAAATTAATGTTGTTCAAACAAGCGCAAGGCTATCCAATGATAAAGCTCTCCATGCACTATGTCAATCACTTTCACCATCTGAATTCGCAAGAATTTCAAATTGTGAAAATGCTAAAGATGCATGGCAAATTCTAGAAACAACATGTGAAGGCACAAAACTAGTTAAATCTGCCAAACTTCAAATGTTGATTTCTAAATTTGAAGAAATTAAGATGCTAGAAGATGAGACATTCGGAGAGTTCTACACTAAGATTAGCGACCTAAGAAACTCGATGGTGAGTCTTGGGAAGCAAATATCGGATGTAAAACTCATCCGAAAGATACTAAGATCTTTGCCTGAGTGTTTCAGGATTAAAGTAACAACAATAGAAGAAAGCAAAGATCTGGAGGAGATGAAGATTGAAGAGCTGGTAGGATCTCTTCAGACATACGAATACTCCTTACCTCCGGTCAGAAAGGCAAAGACAATTGCTCTCAAAGCATCTAAGGCATCCAAGAAGAAATACGTAGTCTCATTTGATGAAGACTCGGATGTTGATGAAGATGAAGTGGCAATGTTAGCCAAGAACTTTGAGCGCTTTATGAAGAATAATAAATTCAAGAAGAAGTTCTCTGACAGATTAAGAAACGCTCCTCACACAACTAATACAGAAGAAGCAGAAAAGAAAGATCCGAGGGGTCCCTAGTGCTTCGAATGTTCATGCTTTGGGCACTTCAGGACTGAATGTGCAAATCTAAAGAAGCAGAAAAGAAAGATCCGAGGGGTCCCCAGTGCTTCGAATGTTCAGGCTTTGGGCACATCAGGACTGAATGTGCAAATCTAAAGAAACAAAGAGGGAAAGCCTTTAATGCAACTCTCAGCGATGAGTCTGAGAAAGAAGAAAAAGCTCCTGAGGAAGAAAAATCCCTGGCCTTCGTGGCCCCATATGAAGATAAGGAGGATTCTCAGTCCTACTACTCTGATAACAGTGAAGAAGAAGATATGCAGTCAGCCTATCAACTTTAATACATAGAGTTTCTAAAGCTGAGGGATAAATACAAGCATCAGATACTAGAGCTGAACAACCTCAGAACTGAAAAGACCTGTATGCTTATAAAGATCAATGAGTTAGAAGAAAGGCTATTGGAGACACAGTTACAACTAGAGAGAGTCTCAAATGAGAAGCTCACTCACATGCTTTCCATTCAGAAGTGCCCAACTGACAAGACTGGACTTGGGTATGTTCCTACTTCTGATATTCCTTCTACTTCCAAGACCATTTTTGTGAAGCCAGTTATTCCTGATACTCCACCCCCAAAAGTGGATAAGGGAAAAGCTAAAATGGAAGCGGAAGTTTCTTTCATTCCTCAGCCTCCTGCCAAGCTTCCTATCAGGAGAAAGCCTCTCACATGCCATCACTGTGATGAGCCAGGGCACATCAAACCTAACTGCCCACATCGGCAAGTTCAAAGGAAGAAAAAATGGCAGGCTGCTAAAACTCCCATGTGTCAACAATGTGGAGTTAGCAGTCATGTTAGATCTAGGTATCCTCCTCTAAAGCATCCTAAATCACCGCCCAGAAATCAAGTTCCAAAGCATCAACAGTTGCAGAAGCCAACTCAGGCGAAAAGGACTTGGATTCCCAGGAAAACTGCAGAAAGGGAAATCTTTAGTGAAGGAACACCTTCAGCCAGTTCTTTCATGCAAGATTTGGTTAGATTTCTGGCACTACAGCTGAAAAACGAAGGACATGACAAGGACGAGGACACTCACTCCTCGAGGGGAAGCAGACCTACCTAGTAGGTAAGGTCACACATGCCTAGGATTTTGGTTCCTAAATCCTAGAGCATGACAGGTACACTTGCATAGTTTACTTTGTTTGATCATTTAATACTTTGCATGTTGTTGTGGAACCATTTTTCTTTTCTATCCCTATATTCCCTCTTAGGTTGTCTTAAGGAAATTCTGCCAGATATTAAATAAGGGATGATAGTAAAAGCGGGTCAAGCGGCTGTTTTTCTATCATGTTTGTTCTCAAACCTCTCTCCCTGAGGTCAGGTTTGTGTTTATCGTACATACTTGATCAACATTATTCTCTTTATTTTAAAAGCATGTGTGTTTTTGTTTAAAAAAATAAGAGGGGGGGGGGGGTTAAAAGGATGCAGAGGTATATTGCTTTATAACTTTCAGATATCTTATGTATGTTTAACTGATGTCTCAGTTTCTGATGCATTTATTCATTTGCCTTTATATAACTGAGAGTTTTTTTTTATCTGCAAAGTTTTCCAGTTGGCATCCATAATAGGTAGTTGCTTTTCTCTTGCGATACAAAATATGCACTTTCCTAGGCTCCCTTAAGGTATTTGTATCTCTCTTCTGACTTTTAACTTCTGATTTTTTATGAGAGAGATTTTGCTCTGCCAAGATGGTTAAATTGACCAACTCGCTAGTTAAACCTAGAACCCATACATTCTTTTTAGGTTGCAGCACCAAGTGATAAAAA
The DNA here is from genome assembly GCA_028654335.1 of Alnus rubra. Taxonomy (NCBI): domain Eukaryota; kingdom Viridiplantae; phylum Streptophyta; class Magnoliopsida; order Fagales; family Betulaceae; genus Alnus; species Alnus rubra. The sequence continues at coordinate 1,625,434 of JAJPGS010001816.1, forward strand.
GCATACAATTCAAAATAAATACAGATAAAAAGATCCACTGCTATAAATCTGTTTTTGATCTTGTCCCTAAAGAAAAAGTCAGTGATCACATCATTGCGGAAATAGACGTTCACTAAAGGACATAGAAAAAAGAAAAGTCCTGCAACTTAGGGGGAGTGTATCGGATGAAGGTGACTAGGCCCTAGTAATATAAGGTTTGACTTTTGACTGATCTAACATTGATTTTCTCTATTGTTTAGAAAATCTGGGTGTTTTAATTCATATCAATGACCTTCATACCTTATTGAGAAAGCCTTCACACACACACACACACACACACACACACACATTGCTTGAGTTAAGTTGTCTATTGAAATATCCTTCTGCTGGGAAATTCTTGTGATTTTTAAAACTTAACTCTCACTTATATATTGGGATATGTTTGAACTGTTAATTAAACTAAGATATCAGTGGTATATACATGCGTGTTCTGAAAATTATCTGGGAAATATTTTGCTGCTCTTTTTCCTCTCTTTTAGATTTCTTTTGTGTGAAGCGTCCGGACGATATGTTTGGGGACGTTCGGACGGTTATCCTGAACGTCCGGACGGTTATTTTGGTTGTCCGGACGATACGGGTTCTTTGTCCGGACATTTTTGGTTATCGTCCAGACGACCATGTTTTCGCAACCGTTTACGTGGCACAACGTCCGGACGTTACTTATGTTTCGTGGTAGTGGGAATCGACTACGTGGATTTTAAATTTATAAGTTTTACCACTTCACAATAGTACGAATCAATTATACTATAGTAAGGGTTATCGAACCACAGAGACTGGGGGTTGTTTTGCGTAACGGGTTACTTAAATAGCGTATTTAACTTAACTTAAAAATAAAAACAAAGTAAAGGTTGTAGAATTTAAGCTACAACAAGTAAGGTAATAAAGACGGAAAATGAAACAACTTAAAAGAAACTTAGGGTATTGATCTCATCTAATCCTCAACCAATGAAATGCTTAAAGAATATATGGATCTTCCTAACATGCAAGATATGAGCGCGTAATGGGCGTCAACCATTACGACGACCTCGACATGAAAATACTTTAGTTAAGACGTAATCATAAAGCACATAGTTTTACATTAATCAACTCCACGTAAAGATTAGTCTATAATTGAAAAATGTTTACACTATGAAAGGTATGGAGTGATTAATGCTCCCTAGCTTACTACTCTACAACACCCTAATAAGCATACACAATACATGAAAATCCTAATTAGGCCACAATGATAAGGTATCTAGTTTTGCACCGGTCTATTCCATGTAAAGATTAAATTACAATGGAAAGACATTTTACACTACTAAAGGTATGAAATGACCGGTGTTCCCTAGCATACCCTATAAGGTGACTCTAATAGGTAAACACACATCATGTCAAATAGAACCATTGCAAAAGACACCGTTCTTGGTTCCAAGAACGTTGATTTTACTCAAGAAACCTAAGAAAACTCATAGACAAGTTTAACTCTTTTTCATGAATAATTAGATTGGAATCTTGAAAACAAAACCTTTTAGCATGGGTTTTGAGATCCTCTAGCCCTTAACAATCGTCAAACATCTCAAGAAAATCCTAAGAACCTCAAGAACACTTCATGGTTTTTGGAGAGGATTTTGATCAAACCCTAAGAACTAATTTAGCTATGCATAATGGAATCTAATCTAAGCATGAAATCTATGAAAAACAGTAAAGAAACAAGAAGAAAATGAACTAAAACAGTAGATTAAAACTTAAGAAATTCGGATTACAAGGAAAGAAAATAAACCTAAGCTAGAACATGAAATTTAAAGGAAAAACAACAAAGGAAACAAGCTCCTTGGAATTTGGTCCAGAGAGTAGCATCAAAGTAAATGAAAAACACTAAAAATTAAGTGATACACCTGAGCAAATCCGAAATCCCCAAAAGATGCATGTCTAAACCTAAATCCCTAATCTCATATATATAGAGAATTGGATTTACAAAAGACCATCAAGAGTTAATTCTAGCCGCACAAACAGAGCTGGTCAGCGTCCATTTCTGTCCACAAAATCCAACTTATGATTTGAATTACATAAAGAATTCAAAAGATCTTGAAATATCTGATCTTCTGGAAGACAGAGAATTCGATCGATCGATCATAAAGTCGATCGATCGCATTTCGCTCGATCGCAGTCGGGGCTGTCCTGGTTCAATCGATCGCATTTTGCTCGATCGATTTTTCTTCGACTGATCAACTTCGATCGATCGATTATAAAGTCGATCGATCGAATCGCCTTGGTCAATTCTTCAACTAACAGGAACAATCTCGAACTCTGGAAATGATTAAAATACCCTTGATGTATTTTCAAGTCTAATTCAAGTGTTTTGAATTAGATTTCAATTAAGACCTGAAAATAAGACAAAACACAAAAACTACAACAACATGTTATATATACAACAAGAACTAAGTCTAACAAATGAAAATTAAGGGGTCTTGAATCGAATAATTCAAGACTTATCACACCCCCAAACTTACATAATGTTAGTCCTTAGCATTACAACTAGAAATTAAAATATAAACAACTAATCTACATACTCTTTCGTGGGAAATGCGATTGCATTTAGCACATGCAACAAACCTTTTAAACCCCTAGGCTACCCTAGTGGGCGAGTGAAGTCTCGTGAAGGTTTAACAGAAAATGCTACCTAGAAACATTATCTTTACAAAATATACATGTTACCTAATAGAAAGAAGTATTATCACAACAATGGTTCAAAATTCATGAACAACTTTAAACTAATAAAATCCATCTTTACACAATTTAGAAAATCATAGTCTACTCATTTACAAAAGGCCGGCTAAGATCTCACATGTTAGAAATGATGCAGTTTGATATTAACATACAATTATGAGGCTTTCAAAGAATATAACCTACATACATGCTCCAATGTCTCAAAATTCCTTATATCTCTCGCTAGATGGAATAACTAAGGCATAGGCATACTTTAATATTATTTACATTATTTATTATGGTTGTGCAATGCTCAACTCCTTTAAGCTTCTAAATGACCTATGTACCAAGTGTTAGGCCAGTGACTCCCAAACCAGATGGCTTTATGGTTGTCCACACGTCAGAGCCACATCGTCCGGACGCTCGGTCAATAAGTATTCTACAAGAAGTCTGTTCTTAGAAATCGACACTGATTGGGAAGTTTCAGTATTCCGTTCGGACAACTCGGCATCACGTCCAGACGATGTTCATTAATTGCAAGCCGTCTGGACGACTCAACAACACGTCCGTTTGATATACAGTAATTCAGATAACTCCAGAATTCCGTTCGAACGTGGAAAAGATTTCAGTGAAGACTGTTCGGAAGCTCGGTCAAGCCGTCCGGACGCACACCTGATAAGGATAAGATATGCGTTGTTTCTGAAGGATATCGCAGAAACCCATTCGGACGGGGCAAACTTCCGTCCGGATGGTCGACAGACAGAGCCCGATTTTCATTAGTTTTCAAGGTCTCTTGAAGCCTATAAATAGGGGGCTCTAGGTCTGTTTTTTGTACAGAATTTGGTGGTGAATTCCATAGTGCTTTGAGAGGGTGTTTAGGAAGAATCAAAGATTCACTAGCTCTCAAGTCGTTGCCGGTGTGTGCTCGTTGTTTGTGTGAAGTCTATCTTAGGGGTCAGCCCTAGGGTAAAGGAATCTATCAAAAACCCCTTCAGGTGTAAGATCTGGTTGGGAAGCTTTTGTGTTGGGCTACACATCAGAGTTAAAGGTATGACTACTGCATAGGGCTATGTGAGTACGAGTATCTTGTAACTAGCTTTGTTTTTGGATAGTAGATTCCTGGGTTTGGCTGCCCCGGAGTAGTTTTTTCTCTTCATAGAGTTTTCACTTCGTAACAAATATCTTGTCTCATTTAAATTCCGTATTTAAGATATTTGTTTGCACACAAACACACACACTTGGTTTATTTAAGAAGTCAATAAATTATTTTCACAAGTGATCAAAAGCTTTAAAATGGATGAGTGCACACATGTGACACTCTTATTGAATGTGAATCAAATTATCGAAGCATGATGAAGGAGAGAAGGTGGATTCAAAATCAATAGTTTTGTTGGAAGCTTGAGATACTTCACCTACAGATAGTTGGACATGATTTTTGGAGTTGGGCTTGTTACTCGTTCTATGAAGGCACATAACATAACATAACACATTTCAAGGTAGCTAAAGAATTCTTTAATATATCAAAGGTAGAATTGATTTTGGCCAACTTATTCATCTTTTAATGAATTCAAATTTGTGGTTATATTGAAAGCAATTGGGCTAGAGGCTTGGATGATAGAAAGAGTAGTATCAAAACATTTTTCTATTTGGAAAAAGAAAAACTTTAACTTACAGTTTCAAAAATCAATTGATTTGACAATCTTTACATGTGAAGCCCAATATATTACTGCTACATCATGTGCTTGCCCTACAGTTAAGAAGATTGTTGAAAGTGCTACACATGTTAAAAGAGGAGGCGACAAAAGTATTTCTTGACAACAAATCGGCATTTCAATTGGTGAGAAACCCAATCTTGCATAATTGAAGTAAAAATATTGACACAAAATATCATTTTCTTAGAAAAATGTATTATCAAGAAAGATATGTGGTAGCGTTTTCACCGATGATTAAAAATAGTGATTTTGGTTTTAAAAACTAAATCGGCTTTGAACGACTACGTGGATTTTAAAATTTATAATTGAACCACTCCCAATAGTACGAATTAGTTGTACTATAGTAAGAGTTATCAAACCACAAGGATTGAGAGGTTGTTTTGAGAAACGGAATATCTAAGAATGTATCTAACTTAACCTTGAAAAAGAGAAGATAAGGGTTGTAGAATTGAAGCTACAATAAATAAATTGATGAATAGTGGACAATGAAATAAATGAAAAGTAAACTTAGGGTATTGATCTTTATCTAATCCGCATACCAATGGAAAGCTTAAAGACTTATGCGGATCTTCTTAACATGTATGATATGAGCGCGTAATGGGTGTCAACCATATGACGATCTCAACATGAAATTAATTAAAAATAAGCATACATGATTTATGAATACCATACCAAAGACATAATTATAAAATATCTCAGTTTCACACCAATCACTCCACGTAAAGATTAAACTATAATTGAAAAGCATTTTAACCTACGAAAGGTGTGGAGTGATCAATGTTCCCTGGCATACCCTATAAAACGACTAATAAATAAACATTCATCATGTCAAATGACATCATTGCATAGACATCTTTCCCTCAATCACAGAAATTGGGAACGTCGATTTTACTCAAGAAATCAAGAAATCTCATAGACAAGAATAACTCTTTTTCATGAACAAATATGGATTGGAATATTAAAAACAAAACCGTTTGCAATCGTAACAACAAGGGTTCTGCAATCCTCAAGTCTACACAATCATCATACATCTCAAGAAAAACCTAAGAACATTAAGAACAATCCATGGTTTTTGGAAAAGATTTGATCAAACCCTAAGAACGGGCTTAGCTACACATGATAAAACTAAATCTAAGCATTAAATCTATCCAACCAGTAAAGAAAACAAGAAGAAAATGAAGAACAAAACTATACAAAAGTTTAGAGAATTTGGATTACAAAAAAGAAAATAAAAGGAAATACAAACTAAGCTATAAATGAAAAGACAATAAGAAAAACAAAGAAAACGAGCTCTCTGGATTTTTGGCCAAGAGAGTTGCATCAAAGGAAACTAAAAGGTGCAAAAATTTAATCTAAGATGCACTTGGAAAATCAAACCCAATAAAATGCATATCTAAACCCTAATATATCATATTATATTTATAGAGATTTTAATCTAACAAACTATCATCAATGATCGATTTTCGGCCGCACAAAATAGATGTCGACATCCTCTATCAATCGCACCACTTGCGTTTGAATTTTTGTTAGTTTGTAATTGTCCACATTTTGTTGGACAAAATCACTTCTTTGTAAAGATGCTTTTTAACAGGGATTCCGCTATTCAAAAGTGCTTCTAGAAGATTGTGCACAGTTTGGAAGTCAGAAAATTTGGTTCCCTACCAGCCGTCCGGACGTGCGTGCATCAGATATGGAAAGTACGTGCATCAGATCAATTGTCCGAGCGACCATCCACTTTGTCCGGACTCGCGAAGCCATGGTATGAAAATTACTTGCAGCAGAAGTGCGACCGTCCGGACGACAGGGCATCGTCCGGAAGTGGCTCAAAATAGGAAAGAATTTCAGAGAAAGTTTTGGAAAGCCGATCGCACAATTGTCCATTAGTGCTTTGAGAGTAATATTGTGAGATTATTGTGCTGAGTTGTCTCTCTAAAGCCATTATTGTGTGTGATGTTGCTGCGCTTACTTGAAGTCTATCTTAGGGGTTGGCCCTAAGGTAAAGGATTCCATTGAAAACTCCTTCAGGTAGGAGACCTGGTTGGGAGGCGTTCGTGTTGGGTTACACGTCAGAGTTCAAGGTACGACCACTGCATCAGGGGTATGTGAGTGCTACTACTTTGTAACTAGTCTTGTCTTCTAAATAGTGGATATCTTGGGTTTGGCTGCCCCGGAGTGGTTTTTCTCATATTGAGTTTCCACTTTGTTATTTTGTTATTTTGTTAACACTTTGAGCACACACACACACACTTACTTTGTTTTAGAATTCATTTCAATTTTTCATTTGGTATCAGAGCTTGGTACACTCTATTGAGATTCAATTCTTGAGTGTTATTTTTTTTGACTTCTATCTAAAATGTCTCAAACTCTTAATACTGTTCCTGCCTTTGATGGTACGAACTATGGCTATTGAAAGGCTCATATGTGGTTCTTTTTAAAATCTATTGACTGTTGGAGTATTGTTGAAACTGGTTGGACTAAACTAGCGGATGCAGCACTCGAACTAGTCCCACAGAAAAACGCACGACTTTCAAATGATAAAGCCCTCCATGCTCTATGTCAAGCACTTTTACCGTTTGAATTTGCAAAAATTTCAAACTGTGAATCTGCTCAAGAAGGGTGGTAAATCTTGGAAACAACATATGAAGGCACCAAACTTGTAAAATCTGCCAAACTTCAAATGTTGATTTCCTGATTTGAAGAAATTAAGATGTTGGAAGAAGAGACATTTAAAGAGTTTTACTCCAAAATGAGTGACCTAAGAAACTCCATGGTGATTCTTGGGAAGCCCGTCTAAGATGTAAAACTCATCCGAAAAATTCTAAAATCTTTGCCTGAGCATTTTAGGATCAAGGTGACTACAATTGAAGAGAGCAAAGATGTGGAAGAAATGAAGATTGAAGAGTTGGTGGGATCTCTTCAAACTTATGAAATGTCCTGCCCCAAGTCAAAAGCTGAAGACCATTTCCCTGAAAGCTTCCAAGAAAAAGGTAGAAGCTTCATCTGAAGATGACTCTGAGGAGGAAGAAAAAGTTGTGGCTATGTTAGCCAAAAATTTCAAAAGACTAATGAGAGATGACCGATTCAAGAAGAAGTTTTCTGAAAAGATGAAGAATGCTCCCAGAGAAGCTGAACCTGAGGAAGAAAAGAAAGATTCCAGAGGTCCGAAATGCTTTGAGTGCTCAGGATTTGGGCATATACGAGCTGATTGTGGGAACCTCAAAAAAGGGCAAAGGGAAAGCATACAATGTGACTCTTAGTGATGAGTCAGAAGAAGAAGAAGCTTCTGAGTCAGAAATGTTTTTAGCCTTTGTGGCTCCTCTTGTAGAAGAAGAGGATTCTTATTACTCAGAGCACAGTGATAATGGGGATGAACTCAAGGAGGCATACAAAACTCTCTATGTAGAGTATGAAAAATTGAGGGAAGGTCTTAAGCAGCACCTTCATGATCTGAACAGTTTGCAAACTGCGAAGAATTCATTGCTGCGCAAAATACAAGAGCTAGAAGAGAAGCTACTAGAGACTCAGCTCCAATTAGAGAGAGTCATTGATGAAAAGCTGATTCACATGCTATCAATTCAGAAGAGCCCTACTGACAAGACTGGTCTCAGGTATGTAGCTCCTCCCTCTGACACTCCCTCTACATCCAGGGCTATCTTTGTTAAGCCTGTAGTCCTAGATCATCCCCCCACTGTTGAAGATAAAGGGAATGACAAGCTTAATGGAGATGTTCCGGGCACTCAGAAGCCCCCTTCCAGCAGAAGATCTCCTATATGCTATCACTGGGTCTTAGTGGGCATGTCTGACCCCAGTGCTCTCTACTCAAAGTCCAAAATGCAAAAGTCAAGAAAGAAGTGCCGTGGCAAGCAAATTATGGCACTGGACCTCTGACCCAGTATCAGGCTCCATGGCTTCATAATCATTACCAAGCTCCTTGGAGGCAAGCACCAAGGCATCAAGCTCCTCAATATCATGCTCCTTGGTCTCATGCACCATGGCACCAGGCATCTCAACATCGGCGACCTTAGAAGCGATTTGTACCCGCCAATCACAGTAGCAAATCCAAGATCAAATCCAAGCACTCTAAAAGGTCGCAGAAGGTGGAAGATGATCAATACTACAGAGAGCCACCTATTTGGATACAAAGCATGATGCAGTGGATGGGTCAACAAATGAAGTCCTGCTAGCAACCACTCATAAGAAGGCAGGCTTGGGTTAGAAAGAAAGGAGATGTTCACCCCAAGAGGGGGAATGTACGCACCTAGTAGGAAAAGGTGTTCATGCCTAGGATGTGGTTCCTAATCCTAAGGCATCAGGTTTGATTGCTTGGACTTTTACTTGTTATATTTTGTGCTTACTATGCAATCTAGGAACCAGTTTTGTTTTGGCCCTTTATTTGTCTTGGGAGAATATTGCAGGTACTATTTGGGGAAGATAGAAAAAGCAGGTCGAGCGACTGTTTGTCTGTAATGGCAACATCGAGCTTACACAGGTTTGATTATGCCTTGCATGTTATATGATGTCATTTCCATATAGCATTTTGTTTAATAAAAAAAAAATGGGGAGAAATTGCAAGATTTTTTTTTTCTTCTCTTGGCATATCAGATATTGCATGTGTTTTCACCTGATATCTCAATTCTTTATGCATTAATCTACTTTGCTTAGATATGATTGAGAGTTTATGACTATATCTGCCAAGTGTTTTCCTGTATATGCAAAAGTTGGATAGCTTCTTTCCTCATGCGATGAAAATGTACACTATCCTAAACTCCCCTAAAGGTACATCTTTCCTTCTCTGACTTTTTGCTTCTAGAAATTCTGGATAAGAGAAGAAGTTTTTGATAAGATGGCCAAATTGCCCAAATGCTAGTTGAACCTAGAATCTAAAATTTCTGGCATTTTCTCTAGATTGCAGCATCAAAGGAATAAAGCAGTTACTCTTAGGAATTCTACGCTATATATGTATATTTTCTGCTTATGTGCTAAAATATGCCTTGTCCTTCATGGTGCAAGTAAAATATTTACCTTGTCCTTCATGGTACAAGTAAAACAATTGAATGCTGCATCTTAGGGGGAGTGTATCAGATGAGGGTGGCTAGGCCCTAGTACTGAATAAGGTTTGACTTTTGACTAATCTTTCACTGATTTTCTCTCTTGTCTAGAAAATCTGGTTGCTTTTTGCCATATAAGTGAAAGTCATACCTTGTGGGAAAAGTCTTCACACACACACACACACGCATTGCATGAGTTTAGTCGTCTATTTAAATTTTCTGTCTACAGGAAAATCTTTATGCTGATTGAACTCTAAACTCTCTCTTCTATCTCTGCTTAGTTTTGAGATGCTATTTGATTGTATTATCAGTTGACTATACATGCGTGTTCTGAAGCTGACCTTAGGAAAAATAATTTATGCAAATTTTTCCTCAATTTTTTCCTTTTTCAGTGTGAAGCGTCCGGGCAGCCTCTCTTTGCGTCCGGACAGGTGTGACACCGACGGCCTTACGGTAAGGTTACACGTCCGAACGTGCGTGACCTGTCCGCATGTTTACGAGGCAACCCGCGTCCGGACGGGGTTAATGGGCCGTCCGGATGGGGACCCCACAGCTTCTATAAAACCTGGTCGCCGCATTTCTGAAGCTACCCCACAAAAATCTCTCTTTTGGCTTCTAGTGAGTGATTTTTCGCTAGTTTTTGCATTATCTCACCCTCTTTTGTCTTTTTGTGCATTACTCTCTCATTCCAGGTACTCTTCTAGCTAACCTTATTCTTTTCAGTTGTTTTTAACACTGTTAAAATTTTGATTATTTTGGGAATGCTGTTGAGATTATAAAATGCATATTTGTAATATCTACTATGTTGGGATTATCTGGTTCAGTATTATTGTGGACTGTATTGTGATATTTTTCGTCTGTAATTTTTGGAAAAGTCCCTTTTACTGCAGTTATAATGCCAGATTTTCTATGTGCACTAACAAGATTATTTCTTTTGGATTATTTTTGGCAAATCTTGTTGGTCTCTTTTGTAGAATCATGTCTGCATGCAGTCCACAGCGTAGGGTCCGCCAGAGGACAGAGGGAGATAGGGTAGCCCTCAGAGCCAAAATTATAAACCGACTAGTAATTGCTGAGAGAAACGTTGTTCAGTCCGACATCATGGTGTCTTCTCTGGATAGTATCCATGACACTATCCAGACCTATCATTGGGGATATCTGCACACCTGTGCTTGTGTTGTGTACACCATGCTGGTCCAACTGTTCTATGCCAACCTCGTGGTGGTTCAGGATAATGACCGCTGGTTGGTGCTTCAGTCTACTGTTGGAGGGCATACTATCATTGTTGATCCCCAGATCATCAGTCAGTTTATAGGAGTTCCTGTTCTCCAGATTCCTGGCAGCCCTTATAACGAGGTGGTGATTCCTCATTCTCTGGATGATCTCAGAGAATTCTTTCATGCTGTTCCCCAAGGAGGGGAACATGCCACCACCATCAGGATTGGTGCCTTATTTGCCCCTCACCGCATGCTAGCCAAGATTGTCCAGCACAACCTTTGGCCTGTTGTTAGGCGTAGTGACCTGATTTTGAAGAGGGCCCAATTTGTCTATGCTATTAGTCTTCGCTTGCCTTTCTGCCTATGCAAGCATATTTTGGGTGTTATTCTGGAGGCCCATGATAAGGGCAATGCCGGTCTTCCATTTGGCTGCCTGCTCACACAGATTATTCTGCAGTCAGGCATCAGTATTACTAGTGAACCGAAGATGAAGATCCAGGATCCTATCAGCAAGCAGACTCTGATGAAGTCCAATGCTCAGCTACGGAGAGATGATCCGGTGATGATGTGCCCCTACCTCCTCCTATTCCTGTCGGCATACCAGATGTGGCATCCTCTTCTCAAACTATTCCGCCACCACAGCCTGATGTCAGCTATTCCCAAATTATGGAGGCATTGACCTCTATTCAGGGGGCATAAGTTTTATGCAGGTCTCCATGTCATCCATGAAGCAATCCATCTCGGCCACGCAGCAGGAGGTTCACTCAATCAACCTCCGTGTGGAGCAAAATCAGATTGATCTCCGGGAGTGTCTCAAGTTCCACCATCCGTCCAGCAGTGATGACGAGGATGATGCACCGATGGCAGATGCACCCTGATTTTTCATTTGGTGACATTTGTGTTATCTTTTTGATAATTTTCTACATTTGTTTAAACTCCTGGATATTTTATTACTCTGTTTACCCTAGTCCTTCTGAGACCTTTAGGGGGAGTAGTTTTTGTGTGTTTTCTTATTACTCTGTTTTACCCTTTGTCCTTTTCTGACAAAAATGGGGAGTAATTTTTATTTGGACCGGGATTGTATTTTTAACTGGTCAAGTGATTTTTGTTCCTGAATGGCCAAATGGGGAGTTTGTTAGTTTGTAATTGGCCACATTCTGTTGGAAAAAATCACTTCTTTGTAAAGATGCTTTTTGACAGGGATTCCGCTATTCAGAAGTGTTTCCAGAAGATTCTACACAGTTTGCAAGTCAGAAAATTCGGTTCCCTGCCAGCCGTCCGGATGACGTGTCATACCGTCCGGACGCCCATCTATCCAAAGCATCATCCGTCCGAACGACGAGAACTTTCCATCCAGACCTTCCTCTGTGTCGAGAAGATTCGAACTGCTCCAGCTTGCATCCGTCCGGAAGTTTCAGCAGCACGTCCAGACAACTCTCAGTGTTCGACAAGCTTCAACATTTCTTTCCAAAACATAGTTATGGGAAGATAGCTGCAACCATCCGGATGATGTGGATTCCCGTCCGGACGCGCTCATCCATAAGGCAAGTATCACATTCAAATCCAGACATCCGGACGATGGTCCTCAAGGTCCGGACGCGTGTGCATCAGATATGGAAAGTGCATGCATCAAATCAACCATCCGGACGACCATCCTCTTGCTCTTGAAGTTCGATGCCGTGGTATAGAAATTACTTGCAGCGGAAGTACGACCATCCGGACGACAGGGCATCACTGTTCGGACGCAACTCAAAACAGGAAAGAATTTCAGCAAAATTTTCGGAAAGCCGATCGCACAGTTGTTCGTCAGGATGCCCTATGACTACCGTCCGGACGACACCTAGGTTTTATTAAGCCAGACGCTCATTTGAACCCTTAGCCTATAAACAGAAGTCCCTAAGCTTGAGAACAGTAAGAATTCGGTATTGATTTCCATTAGTACTTTGAGAGTTATATTGTGAGATTATTGAGCTGAGTTGTCTCTCTAAAGCCATTATTGTGTGTGCTGTTGCTGTGCTTACTTGAAGTCTATCTTAGGGGTTGGCCCTAAGGTAAAGGATTCCATTGATGACCCCTTCAGGTTGGAGACCTGGTTGGGAGGCGTTCGTGTTGGGTTACACGTCAGAGTTCAAGGTACGACCACTGCATCAGGGGTATGTAAGTGCTACTACTTTGTAACTAGTCTTGTCTTCTGAATAGTGGATATCTTGGGTTTGGCTGTCCTGGAGTGGTTTTTCTCATATTGAGTTTCCACTTTATTAACGAAAATTCTTGTGTCTTTTAAATTCCGCATTGTTATTTTGTTAACACTTTGAGCACACACACACTTACTTTGTTTTAGAAGTCATTTCAATTTTTCAATTTTGAATCGCATAAAGATTGGGTTGATATCTGCAGCTTTATCCATAAGATTTGAAATCGCTCGATCGACCCTCGATGTCGCTCGATCGACTTTTGCTCGATAGATTTTGTTGTTGCCCTATGTCGCTCGATCGCATGTCGCATGATTGATTTTTCTTCGACTGATGAATTTCGATTGATCAATTTGCCTTGGCCGATTTTCCAATTGGCAGGAGCAAACTTGAACTCTGGAAATGATAGAAATCATCCTTGATGTATTTTCAGGTCTAAGTCGGATGTTTTGAATTAGTTTTCAATTAAGACTTGAAACTAAGACAAAACACAAAAGTACAACAAAACATTATATTTACAACACAAACTAGGTATAACATATGTGAATTAAGGGGTCTTGAATAGAATATTTCAAGACTTATCATACCCTCAAACTTACATTATGCTAGTCTTTAGTATTAAAACTAGAAATGAAAGAAAAACAACTACTCTAAAATTCCTCTTTCGTGGGAAACGCAATTGCATATAGCATATACAACAAGCCTTTTAAACCCCTAGGCTTCCCTAGTGGACGAGTGAAGTCTCGTGAAGGTTTAGTAGAAATACTATCTACAAACATTTTTCATATTTATGTTGGCCCTAAGAATTAAGTATCTTCAAAATAATGGAATCTTCTTCATGAACACTTTTAAATTAATAAACTCCATCTTCACACAGCTTAGGGAATTCATGTCCAATCACTTACAAATCGCCAGATAAGATATCACATGTTCAAATTGATGCACTCTGGTATTAACACATCGCTATAGGGCTTCAAAGTATTTCCTACATACGTGCTCCAGCATCTCAAATTTCTCCAAATTTCTCGTAAGATGGAATAACCAATGCATAAGCAGAATTTAATATTTACAACATTTATATGGCTGTGCAATGCTTAACTCCCTTAAGCGTCTAATTGACCTATGTAACAAGTGTTAGGCTAGTAACTCCCAAACCAAATGGCTTTAGGGCACTAGATGTAAAACATCCCCAAGGGCTTAATAACTCAAGTCAAGAAGGCTACGAAGTCAAACTAGCAATTTTATTAATCACTCTCATCTTTTGACGCGAACAATCAGTGCTTAATGAGGCAAGAGGTCCGAATACTTAATGAAGTGTAAAGTTTTTTTTTTTTATAACAAATCCTACCATTATAATGCCCAAGTCATCCATCCCATGAGTCATTTGACTTCCATCTAAGACACTTAAAACAAAGTATGTAAGGTTTTAAACTTAAGCTCATACTCCATAAACAATATGCCAATGTATTTCGTGACTTTTCAAATTTTTAAACACGTGGATTCTCATAGCCAAAGGAAAGTAAACAAACTTAGAATCTCTAATTGTGTGATCATGTGTTCAAAAGTTTAAATTTGTCAATGAAAAACAATCCATAATTACAAATCAACCACATTCTAAGGAATAACATAAACATGCGCAAAAACAATTTTTAGTACAAAATCTGAAAAGTGTCTCCATACCCCCAAACTTAAATTACACATTGTCCTCAATGTGTATAGTAGATGCAAGCGTAATATCAGGAATATAAGAAAACCTTATTGGGAAGGTATGGCTCATAGCATACCCCCAAACTGAGGGCGTGGAAACATTAAGCCTGAAAAATGAAACTAAAAGCAAGAATAAAATAAAAGGTCAAATGAATAAAGAACAAAAGAAGATCTCACATTCCCAACAGAGTTTTAAAGACAAAAGTCCTGTCTGTTACACAAAAATGGCATGTTAAAAGTACATTGTTTGAGAAGATAATATCAAAAGAAAACCACAATGTCTACAAAAAGTATGATGCCATAACAACAAAAAGTGATGAGCACAATGTCACTCAAGGGGCAGCGTCCACAGGCGGTGGATGACGTCCTAATAGTTCCCGTTTGGGCATTCATCATAGTTGTCTGTGTGTCCACCATAACTATCTGTTGAGCCGGCATTTCTCTTATTTCTATCTCCATTCTTTCCATTTGTCCCTGAAGTGATGAAAAGTCTGTGGTAACAGAACTAGCTCTTCCCGCGGAGCTGTTTGCTCACCCGCATCCACCTCTTCTGCCGGGGTGTCATCAACCTCCATATCAACTTGGCGCTCACCCATCTGTGGCATGTGTGAAATGCTTTGATTCCACTGAGGCAGGCCAAAAATAGGGATTTTCCTATCTAGGACGACATTCTCAGGAAAAGAAATATTGCTCTCCATGATGAGCTTGGTAAGGAGGCACAAGAAAGGAAGGAGTCTCTATAAAGCACTTGATAGCCGCTTATCCACCATATCTTCCAAACACTTATACAATTGCTTCCATATTAATTTGGGAATGTAAACCCAATATTTCTCTTGGAATGCATACAACACAGCCAATGAGTCACCTATCCTCTGTGTTTTGTGTCCCAGTGGACACACATTCTTTTTCAGCACATAATCAATCAGCAATAGGTTATGGGGCAATTGGGATCTCGTAGCACAAGTGCGTCTAGCATCTCCGTACGCACCTCCAAACATATCTCGAATGATGAAATGTAAATCACAGTGAGGAGGGTACTCACCAAATTGAGCACGTTGATCATCACAAGGGCATTTAATTGCGGCTACAATTTCAGTAATGTTGACATATACTTCTTGGCCCAAAATGGTGGAAGATAACTATGCAGGAATATTTGTATCAAATTTGAGATTTTTATAGAAAAGACGGACAAAAGGGGCATAAAAGAAATCATTTGCCGACTGTAGAAGTGGCAAGTTGTGCATTTTGAATTGATGAAGAGCCCACTTCACAGGTGCCTTTTCCCTAAATTCACCAACAATGTCGAACCGTGTCTCGACATTAAGCTGCAGCTGCTCCCATTCTTGACTGAGGAATTCATCGGTGTGTTTGGGACTGATGGGGGATGAAGGTTCAGCATATGCCATTGAAAACACCCTTTGAGGACTTTTGACAAATACTTGGTGTGCCAAACAAAGTTGCATGGAAAAGCAAATTTTTGGGTGTGTGATTGGTGGGGAAAGTGAGGAAAGGGATGGGGAAGGGATTAAATGCAAAAGAAATGAAGGAAAATGAAGAAGAAATGAGAAAATGGGGGATTAAGAAGAGAAGGATTCGGTGGGTTGGGGGGGGGGGGAGGGGGGGGAGCTCTCGGGTGCTTTGTAAAAAATGAGGGAAGGAACAACAGCCCAGGTTTTTAAAACTGGTCACGTGGGCGAAGTCGATTAAAATCGATCGATCGATTTTTTTTTTATAAAATATTAAAAGAAACAGATAATTAATAAGCATAAAAATAATAAAAAAACTAATATATTGAATACCCTAATATACATATATTAAAAGGTGGAAAAATTTATGCAAAATAAATGGGATCAATTATATCAATGGACTCCACATTTGCGTTATGCTCAATACCTTGAATGTAGGGTTTTACTCTTTGACCATTAACATGAATAATTTGGCCAGACTTTGGACTTCTTAACTCAACAGCTCCGTGAGGGGATACAGATATAACTATAAAAGGTCCATCCCATCTCGATCGGACCTTACCAGGAAATATGCTAAGTTTAGAATTACAAATCCATATTTTTTGGTCCAGAACGAAAGTATTAGGTCGGATGTGTTTATCATGAAATGCTTTGGTTTTCTCCTTGTACATCCGTGCACTTTTGTAAGCATCATTTCGTAGCTCTTCAAGTTTGCTCAATTGTAACCTTTGTGTGAGATCCTGCAGGCTGCAGATTTCATATTAGAATTAAAAGTCTCTACAGCCCACCAAGTCTTGTGCTCTAACTCAACAAGGAGATGGCACGCCTTGCCATAAACAAGCAGGTATGGCGACATGTCAATTGGTGTCTTGAACGCTGTACGGTAGGCCCATAATGCATCATTGAGTCGCAAGGATCAATCCTTGCGATCCGGTCGAATCGTTTTCTCTAAAATATGCTTGACTTCCCTATTGGATAATTCTACTTGACCACTAGTCTGAGGATGGTAGGGTGTGGAAACTTTGTAAGTGACAGAATATTTGACAAGCAAGGTTTTCATAAACCTATTGCAAAAATGTTTTCCGCCATCACTGATAATTGCACGAGGCATACCAAATCTACTAAAGATGTTTGCTTGAATGAACTTGACAATGAATTTATGATCATTGGTTCTGGTAGCCATAGCCTTTATCCATTTGGATACATAGTCCACTGCGACTAGAATGTATTCGAATCCAAAATAAGGTGGGAAAGGGCCCATGAAGTCTATCCTCAACACATCAAAAATTTCTACAATTAAGGTGGGGTTTAGAGGCATCATGTCCCTTTGGGACATTGTTCCAAGGCGTTGACATCTATCACACGCTTGACAAAACTTAAAAGCATCCTTAAATAAGGATGGCCAGAAGAATCCACTCTGTAAAACCTTCGCTGCGGTCTTTTGAGCGCTGAAATGTCCTCCACATGCTAGAGTGTGGCAAAATGTGAGGATGCTATTAATTTCACTCTAGGGCACACATCGGCGAATGATTTAATCAGCACAATACTTAAAAAGTTCAGGATCCTCCCAAAAGTAGGATCTGATCTACTTGAAGAAATGGTCTTTTGTTTGCTTAGACCAATAAGAAGGAATTTTACTTGTAGCCAGGTAATTAACAATGTCAGCGTACTAAGGTATTTCTTGAGGCGTGATCTCAAATAGTTGCTCATCTGGAAGGAATCATGAACTGGAATGAGAGAGGACTCTAGAAAAATCCGAGAAAGATGGTCAGCTACAACATTGTTAGATCCTTTTTTATCCCGTATCTCTAAATCAAAATCTTGTAATAGGAGTATCCATCTAATCAAACGGGGCTTTGTTTCCTTCTTTGCCATTAAATGCCTCAGAGCGGCCTGATCAAAGTATATATATAATGACCTTGGATCCTAAGAGATAGGAACAGAATTTGTCCAAGGCAAAGACCACTGTTAACAACTCCTTCTCTGTTGTGGTATAATTCACTTGAGCTTCTAAGAGAGTTTTGCTAGCATAATAAATAGCATGAGGGAGCTTGTCCTCACGTTGGCCTAAGATGGCACCCACAACATAGTCGGATGCGTCGTACATGATTTCAAAAGGAAGAGACCAGTTGGGAGTCTTCATAATTGGGGCTGAGGATAAAAGAGCACGGAGTTTCTCGAATGCCTCAAGACAAGCTTCATCAAAATTAAACGGAGTCTCCTTGGCAAGAAGATTGAACAAGGGTCGGGAAATTTTACTAAAATCTTTAATGAGGCGGAGATAAAAGCCGGCATGTTAAAGAAACGAGCGAATTTTCCTTACCGTGGTAGGAGGTGGAAGGTTTGAAATTAGCTCCACTTTCACTTTGTCTACTTCTTTTCCTCTTTTGGACACTATGTGTCCCAAAACAATTCCTTCTTGAACCATAAAATGGCTATTTTCCCAACTTAAAATTAAATTTGTCTCCTTGCATTGTTGAAGAGCGAGTGAAAGGTTATGGAGACATTTATTAAACGTAGGTCCAAAGACTAAAAAATCATCCATGAACACTTCAAGAAATTTTTCTACCATATCCGAAAAGATAGACATCATACACCTTTGAAATGTTGTAGGTGCATTACATAACCCAAGTGGCATGCGTCTATATGCGAAGGTACCGAAGGGATAGGTGAAAGTCGTCTGTACTTGATCTTGGGGATCAACGGCCACTTGATTATATCCTGAATAACCACCCTAGAAGCAGTAATAACTTTGGCCAGCAAGACGTTCTAGGATTTGATCAATAAACGGCAATGGAAAATGATCCTTCCCTGTTGTGGAGTTGAGTTTCCTATAATCTATGCATACATGCCATCCAGTGGTCGTGCGTTGCAAAATTAGGTCACCAGATGAATTCTCAACCATGATGATACCAGATTTCTTGGGTACCACTTGTATGGGACCTACCCATGTACTATCCGAGATGGGGTAAATGATACCCGCATCTAACAATTTAACCACATCTTTCATAACCACGTCCTTCATGTTGGGATTTAATCTCCGTTGTGCCTCTCAAGAGGGCTTAGCATTGTCTTCCAAATGAATGCAGTGCATGCAAAAGGTGGGGTCAATCTCTTTCAAATCGCCTACACTCCAACCAATAGCCTCTTTGTGTTCCTTAAGAACCTCCAATAAACTGCTATCTTGGTCATCTTGCAAATCAGACGCAATGATGACTGGAAGAGTGTCATTAGAACCTAAAAAAGCATACTTGAGCGTTGCAGGAAGCTGTTTTAACTCAAGTTTTGGTGGAGAAATAAAGGAAGGAATAAGAGGAATGCCTACTAGGTAAAGGCTCCTTTGGTAATCTCCAAGGAGGAACATCTATTGCGGTCGCAGTGTCAAGCAAGGAATTAACCTCATCAACATAATGCTCCATGTTGAAGTCTTCAAAATCAAAATGAGACAGGCAAGCCTCTAACGGATCTTTCATTAAAAGGTGGAGGAGTGTGTCTTCAATAGTATCTTCAATCATGTCTAATAAGAAAAACTCACTTGTATCCAACGGATGCTAAAAGGCATTGAAAAAGTTAAGCTTTACTTTCATGTTCCCAAAGGTTACCTCTATCTCTCCGGTCCTCCAGTTTATGCATGCGTTAATCGTAGCTAGGAAAAGATGTCCCAGGATGACTGGGATAAGCTTTTGTGGGATCTGGGACAGGTTCTGTATCAAGAACAATGAAGTCAACTGGGAAATAGAACTTGTCCACTCTAATAATAACATCTTCAATGACACCACGAGGTTTCTTAACGGATTTGTCTGCAAGTTGTAAGACAACCGACGTGGGTTTTAATTCTCCTAATCCTAGTTGGACATAGACCGAGTAGGGTAACAAATTAACACCTGGGCCTAAATCAAGGAGGGCCTTCACAATGGCATGGTCTCCAATGATACATGAAATAGTAGGAACACCAGGGTCTTTGAGTTTGGGAGCAACGGTGTGTTGGATCAATGAACTCACTTGCTCGGTTAGAAGAATTTTCTCTGGACTACACTTCCTCATCTTCTGCTTTTGGGTACATAAATCTTTTAAAAATTTAGCGTAAGATGTGATTTCTCGGATAGCATCGATGATGGGGATATTGATTTGTACCTGTTTAAAAATATCCATCATCTCTTGAAACTTTTCTCCCTGCTTTCCAGTACAAGGAGATTCCTTGAGACGTTCAGGGAATAGAGCTCTAGGCTTATAAGGTGTCTCAAGAGTAGTCTTTAACTTCTCACTAGGATTTTTAAGGGGCCAATTTGGATCTGGCAGGGGTTCATCCTCTTCAGTGGCTCCTTGTTCAACCTTATTATCAACTGTCTTTCCACTCCTTAATGTTGTAACCGCCTGGGCTTGTTCATGGGTTCCGCTTCTGGAAGCATTCCCATCGACCATATATTGTCCTTTAGGGTTGGCTACTGTTTGGGAGGGAAGTTTTCCTTATCTTCTCTAGTTAAGTGCATTTGCCAGCTGTCTAACTTGACCTTCTAACTTGGAAATTAATTGGGAGTGAGAATGCAGCATTTGAGTATTCGCTTCCAAATTTCCATGTGCAATCAATACTTTCTCCTCAAAAGCAAAATTCATAAGAGGAGGAGGAGGAACTGACTGGTATTGTTATTGAGGGGGCTGATAATTGGAGGATTGGTTATAGGATTGATTAGGAGGCAACGGGTGTGCCTGATTATGGAATCCTAAAGATGGGTGTCCCTGAATTAGGAGGCAACGGGTGTGCCTGAATTCCCTGGAGCTCGAGCTCCCCATGAGAAATTTGGATGATTTCTCCATCCGGGGTTATATGAATTAGAATACAAATCATTAACCGGCCTGGAGAAAGCTACATTCACCTGCTCAGAAGGAACTTCAGAAAATTGTCCTATGATGGGACAATCTTTCACCTGATGTGATGGATTCAAACAGAATAAACATACTTCTTATGGATTAGCTATGTGAAGGGCGGTTGTAGGCACAAAACCAGTGGCCATAATCTAATCTAATTTCCTTGATAAGGCATCCACCTTAGTATTAATGTCTAAGGGATGGCTTACTTCAAAAATGGTCTCACTTTTCTGGTTCTTAGACGTAGGTGTCTTAAGACCGAATGATGAATGGTGCAAAGAGTTCTCAGCAAGATTTTCAAAAAGGGTCCACGCATCAACCTCACTCTTCAACATAAAGGTACCTCCACACGAGGAATCTACCATCTGTCTATGAGGCTCAATTAAGCCATCATAGAAGCATTGAATAAGCTGCCACTTAGGAACAGCATGATGTGGGCACTTCCGTAGAAGGTCCTTCATCCTCTCCCAAGTTTCATGAAATGTCTCTCCCTCTATTTATGAAAATCCAATTATGGATTTTCGTATTTGGTTAGTCTTCCCTATGGTAAAATATTTCTTGAGGAACTCGTGTTGCATGTGAATCCAAGAAATAATGGAATTGGTGTCTAGGGAATTTAACCAATATTTCGCCTTATCTTTTAAAGAGAACGAAAAAAGGCGCATCCTTAAAGCGTCTTCGGAAAATTTTTGCAACCTCATGGTTGAGCAGATTTCAATCAACTCATCGAGATGATTATAGGGGTCCTCGTTACTAAGTCCATAGAAAGATGGAAGCATTTGTATAATGTTGGACTTAAGTTCAAAATTGTTAGTATTTTATGTTGGCAACATTCTGGATGACAAAAATACTTTATGTAATGGTTGCTATTTTAAACAGGTTTATCGGTTTTATTTAGAGTCTTCAAGTTATATGGAAAGTGTTCGTTTCAAGTCATGTGACTAGTCACAAGTTCCTAGAAGATGTCCATGAAGACTCTATGCTTTTTCCAAGTCAGATCAACCGGTTCCTGTGTAACTGACCGGACGAGCCTTTGAAGGCATCCGGATGCCTTGTAGTGTCTAGAAACTACAGCGTCGAAGACGTCCAGACGTCAGGGCAACACCGTCCCGACGCTAGGTCAAGCTTCTCCAATTTCTACTCGGAGTTGGATTTCAGTCAACACTTATTTAGGAAGTTTCTACAAGACGTCCGGACGACGTGGTAACTTGTCAGAACGCTATCTAGCATTCCAAAATATTTCAAGTTTCCGTTACAAGCGCGGAAGGGAGTTACAGCGAAGACTGTCCGGTTGCTCAGCCAAGCCGTCTAGACGTGGACCTGTTATGGGAAGATTTACGCTATTCTAGAAAGGCGATCGCAGAAGACCGTCTGGACGAAGTTATCTTCCGTCCGGACACTCCACAACCAGAGTTTGAATTTGTCTAGAATTAGATTTTCTGAAGCCTATTTAAAGAGGGCTCTAGGCTTGTTATTTGTAAGAATTCAGTTTAGAATTTCATAGTGCTTAGAGAGGGTGATTAGGGAGAATTGAAGATCCACTAGCTCTCTAGCCGTTGCTGGTGTGTGCTACCTTTATCCGTGTAAAGTCAATCTTAAGGGTCGGCCCTAAGGTAAATGAATTTATCAAAGACCCCTTCGAGTAGGAGTCTTGGTTAGGAAGCGTTCACGATGGGCTTCGTGTGATAGTTAAATGTATGACTACTGCAATAAGTTTTGTGAGTACGAGTGCTTTGTAACTTGCTTTGTCTTTGGATAGTGAATTTCCTGGGTTTGGCTGCCCCGGAGTAGTTTTTTTCTTCACAGAGTTTCCACTTCGTCAACAAATATCTTGTCTCTTTTATTTTCCTGCACTTTAGATATTTTGTTGCACACGAACACATACTTGGTTGTTTAGAAGTCATATTTTATTTTCAATTGGTATTAGAGCTTGGTACACTCTGTTTAAGATTTATTTCTTGAGTGTGATCTTTTTGACTTCTATTTTAATAATGTCTCAATCTCTTCATTGCATTCCTGCCTTTGATGGCACGAATTATAGGTATTGGAAAGTTCGTATGTGCTTCTTTTTAAAATCTATTGATGTTTGGCAAATTGTAGAAACTGGTTGGATTAAACCAGAGGCTACAACTACCGAACTATCTGTTGCTCAAAATAGTGCATGACTTTCCAATGATAAAGCCCTCCATGCTCTATGTCAAGCGCTTTTCTCATCTGAATTCGCAAGAATTTCAAGTTGTGAATCCGCTAAAGAAGCATGGCAAATCTTAGAAACAACATACGAGGGCACCAAACTAGTTAAATATGCCAAGCTCTAGATGTTGATTTCTAGATTTGAAGAAATTAAGATGTTAGAGAATGAGACATTCGGTGAGTTTTACACCAGGATCAACGACTTGATAAACTTTGTTAGTATTTTGGCCTCATTCTGTGTTTGGACAAAATCACTTAAGTGTAAAGATGCTGTAAACAAGGATTCCACTATTCAGAGTCTGCAAGTCAGAAGAATTAAAGTTCCCTGTCAGCCATCCGGACGATCGAGCCATCCCGTCCGGACGCCCATCTGTCCACTGTTCCATCCGTCCAGACGACGTGTCTACCGTCCGGACCTGCTAGACAGACCAGCATCATCCGTCTGGACGAAGTATTCATTCTGTCCGGACCCCATACTGTATCGAGAAGTTTCTATGCCAGCTTCCATCCATCCGGACGTTTCAGCAGCACGTCCGAACACCTCCCAGTACTCGATCAGTTTCTGATTTCTTTCCAAGTTCCAAGAAAGGGAAGATCAATCAACCGTCCGGACAATGTGGTATCCCATCCGGACGCGCGTCTCCTTAAGGCAAGAATCGTAATTCAAATATGACCGTCCGGACGTCTGACAGCAATGGTCCGGACGCGCGTGCATCAAAGAAGGAAATTGCCGATTCGACTTCAACCGTCCGGATGACTGCCTATTATGGTCCGGATGAGGGCATTACATATATGGAAATTGCGTGTTGAAGAATAGCCGTCCGGACGCTCTACAGCCTTATAAGGAAATTACTTGCAGTGGACGTGCGACCGTCCGGACGATGTGCAATCCCGTCCGGACTATGTCCTTAAACAGGAAAGATTTCCCCGCAAGATTTTCGGAAAATCTTGTCGCACAGTTGTCCGTCCGGACGGCCCATGTCCACCGTCCGGACGGTGCCCAGGTATATTTTGCCTAACGCTCATTTGAGCCCCCAGCCTATAAATAGAGGCCCCTGGGCACTGAGAACTGCAAGAATTCGGTGTGAATTCCATTAGAGTTCAGAGAAGTCATCAATCCCTCTGAAGCTGTTTTACAAGTGTGCTGTGCTATAAATCGAAGTCTATCTTAGAGGTCGGCTCTAAGGTAAGGTATTCCATTGAAGACCCCTTCAGGTAGGAGAACCTGGTTGGGAAGCGTTCGTGTTGGGTTACACGTCAGAGATCAAGGTACGACCACTGCATCGGTATATGTGAGTGTTACTGTCTTGTATCTAGCTTTGTCTTCTGAATAGTGGAATTCCTGGGTTTGGCTGCCCCGGAGTGGTTTTTCTCTTAACTGAGTTTCCACTTCGTCAACAAAAATATGTGTGTCATTTACTTTCCGCTGTGCTTTAATTTTTGTTGACACTTATGTACACACTTTATTTTTAGAAGTTAGTTTCGTTTTTCAATTGGTATCAGAGCAGGCACACTCCGTTGAAAGGATTTATTTCCTGAGTGTGATCCTCATCTCTTGTGACTTCTATTTTTTTATTACACCTTTTATCATGGATTTCTCTCAGTTATCTGAAGAAAATCATGATATTGAGCTCTCTAAAGTTTTTGCTAAAATAGATAAAATTGTTTCTCCAAAAGAGCTCAAAAAGGTGAAGCAAGAAAAAGAGTCTTTGATTGTTCAGTTATCTAAATCACATGTTTTGATTGACTCTTTAAGATCTGAGAATACTATGCTATTTAACATTATTGATACACTTGAGAATAAATTAAAAGAATCTGAGGATCTCTTGAAAAAATTCTCAAGTGATAATTTGAAAACCATGCTTTGTATTCATTCAGATATTTCTAACAAGCCTGCTTCAATTATTGATGATATGAGTACTTCTACTTCACATGCTTCTGATTCTGAAATAGATTCTATTGATATTAATCATGTGATAGTAGATACAGCTTGTTTAGAAAATTCTTACTTAACTAATCATGTGATGCCAAAATCCAAAGACATAGGGCTTGTTTGGCAAAGAACAGAACAGAACAGAGTAGTGGGTTGTTAGTTTTGGAATTAGTAAAAAGTGATGATGTGATATAAAATAAAAAGAATTTGTATAAAAAAGTGAAAAAGTTTTGTATTGTAGTGAATATTTTTATTTGAATAATAATAAAAAATTATTGATGTGATATAAAAAGTGAAAAAAATAAGAATGTTTTGATGTTGATTATTATTGAAAAATGTAAAAATAAAATAAAAAATATGTGAATAGTGACCAGCACTATCCTGTAATGTACAAGAGCTTGACAAACAAGCCCATAGGTACACAAGCTCATAGTAAGTTTGTCCCTACTTGTCATAATTGTGGGAAGATTGGTCATATTAGGCCAAATTGTTATTTGTTGAGATCCCACAGGCCTTGGATTAAGTAGGATGCTTTGAGGAAAAGTGAAGCTGAAGATTCTTCCTCATCTAAATATGTACCTCCTCATAGGAGACATATAGAAGGTAAGGGCAATGTTATTTGTAAGAATGCTAATCATAATTTTGCAGAGAATACAAAGAAGCATTCAAACAAAAGAAGCTTGCCTACCTGTCATCACTGCGGCATCACCGGTCACATCCGATCCAAATGCCCACAACTCCAAAAGTTGAAGGTTCAGAGGAAGCTGCCAACTAGAGCTACATCAGTCACTCTACCTCCTATGACGCTTCAGGGCTCCACGGCATCAGTAGCAGTTTGTTCTTGCCTATTAGAGTGGCAAATTAAAGAAGAACAAATCAAGTCGCTACAAGAGAAAGCCGCAGAAGCCCATTAGCTACCATGACTATGAAGGGTTTCTGAGCCTGATGCAAGGTATGCTAAGGAGAATGGACAACATGGGCAAAACCTGCAAGCTACCGCCACGGGTTAAGCAGGTATGGGTCAGGAAGGATGAGACCATTCACCCCTTAAGGTGGAGTTGACTCACCTAGTAGGTGATGTTTCCCATGCCTAGAATTTTGGTTCTTAAATCCTAGTGCATGTCAGGTATGTTTGCATTGCATTGTTTATCTTGTCATATCTTATTCATGCCTTGCATTCTGTTTGAGGAACCATTTATTTTGTCCCCACATTTTCTCTTGTTGTCCTGAGAAACATCTGCAGATATTTTTGGGGATGACAGTTAAAGCACGTCGGGCGGTTGCTTTTCTGTCTTGGTATTTCTAAACCTCTCTCAATGAGGACATGTTTGGTTTTACCTTACATGCTGGGATTAGATGTCATTTCCTTTTCTGAGCATGTGTTTGTTGTTTTTTCTGTTTATCGGTTTTCAACAAAAAAAAAAAAAAAATTGGGGAGAAGATGCAGAACTTTATTTCTTTCTTTTGATAGCTTTTCAGATATTGCATGTGTTTTGCCTGATATCTCAGTTCATTGTGCATTGATTAAATATGCTTATATATGATTAAGAGTTTATGCATGATATCTACTAAGTTTTCCTGTTGCATCTTAATGATAGATAGTTACTTTCCTCATGCGATGAAAATATGCACTATCTAAGACTCCCTTAAGGTACATCTTTTCCTTCTCTGACTTTTTGTTTTTAGAAATTCTGGATAAGAGAAGAGGTTTTCGATAAGATGGCCAAATTGACCAAATGCTAGTTGAACCTAGAACCTAAAAATTCTGGCACTCTCTAGGTTGCAGTACCATAAGAATCAAGCAGTAAATCATATACATTATGCGCTTTTAAATTATATATTCACTGCTTATGTGCTGAATTTGCTATATGCCTTGCCCTCTACATGCAAGTAAAAATTTTACTTTGTCCTTCATGGTACAAGTAAAACAATTAGGTGCTGCATCTTAGAGGGAATGTATCAGATGAGGGTGGCTAGGCCCTAGTAAGATAAGGTTTGACTTTTGGCTGATCTTTCATTGATTTTCTCTCTTGTTTGGAAAATCTGGTTGCTTTTTGTCATATCAGTTGAATTCATACCTTTTGGGAAAAGTCTTCACACACACACACACGCATTGCATGAGTTGAGTAATCTATTTAAAATTTCTATCTGCATGGAAATTTGTGCTTATTGAATACTTAACTCTCATTTATATCTTTGCATATTTTTGGAATGCTATTTGACTGTTTTATCAGTTGATTATACATGTGTGTTCTGAAGCTAACTTTTGAGAAAAATATTTTTCTGCCAATTTTTCTCCAGTTTCAGATTTTCAGTGTGAAGCGTTAGGATGGACCTACTCTTACATCCGGACGAGCGAAATCTTGCCATATGCTGATCTAGCAGTTGTCATCCAGATGGTTAAGTGACACATCCAGACAAGATCTCTACAGGTTTAAGACTTGCGTCTCTTTTTCTGCCATTCACACATCTTTTCATTTTTATTGATTTATCATGGCATGTTATGTGTTTTTCTTGTGGATTTCTCCCGAGATTTTGGCATTCTTTACACATCTCTTCTCATCCCATGATCTTCATTGTGTTTTCCATTATTCTTTTAAGTTTTTGTGCTTTTAGAATATTGGAATATTAGTTGGGATATTTTGAGATAGAGTGCATGGAAATTCTATTATGTCTATGTGTTGGGTGGATATTGTTATATCTGTGCTATTTGGATTGCTATATTTGCATGTGTAATTCATGCGCATCCAAATTGCAAGTTGTCATAATACAACATTCTTTTTGGAACTAACAAGAACTGATACTTCCTTGTGGTGTTATGTTTGGATAGATTTATGTTAAATCCTTTCAGGAATACGTTGTCCAGCAACTCTCAGCTCAATATATGACAGATGGATCCTTTGGAAAATTGACAGTGGTTGAAGTCGGATGTTCAAAATTTCCAAAGGTCTTGGGTTTTGAGATGTGCTTTTTCCCCAGCTCATGCAAAGCTTTCTGTAGCATTCCCTCAGATCTGCATCAGTCAAAGGCTCAGTGGTGAATCTCCTCATTATCTTGCAAACCAAATGCTTAGAGGATGTCAATCTGCGGATAACCAGTTTCAGGCTTGCAAAATCAAGAGATTGAAGATTTTTCAGTCCATGGTTCCCGGCTTCCGGAGCTATAATCCAAAGTAGTACAAATCAAGCCTTTATGGATTTCTCTCCGATACTTGATCAGCAGGATTTGGTACTTGGAGGATTTATGTTCCTCTCTTTTGGGCCACTTGCAGACTTTTCTCTATTTTCCTATTGTTTTGGATTTTAGAAAGTTTATGTCTGTGGATATTATTACTCTGTTTACCCTAGTCCTTCTGAGACCGTTAGGGGGAGTAATTTTTGTGTGGTTTTTCTCATTACTTTGTTTTACCCTTTGTCCCTTTGTGACAAAAAGGGGGAGTTATTTTTGATTTGGACCGGGATTGTATTATTTAACGGGTCATGTGATTTTTGTCCCAGAATGGCCAAAGGGGGAGTTTGTTAGTATTTTGGCCTCATTCTGTGTTTGGACAAAATCACTTAAGTGTAAAGATGCTGTAAATAGGGATTCCACTATTCAGATTCAGCAAGTCAGAAGCATTCAAGTTCCTTGTCAGCCGTTCGGACAATCGAGCCATCCCGTCCGGACGCCCATCTGTCCACTATTCCATCCGTCCGGACGACGTGTCTACCATCCGTACCTACTAGACAGACCAGCATCATCCGTCCGGATGAAGTGTTCATTCCGTCCGGACCCCATACTGTATCGAGAAGTTTTTGTGCCAGCTTGCATCCGTCCGGACGTTTTAGCAGCACGTCCGGACGCCTCCCAGTACTCGATCAATTTCTGATTTCTTTCCAAGTTCCAAGAAAGGGAAGATCAATCAACCGTCCGGACGATGTGGTATCCCGTCCGGACGCGCATCTCCTTAAGGCAAGAATCGCAATTCAAATATGACCGTCCAGACGTCTGACAACTATGGTCTAGACGCGCGTGCATCAAAGAAGGAAATTGCCGATTCGACTTCAACCGTCCGGACGACTGCCTATTATGGTCCGGACGCGCGCATTACAGATATGGAAATTGCATGTTGAAGAATAGCCATCCGGATGCTCATCCCCCATGGTCCGGACGCTCTAAAGCCTTATAAGGAAATTACTTGCAGCGGACGTGCGACTGTCCGAACGATGTCCTTAAACAGGAAAGATTTCCCCGCGAGATTTTTGGAAAATCTTGTCGTACAGTTGCCCGTCCGAACGGCCCATGTCCACCGTCCGGACGGTGCCCAGGTATATTTTGCCTAACGCTCATTTGAGCCCCCAGCCTATAAATAAAGGCCCCTGGGCACTGAGAACTGCAAGAATTCGGTGTGAATTCCATTAGAGCTCAGAGAAGTCATCAATCCCTCTGAAGCCGTTTTACAAGTGTGTTGTGCTATAAATCGAAGTCTATCTTAGAGGTCGGCTCTAAGGTAAGGAGTTCCATTGAAGACCCCTTCAGGTAGGAGAACCTGGTTGGGAAGCGTTCGTATTGGGTTACACGTCAAAGGGTACGACCACTGCATCGTTATATGTGAGTGTTACTGTCTTGTATCTAGCTATGTCTTCTAAATAGTAGAATTCCTGGGTTTGGCTGCCCCGGAGTGGTTTTTCTCTTAACTAAGTTTCCACTTCGTCAACAAAAATCTGTGTGTCATTTACTTTCCGTTGTGCTTTAATTTTTGTTGACACTTATGCACAGACTTTATTTTTAGAAGTCGGTTTCATTTTTCAAACTTGATGGTGAGTCTTGGGAAGAAGGTCTCTGATGCAAAACTCATCAAAAAGATTCTAAGGTCTTTGCCAAAGCGTTTCAGGATTAAAGTGACTTCCATTGAAGAAAGCAAGGACTTAGATTCTATGAAGATTGAAGAGTTGGTGGGATCTCTTCAAACTTATGAGTATTCTCTACCCCCAGTCAAGAAAGCAAAGGGGATGGCCTTCTAAAAGCAAAGTCTCATCAAATGAAGACTCGGACAATGAAGAAGAGTTAGCCATGATCACCAACATGATCAATAAATTGATGAAGACTGATAAATTCATTGAAGGACTGATAAATTCGTTTTGTGAGTACAAGTGCTTTGTAACTTGCTTTGTCTTTGGATAGTGAATTTCCTGGGTTTGGTTGCCCCCAAGTGGTTTTTCTCTTAACAGAGTTTCCACTTCGTTAACAAATATCTTGTCTGTTTTATTTTTCGCACTTTAGATATTTTGTTGCACACGAACACACACTTGGTTGTTTAGAAGTCATATTTTATTTTCAAAAATGAGCTGCCGTGATATTTGGCAGCTGCATGGCTAAAGAAGGTGTGTATGTAGAGGGAACATAATGGTCCCTTAACAGCACGGGCGGTGGTGGTTCAGCCATATGGTCTTTAGAACAGGCTCTTTGACATGAGTTCCCTTTGGATCTACGACGTCTAGAAGTCCGTTCTATGTCTAGGTCTCTCAGATAAAGAGGCAAAGATAGTGAGCGGCGACCAAACATAAACTAATCAATTTAGAATAACAGTATCTACAACACAGAAAAGCAGCAAAATGAAAGAAGAATTCAGTAGAATACCAGTTCCTGCGGTGATTTTAATGCTGCAGCAGCTTCAGTGCTACTGGGTAAAATCGCTCGATCGATTTAGTTGTCGATCGCACGAAATTTCTTTGCAGAAAACTGAGAAATCGAGATAAATTTTACAGAAACCAATTGTTACCAAAATTGAAAACACAACAGTATCTACAGAATAGAAAAATATGCTGGAAAAAGGATGGAAAAATTCAAAAAGGATTAGTTACTGCTGTGAAACACAATATGCAGTAGCTTCAGTATTACTGGAAGTAGATCAATTGATTAATATGTCGATCGATCGAAACTCGCTCAATCGATTAATATGTCGATCGATCAAAAATTGCTCGATCTATTAGCTTATAGATCGATCGATTCTTTTCTGCAGAAACAAAAAGAATGCAGACAAAGAATTGATCTTGGTTGTAAAACCCAAAAAAACATTTTTTTGACAGAAAAACAGTTTTATGCACAGATTTAAACAATATGTACAGAATTAAACTAGATACAATCCTACATATTCCATAAACAACCGTTAACAATCCTGGGCAACGGCAACAAAAATTGGTAGCGTTTTCACCAATGATTAAAAATAGTGATTTTGGTTTTGAAAACTAAATCGGCTTTGAATGCTCGCAATAGTACGAATCAGTTGTACTATAGTAAGGGTTATCAACCCACAAGGATTGGGGGGTTGTTTTGCGTAACGGGATATCTAAGAATGTATCTAACTTAACCTTGAAAAAGAAAAGATAAGGGTTGTAGAATTGAAGCTACAACAAGTAAATTGATGAACAGTGGACAATGAAATAAATGAAAAGTAAACTTAGGGTATTGATCTTTATCTAATCAGCATACCAATGGAAAGCTTAAAGACTCATGTGGATCTTCTTAACATGTATGATATGAGCGCGTAATGGGTGTCAACCATACGACGACCTCGACATGAAATTACTTAAAAATAAGCATACATGATTTATGAATACCATACTAAAGACATAATGATAAGATATCTCAGTTTAACACCAATCACTCCACATAAAGATTAAATTATAATTGAAAAGTGTTTTAAACTACGAAAGGTGTGGAGTGATCGATGTTCTCTAGCGTACCCTATAAAACGACTCTAATAAATAAACATTCGTCATGTCAAATGACATCATTGCATAGACATCGTTCTCACAATCACAGAAATTGGGAACATCGATTTTACTCAAGAAATCTCATAGACAAGAATAACTTTTTTTCATGAACAAATATGGATTGGAATATTAAAAACAAAACCGTTTGCAATCGTAACAACAAGGGTTCTGTAATCCTCAAGTCTACACAATCATCATAGATCTCAAGAAAAACCTAAGAACATTAAGAATAATCCATGGTTTTTGAAAAAGATTTGATCAAACCCTAAAAACGGGCTTAGCTACACATGATAAAACTAAATCTAAGCATTAAATCTATCAAACTAGTAAAGAAAACAAGAATAAAATGAAGAACAAAACTATATTAAAGCTTAGAGAATTCAGATTACAAAAAAAGAAAATAAAATGAAATACAAACTAAGCTATAAATGAAAAGACAATAAGAAAAACAAAGAAAACGAGCTCTCTGGATTTTTGGCCAAGAGAGTTGCATCAAAGGAAACTAAAAGGTGCAAAAATTTAATCTAAGATGCACTTGGAAAATCAAACCCAATAAAATGCATATCTAAACCCTAATCTATCATCTCATATTTATAGATATTTTAATCTAACAAACTATCATCAAGGATCGATTTTTGGCCGTACAAAATAGATGTCGACATCCTCTATCAACTACACCACTTGCGTTTGAATTTTGAATTGTATAAAGATTGGGTTGAGATCTGCAACTTTATCCATACGATTTGAAATTGTTCGATCAACCCTTGAAGTCGCTCGATCGCATGTCGCATGATCGATTTTTCTTTGACTGATGAATTTTGATCGATCGATCGATTTCCCTTGGCCGATTTTCCAATTGGCAAGAGCAAACTTGAACTCTGAAAATGATAGAAATCATCCTTGATTTATTTTCAAGTCTAAGTCGGATGTTTTGAATTAGTTTTCAATTAAGACCTGAAAATAAGACAAAACACAAAAGCACAACAAAACGTTATATTTACAACACAAACTAAGTATAATATATGTGAATTAAGAGGTCTTGAATAGAATATTTTAAGACTTATCAAGATGCAACTATAATTCGTGACAACTCATAATCAAGTTACAGATATTTGGATGAAGCCACTAAAGTATGATACTTTTAACAAGCTATAAACATTACTAGGAGTAAATAGAAATTGAGTTTAACGTGTGTGCTCACAAGGAGGGGTTTGAGTAATAAACTTCTAATTCTAAGAGAGAATTATCTACTAAGCCTTTTACTGTTCTTGTTGATTTACTAAGTTGAAGGGTTTGTATCTTTTAGTTTTTCATGCATGCATGTAGGAGTTACATGAGACTTATTATGCATGGGAGAATTATAAAGATTTATGTATGTAGAATCACATGGAATTTATCATGTTAGAGTTATATATATAGGATTTATCCTGCATGTGAGAATTGTGCTTTGTTGGAGCTAGAATTATAACATATAAATAACCATGTAAGCATGCTATTGCATGTAATCAAGTTGAATAAAAATCATCAAGAGATAGGGCATGTTTGTTAAATTTTTTGTTTTTTGTTCTCAAAACAAAAGAAAAAAAAAATTAACAAACGACCAAAAATACAAAACACTTTTATAAATCTGTTTTTTTCTCTTGTTGTAAGAATATTTTGACAAAATAAATGCTTCAATTTCGCAAAAGTCGGAGTTAACTCATTATTTAATTCCTTTTTTTTTGTACAAAAAAAAAATGATTCGGGTGGCCATCCTACCTTTTTTTTGTTTTTCTCTTTCCTCTTTTTTTGTTTTTATTTATTTATTTTTAAAGAAAAATGTAGCTTTCTATCTATTTAGGTTTTCCAAAATAATCAGGTAAACTTTATGAAATATATTTTTTCAAATGTTGATTACACCAGAAAACATTCTTAAAAAAACAGCTTTTATCTTTATGTCATATGAGAATACTTTTTTTTTAAAAAAAAAAAAAAATCAAAATACCCCCCAAAATACATTAACAAAGATACCTATCTCTTCCAATTCCTACTCCTCTTGGTGTGTTTGTGAGTTCTCCGATTGTCAACACCCTATGCATCGATTTGGTTTCACTATGGCTCAAATGATCTAGTTTCTCAAAAGAGAAATGGGACATGAGCTTATGATTTAACACAAGATACGCCCTTAAAGATCGTGCGAAGAAGATGAAATGGGGAAATTTAATTGTGGGCTAGGTTGGTCATTTGAAGGTGATGAGGAGAGGCTTGATGATGGTTGAGGACACGGCCTAGGAAAAAAAAAAATTGTAAAGGAGGATTAAGGATAGGCAGTGGTGCGGCTTAGTGGATGGAAAATGGGTCAAATTTTAAGGAGGCCCAAATGCACATAGAAATTCAGGTTCGTTGAAAATGAGATCCCAGAAAATATATAAACTAGTAGATAGATTTAAGCATTTTTATCCTATTTGAAGAGGACTATAACCCAAGAAAATACACTGTAAAGAGCGAGGCTGGAATTTTTTTTGAATTGTATTGCCGTAAATTGGGCCAACAAGAACAACCAAACACTTGAAAAAACTTATAGTGAGGAGCACATTTGAAAAGAGTTTTAAAAGGTGAACGGTTTTGAAGAGTTGGAGTAGGCATGCGATTTATTAAATAACATGCAGTGAAAAAAGCATCATCCCAAAAAATGGAAATGCATATTGGCATGTGACAGTAAAGCAAGTTCGGTTTCAACAATATGTCAACGTTTTCGTTCAATGATATCGTTTTGTTGGTGTGTGTGAAGACAAGAAACATGATGAAAAATGCCAAAGTGGTGAAGCAATTTATTTAAGGGGTGATATTCACCACTCTAATTAAATTGGACAACTTTTATTTTGGAGTAAAAAACAACGTTCAACATATGACTTAAATTTCAAAAATATAGAGCTGGCATCACTTTTACAAGAAATGGGATAAAGATACACATTCTCACCCACCATGGCAGAAGCAGGAAGCTTATTCTCAGAAGGGAAGATTTGGTAGAGACGTGCTTATTCGGGCCGTGGACCAACAACCTCCCCGAAGTGCAATCCTTCAAAAGGAAATAATAGGGATGAAATTCAGAAAATGTATTATTATCTTTGGTGAATTTGTGAACTAAGAGTAAATTTTTGAATATTTGAGGAACATGCAAGACATCAAGGAGATCAAAATTGAATTTGGGGCAAAAGAGACAGGTGTTTCCAACATGCTTGATGGAAAGCCCATGACCATTGTCGATTCTAATCTGATCGGAGTCCGTGTATTCATCAGCTTTGAGATTCAAATTCACAACATCTGAAGTCTGCTGAATGCCTGTGTTAAGTGCTTTAGCATTTATACAATTCTTGTGTTGCTATAGATAAGAGGAAACATAAATCATCTTGACTGTTTATGATATATTCTGTTGTAATTAATAGAAAATGCCAACACTTTGGAAACAGATCTTATCAAGTTTAAATGTTTAAATGGACAGAAGAGTATTCAGTTCTTTATAATGCAAGGCATTCAAAGAGGATGCTAATACCAATAGTTTGAGGGCCACACCAAGTACTTTGTAGATAAATTGTGAAGGGTTATCGTGCTTTGCATACATAAATGCTTTTTAAAATTTCTCTAAATTTAATTTTTACTTTTGTTGATTTAATTAGTCATTTTTTAAAGATATTAAATAACAAACTCTTTAAATATTTTTTTACTTTAAATAAATACTATTTTTTATTGATAAAATTAACTACTAAAAGCATTCAACACATTAAATTCAAGTCAAGCCAAATCTTTTGAAGCATTCAATGCAAAAAATAATATTAAAAAAAATTTAACATTCATTTTTTTGGCTCTTCATATTTAAAAAGAGATTATGACAAGTGTTAAATTTAACTTCTGATAGTTTGTTAAATGGGGATCAAGATTCTCTATAATTATTTGTCTGAATTTGAAAGAATTCAGGCATGTGATTGTGAGAGACTACTGATGTGACTCACCTGACCAAACAAGTAGTTGGATAGTCGGCCTAATTTATATTTGGCCAGGTGATTCTTATATGTGGTCTCTCACAATCATCTATCTAACCGGTTAATTTTTATGTATTTTGTTAAAAATTTTAAAAGAAAATTAAATTTAAAGAGCACGTAGTAGGTGGTAGCTAGATGTCGATTTCTTGAAAATTATTGAAAGGGACTTTCAGGCTATCAACATCATCATGTCTAGGGCCCATTGTAGCAGGTGGCTTTCGCATCACCATAAAGGAAGATCATCTATTGGACTGGCTTCACATGTCTATAAGAATGGCAACCATAGTATAGCAATGTAGCTTTAACTAGCTTGCCCTTTAAATCACAAGCCCTATTTTTTATTTTTTTTTCTTTTATTATTATTTTTGAAGGATCTTCACTTTATAAGGTCTGAAGGGTCGTAACCAAATTTAGTGGACTCGAGTATTAAGGGCATGCTTGCGGAGGATTTTGTTTTTGATTATTTTTTAAAAACATGTTTAGGTAAGTTTTATAAATTTTAATTTTACTAAAGTTTTATCGAACTTTTTTTTAATTTCGTCTCGGATTCTTTAAATCATCCAAATATAATTTTAAAAAATAAGTTTTCTCAGAATTTCGCAATTTTAAATATAGTAAAAAATAATATAATATAATACAAATTTTTACAAATATGAATATTAGAATAAGATAAATATTAAAAAATATAACCGTTAGGAAAAGACAAACATTCAAAAAAGATTAAATAGAAAAAGAATAAAAAGAATATGAAAAAATATTATTTAAATGAAATAGTGATAGTGAATAGTTAAAATAGTGAGGATGTTGGGAGTGCATTAAAAAATGGCTCACGAGAATAGAGAAACGTAGCTTTTAGCTATTTTTTCTAGTAAAATTTGGTGAGGCTACTAGGAATGCTCTAATCCATCAAACAAATTTGTTGTAAGAGAGATTTGGATTAAATAAGAGAAACGGGGTTTTAAGGATTCACTTAGGTGCTAAGGGCTTGTTTGGTTGTGAGATTTTTTTTTTAAAAAAAAAAAAAATTCAAAATTGTGAATACCGAGAAAATTTGTTTTCTGAAATTATGTTTGGATGGTTTAAAAAACTTAAGCCAAAAAAAGAAAAAAAAAAGAAAAAAAAAAAAGAAAGTAAAAAGTAAAAAGTTTGATAAAATCAGAGTATAATTTGAATTCTAAAAAACAATATTTTTCAAATACTTTTCTCCCAAACATGCCCTAAATGTTTAAATTTTATTTTGAATAAAAACTGAACTCTAAATTATTACTTGAGTCAAATAATTTGTTAAGCTAAACTTGTCCAATTCTCACGGTTGTAGCTAGAGAGTTTATTCTAGAGATACCAAATATTTTATTAAGAGATGGATATCAAGATGATAGGAAACTTATTCATTAATATCCATAATTTTTTTTTGTTTTAATTAAGTGTTTTGATCCTTAGCATTTCTCTTGAAATTATGAATAAGGACCTCCCACGATAGGGAGGAAAAGAAATGCTAAGAGCACTCATAATGGATTAGCCATTTCCTACTTTTAGTCAAAATCCCCCTCTCCCTTGCTACTCATGCTATTTTCATGTACCTCTCCTGCTTAAGAACTTTCATTTTCAATACCTTCAATATCATCATTTTCTTGTAAGATTTCTACTAGCCTTTGTTGGTACAGTTTCTGGTACGATGTAAATCAACACGTCCTTCGATGTTCTTCTAGCTTTCCCCAAAAAATCCTACAAAACAAGTAGAGTTAGGAGACCCTTCCGGTGATCTCACTTCGATACTTAAGTTAGTGTTTGAGAGAAAATAGTCTGTTCTATCTAATTGAAAAATTCAGTCTGCCTTATACCTGGGGTATGAGATGTATTAATAGAGTTGAGTTTACTTAGCAAGTAAGAAATCCCTTGGGATCTACGCCCAGGGATGACAACTTGTTTCTGGCCTTCCTTCCCTACTAAGGAAGGCATCTTAGTGTCCTGTCATCCTTCTGCACCTGCAAGGAAATATCAGCGCCCACACTGTAGGTGATTTTTTTGACGCTCTGTACGAGGCATTGCGACGCCTGATATTCTTTCCACTCTGCACGAGGCATTGCGTCACCCAATGCGTTTTTTGAATTCTCGGGACATGTTTGTCCTAGGCCTTGCTAACTCGGCGCCTACTCTCGGGATAGGACTACGCGGGAGTATTGCTGTCTGGGCTTTACAACCGCCAACCCTCCTTGGGCCGATTTTGACCCAAAAGCCCATGACTCTCTGGATGGACTGGTCTGGGTGGGATTATTTCCAATAGTTACCCCCCAATTCCTTTGTCCGAGGCATAGTCTGACAACGAGAATTATGTGTCCAAGAAAATCGAGGCTCGGCTCCTTCCCTTGTGATTTCCAAAAAGCCTATAAACCCGAGGGCTGACTTTGACCCCCCATGTCTTCGGGGATGGACCCCCCATATCTTTTGAAAATCAGCTAACCTGCAAAACCGAGGGTTAAACCCGACCCCCCATTCCTTTTTTTCTTTTTTCTTTTTCTTCCTGTATGGTTGTCTCTGTGGCTCTAGGTGTAGGACTAACCAAGAGACCTGCCTTCTTGTTTTCTCCATAGGGTTGTCTCCCTGGCTCTTAGCGAGGTTTGATCCGGGAGACTCGCTTCTTACTCCCGGTGTAGGACTAACGATGAGACTTTGCCTTATTTTTTGCAGGGTTGTCTTCCTGGCTCCCAATGTAGGACTAACAGGGAGATTTTGCCTTATTTTTTGCAGGGTTGTCACCCTTGCTCCCGGTGTAGGACTAACAGGGATTACCTTATTTTTCCAGGGTTGTCTCCCTAGCTCCTAGCGAGTATTGATCTGGGAGACTTGTCTTCTTGCTCCTGGTGTAGAACTAACTGGGAGACTTGTCTTCTTTCTCCCGGTGTAGGACTAACTGGGAGACTTTGCCTTGTTCCTGTAAAAGAAATGATATCAACGGGTTTTCGATCTTTAGACCGGGAACGCTCCGATGCTTAAGTCAACTCTATTCTTTTTATCCCGAAAATTACTTATTCCAAAATCACGGGAATTTTTCTTGTCTTTATTATAACTGAAATAATAACCTTGTTCTTTGAAGCATAACTTAAAATAAATAAGAGTATTGCTCGGGACTCCCGACTAGCCTTACTACTTGATCTCGGCTATAATCTGCTGCTGTCTCGGCTCTCCACGCCGTGGGCTCCTGCTTCTCCGGTCCTCCTTTCTTTCCTCATCCTCCCGGGGACCATTATCCCAATTCCTCTCTTCTTGCTAATGGTCTTGGGGATAATAATCCTGAGGCTGCTGGTCCCGGGACTGATAGTTCTGATGATTCTGGGGCCTGTTATTCCCTAGCTGACTCCTTCATTCTCCCAAGAACTGAGCCAACTTGCCATTTTTTATAAGCCCCTTGATTAACAACCTTAAGGCTATGTACCCCTCGGTGTTATGACCTGCCTGCTCATGGTAATCGCAATATTTGCCTTCATTCTTTTAAGGTGGATCACTGGGTATCTTTGGTGGTTGGCGTAACTCTGGATCTCTTCTGATTTCCATAAAGACTTCTGATATCTTGGTGTTGAGAGGTGTAAAATTGTAATATTTAAATTTCTTTACCAGCCTCTGCTCTTCCTCGTCAGCCTTCCTGAATTCTTTTCTTTTTCTTTCTGGGGACCTATCTCGAGATGGCCTTGATATGGCCATAGCCTTTAGCATCTCTTCCTCATTGATGTATTCCTCTACTTTAACCATCAGGCCCTGTAGGGTACTCGGTTGCTTCCGGGCTAACTTCTTCATCAGAGGCTCTTTAGGCGAAATGCCCCAATAGAGGGCAGCGAAAACCATATTCTTGGTTGGGTCCTCAACCGTCATTTTCTCCCGATTGAACTGGGCCATAAACTCTTTAAGAGTTTCATTGCTACTCTGGTGCAACCATAATAAATATCCGGAAGACTTCTTTTGTGTTCAGAAAGCTAGAAATTCTGTCAAAAATATTTTGCTCAACTCTTTAAATTTGTCCACAGAGTTGGGGGCAGTTTCCTGAATCAATCCTGGGCATTCCTGGAGAGAGTAAGTGGGAAGGCCCGGCACGCCACTTCATCGTGTGTCCCATAAAGGTCTAGGTGAGCTAAGAAATTCTCCAAGTGATCGAGAGGATCCCCGTCTCCAGCATAACTCAGGATCTTTGGGACCTTGAACTTCTCGGGTGGTCAGTAGTTCGCTACCCGTCTGGTGAAGGGTGAGCTGGCACCCAACAAGAGCTTGTCCACCACTACGGACTTGCTTTTTATCCTTCCTTTCCGTCTCTATATATGTGCACCTTCTTTCCAGCTCGATAACAATTCTGCTAAGATCTCCAGCATCTTATTGTTGGCCTTCTTGACAGTCGGCCCTTCCATTCCTTTGTTAGCGATGATCGTCCTTCTGACGATCCTCTTCCCTGAAATTATCTTCTTGGTGACCGTCCTTCCGACGATCCTTTTCTCGATGATTCTTCTCCTGAAAATTGCAGACACTGGCACGGCTGTTACTCTTTTCTTCTTCGTGCTCATCCTGATTCACCTCAGGGTGGGATTGTTATGAAATTCTTAGTAGCAACTCTTCATTCTACCGTGTCATAGCTTCCATCTGAGCCTCCAACATTGCTATGCAATCCTGGTCTCCACCGCCCGGGGGAGGGAACAATAGAGGTTGCGGATTGTTCTGAACTTTCGGATTCGGGTTGGACCTCCTTCGCCTGTTGGCTTGGCTTCCAGAACGCGTGTTCATCACCATGACAGATTTCTTTTTATGAGAAACGAATAATCGTTCCCACAGATGACTCTAAACTATTGGTACAGTTTTCCAATACATTGTGAATCAGCACGTCCTTCGGTGTTCTTCTAACTTTCCCAAAAAAATCCTACAAGTAGAGTTAGGAGAACCTTCCGGAGATCTCATTCCGATGCTTAAGTTAGTGTTTGAGAGAAAATAATATGTTCTTGTATAGTGTTAAATTTACTTAGCAAGTAAGAAATCCCTTGGATCTACGCTCGGGGATGACTCATTGTTTCTGACCTTCCTTCCCTATTAAGGAAGGCATCTTAGTGTCCTGTCATCCTTTTGTACCTGCAGGGAAATATCAACGCCCATACTGCAAGTGATATTTTCGGCGCTCTGCACGAGCCATTGCTACGCTTGATATTCTTTCTGCTCTGCACGAGGCATTGCGTCGCCCAATGTGCTTTTTGATTTCTCAGGACTTGTTTGTCCCGGGCCTTGCTAACTTGGCGCCTAGCCTACTCATGGGACAGGACTACCTAGGAGTATAGATGTTTGGGTTTTATAACTGCCAACTCTTCTTGAGCCGATTCTGACCCGAAGGCCTATAACTTTTTCAGTGTGCTCAAGATTTCAGATCTGGAAACTCTTCTTGATCTCGTGGAAAGTGCAGCTTCTTCTGTGGGGATTGTAATGTTGGGTTTGTTAGAGCATTTTTCAGTGTGACAACGTTGTCTCGCTTTGTTTATGGCCGATTAGGTGATGTTGTAATGATTCTGTTTGGTTAGCTGCGATGATTGTGTGATTTTCGGTGATGCTGAGTTGGTGATGGTGGAGAGCAGGGTGGTAGTCACAGCAGATAGGGTTTCATTTAGTGTATTTGGTAGAGAAGAATTTTTAATAAAATTTAATAAAAATAATTGAAAAAATAATATTTTATTAAATAAAGAAGAAATATATAAATGGTTGGACGCAACTTTCAGAAGTGGTTAACTAAATTAAAAAGAGTAAGTTTTGATTAATTATTTTATATAAAAATATACATAAATATTAGGAGTGCTAGATGCCTCTCAGATAGAATGGTCTTTATCAAGCGGTCTGCAGTACAACCAGGAGTTGATGTTTACTAAATTACTAGGCTTTTCATCGCCCTCATCGAGTCATCAATCATCATCAATTGTCTTTTTCACCTTGAACATTAACGCTCACGTGCCACGACCCACGACCACGACCACACCTCTTCTAATTCTTATTTATTTGTTATTCAAAGATGTTCTGCTTGGTAATGATTAGAACCACATTGTTCAATATGGTACACACGTCAACAAGCAATCATCAAGTGTATTTCGCTTAGGTGCGGTAAAAAAAAAAAAAATTACAGTATATATATTATAATTATATTATCAGCCTAAATTTAATTCAAATTTTTTATAAAAAAAAATGAGAAAGTAAAATTAAATTTAAACGCTTGAAAAACTATAGCACGTATGCGATAGCTTTTATAGAGAGACTCTTTATTTTATTGATGTTTTAGAGTATTCTAACGTACATTTCTATTTTCCAATTGTTCTTCATTAGGATACAGATTTTTGACAGTCCGCCTATTTATTGAGATAAGTGTGCTCTATAAGAGTTCTCTCATATTTTTTACCTTAATTACTAACAATCTAAACAAAAAAAATTATATTTATTAGGATCCTTTCCATCAAGCTAGTCAGATAGTTCTTTTTTTTTTTTTTTTTTTTTTTTCTAGGCGACCGAATGTACGTAGTGTAATTAAATGCAAAAACTCCTGACGAGTGGAATAAGATGACTTAGAGTACAAGCAGCAACTTTCTTTAGATTTTCTTTAAATTTAAGGAACCAAACTACTTTTGCTCTCCTATTCAAATAAAATTCATAATAGTTTCTCT
This sequence comes from Alnus rubra, assembly GCA_028654335.1. NCBI lineage: Eukaryota > Viridiplantae > Streptophyta > Magnoliopsida > Fagales > Betulaceae > Alnus > Alnus rubra. Next base: position 1,667,934 of record JAJPGS010001816.1, read on the forward strand.
TTTACTTTTCTTATATCTTTAAATATTATTTCAAATAAATGATAGAGGAAAGAGAGGAAATAAAGAGCTTTTTTCGAATAAAATAATGGTAAGACAACCAAAAGTACTACCCTAAATTTAGGGAACATGAAGATAGTTTGTTGCACGAAACTTTTTAGGAATTTTTCTTACATTTAGAGAATGTGAGATTTAAGAAGTTTGTTACGAGTGCTCTTCAAATTTGACAAGCAACAAGAAAACAAGCTCTTCGTCCCATTTTCTCTTATTTAACTTCAGCAAAGTACTTAAAATTAGGAGTGCACATGCGGGCGAATATTGATCACATGCATCCACTATACGCACATGCGGATACAAATGCGGTTTGCAAAAATCACTAGTCACATATGCGGATATGGATAGTGGATTTAAGGTATGCGGATGCGGTTAATAATTACATCAGCATACCCTTCATATATATATATATATATATACACTATATTTTATATTGTACAACAAGTACTATAAATTGTTTGGTTGGTTGTGTTGCTTTTTCGTGTAAAATTTTGACAAAAATGCAAAAGTAATGTGAAATCAATATATTTTCAAAACATTAGGACATAAAAAAATTAAAACAAGCTCAAAACACTAAAAATCTGCCAAAATTATTTTCAAAATTGTTTAAAATACGCCCTAATAGAAACTTAAAGAAAGTTCAAAAGACTAAAATATGCCAAAAAATCCATTATTTAATATGCAGATAACGGATGATAACTGCATTTAATAACCATAACCGTGCGAATGCAGTTAGTAAAAACATGATACAGATATGGATATGGATACTTAAAAATGCTATTTTTATTTTACGGATGCGGCTACAAGTATTGCAAATAAACGTATCCGCATATACACTCTACTTAAAATGCTTTCAAAGGCTCTTCTCTACCAATCTTTAACACGAATATAATAAATGCCACAAGAAGTCATATGGTGTGTATTTCTTCTCGTTTTGATTGAACTTTGATATCCATCAACGAGTAACTTATTCTATTCTTCTCACGCTCAGAACCATATATAACTCAGAAGATTGTCCAACATAAAGTACAGGACATGGTCACATGCATAAGAAAATAGAAGAAGATAATGAGCTTGTTTGGCAAAGACATGTACATAACAGAACAGAACAGAGTAGTGGGTTGTTAGTTTTGAAATTAGTAAAAAGTGATGATGTGATATAAAATAAAAAAAAAATTTATATAAAAAAGTGAAAAAAAATTTGTATTGTAGTGAATTTTTATATTTGAATAGTAATAAAAAATTATTGATATGATATAAAAAGTGAAAAAAGTGAGAATATTTTGATGTTGATTAGTAGTGAAAAATATAAAAAAATAAAAAAAGTACGAGTAAATAGTAACGCATTATGTTGTTCTGTATTGTTGCTTGACAAACAAGCCCAATGTGTTTAAGCAAATAAATTAAGGAAAAAATATTAAAAAGCCCAATCAACTAACAACGATTTTAAAATAGCCTTATAAGTTTTTGCAAGTTCACTAATATGACCCATCAAATTACCAAAGTGTGCCAAAATGCTACTTTTGTCGAAATATCTCTATAATACCCTCATTTTCTTAAAAGAAATTATTATTATTATTATTATTTTTTTTTTTAAAAAAAAAAGATAAATGTAAAATCTATCAATGTAGTTGGCCTAAATTAAAAATCGCTCACTGCGGAATAAAAAATAATTCAAAGGTCTTCAAAGTAGTCAAAAATAACAATTTAGTTATTTTAGTAAATTCTGTCAAATTATTTGACAGATTTTGTAGCATTAACGTTAATATCAATAAAAATGATGACATATTTCACTCTTACTAAAAAAATTAATTAAAACTTTTTCTCTTTTTTACTTTTTTAGTTTTATTTTTTAATTTCTTTAACTTTTTAGTTTTATAATAATAGTTTTTTTTTAATTTCTTTATTTTTATTCAATTTTTTTTTAATTTGTTTTTAGTTTTTAAGAAAATAAGGGTATTATAAGAATATTTCGACAAAAATGACATTTTTTGCACAATTTGGTAGTTTGATGGGTCACATTAGTGCACTTAGAAATTCAAAGGGCTATTTTAAAATTGGCTATTAGTTTAGGGAACTTTTTTATATTTTTTATATAAATTAAAAAAAGATAATGTGAAAAATATAACGAATATGATTTTCAGTCATTGGCACAGAATTTTGCAAGTTGTCTCTAAGGGGTAGCTCAATCGACTGGAGACTACGCTTCATGAAGCGGAGGTCACTAGTTCGAATTTCCATTCTCCCCTCTTGTATGGACATGTAAAAAATAATAATAATAATAATAATTTTGCTAGTTTACGATAAAAAAGTTACCTAAGGAAAGGTCACATGCATGCCTTAAAGACAAAATAATAATAATAATAATAATAATAATCATAATACAAATTGAAAATTGTCGAAAATAATTTACGAGGTGTAAGGTGTGGAAATATGTGAATGACTAATGATCCGTTTGTTACTGTGTAAAATGGTTTCCGGAAAATGATTTCGACATTTTCTGGTGTTTGGTGGGGGTGAAAATAATAGTCAACCGTAAAATGATTTCAGTTTGACAAAAAATGTTTAATAAATTTCGAAAAATGATTTACGCTTTTTAAAAGCGTAAATCATTTTCCCCATATAGTAGACGCAGTCGACCTTCACGCTCATGCAATCGATCATTGCCAGAATCCGGCAATACTTTGCCAGATTTCCGGCCATCTGGCCGGGATCCGACAAGCCATATTCCTGTACTGGTTGGAATCTGAAAATTTTTGTCGGAATCCGGCAATGTCCGGCCACCGTCATCGAATTCTGAGGATACTGTGCCAGATTCCGGCCATCTGGCTAGATCCAGCCGTTCTGCCAGTTTTGGATAGATCCGGCTGGCTTCCAACTAACTGGCTGGGATTCAGCCATTTCAGCCGGAATCCAGCAAGGAGGCTGGGAATCCGGCCACTTCAAAAATAATTTTTAAAAATAATTCAAATTTTTAAAAATATGATTATTGTTAGTCAATGTGTATATCTTAATTAAACATAATTTTTTTGTTTTTTTTAATTATTTTACATTAATATTTTAATGTTGTGAATAAAAATTAATTTTTATTAGTTAATATGCTTGAATGAAAATATACAAATATTTGTGATTTTCCGTACGTGCCAAACACCAAAAAATGTTTTCGACATAAAATATTTTCTTAAAAAATGACTTCCCTAAAAATATTTTACAACAAAAATCATTGGGGTAATTACCATTTTCCCCCATGAACTACCAAAAAATGCTCAATGCCCCCATGAACTACCAACTCGACCAAAATAGAGCATTCAACTACTAAAGATAACCATTTTCCCCCCTTCCGTCAGTCAAAGGGGTTAAAACAAACGGTCAACGGGTCATGTGTCGTTTTATATGGAGGCATGTTGGAAGATGATGGTAGTTCATGGGGGGAAAAGAGGAAGATGGTGGTAGTTCATAGGGAGAAAAGAGGAAGAAAATGAGGGTAAAACGGCGTGTGACTGACGGAAGGGGGGAAAATGGTTATCTTTGGTAGTTGAATGCTCTATTTTGGTCAAGTTGGTAGTTCATGGGGGCATCGCGCATTTTTTGGTAGTTCATGCATGGAGGAAAAAGTAATTACCCCAAAATCATTCTACACCGAAACAAATTGAGGATAAGATGCTAATCATGTTATATGCTTCAAAAAGTAGGAAGAAAATGGCTGCAAGAATTATGCTAATTAACAGTAGTGTACAATATCCACCATACAATGGGTATATTCATTATCTCAAAGTGATAGAGAACAAGTTATGCAGCATATGAGTGCACGGTCCTGATCGATGAGAAGAATATATAGCCTAAGAGAAGGTTAGAATCACACAATGATTCTCACAAGGCTGTAACTTAACGCAGTGATCAGTGGCCTTCTTCTGTTTGATGGGTTTGGCAGGGAGGCGGAATATATATATATGGGAAAAAGGAAAAGAAAGAAGAAAGAAGAAGAAGATGTATATATAGATGAGATTCGCTTTGTAGCCCTAAGGATCACCCAGATAATATAAAGGTCATTTAGCTACTGAACTACCGTACTAGCTAGAAAGTTGATCTAGTGAACCCCAAGTTCGATCGCTCGTAGTTAGCTAGGTCAGACTTAACTAATTGTTCATTCATGTCACCCGTGCGATCGATTGAAGCTTATTATTATTATTATTATTTATTTTCATTACGCTTTTATCTCTTAATTTCTAAATTAAACCCAAGGAATCGATGTCTCAAAAGTTATATATCCTCCCAATCCGATTAGATTCGTTTAACACCATTAATTAACTCTTTGTAACAAGTTTAATTATTCACTTGTTATTGATTTCTAGGATTTGGATTCCAGAATTGTAAATGAAATTGGAATAAAAATGGCAAGAAATGATGAATTATGGAAGAATTGGAAGAACAATGTAAGAAATATAAATTGATGAAAGGAAATTACAAAATGAGCTCTTTGAGATGTCTGGTCTCTAGAGCATTCGAAGTGTTCAGCCTCTAGTTTACCACAATAAACAAATTACTAATCTCATATCCTCTACAATTAGACTAATGGTCTTTATATACACATAACTCAGACTTATTATTACTAAAGGTAAACTAAGCCCAACCCACTAATGCTCCGTTTGTTTCGGCGTAAAATAATTTTTAGAAAATAATTTCGGCATTTTACGGTGTTTAGTAGGGGCGAAAATAATAGTCAACGGAAATCATTTTCAGTTTGACCGTAAAAACTTCTTTAATTTTTGAAAAACGATTTATGGTTTTGAAAACTGTAAATCGTTTTCCAAAATTAAACTCTTCGTCTTTTCACGCACGTTTGATATTCGACTGCCGTAATTCGGCAATAATCGGTTGTCGAAATCTAGCTGGCACCGGAATCCGGCCACGGGACCCGCCGGCCCCAGAATCTGGTGACATCTGGTCACCGTTGCAGAAGCCGACGGACCAGATTTCAGCCATGGTCAGAAGCCGGCCGGCTCTTGCCGGATCTGGCCAAAATGGCCGGGATCCGGCTAGATCTAGACGAATCCAACCATTTATCCTGCTGGATCCAGTCAAAATGGCCGGAATCCAGCCGGCTCTGGCTGGATCTGACCAAAATGGCCAGGATCCAGTCGGAATTCGGCCATTTTGGCTGGATCCGGCCAAATCTACTCGTCGGAATCCGACAACGGCGACAGGACGTTGTCAGATTCCGGCGACAGTCGCCAAACTTTGATTTTCGCCTTTCGTAATTTTTTCGTGATAGCCAAACACCAAAAAATATAATATTTTCGAAAAAATTATTTTTTCTAAAAAGAATTTTGCCGAAAATATTTTACGTCGAAACAAACGGAGCATAAGCTACTAAGGTCAAAGCCCACTTATCTAATACCCTCGTTATATAGAAGTACTATATATAATTTGCATGCTTCTTGAGTTCTTGTGTTAAAATAATAATAATAATAATTAATAAAAAAAATAAAAAATCAGTGCAAAAATATATTATCAAAGGTACGTATTTTAAGAAATAGTTTTTTTGTTTTATCAAAAAAAAATTATGAGAAAATCAAGATAATTAATATATATTTTTTTTTTTGAAAAGATCTTGTTTTAGAGTTTATTTTTACTCTCTCTCTCTCTCTCTCTCTCTATGTATATATATATATATATATATATATATATATATATATATATATATATATTATTTGGAGGAAGAATTATAGTTTTGTAAAGGTTTCATCAAAAAATTGAACAGAATTCATACAAAATTGTACAAAATGATCAATTTGATACAAGAGGCGTTACGATATATCGATCGCGAGAAACAATTTTAAGATAATTTTTATACCCTGAAAATCAATTTGATACAAGCCTTAATCCCAATTACCAATTAATAATTTTTCATCTATTTTATGGAAAGACAACCAATTAAGATCAAGGTTTTGTTCTTTCAAGTATGAACACTATATATACCTAATCCCATTTTTTTAATAAAATAATAACCATAATGTTAGACAATATATTTCTTATATTGAGAGGAAATATATTATACTGATATTGTACGTTACATTCCTTTTATAAGGTTGATTGTAGTTAGGTTTTATGGTAATCAAATCAATTAGATTTAATTACCATTCTTATTTATCTCAATTCTCCTATAAATATGAGTATTCTATATTATAAAACAATTAAGGAATAAAAACATAATGTAATCCTTTGGACTTTATCTTGTGGACGTACGTTATAGACCGAACAACGTAAAATTCCTTATATTCTTATTTTATTATTTCCGCATTTTATCTGTAGTTTTCCATTCAATTATGTTTTCTATTGAAAATAAATATTGACTTTTAATTTAACCAAGTGTGTGTGTTTGTGTGCAACAAAATATCTTAAATATAGAATTTAAAGAAGACAAGATATTTGTTACGAAGTGGAAACTCTGTGAAGAGAAAAACCACTCCGGGGCAGCGAAACTCAGGAAATCCACTATCCAAAAACAAAGATAGTTACAAGACACTCGTACTCACATACCCTTATGCAGTAGTCATACCTTTAACTCTGACACGAAGCCCATCGTGAACGCTTCCCAACCAGATCTTCCACCTAAAGGGGTTTTTGATGGATTCCTTTACTTTAGGACTGACCCTAAGATAGACTTCACACGAACAATTGAGCACACACCGAAAACGGCTTGAGAGCTAGCAAATCTACAATTCTCCCTAAACACCCTGTCTAAGCACTATGAAATTCATTGTCGAATTCTGTACAAAACACAAGCCTAGGGCCCTCTATTTATAGGCTTACACGAAACTTAAAACTGCTGAGATTCGGGCTCAGGCTGGCGAGCGTCAGGATGAAAGTTAGCCTCGTTCGGACCGTTTTCTGCAATATCCTTTCAGAAACAGCGCAATTCTATCTATATCAGGTTTACGTCCGAACGGCTTGACCGAGCGTCTGGACGGTCTTCGTTAGAATCCTTTCCACGTTCACATGGAACTCTAGAATATTCTGAAATACTGGACATAGTCCGGACGTGTTGCCATGTCGTCCGGACGGCTTGCAGAGACTTCCTAAACAGTGTCAACTTTTGAAATCCAACTCCTTGTTGAATACTGATTGACCTAGCGTCCGGACGATGTTGCTCTGACGTCCGGATGATGTTGCTCTGACGTCCGGACGTCTTCATCGTTATCTGTTGGACACTGTGGGGCGTTCGGACGCCTTCAAAGGCCCGTTCAGACGGTTGCACAGGAACTGACTGTTTTTGTCTTGAATTTTGCAAGGACTCTTCATGGACATCTTTAAGAAGCTTGTGATAAGATATTATCTTTGATTTGATCATTGTCTAAATGCATGAAGATTCTGAATTGAAAACCGACCATCCTGTTAAAACGCAAACATTACATAAAGTGTTTTTGTTTTATCCAGAATGTAGCCAATTAAAAAAAAAAAAAACTCCCCATTTAGCCATTCTGGGACAAAAACGCTTGACCGTTTTGGAAATACATTTTCGGTCTAAATACCAAATAAACCAAACCAAAAAATACTCACCCTTTTTGTCACACAATGACAAAGGGTAAACAGAGTATTAATTAAACCATAAATGTTTAATAATTACACAAAATGTCAGCACAAATTTAAAATTGTTCGATAACCAAAACAAGATTGAATATAACATTAAAAAAAACTCAATCATCATCATCATGCAACTTTGGATGATGATATTTCAGGCACCACTTATGTCGATCTGGCTCTGCTCGACACGCTCTCCTATTAGATTGACTTCCCACTGGAGAGCTGACATAGAAGTCATAAGATGTGCAAAAGCAGCTTCATTGTCAAAAGAGGGAGGCACAACCTGAGATGATGATGTAGCTGCTATGGGGAGATCTGGTGGAGGCTGAGGAACAGCGCCTTGAGCCTCATGCCGCAACTGGGCATTAGACTTCATGAGAGTCTGTATGCCAAGGGGATCTGGAATCCGTGAGCGGGGCATTAGACTTCATGAGAGTCTAAAATATCTGTCACGACCTGAAGGCAGATTTGAGTGATCAAACACCCAAAAGACAGACTCATGTTCTTCTCATCTCGAACCTGGAGCATAGTGTGCAAGATGTGCTTGCACAGGAAAAAAGGAGTCCGCATCACGATGGCATAGAGATGGGTGGCCTTCTTGAGGGTAAGCTCACTCCGACGAACTTGAGGCCAAAGGTTAGTCACCACAATCTTTGCTAAAAATCAATGCATAGGTCTTCTCTCTGGGGTCTTGTCCCAAAGAAGTTATGCAAGAAATCAATGCTGGAAGCCTCATCAGGAAAAGGAACTTCAAAGACTGGTAACACAGGCACTCCGATCACAGCACTGATAAACTATGGATCAATTTGTATCTGCTGTCCTCTAACCATAGTTTACATAATGAGTCCTCTATCATCCTCTTGGATGATGATCATGTTGCCATAGAACTCCCGTACCAGTCTGGGAAAGGCAGGGCAGGCACAATTGTACAAGTACTCCCAGTGGTTCTCTATTAGCATCTAAGCGATGGGGAGCAAAACTGGATCTCTCAGATCTGCGTAGAAAAGATTGCGCTCGGATAGGACCTATCGTGATCGCATGCGATGCAGTCTGTCAGCAACTGACTCTTCAGTTCTTTGTCTGACATGGGGAGGAGAGTTGTTGGAAGACATAATTCCTGGACTAAAAGAAATCACAGACAGAAATTCATAAAAGCTTTAATTCCTGTTAGTCCAAAAAAAAAATTGGGCATTATAACGGCTGTAAAATGGACTATCCAGAATTACAACATCAAGAAAACACAAACCAAACAATATGGAGAACAAAATATGCATAATCTCAACCCAAATAATAACATATTTTGAGGAATAATACATATTAAACTCAAAATAATAAAAACCCAAAAACAACCAATTTTAAGCATAGAAACTTAAAATAAATTAGTAAAAAAGTATTAAAAACATACTTGGGGTGGAGATAAATTGCAAAGATGACACGTGCACTTGAGAATTTCGCATAAAAAGTACAGAATAAATGCACAACACGACAAAAAGAACGAAAAGGGCGAGTGAGAAGGTTGCGGCGCGGGGAGAATGCGATTTAACCCTACAGGGTTCATCGTCCGAACGGAACTTAAGTGACGTCCAGACGTAGTGCCACGTAAAGATCGCAAAAACACGCTCGTCCGGACTAGAAGAATTGACGTTCGGACGAATCAACCGTATCGTCCGAACAACCAAAATCATTGTCCGGACATACAGGAGCACCGTCCGGACGTCCCGAAACACACCGTCAGGACAATTCACAAAAAAAAAAAAATCTAAAAAGAGAGGAAAAAGAGCAGAAAAATATTTCCCAAGTAATTTCCAGAGCACGCATGTATATAACACTGATATCTCAGTTCAATCACATTTCAAAAATATGTCAAGATATAATTGAGAGTTAAGTTTTAATAAGCACAAGAATTTCCCTGCAGAAAGACATTTTTCAATAGAAAACTTAACTCAAGCAATGCGTATGTGTGTGAAGGCTTTCTCAATAAGGTATGAAGTTCACTGATATGATTTAAATCACCCGAATTTTTCAAAGAAAAGAGAAAATCAATGTTAGATCAGTCAAAAGTCAAACCTTATTATGCTAGGGTCTAGTTACCTTCATCTGATACACTCCTCCTAAGCTACAGCACTTTTCTTTTACTATGTCCTTTAGTGACCATCTATTTCCGCAATGATGTGGTCACTGACTGTTTCTTTAGGGACAAGATCAAGAACAGATTTATAGAATAAGTAGTGGATCTTTTTATTTATCCATTTTGATTCAGTTTTGAATGCCTTTTATCACTTGATGCTATAACCTAGAAAGAATGCCAGAATTTCTGGGTTCTAGGTTCAACTAGCAAGTTGGTCAATTTGACCATCTTAGCACAAAAAATCTTTCTAAAAGAAATCCAGAAGTTAAAAGTCAGAGGAGAGACAAAAATACCTAAGGGGAGCCTTGGATAGTGCATATTTTTCATCACAAGAGAAAAACATCTATCTAGTATGGATGCCACTGGGAAACTTCGCAGATATCAAGGAAAAACTCTCAGTTATATAAAGGCAAATGAATAAATGCATCAGAAACTGAGACATCAATTAAACATACATAAGATATCTGGAAACTCATATAATGGAACAACAAAGCTCTGCATCCTTCATACCATCCCCCTTTTTTTTTTAAAAAAAAAAAAGATAAACAACAAACATGCTTTATAATAAAAAAGGATAGTATTGAACAAGCATGTAAGGTAGAAACAAACCTGACCTCAGGGAGAGGTTTGAGAGTAACAAGATAGAAAAGCAGCCGCTCGACGTGCTTTTACTATCATCCATATTTAATACTTGCAGAATTTCCTCAAGACAACCCAAGAGGGAATATAGGGATAGAAATGATGGTTCCAATACAACATGCAAAGTTTTTATTAGATGATAAAATAAAATAAACTATGCAAGTGTACCTGTCATGCTCTAGGATTTAGGAACCAAAATCCTAGGCATGTGTGACTTTACCTACTAGGTAGGTCTGCTCCCCCTCGGGGAGTGGGTGTCCTCATCTTTGTCTTGTCCTTCCTTCTTTAGTTTGCATGAAAGAACTGACAGGAGAATTTCCTTCATAATAGATTTTGCATTTTGCAGTCTTCTATTTTTCCAAATACAGCTTTTTGGGAACCCAAGTCTTTTTTGCTTGAATAGGTTTCTGCAGCTGCTGATGCCTTGGAGTATGATTTCTGGGTGGAGATCTATGCTACCTGGGTGACTTAGATGGAGAACACTTAGGGCTGATATGACTGCTAACTCCACATTGGTGACACATGGGAGTTTTAGGAGCCTGCCACTTTTTCTTCCTTTGAATTTGCCGATGTGGGTAGTTAGGTCTGATGTGCCCTAGCTCGCCACAGTGATGGCATGTGAGAGGCTTTCTTCTGATAGGAAGCATTAGGGCTATATTCGAGCCGAGCCGAGCCGAGCTTGGGACTGTCGGATTCGGCTCGAATACATTATTGAGGAGCTCGAACTCGGCTCGAGCTCGAGTCGAATTTGAAATCAATGTTCGAATTCGGCTTGTCAAGAACCTAGCCAAGTTCGAGCTTGGCTCGAACTCGGTTAGGTTCACTAGCCGAGACTTCAATCGAGCTCGAGCGGCTCGAGCTCGATTGGAGTTTCTGTAAATCTTTTAACTTAAAAAATAGTAAAACAAAACTTTTCCAACACCCAACCGGCACAAAACCACTGCACAAAAGGTCTGTGACCACATGAGACGACTACTCCGACATGCTCCATGGCCGGAGACCACCCAGCAATGAAGACCCACCAAAAACCTTCCCTAGATTTTCATGCTCACCCCATTGATCCACTACAATGACCGCACGGCGACACTCCCTTAGGCCAAAGACAGCGGCCCACTGCCACCAAGTGGTGCAATCGCCACTGACGTACCAAGGCCACAGCGCTGAGCGAGCTCTCTCTGCGTTTCCTTTCTTCTCTAGTGTTTCTTCTTCTTTGTTTTTGTTTTGACAAAACACGTCTTGTCTCTCGTGCAACAAAAGAGGGAGAAGATATTTCTTCTCCCTCATTCAGCCACAGCCACACACGTGGCTGTGGCATTATCCAATTATAAATTTTTATAATATATGCAAATATAAATCATTAATTTGTATAATCCCATTCCAGATTCTTCCAAATAAATTAAATTTTTTAGATAAAAAATTATGACTTTAAATTAAAAAATCAGAACTTCAAAAGGTTATGTAAATTTAAATGAATATCTCATACTTATTACTTAATAACTAAAATGCATACTTATATTATAAATCCCATTTTTATCAATATAATTATATGTATATTAATAGATATGTATATATATAAATATATACGAGCAAGCTAACGATTCGAGCTGAACGAGTCGAGTCGAACTTATATGAGCCAAGCTCATGAGCTTTATTCGAACCGAGCCGAGTTTATACGAGTATGTCTCGTTTAATATTCAAGTGGATTATTATGTTCACGAACGGCTCATTTATTATTCGAATCGAGACCGAATCGAATTTAACCGAGTCGAATCGAACCGAGTTCACGAGTAGCCGAACTCATCTAACACCCCTAGGAAGCATGGCTGGAGGCTGAGGGATGATAGGAACTTCCCCTTCCATAACTATTTTTCCCTTATCCACTATTGGGGGTGGAGAGTCGGGAATAACTGGCTTCACGAAAATGGTCTTGGAGGTAGAAGGAGTATCATAAATAGAAGGAGGAACATACCCGAGTCTGGTCTTGTCAGTTGGGCAGTTCTGAATGGAGAGCATGTGAGTGAGCTTCTTGTATGAAACTCTCTCTAGATGCAACTGTGTCTCCACTAGCCTAGCTTCTAAATCATTGATCTTTATGAGCATAGAGGTTTTCTCTATCCTGCGGCTGTTAAGCTCTAGTACCTGTTGTTTGTATTTTTCCCTCAGCTTTAGAAATTAAGCATATTGAAGTTGATAGGCTGACTGCATATCTTCTTCTTCACTATTCTCAGAGTAGTAGGACTGAAAATCCTCCTTATCTTCATGTGGGGCTACGAAGGCCATAAATTTTTCTTCCTCAGGAGTTTCTTCTTCCTTCTCAGACTCATCGCTGAGAGTTCCATTAAAGGCTTTCCCTATTTGTTTCTTCAGATTTGCACATTCAGTCCTGATGTGCCCAAAGCCTGAACATTCGAAGCACTAGGGACCCCTTGAATCTTTATTCTCTGCTTCTTCTATATTAGTTGTGTGGGGAGCCTTCCTTAGTCTATCAGAGAACTTCTTCTTGAATTTATTATTCTTCATAAAATGCTCGATGTTCTTGGCTAACATTGCCACTGCATCTTCATCAATATTGGAGTCTTTGTCAGATGAGACTCTTGATTTCTTCTTGGATGCCTTAGATGCCTTGAGGGCAATTGTCTTTACCTTTCTGACTGGAGGTAAGGAGTATTCATATGTCTAAAGAGATCCTGCCAGCTCTTCAATCTTCATCTCCTCCAGATCTTTGCTTTCTTCTATTGTTGTCACCTTAATCCTAAAACGCTCAAGCAAAGATCTTAGTATCTTCCGAATGAGTTTTACATCTGAGATTTGCTTCCCAAGACTCACCATCGAGTTTCTTAGGACGCTAATCTTAGTGTAGAACTCTCCGAAGGTCTCTTCTTCTAGCATCTTAATTTCTTCAAATTTAGAAATCAACATTTGAAGTTTGGCAGATTTTACCAGTTTTGTGCCTTCATATGTTGTTTCTAGAATTTGCCATGCATCTTTAGCAATTTCACAATTTGAAATTCTTTTGAATTCAGATAGTGAAAGTGCTTGACATAGTGCATGGAGGGCTTTATCATTGGAAAGCCTTGCGCTTGTTTGAATAACAGTAATTTCATCTGTTTCTTCTCGTTTAATCCAACCAGTTTCAACAATTTTTCAGACGCCAATAGATTTTAAAAAGAAGCGCATTCGGGCTTTCCAATAGCCATAGTTCGTCCCATCAAATGGCGGAACATAATTAAGATTTTGAGACATAATAAAAAAAAACAGAAGTTAAAAGGATACACTCAAGAAATAAATCTAAAAACAGAGTGCACCAAGCTCTGATACCAATTGAAAATAAATATTGACTTCTAATTTAACCAAGTGTGTGTGTTTGTGTGCAACAAAATATCTTAAATGCGAAATTTAAAGAAGATAAGATATTTGTTACGAAGTGGAAACTCTGTGAAGAGAAAAACTACTTTGGGGCAGCGAGACCCAGGAAATCCACTATCCAAAAACAAAGCTAGTTACAAGACACTCGTACTCACATACCCTTATGCAGGAGTCATACCTTTAACTTTGACACGAAGCCCATCATGAACGCTTCCCAATCAGATCTTCCACCTGAAGGGGTTTTTGATTGATTCCTTTACCTTAGGGCCGACCCCTAAGATAGACTTCATACGAACAATTGAGCACACACCGGCAACGGCTTGAGAGCTAGCAGATCTTCAATTCTCCCTAAACACCCTCTCTAAGCACTATGAAATTCACTGTCGAATTCTGTACAAAATACAAGCCTAGGGCCCTCTATTTGTAGGCTTACACGAAACCTAAAATTGCTGAGATTTGGGCTCTGGTTGGCGAGCGTCCGGACGAAAGTTAGCCTCGTCTGGACGGTTTTCTGCGATATCATTTCAGAAACAGCGCAATTCTATCTTTATCAGGTTTACGTCTGGACAGCTTGACCAAGCGTCTGGACGGTCTTTGCTAAAATCCTTTCCTCGTTCAAACGGAACTCTAGAATATTCTGAAATACTGGACATCATCCGGATGTGTTGCCATGTCTTCCGGACGGCTTGCAGAGACTTCCCAAACAGTGTCGACTTTTGAAATCCAACTCCTTGTTGAATACTGATTGACCTAGCGTCCGGATGGTGTTGCTCTGACGTCCGGATGTCTTCATCGTTATCTGCTGGACACCGAGGGGCATCTGAACGCCTACAAAGGCCCGTCTGGACAATTGCACAGGAACCGGCTATTTTTGTCTTAGATTTTGCAAGGACTCTTCATGGACATCTTTAAGAAGCTTGTGATCAGTTATTGTCTTTGATTTGATTTTTGTCTGAATACATGAAGATTCTGAATTGAAAACCGACTATCCTATTAAAACACAACCACTACATAAAGTGTTTTTGTTATATCTAGAATGTAGCCAATTAAAAAACTAACCTCTATCATGGTATCAGAGCTATAGGCTACAGTGTTCGATCCAATGGCTTGTGAATTCTTTTTTATTCTGTTTTATTGTCTTCTATTTTTCCGCAAATTATTGTCATGTTCTTTTTTTTTTCCCCGCAAATTATTGTCAATTTCTCTATAGTCAGAACACCCCAAAGGTTTTACAATATGTTCACCACATCATCCATTTGGTTTGATCAATACCCTCTGTTTCTCTTCTTTTTCATTTTTTTTTAATTTTTTTTTATTGTGTTTTGTCAAATAGTGGTGTACGTGAGTTGGAGATAAACTTTCTTCCAACCTATGCCACTCGTGTCTTCTTTGTTGCAGTTCAATCAAAGGAGCTCAGCAAAAAAAAAAAAAAAAAAAAAAACTTCCAAGACAAATGATGCAACCCCATATCTAAAAAGAGGCCAAAAAGTATGAAGATGTCCTCTGAAGTGAGAAAAGAAGAAGAAGAAGAAGAGAGACCACCATCTTACATGTTGATACCAGCGCCTTTATAGCAGGTTCAGTTCCACCAGGACCATCAGCGTTCTCTGCCTCACCGCCAGCTGCCTTCACCACCTCTGTGCGTCTTCTTCTCCATTAGTCCTCCACCATACAAGGCCATGCCTTCTTCGCCACCATCCATAGCAGATTTATCCACCACCGATCCAGCCGTCCACGTCTTAGACCCGACACCTCCTCCTTCAATTGTCCACGCCCAACACCGGCACCTTTTCCTCCAGTCATCAATGGCTTGTCTCCAATTTCACGCCCGGATCTGGATCCGATCAACGACCCAAGTGGGTTCTTACTGCCAGTCGTTTCTTTTAGTCCGATCAACCTCACCAGTCTCCTCCTTACCTCCAGAAGCTCTAGCCTCCCCCATATGTTTGTTGAGAGCTCTTGACCTTTCACTTTTACCCTAGCTTTCACATTGTTGTGGTTCTGTTTTTTAGTTTGAACAAAAAAAAAATTAAAAGAAAATAAAAGATCAGGGAAGATAAGTTGAAAACGAGAAAAGAAAAGAAAAGAAGAATTCTCGTTCAAGAAAAAAAAATTCAAAAGAGGCCAAGTTGCCCATATTATTTTGGCCCTTTGTTTGCTCATTATTTTGGTCATTGTTGGTCCAATTGTTGACTTAGACCCATCTTTTGGCCTTTGTGGTATTGTTTAAAACTCAAGCCAATTTCAGCCCATAGTTGGCTATCATTTAGGCCTATAGTTGGACCACTTTTTGGCATTTGTAGTATTGTTTAAAAATCATGCCCTGTTTAACCCATAGTTGGCTTTGATTTTGGCTCATAATTTGCCTATTGACATTTGAGGCGTATCTCTAATCACCGTCGCCGATCTCCTCTAGTCATCGCCATCGACTGTCGTCAATCGTTGTCATCTCCAAAACGAAAAAGAAAAAGTTATTGTAAACTCAAGCTTCCAGAATCTTAGCTTGTACCTTGAGTTTAAGGGGGGTGTTAGAGAATATATTTCCTATATTGAAATGAAATATATTATATTGATATTGTACATTACTTTCATTTTATAAGGTTGATTGTAATTAGGTTTGATGGTAATCAAATCAATCATATTTGATTATCATTCTTACCTATATCAATTCTCCTATAAATATGAGTATTCTGTATTGTAAAACAATCAAGGAATAAAAGCATAATGTAGTCATTTGGGCTTTATCCTATGGACGTAGGTCATAGACTGATCCACGTAAAATTCCTTGTGTTCTTATTTTATTATTTCCGCATTTTATCTTTAGTTTTCCATTCAATTATGTTTTCAATCACAAAACGTTACAATAATAATAATACTAATAATATATGTAAAAATATTAGCATACAATATCATCATTATAATAAGAGGTGGGGTATAAACATATTCCTCAAATCTAATTGTAAGAACTCTTGTCAGTTTTCCACCACTTGTATTGAGATTATTATAATAATAATAATCATAAAAAAATCAATATAAATATTAGCATATAATAATAATAATAATAATAATAGTAATTAATAGTATAAGAAGACGCGGGCGGGGTACCAGGATATATATCTCTGGCTACTTAAGTCCACTTCATGGTCTTGAAGGGGATGCCATCAACATCATTCTTCACATTCAAAAGCCGGATCTCTTGAAGGATTGAAACTTTGCTTCTATTATTTCAGATATCAACTTTTTCTTGCTTTCCTTTTATAGTTGGAAAGTTAGTAAAGTCTATAGAAGTGTTAATGTTTGATCACATTTATTAGCTAAATGTGCTGCTTCCAACATAGTGTTCAGAAGTATTCCCAATTGATCTCTCATTCTCTCTTCCATTTGGATCAAGAATAGAGAAGATCCCATTTATCTCATTGGTTCAGCTAATTAGTCAATTGCCTAAGACTTCAATGAAATAAGGACGAGATATGATACGTTTACAATTTCTGTACAATTCTTGTACAACTCTGAAAAATTAAAATTGACTTCTAATATAAACAAGTGTGTGTGTGCACAAAGTGTTAACAAAACAATATCAATGCGGAATTTAAAACAACACAAGAATTTTGTTAACGAAGTGGAAACTCAATATAAGAAAAACCACTTCGGGGCAGCCAAACCCAGGATATCCACTATTCAGAAGACAAGACTAGTTACAAAGTAGTAGCACACACATACCCCTGATGCAGTGGTCGTACCTTCCACTATAACGTGTCACCTAACACGAACGCCTCCCAACCAAGTCTCTTACCTGAAGGGGTCTTCAATGGAATCCTTTACCTTAGGGCCAACCCCTAAGATAGACTTCAGATCAGAGCAGTAACAGCACACACAGCAACGGCTTCAGAGAGACTAACTCAGCACAATAATCTTACAATATAACTCTCTAAGCACTAAGGAATTCAATACCGAATTATTGCTGTTATCAAGCCTAGGGACCTCTATTTATAGGCTGGAAGTTCAAATGAGCGTCTGGCTTGATAAAACCTAGGCGCCGTCTGGACGGTAGTCATAGGGCATCTGGATGAACAACTGTGCGATCGGCTTTCCAAAATTTTGATGAAATTCTTTCCTGATTTGAGCCGCGTCCAGACAGTGTTGCCCTGTTGTCCCGACGGTCGCACTTTCGCTGTACGCAATTTCCATATTAAGGCTTTGTGCGTCCGGACTAAATTAATGGTCGTCCGGACGGTTGATCTGATGCACGTAACTTCCGTATCTGAGGCTCGCGCATCCGGACCATGAAGACTGGCGTCCGGACGTCTGGATTTTGAATGCGATACTTCCCTTATGAATGAGCGCATCCGGACGGGAATCCACATCGTCCGGACGGCTGCAGCGATCTTCCCATATCTTTGTTTTGGAAGGAAATCCTGTAGCTGGTCAAACACTGAGTGTCGTCCGGACGTGCTGCTAAAACGTTCTAATGGATGCAAGCTGGAACAGTTCAAAGCTTATCAACACAGAGGAAGGTCCGGACGAAAAGTTTTCGTCGTCCGGACGGATGATGCTTTGGACAGTTGGGCGTCCGGACGGTATATCACGTCGTTCGGACGGATGTAGGGGATCTGATTTTTCTGACTGTAAAGAATCTTCTGGAAGCACTCTGAATAGAGGAATCCTTGTTTAAAAGCATCATTACAAAGAAATGATTTTGTCCAACAGAATGTGGCCAATTACAAACTAACAAACTCTAACAATTTTAAGATCAACCATTAGATATGGAAGACCCACATGCAGGAAAACAGATCCAATGGTTAGTTTGAAAAAAAGTTATTGGAGTTATACAAAAGTTGTGTCAAGAGTTGTACAACAATCATTTTCCAATAAGGCCCTAATTAAATATAATTAAATTTTGTTTACCAAAAAAATCTTTTAAAACCCCAATTATGGTAAAATTGTTTGTCAATACTCTTTAATTAAGACTCAATTATGATAAAAAAAAAAAGAAAAGAAAAAAATAATTGCATCCCAAGATTTTGAGATTTGAGAGGGAAAGAAAGAGAAAATAGAAAATTACATTAATGGCACTATAAAGTAGTAAGTGATTTTTCTTGAACGTAAAATTAATGAGAAATGTTATTTAACATTCTCCCAGCATTCTCAGTTGACATGGCATTTTCATTCCACCGTTAAATTTTTTACTTTTAATTTACATTGATTTATTGATGGCTTAAACATGCAATGTCAACTGACTGAGAATGCTAGAAGAATGCTTAATAACACATCTCAAAACTAATAGGAAAAAATATATATATAAAAAAAAAGCACCCTGAACTAACAGTTGATTTTAGAATAGCCCCCCGAATTTTCAAGTATATTAATGTGACCCATCAAACTACAAAAGTGTGCCAAAAATGTCAATTTTGTCGAAATATTCCTATAATAACTCTATTCTCTTAATAATAATAATAATAAACTGTTTTCAGTGCAGAGTATCTATCAGAAGCATGGTAGCCTCACTTGGGAATCACACAACTACTTAGGAGTGGACACGTCTCAAGTCATTTTGACTTTGGCTGAGAATTGAGATGGAAATTATCTGCGCCATTAAGATAATTTAACACACACACACACACGCATATATATAGCTTCCTTTCCTCTATACATTTCCGTCCCAGCCAATGCAAAAGCCCAATGCGCGCGCGCGTGCGCGCACACACACACACACACACATATATATATCTTCATTTCCTCTATACATTTCCGTCCCAGCCGATGCAAAAGCCCAATGCTCACACACACGCACACGCGCGCACACACGTACACACACACACACATATATATATATGCTGCAAAAGCCCAATGCTTCTGAAAGGAGTTGATTAATATTTGTATTGCTGCAATGCATCCTATTCTGAATGACCAATAAGGATAATGTCATGTAATTCAATTTAAAAAAAAAATTGAAAAGAAATGAGTGATCAGTCACCCTCAAAGGACCATAGAAGTTGATAAAGTGATCAAACCACCCCAAAGCAATTGAAGGTCAGGGATGATCGGCCAACCCTAGAACAACCAATGGGGTTGATTGACCACGCTTCCCCCAAAAATAAAAAATAAAAAATATCCCAAATAGGCTTATTGTGGTCTAGCAATCCTTAAAAACTGTTTTGGGGGTTGGCCATCCATCGGCTCTTTTTGCGTTGGCCAGCCACCCCATCAACTATTTAGGGGTGGTCAGCCATCCTTGTTGGCCTCTTTAGGGGTGGCTGGCCACATCCATTGCAATCAACATGAGTAGTTGACCACTTCATAGGGAGGTTGATCACTCATCTCTTCTCACTTTTTAGCACTATTTTTAAAAACAAATTGGATCACATGAAACTACTCTTGTAGCTCCCTGACTTTTAATAAAAGCCGGAAATAGAATTATCTGAATTACCATGTGACGCTACTACATACAATTTTAGGCTTAGTCCCTTGAAATGATATTTCGTATACAGACTCCGTATTTTCTCTTTATTTATACCGTATCTAACAGTTAAGTTCAAATCCTCATTTTAAACCTTAAGACCTTATCAAACCCTACGATCCTCAAACATTTATGAAATCATCAAGAAAATCCCTAATTATTCTGTTTTGACTGATCTCGGTAGACCGAGGATCGATTAAGGGGTAATGGAACCTTACTGGACTTACTGCCATAAGCTCGATCGACCAAGGATCGACTAATGCATCTACCGAGACACACTGGACTTTCTATAATAGGCTCGGTCAACCAAGACTTTGAGCTTGGTAGATTGACTTGCTCTAGACAACAATACAATTTCTTTTTTCTTTCTTTCTTTCTTTCTTTCTTTCTTTTTTTTTACAAAAAATTGTCCTGAAACCTCATTTTTTTACCCCTTTTCACATTAATGGTTCCGTAGACCTTGTAAATTACATATACACAACAAAATTTATCGATTGAAAACATTAAAAAGTGTGTAACTTTTAGATCTAAGCCAAAAAAACTTGGCCTCGTAGCAATTCGAGACTCAAGAACCCTTGCCTCACACCCACACATGTATTTTAGAGATTATAGAGAGAAAAGATAAGATTTTTGGTGTGACAATACACTTAGCTGGACCTGCTATTTATACATTTTTCGAGCTACTACAGCTCTCGGTCGAACCGAGCCATGATGATGCGGCTCGATTCTGGTTTGCCACTATTGGGATTATGTGTTCACAACGCAGCGGGAGAATCCTTAGGAAAACATCAATAGAACATGGCTAGGTCATGTGTAATGCCCCCAAAATTAAATAATTATATTTACTTAACTTGGAGTGTTATTCATATTATTATCAAACTAATTAACTAGTAATTAGCTAAATTTCACTACACTGTATTAATTATTAGATTATATCATAGAGGAAACTGGAATTAATTGATCTAAGATTTTTTTAGCAATAAATCCTTCAACATAAACATGTATCATTAATTAGGGCTATAAATGAGACGAGCTGAGGCGAGTAATGCCAGTGCGAGCTTGGCTCGAGCTCGTGACGAGCTTAGGAATCCTGGCTTGCCTTGGCTCGCAAAGAAAAAAACCTTGTGCGAGTTCGAGCTCGAGCTCATTCATTTGAAAAGCCGAGTGCCTTATCGAGCACTCAGCTTGACTCGGCTAAGGAGACTGTGTGAAAGAGAAAACTACAGTGTTTTTTTTTTATTTCAACATTGTTGCTTCCCATCCGCACTTCTTTGTAGAAAGGAATGAATCAAGGAAGGATGAAGAGAAGACGAAGCAACAAAAGTAGAAGTAAATGGTTTCTTCTGAAACCTGGAGCAATCTCGGATGTTCTTCATGCGGCCAGAATATTTTGGGTCTATTCTTTGAATGCAAAGAGAGAAGCTTGAAATATCCTCTAATTTCCCTGTGCAAGAATTATTTCATCTCCCGAAGTGATCTCCCTCATGTCAGCCTTTGTCCACGTGGTGTACTAAGATTGGCCTTCTAGATTTCCTTGGATAAGATAGAAGATAAGGTTAGCCATGAGAAAGTGGGAAGCATGGTGAAGGTGCATAAGTGCTACATGCCAGTTATTTAATGGCTGAGATGAGTGGTAGTGGTAGCTTGGTATAATCTGGCCGTTTGATGAGTGATTGCCAGCAAGGACACTGGACACCACTTAAAATTAAAAGTGAACAACTCATGTACTACTACATGATATGCATTGTTTGTATCAAAAATATTTTTATGTATATAACTCATATATATTTATATAACATATATTGTTGCTTAATATATATTTGTTTATATTGATTATATATTGGCATACAAACTATTTTTATTAATAAATAGATATACATATATTTATTAATTAATGTGTACATATATAAATATATACGAGCCACGCACGAGCTGAGCTTTATCGAGCAAGCTCACAGGCAACTTTGCTTGTTTATAGCCCTATGACATCAATTATAGACTCAAGCATCCAAACAGACATTTCTATAAAGTTAAACAATTATATCTATTGAAGCAAACTTGACAATAAGAGCTATTGCTTGGTATCTCCATCCCAACGAATTTCTCACTCTACGGCCTGATAACCTGCTAATCTGCAAGACATCGAAGTGTCCGAGAGATGAAAGAAAGTAACTACGTAAGTCCACGACTTAGTAAGTGAATTATTATGAAACTGATTTATGTAATGAACCTTGAGTGATTGTGCATTACGCTCAATTTATTAGACATGGGTTTTTCATAAAATGGTGTGTTGTCTCTCCTATTATGTCATCTAAAAAGTGTGGTTTATTTTGAAAAGGAGTGACATAATCCCGATAACAATCACTATTCTTTTAATGCAGATAAATCCTGTTATATATATATCATTCTTCCGTATGGTCTATCCAAGCCCTTAACCCCTTCTTGGTACGGTTGACATTGTCCCAAGGGACTCGTAGAATAATACTGGTGCCCCGGACATTGCCACATACCGTCATATACTAGCAATCCGACCGAGTCCAACCTCGGGTGGCTCACGCTACTAGTAAATTCGTAACCGTGACCCCAATCCATACATGATGCACCTATCACAAAAACAACTATTGGATCCAAGGTAAAACATAAACATAAAATGCCACATTTTCTCTCTCTAGAACCTCTCTCTCACTAGGTCCGCAAAAGTGCAAGAATGAAAGATGAATGCTAAGGGTCATGGTATACTATTTATAGGCATGGGAAATGGATAAGATTGGCTGAGATGACTGGGAAGTTAAAGTGCTTTTTAGGTATGATTGAACGTTCGGGGAATACTTCAAACGTTTGGAGAAGCGACAACTCAAATGTTTCAGTGGGATGTCGAATGTTCACGAAAAAGAACAGTTTCTAGTGGGATATCGAACATTCGGCTAGGGTAATTATCAAATGTTCCAGAAGGGCATCGAGCGTTCGACTAGGGTATGAAAGTGACAATTATTTAGGTTTTGGAAAAGAAATTGTTTTAAGGCGTTCATTGAATTTATTTTTAATGTTAATTTACATCATAACTATTAGTTTTTATAAAGCGTGTTTTCGACAAATAATTGCATTTTATTTTATTCTATTACCATTATTATTATTATTATTATTATTATTAGAGCATTACATCATGCAAAAAAAAAATTATTAACAAAGAGAAGCATACTCACATGTACTCGGCTACCCATTAGGATTTTGTGGCTGAATTGATTTTTCTTCAGACTCCAAGAGCACAGCTAAGGCTAGGGTTTTTGAACCTCTAAACCCTTTTTTATAAAACCCATATTGGGTATTAATTAGCTTGGAGAATGACCTAAAGGAAAATAAAAATTAGTTCCAATATGCTTAGGACACTTGTCATCTCATGACTTGTCCTAAATTACTATTAACTACAATTGATTCCACTAAACAATTATAATTGCACTCTAGTATTTTATTTTTGATTATTCATTTGACCTCTCCACAAAATAATATGTAATCTAATTAAAGTGATAACAACTGTCAAGTCTGTCATTTTAATTGTTTGTAAGCCTGTACAAGTAGTTGCGATTAGCGATTATTGACTCTAACCGCTAACTACAACAACCTAAGGCGGTTATTGAATTTTAACCACCGCAACTTCCTCGTTTAGGCGGTTTGTGTTTATTTTATAACCGGTAGTTAGTTGTTATTAAAACCTATAACCGGCAGTTGAAAACCGTTTTTTATATGTGGGATTTTAGACCTAGCTTTTGGGCTAGTTTTGACTTCATTATCAAGTTTTAGACATAAATACATTACATATCTATATATTAATCTCTTTATTAGCATAAACAATAACAGCATAACAAGAAAATGGAGTTCGCAACTGTGCAATGCTAATCTCACTATTAGCATCATGATGGCACAACTAGAAGTGCTAAAGCATAAAGCTTGAGATATGTTATACCTATGTAGGCTAGACCAATATATTGAATATATGAAGGTAGCTTATATGATGTTATGTTTTCTATATATATTAAATAATATAAGTAGTTATATTATTTATATATAAGAATAGGCGGTTAGCGGTTATTAACAGCCTATCCCTAAGACCATTAGACGGTTAACAGTTTTTTATAAATGCCTTTTAAAAGCGGTTATGCTTTTAACGATTAGCGATTACAAGCGGTTAGTGGTTACAGAGCGGTTATAACTGCCCATTTTGTTCAGGCCTAGGTGTTGGGATTAAATGTGCCTGAATCAATGGAAGATTGAAATTTTAGTAGATCATAATTACCATATTTGAAAATAGAATTAATTTTTCGTGTTTCGACGTAAAATGGTTTTTGTTGTAAAATGGTTTTAGGGAAGTCATTTTTCAGAAAAAAAAAAAAAAAAAAAAAAAAAAAAAAAATTGCCAAAAGCATTTTCGAGTATTTGGCGCATACGGAAAATCACATATTTTTTATATTTTCATTCAATCATATTAACTTATAAAAATCATTTTTTATTCACAACATATAAATATTAATGTAAAATAATATAAAAATCAGCGGTGACAAGATTCCATCATTGACCGGTAGGATTCCGGCCACTTTCATCGAATTCCGGCTACTATTGCTAGAATCCGGGTAAAGTATGGAATTCGGACAGTTTTGTCAGAATCTAGGCTGGCTGGATTCCTGGGAAAGTGGCCGGAATCTGGCCATTTTTGTCGGAATCCGACCAAAATGGCTGGATTCCCGCTAGAACAACTGGAATCTGGCACAGAACGGCTAGATGGCCGGAATCCGACCATTTTGGTTGCCGAAATCTGAGCTGACCAGAATTCGGTGAAGGTGGTCGGAATCCGGTGATAGAGACCGGACGTTGTCGGATTCCGGCCCCGGTCAGATTCCGGTGGTGGTCGACTGCTTGAACATGAAGGTTGACTGCATCGTTTAAAAGAGCGTCGAATGTGTCTGCTGTATGAGGAAAATTATTTTTCGAAATTTATTAAGCATTTTTGGTCAAACAGAAATCATTTTTCGGTTGACTATTTTTTTTTTGTCCTCACCAAACACCAAAAAATGCCGAAATCATTTTGTAGAAACCATTTTATGCTGAAACAAACTGGGCATAAGAAACCTCTTTAACAGAAATCCGTTCCATTTTAAATTATTGCTCTGAAATTTAAATCTAAAGAAGAGAAAGAGAGACACACGACTTTCATGTTGAAGAATTTTGTAAAATGAGTTCTAATTAATTTAAGCTCTAAGTTTGAAATTCACACTTTTTTGTTTCCTTATCAAACTCCTATTCCTTCTTTGATTTTGCTTTTAAATAGAAGACCATGAGAGAGAAAAGGGGCGTGTGACTTGGTAAGATAGAAAATTTTGGAGATTTTCTTTTGATCCATTAAATGTAATTTTGAAAATAAAATCCTTAATTAAATTAAAAATTCGAAATTATGATTTAATGAGGGAAAATATTAATTGATTAGGAGGATTTGGTCAACTCCTTACTAGGAATTTGCCAAGATCCTTCCTAAATTTTAGGATTCTAATTTTAAAACAAAATCACATTTCAATTTAATACTCAATTAAATTTACCCCCTTTTTCAATTTGGAAAATAATTTTAAAACAAATCAATTAAAGAGACAGTGGATATTGGCCCTTTAGGTGATCTGTTCTCTAACATAACATAGACCTAACTCATTGGGTTTGCATATTTTAAGCCCATCACCTTGGGAGAGTACTCTAGGCCTAGGATAGGAGATGTTATAGTTCCTCCCCCCTTATAAAAATTTCGTCCTTGAAATTTGCTAAGACACAAAAGACAAAACTTACTAAATCAGAATTACCAACCTTGAATCCACATCAACCTTTGAGTAAGAAGGATCTTCCCTTAGGATCCTTGAAAATCTAGGTCTCATTGACTCGTATCAGCGTAACTCTTTTGTCGGCTTGGTGCTGGTGCTAGTCTTTACCATATAAGCGCAATATTCTCTCAAGTGTCATGTACCATCTCTCATCCCACGAGTGGCTTTTCTTTGACTTCATCACAGTATTGTAGCGGCTGATACTTCCATCTGTATAGTGCTTCGTACCAAGCCATGTCAATGCTTGTCTGAAAGCTGTTGTTGTAGGCAACCTCCACGAAGGGATTATACTAAATCCAGCTATCCTAGGAGTTTAAAGTACACAATTGGATTATGTTTTTGAGGATCTAGACAGCCATCTTCGTCTGGCCATCTGTTTGCAGTGGAATACAATATTGAAATCCAACCTCGTACCCATCGCTCTTTGCAAACTCTGCTAGGACTTAGACATGAGGCAAGGGTCCCAATCCGAAATAATCAATACCCTATGAAATAGGATGATCTCCTTGATGTATATCTTTGCCACAGGGCCCATCACAAATATTGTCTTGCTAGGGATGAAGTGAGCCGTTTTCGGCAATCAGGCCACGACTAACCATAATGTCTCCTAACCACTTAACATTTTTGAAAGCCTAGTTACAAAATCACTGGAGGTGTGATTCCACTTCCAATATGAATTGCAAAGCAGTCACAACGACACTACCGATCTATTATATATATATATATATATATATATATATATATATATATATATATATATATATATATATATATCATGCTTTTAAAATAAATAACAACGTCGCAATAAGTATTATACTTACCATCTATGATAACACTATTGGGGTGAACTCACAACTCAGTCAATCACTGCATTTTATCGTGCGACTGTGTATTAGTCTTTATTCATATTTTACGACCATTATATTATTATTCTTTTGGTCTACATGGCACTATTCATGTGCATGACACTATTCACATGAATGCATAGAAAAAATACCTGGGTGTTATTTTCATTACAACGATATATCTAAAGTATTACTATAGTATTAGTATTATATTTGAATATTTCTTTTTAGAAATATTTGGCCATTACAATGGCGTTATCATAATATACCTAATCATATTTAGGCATTACAACGACGCTATTGTAATATTTAAACACTATTATAAATATAACTGAATATAATGATCACATTATCAAAATACTCAATTAAACTTTCTCAGGCTATTTAAGCTTTAAAACAACTTAGTTTAATTATAAAACTTTGAAATGATACACACACTCATACCCCCATACTCCCAAATGCACACTCTCTAATGTGGCACTAAAATCACATTAGATTTTGGATGGATCACTGTTGAATTTTGGATATAATATTTATTTTTAATGCCACGTCAAGGAGTATGCACTTGGGGGTATAGGAGTAGGAGTGTATGTAGCATTTCTCATTTATAGATTTCTTGGACCATTGGATGATTGCTACGTGTCCAAGGGAAGACTGGTCCAAATTGCCCCACTTGGCACCAAACTTGGTGCCCAAGTTAATTCCTCCCGTTGCTGATGTCATCATGATATCAGCAGCATGACATCATAGCGATGACTTCACACTGTGACATTAGCCCCCTTTCTCTCACTTGTTGCCAAGTGGTAGCCTCCCATTGGCTGCCAACCTATGCTGCATTTTTGGACTTTTTTTTACCCCTAAACGAACTCTTTTTTACCTGAAATTTTAAGAGTAGCTAGATGACTCATAGAAGAATGTTCTAATTTTTTAGTCGAAGCGTTTGGAGATTTTTTTGCCCATTATTTCACATGATCAAAATTTTCAGGCACATATTCACTTTAATTCTTTTATGACCCTCAAACGTATACCGATCGCTCTCATATTTATAGGCCATATGGGCATACATAAAATAAGCACGTTCAACTTCAAAATCAGAGTGGCACAGTGGAAGTGTGGTGGCCCACACAAGTCTGATAGTTTGATTTTAGGTACTAACGATAATTACTTTGTTTTTAAGAGTGAGTACAACAAACTGAGGCGTGATCAATAATTTCCTGTGTACTAATGCAAGAGTGTGAGGTAAGTAGAATTGATTAATTTGAATTTTATAGAAATAATATTCCAAAATGCAAATGTTTTTTTTAAATAAAATTTATTTAGGTGTATATACACGTGTATATGTATTATTATTATTATTGATTTTCAAAAAAGTGCAATTTTGAATAAATCATGCAAATATTGAATCAAGCTATGTTTTGATAACAATGATGCATAATGTGATATATGATATAGTGATGCCATCATGAAATTTATATGTGGATATTAAATTGTTGGATGACTATATGATGACCTAGAGAACATATTAAGGAATATTGACGTGTTGGTTAACCTGTAAAAATGTTTTTGACTGATACTTGTGAAAGTATTATAAAACAAAAAATATGCATAGTGTGCCCATTGTGGGTTTAAGGCATGACATGACACGCCTTGACGTCCTCTTTTTTACCTTTAGTAGAGGGAGGAACAAAAATTGTTTTTCCTTTAGTGATAGCCGGGTGGAGAATGTGGAGTAGAAGGGATGCAAGATCTAATTTCAATGAACCCTAAGCCATCTTTGTCACTCTTAGGCTTTTAAGAATTTAACATTTTTTCAACTTATTCACTAGATAATTTTTTTCATTTGAATTTTTGACTTTTCAGATTGTTCTCTAGAAGCTTGACCTTCTCCTTAAGGCGAGCCATTTTCATTCTTAAATTTTTCTGCTAAAGCATTGGCTTCATCAACTTGTGCTATTAATGCCCTTTTCTCATGTTCAATTTTATTAAGTCTTTAAAGAGAATTTCTACTAATTTTCTTCAATTTAGTACATTCTTTAAAAATATTATTATGGATCACATGGAGGTCATCCTCATCATTAGAATCATTATGAAAATGACTCAACATGTTCAAGTGTGTCACCCACTCTAGACCCATTCCCACTTCATACAGGAGTAGCAAAAGCCATGTAATTTCCATTCTCACTAAGGGATTCATCAGAGTCATTAGTGTTTGTCTCATCACTTGCAGTAGCATTCATGGCTTTTCCTTTGGACTTCTTATAATTGGGACACTCAACCCAAATATGTTCAAAGCTAGAGCACTCACAACACTTGATGCCTAAAAGTGTGATAATCAAACACTTTAAACCTAAAAATTTCATCTTCCTTCATTATAATCTCTTTAAACCTAAAAGTTTAAATTTTTTCATAGTTCTAGTATCTTTATATGTAACATCTAGAATGTCTCATACTTGGCAGTTTCACAAATAGATGTCTTATTGAACTCTTCTGGTGAAATGGCCATGAAAATTGCATGGAACTCATTACTATTCCAATTGCATTCATTCAATTCATCATTTGTCCACATATTGATCTAAATTCTTAGGGAGTTTTACCCCATCAGTGATTGTTGTGGGTTTGGATCAACTCTTTTCAACTGAAACCCAAGTTTGCTCATTTAAGGAGTTAAGAAATACTCTCATGGTCACCTATCAATAGAGATTATTACTCGCATCAAAGTAGGAAGGAACGCTAAGGGACTAAAATTTCTACATTAGCACCAAGGGTCAAGGATCTCACTGAAGAAACTAATCCTAATGAAGTGAACTTGCTCTGATACTAATTGAAAAAGAAAAAAGAAAAACCAAACGAACACCTTGAACGGGTGAATAGTTGTTTACAAAAGATTATCGCAATTTGAAGGGCCCAATGAATATATATCTCAATTTGGTGAAAATATATGGTTATCAACTTAGTCAATTTTCAGTATAATCACCACAAATATAATAACCACAATACAACCAATAAAAAATAAAGAGATTTAACACAAGAATATTTGTGACGAAGTAGAAAACTTTTAAATAACTCTTTAAAAGAAAAACAACTCCAGATGTAGCCAATCTCATAAGAAATATCCATTTTGTCTTATATTACTTATTTGATTGTAATCAAAAGATTGATCACTTGGTTTTAAATTTGTAATATGTGAATCTTTTGATTATTTGAGATTCGAAAGCATCTTTGTTACAACCAGGCTATACTCACAAAACCTTTGTAGTCTAGACATAGACTTGCAACCCTAACAAACAACCTATTTGCCTCCCACTGCAATGGATGTAGAACTCTAGCATTCTTCTATAAAATCTCCTACATGAACGAACTATCTAGCTTACGGCATATCAAAACTCAGGTGCACTAATGAACTCATTGGTGGTAATCTACCAAATAGGTAGAGCTAGTTTCCATGGTTTGAGAAACCTTCAAGAAGAAATTTTTGTATTTTAGTTTAGACACAAAGAGCTTAGTACTCTCACTTCTCATAGAAAATCATGAAAAGTAGAGGTATCTAAATTTTGGATAAGAATCTTAGTTAAATAAGGAAAATCGTGCAAAGCAACAATTGGAGTTGAGGGAGGCCTGAGCGAAGTTTCTATTTGGAGTTTTAAATTGGTTGGCTCGAGCGGCTGTCGCGCGAGGGATCGAGCGAAGTTTCTATCTATGCTTGGACCTTTTTCGCTCGAGTGTTAGTCTCACGGGGATCAAGCAAACATTCTGTTTAAACTTTGAACTTGTTTGGTAGAGCCGGAGTTACGCGAGTTGAGTAAAGTATCGAGTATTTCATCAAGTTTTTTTGCTCGAGCATGGATCAAGTGAGGGTAATATAATGTGAGTCTTCATAAACTGGAATTCTTGAACAAGGCTCAATCCTAACTCAACTATTATTAATACGAGCCAAATGACCCATGTTTTGATATTAGGATAATGATAAATTGTTGAAATGTTAGTATTTTTCTCAAGGTAGGAGACAGTTGATGGAAAATTAACTAAAATCCTGAATCTATTTGACAATGACAATCTTAATTATGGGTTATAAGAGTGAATTATGAAACCTGGTTGACATATGATCCTAAAAAGAAAGAAATGGTTGTCTTTTTTCAGATAGATCCTCAAGAGTGATTAATGTCTATTATGAGATTATGTTTTGAGTTACAATCAATTCCTTGTGAGGATTACCCGTTTCTTAGGGAAATCTTCGACTTTCTTGCTCCAGAATATCTCTAATATCTTTAGCTCCAAGGGGGAGAGAGAGAGAGAGAGAGCGAGAGAGAGAGAGATGAGGGTATTCTAAGAACTTCAGGACATTTGATTTGAAATTGATTGCTATAATGAACTAGTCGGATTTAAATCGAGTTGGATTGCCATGTGTTATTCGGGCACAAATCCTTTAAAATCTTCACAAAATGTTTAACATTTCTTCCGAAAAAAAATTATCATAGACACAATATAACGCCCTTCGAAATTAATTAACTGATAATTAACTTCACGATTCACATTTCAATCTCATTCCACAAAGAATAAGATTCAGGGATCTCTACTCCTCAAAAAAAGAATACTACACAGCGAAAACATAAAAAATTCTATCAACATTAATTACAACCGGAACATCTACCAAGAATCATTACATTAACTAAAATCACACTAAACATATCTTTGATGTAAAAGATAAAAAAAATAAACCTTAATAAACATTCTGACCTCAAATGATAAGCCTACAACATCACCCAAAAGTACTAATTACCATGAGTGATCTTCAGAATCCTGCAATCAGTCCTCAAGCATAACCGGATCGATATCACTACACCAAACTACCTCATTAGCCTCGAGGTCTATCTGATTTGGCGACCTTTCGGTGGCTACCACGAACTTTTGATGATCTCGCAGTGGTTACCAAGAATGTTCGGTGGCCCTGTGGCAGCCACCATGAACTTATGGTGCTAGCCCTGTAGTGACCGTTAAGAATGACCATCACGAAACTTTCGGTGGCCGGTGGCTGCCATGAACTTCTGATGGTTAATTGCCTGCAGAAACGTTTGACGGCCCCTAAATGGCCACCATGAACTTCTGGTGGCCACCAGGATTACCGTCCCACTAAAGATGTGCTCACATGGAATAGTATTATAAGAAATAATCTCTTGTAAATATTGTGATAGACCGCTGTATTAGCATATTATATCAATGATTAAAATTCACTCTCAACCCTCAAAGTGAAATAAGCAATATACTCAAAAATCTCAAAGCTCATGAAAGAATATGAATTGAACTGAAGAAGTTATATGGATATATATTATGTTTGTATGATGGATGGTTAAAAAGGATTAAGAGTACTTCACATAAGTTGAAAGTCCAACCTATTAACGACAGTCGCACTTCTTCATGTAATCTGAAATTCATTTACATTATTTTATGCACAAAGTGCCATATCCAGTTCCTGTGATCACTTACATTAAAAGTACTTATTCCACTAATTATAGAGCATGATGTACAAACATACCCATTTGGAAGATGAGGGGTAACCAGATTCTGAGTTGGTTGTTAGGAAGATTTTGCTCTTTGATGATAAGAATCTAGATCTACCATCCCTTTAGACTAATGAACTACAAATAGCTTGTACGAAATGCTGTCAACTTTCATTATCTGCTCACTTTTCACTTAGATAACAATATATGGTGTTGCAACTTGAAAGGCAAGGTTGGACATACGCACGTACTGATCTTCTTATATTTTTGTTTTGAAAAAAAAAAAAAAAAATGAATACAACTAGTTATCATAGTGTTATGTCCATCCAACTAGCTAGTTACACGAGGTTATATATATAGCTGCTCCCATCTATATATTCTTACCAACACTTGCGGAAAGATGCATCAATTCTTAGTGCATATATATATGGCTTGCTGGCTTACCTAATGCATGAAACCCATCATATCACCAGCCCAGATTTGACATACTTTCACAAAAGAGTAGCCTGATAGGCTAATCTTAGTTCATGTGGTTTTTGTAACTATTTATGTTGCCATTAGCAAAAATTCTTCCAGTTTAAGAATAATAATAATAGTAATAAAAATATATCAAAGTAAAGATGCCAAGGTTTGAGACTTTTTTGGAACGTAAAATTAAACACAATAAATCTAAAGGTTTGACCCATAAAAGAAATTAATATAAAAAGAAACTAAGAAAATAAAGAAAGAACAAAGGTTATCCATGGTTACCTGGGAAGGAAAATATACAACAAAAATACTTTTACTTCTAAGGCATATATAAAAGCGATCCGCTGCGGAGGAATCGACACGTGTACAACCAAAAGTTTGGTACTCTTAAGGTTGCTGCTGACAATCCAGTAGACATTACGAGGTAACCTAGACTAATATTACCTAGTAAAATTGATATTCATCGATCTGGTTTAAGAGATCTGTTGCTCATATTAATGTCAGGTGGTCCGTGAAAGTGTGTAGATGGATGATGCAGTGAAAAACACGGTCAATGAAGTGAAACAGATCAAAACCCACCTGTAGATACTCTACAGTATACATAACAAGTACAAACATAAACATACAAACACTTTTTTTTCTAAGGGTTTTCCATTTCTCTTTCTGTTCCTTTTTAACCCTAAACGAACAGATTCTTTAAGAAAGTTTGCTCATCCTTTAACCGAGACAAGAAAGATCATCTAGAGAGAGAGAGAGAGAGAGAGAGAGAGATGGGAAGGGGAGAGTTGAGCTTAAGAGGATAGAGAACAAAATCAATAGGCAGGTCACATTTGCTAAGAGAAGAAATGGGCTGCTCAAGAAGGCCTATGAGCTTTCAGTTCTCTGTGATGCTGAGGTTGCTCTCATCATTTTCTCCACCCGTGGCAAGCTCTATGAGTTCTGTAGCAGCTCTAGGTATCTCTCTCCTTCTCTCTCTGTATGTGTCTGTTTGTATTTATATATGTGTGTGTGTGTGTATGTTTGTTACTTTTGCCTTTTCTTGCTTGATGTGTGTTTTTGACTTGTTTTTCTGCAAGATCCGATCCGTGCTTTTTCTAAACCTAGATATTGTTATGGCGTGACTTGAATAAGCTTTTCATTCAAAAACACAAAGAAAAGCTTTAATTTTGATTTCATTGAATTGTTTGGTTAAGGTTTTGATCTGTTTTCTGAGCAAGTTTTTGTTGATCTATCATTCAAGTGATCAAAGTGGAGCTACCTGTGGGTTTCTCTCTTGAAGATCCAAGTTTTTTTTTTCTTATATTTTAATCAAAACAAAATTCATATACTTACTAATTAAGAATTTGTTGTGTTTTTAGTAATGAATCACTTCAATAATTTATGGATATATGAGATCCTCTTCAGTGATCTGCTTATAATACATCTTTGATTTCTCTCTCTCTCTCTCTCTCTCTCTATCAAAATTGAAATCAGGTCATTACCGGAAATCATCAAATGAGTCTTAGATTGGTATTTTTGTCCACTAGACTTGTTTAGAAAGTTCTATTCTGGGTTATTTTGAAAATTTAAATTATTGAGTTGGTTAACTTATTGATTAAGAAGAAAAAAGCAGGAGCAACTTGACCTAATTATCACTTTTCTAGACTAAAAGAGAGACGATTAGCAGTACTGGTTTACTGTTATGATTCGGTGACAGAGATGTGATGTTTGATGTGTTAGTACGCTGGAGTTTGTGTTGCAATTACAGAACTTTGTATAGAGAGAGAAGCTGCCTGAGAAAGCTGCAAATTTTAACGAACCCTTATAACCAGTGTACAATAATCCTTTGGTTTTGATAAACAATAATATGTTTTTAATCTCTTTCGAAAAAGGAATTTGTTAGCTATCTTTTCGAAAAAAAAATTAAAAATTAAAAATTTCAATAATTAAATTTTTTTCTTTTCCTATCAATTACGACCTAATAAATCCAACTTTACAAAATCCGTGTCCACAATAGTTAACTAATTGTGTTTATTTTATTAACTTTTCTTTATTTTGCTGTTGGCTGTGTTTATGCTTTTACTGTCATGATATATTATAATCATTCTAACACAAAAGAGCTATTAAGCTCCGTTTTTTGTTTTAAAAGTTGCCTTAATTAATATTTGTTTTGTTAAGTACTGTAAAGGGTAGAATTTCATCCTCCCTCCCATCTGTTATTACAATATGAATCTGTAACAAGGTCACTAAAGGATCCATTGAGTTCTCATTTTTGCATTGCAAATTAACTAGTTATGAGAAGAAAAAAATTATATGCATAGGAGTCTATTTAAATTTATTGGAGATAAAGACATGATTTTGCCTGAGGTTTTAGAAGGAAAAAGTAGTGAAAGATTTGTCTCAATGCTTTGAAACTAGGCATCGATCGAGTTAATTTGCTTAAGAGTATGTTTTCTTGCTTCTAGTGATAAGAAGTTCAGTATAGAAATTGTTAGAATCTTAATAGAGTTAGGCTTAGAAATCCTGATACCTTTTTTTCTTAAGGATTGTGTATCTTCTTAGAATTATAAGTCATATTCTTTCTCTATTTTTGAACCCTAGTTTCCTTAGGAGAGGATTAATATTTTTTACTTTATAAATAAAGTCCATGTCATTAGACTTCTATACACACAATATCCTAGAGGGAGTTTGAGGTTTCCTAAGAAGAATTAGAGAGATTCATTGTATTTTTCCTTGATAATATATAGTAAACAAAAACTATATATCCTTGTTGTTGCCAATGAACGTAGGCAATTATATTGCCAACCACGTTAAATTCATGTCTTGACTTTTCTTAATTTGTTACCTATAAACTATAGTTATATACTATATATATTGTATAATATGCCTTATATATTACATATTATATAGATAAATGTATAGAGGTTGCTCATAAACTAGGACTTAAAATCCGCTCGGATCACTCATAAAAAAATTTAATGGCTTAGCTTGAGTTCGAGTTGAGCCAAATTTGTTGAGTACCTGGATTGTCTCGAATATCATTCTCAACAAACTCAAGCTGCATAAGCTTCCAATGAGCTGAGCTTAAACACACATTTTATAGCTCGGCTCGAATAGGCATCCTCATAAACAAGTCAATCTTGAAGTGCTAAAGCTCGGCTTGACTATAGCACTAGGCATTAGTAAAATTTTGTCCGCCTTTCTTTTTTGCAACCTTTTTAGCCCTTCGATCTCTTAAGCGTAATCTACAATACCATTCCTCTGTCTCATTAATTGCTTCCAAGTATTTGAAACACACCACCAACCTTAGACTAATAGTCACTGTCACGTCTCATTAACCGCCCAACCCTTCTTCCGCCGCATTAATTCTTGCCAAATACTCAGCACCAAATACTGATCGAATAAGTGGTTGGGCAGCCCAATTTTTATTTGGTCAGGTGGGTCCCATAAGTTATCTTTCACAATCACCTATTCGAATTCTCTCAAATTCTGGCATATAATTTAAGAGGATCCTGATCCATCTAGAACGGATTAAGATCCTCTCAAATCAACTGCACCCTTCATTCTTATTCGCCTAATCTCTCTTTTGAATCAAATCATCCATTATCCTTAGTAATTTCGCCCCTTTCAAACTCCTCAGTCCTCCTTCCCAAAGTTTCTTCCCATCCCTAACTTCTTTCTATGTGTCCAAATTGAAACCCTAAATCTTTGGTTTATTTCACGCTCCTTTTTTCCTTTATTCTCTCTTCCATTTGTTTTTTCTCCAGACAATCTCCACTAATATTTCCCCCTTTTTGAGCTCCCTTCGAATCCTCGTTGCTCCTTTGGTATCCATGGCCAAAGAGCTACCATGGATTATCAAGAATCTTTCATGTGTTTCTGCCGTTGCCTTTCAGTCTATTCTCTTTGATTAATCTTCATATGTTTTAGAAGAATCTGTAGTGGCAAGGAACACATTATTAAATAGACAGTATTGTGTCACCATTATTTTAATTTTGGAGATGATTTTCTACATCACATGGGTGGGTTTAGGAATGTTGGATGTAATTTTTTTTCCCAGCCTGTTGTGTCTATGTTTGCCTTTTGTTGTTCTTTTGGATCTGACGTTGCTTGGAGGTGCTCCATGCTAATCTGTTCTGTTATTCATTATAGTTTTCTAGCATTTTAATGCTGTTGATCTTGTCCATGCTTTTGAAGCAACAACTTCGTCATCCATATCCATATTTGAGGTTGCGGTGGGATGAGAATGAACATGGCCAAGGACCTAGCTTCATTGTGAATGCACTTGATAGCTAGATCGCTCTTCTTCCTCTTCCTTATTTAATTTTGTCCATTCCGGTATTTGATAACTGAGTCGAAAAAAATAATCGAGCTGATAAGTATTCAATAAGGGCTCGACTAGATACCCTTTACGAGTTCGAGCTCAAGCTTGATCGACCTATAGTTAAAAATTTTATGAGCTAAGGTTGAATAGATGGTCAAAGCTTGGCTCGATTTTGAGCCGAGTTTAAACATGTATATACTTTAATTTGGCCGAACTAAGTCCGAAAATTCAATACTCAATTGTATTCAATTGCATCCCTAAGTAGAAGTACTCTTGCATGCATTTACGTCCTGGAGTTGGCAGGGAAAAAAAAAATCCTTCTTCTTGGGCGTCCATTGTTTGAGAAAGCTGGCTTATTTCTTTTAAACATGCTTTCTTCTTGGATAAATTTGCATAACCTTTTTTTTTTTTTTCCTATTATAAGTACCGTGCATGAGATCTATAAACTTAACTTAATCATTCAATGCTTAAAAATCCACATTTTACGTATATTATATACTGCAGTTGACCTTAACCTCTAGGAGGACTATCCTTCCGATCTTACATGTGTCTTTTGACCTTTTTCCCATAGCTTCAGTATACCAATATCCATCATTCGGATCCTAAAAAAGGTTTATCCAAATGCTTTAACTTTATATATATATATATATATATATATATATATGAAAATTTATAAGTTTAATAAATTAGTTTAATAGTTTATTAATATTTAGTATTCTAACTATAGTTAACTTAGTTACTTAGTATATTTTAACTAACTAACTAGTTATTATGTTAGTTTATTAATTAATACTTATTAATTAATACTTATACACTATAATCTTATATTTATATAACATATTACTATTTATATATGCTTACATGTTTATACACACACACACTAACGAGTCGAGTTTAGTCAAACTATATTTAATAATCACACACGTTAACCAAGTCGAACTGAGTTTAGACGGGTATGTCTTATTAATAATCAAGTGTCATTTTGTATTCACAAATGGCTTGTATATTAAATGAACCAAAGTAGGGTTAAATTTATCCTTGTCGATTCTGTTAAAGTGTTCCACATAGCCAATAGATACATGATCTGGACACTTTATAAGCTATTGTGCCCCCTCCTCTCTCAATGCGTCTTTTGAGAGTAAGTAAGATCTATGGACTTTTACAGATTCCAAGCAAATTGTCGAACAGAGTTGTTCATTTACCACCTAGTTCTTCCTAATGTTGAAGTGACGTGGACTTCCAGAGAAGTTGATCCCGTCTAGATTGCATGTTTATATTGATCTCGTGATTATTTCTCAGTGAATATGCATGGTAAGACACTGCAGCCTATAATTGCATGCATCAGATTCAGAACCATTCCTTGTTCTAGCTTCCCATTCTTACTCGATAAGGAATCTATGAGTCTTATGGATTGAGCTGCAGAAATATTGCCTACTTACTAATTATTTGTGTTCTTAGTATATCGTGGTGATGTTCCATAGGAATGGACTGATATTTGCAAAATAGTAGTTACTTAAATTGAAATATATTATTATAGGGTAGAGAATTTAAAATTATTAGTCATTATTTTTTATTGAATTGTTGTTGATTTTGACACTTTGGTATATAACTTAATGAGGTATAATAAATTAAAAAAAAATAAGAATATTTTAGAACTAATAAAATCGAAACCATGTACTTCAAACTAGTTAGCATATGATTTTAGAACTCAATCACAAAGTTATTTTAGAAAATGTAATTAAGGTACTAACAAGTTTATTAGGGTTAAAGATAGTGGTTGATAACTATCATTATTTATTTATCTTTTTAGTTTCGTTTTTAGGTTATCTGTTTAAGCATTAATAGGCTATTTGACTAGATTTTAGATATGTCTTTTAGTACAATTGTTTTGTTTCTTTAAGTTTTCCAGGATGATGGTAAATGTTTGGTTGACAAAGAAATTTGAAATGGAGAATATTGTTATCTAACCAAGACCGAACAAGACCAAAAGGAGTCCTGTCTGGATTAGAAAACCCCCATATATAGGCCAGGCTCAACGTTGGCGAAACTCTAGTATTTAAGGTTAGCTTATCTTTGTAATGTCTTATCACTCTATCTTTCATTAGGGTTAGGAGTTCTAAGGAATAAGAAGTTATTTTAGAAAATAACATTAGGTTTATTCTATCTTTACTTATATTCTACTTTATTTAAAGACATGGAGCATGAATTAAAAAAAAAAAAAAAGACAAATTATTCCATAAGGAGACCTAGAGTTCTTCGAATTACCTTACCATGGAGGTCTAGAGTTCCTTGAACTATCCTACCCAAAGGCCATTATTACTTCCCTACCGATAAGAAAGATTCCCTTTCACTATCCATATTACACCCATCACACTCGAGCACATATATATATAACAATTGGTATGTTCAGAGTCAGCCATACTTGAATAAAGGTTGGAATGCCTCGAGCACCAAGTTGAGTTAGAAGTGGGTTCCTTGAACTTGGGGCAACAAAGGATGAACGGGTTGCAAGATCATCTGATCAAACTCAATCTTAGAGAAACTCTAGTGTTTAGGGTTATCTCATCTTATAAAATAACACTAGGTCTATCTACTATGGATGCCTGCTCCTTGAATTATCCTACACAAACACCATAATTATTTCCTTACCTATAAGATAGATCTTCTTTCACTATCCATATCACGCCCTCCCCCTCCCCCTCCCCCTCCCGACAAACACCCATATCATGACTTACCCTAGACGCCTCCCTTCTTTTCCTGGTACTAATCCCCATTGGAAACTTCCTGGTCACCAACCCAGCCCCCACTAGAGTCAGCCTCCACTAACACAACCCCCGGCCACCCCCAACTCAGCATAGATGCACACACACTTCTCTTGGTGACAACTCGCTTGTACTCTTTCAATGTTAGCAATGCACAAAGCTTGATAGAACACCTATATATAGATGCTAAGAAAGAAAGCGAGTACTCTTACATCTAGAAGGTTTGTAAAATTAATTTCCAATTGAACTTTAAATGCTTTATCTTGTCACTAAACAATGCATCTCGATTATTCTAGATATCGAGCTTGATTTTCATTAGATTGGCTAAGTTCAAGTCATTAGTCTCTGAGAGATCTGATCATGTTGCCGACGAGCGGGAAAGTATCGAATCGTTTTCTTTTCTTTCTCTTTATAATTTTAAGATTCTTTTAGGAGCTATCCAATATAAAATTTTTACTCTAATAGAAGACTAGTAGAAGATATAAACTATGATGGTCAATGTTATTGTCTTGAATGCATCTTAACGTGTTTGAATGAGGTTTTATTAGCATAATTTGTGGCAGCAATGAGGACACCTATTAGTATTACAACTAAGGAAGCAGCTGCAGCGCCTCCTGTGAAGATTTTTGCAGGAATGGCAGGTCATGCGAGGAAGGGTTTCCTTCAGAGGGGGTTTCTCAACCCAAGCCCGGCTGTGAAAGCCCCTACTTATTCTTTGCTTGTAGAATCGGTCTCATCCTTGACTTGGGAGGTTAAGGATGATGGGGTGATAGGGCTAACCTCCCTCCTTGAGTTGTTGCATCACTCATTTCTTGAAGAGGGCGATGGTTTATCTCAATCTCAGGAGTTGCCAGTAGGGTTTGATCCGTCTGGGGAGGTAGTTGTGTGGGAGTAGGATGACAAGATTTGGGATGTGATGTCCCTAGATTGGGCGATGGATGGTGTTCATGGCCAGGATCCGTCCTTGGCTATCCTGGATGTCATTGAAGAGGAGTTTCATCGAGAAAAAAATGATAGCACGCCAAAAAACCAAAGGCAGGAGGAAGCTGTTGAACTTGCAAAGCTCCATCAACTATGGCGATGCAAGCGAACCTTCTAGGCGTTGGAAAGGCAAGGCTCACATGACGGAGTGTTGCGTGCCTTTTGTGGGTCTTGAGGTTTTAGGGTTTTCGGGTTTAAGCTCTTAGGTCCTTGTGGGTTTGTTTGGGTTTTTTTTTGTTGTTGTTGGTTGGTTTGGTTGTTCCTGTGTACTTAGGGCGCCTTAAGCTTTTCTTTTTTTAAAAATAAATAAATAAAACTTTTCTTACTTATCAAAAATAAAATAAAAATAAGGTTTCTTGGAGTGGAATGATATATGGGTATGCTAAGGTGGGTGAGAAAAGGGAAGCTTTGAGACTTTTTAAACAAAATTCATTTGGAAATTTGAATGTTGATAATTTCACATTTTCAATACAAACAATATTGCGATTTTAGGGGGATAGCCAAACATTGAAAAATCAGTATTTTCCCGAAACATCTTTACATGTTTACGTTGATATAAATGGAACCTAA
This sequence comes from Alnus rubra, assembly GCA_028654335.1. Taxonomy (NCBI): domain Eukaryota; kingdom Viridiplantae; phylum Streptophyta; class Magnoliopsida; order Fagales; family Betulaceae; genus Alnus; species Alnus rubra. The sequence continues at coordinate 1,709,438 of JAJPGS010001816.1, forward strand.
TTTCATTTTCTTTTTCTACCACCCAAACCTTGAAAAATTGAATGTACATCAATTGTCTTACTATTAGGATTAAAGACATATAATGAGGATTTACTAATGGGGTATTGTTGTTCTTTTTTTTAAAAGATACTTTAATGTGAGGGTTGTAAGGATGACTGGATGTGGTTAAGGATAATATCATATTGTACCAAAGTTCATATTGTATCTTGCTTGATGACTTCATAGTAGCTATTTGGAATTTTAAACATGGTATCTTCTTGCTTCAATGATCTAGTTTTTTTTTAGCCTTTTACTTTTGTAATGTAGTAATTAAATGATTTTATCATTTTTTTACATTTGTGTGATTTGTAATTTTAGCTATTAAACAAATGTGCTTATTATGGTTTTCTTTTTCTCCTTCTTAGTATGATAAAAACACTTGAAAGGTACCAAAAGTGCAGTTATAGTGCACTGGAAGCCAACCGACCAGCCAATGAGACTCAGGTAGCTCGACATTTTTTATGCCTCTGAGAATGAGACAATATTCTTATCTAAAACGTATCACATTTTAAGCACATTGTAGTAAAATATTATGAGTTTTATATGTTTCCTAAAACTTATCCATATTACGACATACGATACTTAATGCCCTTTACTACAACCCATATATATGTATGTTTTTTGGTTAAGCATAGTTTCCATTTGAGCAATTTTCATTTCTTGAGAAAATCATTTGTTATTAATTATGTGCCAAAGCAGAGTAGCTACCAGGAATATTTGAGGCTAAAAGAAAAGTTGAGGTCCTACAGCAATCTCAGAGGTAATCACAAAGTTCTCGGTACTGTTGATATTTTCTTATTAAACTATCTATTCAAGCAACAAGAATGGTAGAATTATTTTGAGTTCTTAATCTTGAGTGCTGTAGAAATCTCCTTGGGGAAGATTTGGGCCCACTAAACTCAACTGAGCTGGAGCAATTGGAGCATCAATTAGAGACATCCTTGAAGCAAATTAGGTCAACCAAGGTAAAAAAAAAAAATTAAAAATTAAAAAAAAAAATTTGTGAGACTCTGAAGCTCATATATTCAAGCTAGTGTCATTCTCAATAACTAAACTATATTATCTTTGGCGATGCGCACCCTCTCAGCCTTGGAAAGGGAAAGCTCACATGATGTAGTTTTGAATGCCTCATGTGGATCTTTGGTTTTAGGGTCTAGCGGGCTTGTTGGGTTCTCTGTTTTTGGGCTGGTTTAGTTGTTCATGTGTATACTACCTGTGTGCACCTTACGCCTTTTTTTTATATATATAATTTTATTACATATAAAATAAAAACTATATTATCTATCAAATTTATTGATGCACTAATACTTCTATTAGAGTTAGAAGTATTAATGAACTAGTCTTGGGTGCATGATGACCTAATGTTTTCTTCTCAGAAGTTAAAAACTCATTGCAATTTTTAACTGCTCACTATAATGTCTGAGAGATTTTCTGACTGGTTATTACATGTTTTTCAGACTCAATTTATGCTCGATCAACTTGTTGATCTTCAAAATAAGGTGTGTGTCTCTCCCCATGTTTGTTATTTATTTGCTTCTATGCAATTCACTATTATATATATTGCCCCTATTTTGGTTTAGGAACAAATGCTGGTGGAAGCTAACAAGGCATTAAGGAGGAAGGTACCTATTCTAACACTTCATGCCACTCTAGTTGATATTTATTATAGGCTTCAACATAAATTTATGTCCTAAATCTTTTCTATCACAGTATGAAGAAAGTGATGCACAAATTCCCTTTCAACTAACATGGGAAGCTGGAGGCCAAAGCATTCAATATAACCGCCTTCCTACTCAATCAAACGGGTTCTTTCAACCTTTGAGTGGCAATTCCACACTACAAATCGGGTATCTTTGAAATTTTTAATATTCACTAGTCCTATTCGAGAAAAAAAAAAAAAAAAAAAAAAGCCTACAGTATCGTGACCAATTTTTTTTTTCTTAAAAAAATAAAATAAAATAAGTTTTCTGATTCTTTTATATATATATATTCTAAATTTTGTATAAGAGGATTTTGTCATTTTTTTTTTCATACAAATGGAGTACATTGCAATTTTCTGGTTGTTTAGGGTGGGAAGGGGGGGGGGGGGGGGGACAATGGTTCAATTGAAAATAAGGTGGCAAATTAAATTGTCTAATAGTATAAGGGGGTATGCATACTTTTCTTTTTTTATTTTTTATTTTTATTGAATTTTCAATATTGTTTACAGATACAATCCAGTGGGCCCAGAGGAGATGAATGTTGGAGCTCCAGTGGAAAATATCCATGGGTTCATTCCAGGGTGGATGCTTTGACCTGGATTTGCACAATAATAACATTAATTTCGTCCATGGATATATATATGTACCAGATTTTTATATTTTATCGTTTTTGTTGTTGCGATGTTTAATACAAGTTGTAATTATCATTGAAGACAATAAGTAAATATTTCTGAGTGGTAAGAATGTAAAAGACAAATGTGTTAATATTTGATAAAACAATTGAACGGTTTGTGTAATATACTAATATATATGCTTGGTTTGTTTTTTAAGGAAGTTGTAACACATTCTGATTATTGATTATACTAGTCATTATTTGGTTGGTATCTAAGCATTTTCATGTATATCAAGACAATAATAAATCCAATGTTTCTCTCAAAAGCCAAGATAGACTTTTAGGGGATATAGAGCTACTTTTAGGTATAGCTTGCCTCTCACCAAAATGGCAAAATATAGGGAGACCAATTTGGGGTGCAAAAGCTTGCATTGTAATAAAGATATAGAGAGATATGTGTGAGTTTAGTCTAGGCTATATATCAAATTCGTTCAAGATTCAATACATACAGATGTCCTTGTACTCTGATTTATTTCAACTTCCCAAGGCTACGAACAAAATCAGAATGGTTCTGACATGGTAGAGTAGTAGTATGAAATTGTGGATTGAAGTTGTAAAGAAATTCAAGAAGAGAGAAAAACAACAAATAGAATAAAGAAAAATTCTAGCCGCCTCAAGGGAATAGACAATTACTCTGAATATGCGAAAATATTATTCTCAAATCGAAGTACCAAACTAAGCTCACAAACTGAGCTTAAATAGTTGTGGAAACTGAAATTTTTCAAAAATGGCAAAACTCTGATTATTACATAAAATCAAAATAAGAATTAAAATAAGGATTCTGCAATTTAGAGAAATCTGGTAGTAAAATCTCTATTAAAACGAGAAAGCAGTATTTTCAAAAATGGAAAAAATAACTTAAAACAGTGATTTGGATGGGGGGGAGGGGGAGGGGAGGGGGGGGGGCAGTACATTTTTTAGTTTGAAAACAATGCTCATCAAGTGTATGTAAATGGCCACAACGTGCGATTCTGAGAATTGTAGCCAAATTTATGCTCAGTTTACTGCACATTGCGCGATACTACCCTAATTACACCTGATTCTACTAATTCTTACCATTCTTGCATTAATCTTCATTGTAAAGATATTCCAACGCTATTAATTCAATATCTGAAAACTTAGTATTCATCGATTCTCATGCATCTATATAACGCCCGACTTTTATATAAGTCATAAGTGGAATTATCGCAATTCCATGTGGCATGACTACTTTTTCTTAAATCACAACGGAAGATTTTGAGTATAATTTTTTTTTCTTAAACTACCAACTCACTTATAAAACATACTAGATATTCTATTTTATATCATATGTCATTACAAAACTAAAGTTTACTGTTTATACATAACCACCAAAATATGCCACATGCGACATATATACATATCTATATAAAACACTGATTTAGCACATGTCAGTTCTTCAAAAGAGTCTCCTACCGGCCTTATGAATAGTAGTCCAATATTGCATATGGGTCCTCCTCGACCTTCTCTTTTGTGATAGCTGTAAAATTTCACAATTTTACAGATAAATGTGTGAGTCCACAGCGAAGCAAGTATAAATATACCGATCTTTCTTGTGTGTGATGTGAGCCCCATTTTCTTTTAAAACTCATCCCTATGTTGTTTGTAAAACAGTTATCACAATACATAGATTTTAAAATGTTTGTTTATAAAATGTGAGTCGTTTTACAAGTCACATTTTTAAAGATGAGTAATGCTATACACACTGCCTGACATGGCTTTTTATAATCATTATTGGATTTGTGATAGATTACAATTGAATTTTGATTCAATAATGATTTTAAAAGCCACAATATAGAGTATGGAAATGGGAGTGTGTGTAGCATATCTCCTAAAAGAGAGGGTTTATACATAATAGTAAAAAAAAAAACTCTATTTTTGTTTGCATTTTATTTTCTACATATATGTAACAGCCAAGAAATAATTTGGACACTTAGTTATTTAATAATTAGGGGTAATTACCTTTTCCCTCCATGAACTACTGGCCTATGTCATTTTGCCCTCACGAACCACCACTTCGACCAAAAGAGAGCATCAAACTACCATTTTTACACACTTTGCCCCCTTCCGTCAGGAATCCCGTTAACTTGGATGGAATATGCCATTTTTTCCGTTAATTTTAATTTAAAGACCAAAATGTCATCTACAGTAATTAATAAAAAAATATTAAAATTAATATATTAAAAAAAAAAAAAAAAACCTGAAGGAAAAGGGGTGGCTGCCGCCACCCCAGAGGTGGCCGGGTGGGCTGTGAGCCACCCCAGAGGTGGCTCCGGCCACCTCTAGGGTGGCTCGCAGCCCACCCCGGCCTAAGGGGTGGCCGGAGCCACCTTTAGGGGTGGCTCACAGGCCAGCCACGACCTCTGGGGTGGCCACGCGGCCACCCTAGAAAAGACCTAGGGTGGCTGTGCGGCCACCCCTTAGGCCGGGGTGAGCCACGAGCCACCCCAGAGGTGGCTGGAGCCACCTATGGGGGTGGCTCGCAGGCCACCCGGCCACCTCAGGCCGCCACCCCTTTTCCTTTAGGTTTTTTTTTTTATTTTTTTTATTAAGACGAGGGTATTTAGGTCACTTTTGAAATTGAGTTAGGGCATTTAAGTCTTTGCATGAATTAGACTGACGGAATGAGGCAAAGTGTGTAAAAATGGTAGTTTGATGCTCTCTTTTGGTCGAAGTGGTAGTTCGTGGGGGAAAAATGACATAGGCCGGTAGTTCATGGGAGGAAAAGGTAATTACCCCTACTAATTAAGTTTAAACACTTAGCAAGTGAAAAAACCTTAAAATTTGGGAAAACAATGCCAAATACTAGAGTTGGCGTTAAAATGAGGGTTTTTTTACGTTGGAATGGAACGTTCTAGAGGTGATATAGAACATTCTATTCGCTGGGAGCATTTAAACGGTATAATAAACGGTGAAGGCCATAACGTCCCGTTCACTGGGAGTGTTCGAACGGTGAACGTAAAAACATTTCGTTCGCTGGGATCATTCGAACGGTGTAGCAAACGGTGGAAGTCTGAATGGACAAAACATCTTGTTCGTTGGGGTGTTCGAACGTCGCCTATTCTGAGAGTAATGTTCGAATGTTAACTCGTATTGTCAAACACGCGCATTGTCTGATGTGAAAATTGGGTTTAAAAAACATGATTTTTGCCCATTTTTCACACTCACTTCATGATTTTCTTTCTTCTCTCACCTAGGGTTTGAGCTCAAACCTTGGTTATTGACTCAACGGAGTTTTCAAAGCCAAATCTAACATTGAACACATGATTGTTGGTGTTAGAACATCATTTCCATCCGTTGATTTAAGGTAAATCACTAGATCCTAGTTTTTCATAATGTTAAGTAGATTTTTTTAGGTTAATGCTTAATCTCTCAATTTTCCTTAGGGCTTTTCATTATAAAAGAGTCTTTAGCTTGGCTCCATCTTTGGATTGAGGTTTCGTAGTGTGAAACTTCGAATTTCTTTATAACTCAAGGTAAGACCTCAAATCCTAGATTTTCTTTAAGTATTGTAAATTGGAATTTTAAGTGTCTAACCCTATAATTTCTCTATGTTTTAATGTCTTTAGTTATTGGAGTGTCAAATGAAACCCTATAATTTGTATGGGTTATAGTAGGTTGATGACACTTGTGATATTCAATTGTCATTGTGATGTCTAGAGTAAAGTAGAGTTGTGATTAGTGTTTAATAGTTTTTTTGCAATGTACTAATGTAGTTGGGCATTGGGAATTTGTGAGCTTTGGAGTTAGCGTAGTTCATCAACATCAATCGAAAAGAGTAAGTATTTATACTTACTGAGGATAATACTACGTTTCAAATGTTTTAGATGTTTTTTAAGCTTAGTGAGTTTTTTTGTGCTAAGTAAAAGAAATAAATTTTAAATGAACTTATCGAACATAATATGAATGTTTAAATTCGAGTCAATGATATGTTGAGATGTTACGTGATTTATGATACTTTGATGATTTGACTACTGGTTATGAGATACGATGAATGTTCATGAGGTTTACCACGTTTATGAATTTAAAAGATATGTTGTATGTTTTGAGTAAAAGTATAATGTTAATTTTTCATGAGCATGAAAGTAAGAAAAGTATGTTATAGCACGCATCATGGGAGCATGTACATGGGGAAAGGAATGTATGAAATGAGACATATAAGAAAATGTTAAAGGTTAAAAGACTGATGAAAGAGGTGAAAGTTTGTGCTGGGGGTGAGCCCAATCTTCTCAACAAAAAGGTTGAGTGACAAGGGAGAAAGTCATCGATGGCTGTAATGCCCAGAAAATCAGAAAATAAAAATATACAAAAGTTAATAATCTTTAAATGCTAAAACACCTATAATTGCATAAGTGCATGTGTACATGATTGATCTTATTTATGGAGAAATAGTTGTTGCGTAAATGATCATATATGAACATTTAACTGAAGCATGTAAGTATAAACACATACATACATACATATATATAGAGACAAAGATACGGGTAAATGTATTAGGTACAGGTTCAAACCAAAATAAGAACTGAAAATTGGTTTAAGCATTTTAATCCTATGTAATGCAGTGTTGCATGTGAGTAAGACCTAGCGGTTTGATTTCATTAAATCTGTAAACCCAGTACGGTCAAGAATTTTAGAGGATTAAAACTAATTTAATAAAATTACTTTCATCGACTTATTTCAAATTAAAACATTAGTTTGATGAAATTAAGAAATCTAGTTGGTTAGAGATAAAATTCTCGAAGGTTGAAGTCAAGTCATCCCTGGTCTTCGTTCAACCTTCCACCTGCGTGTAATCTGGCCTTTGATTGAGTTTGTACTGGTTTAATCTTAGCCGTCCATGTTTCCTATATAAAGAGGTTGATGGTTGATGGTTGATTGAAATTGCATCAAGAAACCAAATTCCAGCAAGCTTTTTCTACATGTATTATTCTCTGTTTTATTTTCTGTTGAGTGCAGAAATTTTGATAATAGAATTCTCTTGTTTTCTTTGTGCTTCAAGCACTTAGAAAACTAGAAATGAAGCCTTGAATCACCTCTCATTTCCCAACAAAACATCATAAACAAAATCAGAAACCTTCTCCTATTTTTTATCCAAAAATCAGCAACCTTCAACTCACCTTCAACTGTTTATTTTAGACCAGCAACTCTTTTCTTCACTGGATTGTTTTGTGCAAATTCTAGTGGGTAATTCTTCATTTTCTCTTTATGAATTCAGTGTATTCTTCTCCTTTAAATTCATGTTCTGTTTTTCTTCTTCTTTGGAGAAGAAACAGCTGGGTATGTATATATAGATGATCTTTTCTTTGTGTTTCTGAACAGAGCAATTTTCCAAGTAGTGTGATTGATAGTGATTTGAGAGTTTATATTTGCTGTATTTTAGAAGAAAGAGCCGGTCATGTGTGAATTGAAGTAAAAAGTGTGTGTTGATTGGATAAAGACACATGGAAATATGTGTGTGTGTGTGTGTGTGTGTGTGTGTGTGTGTGTGTGCGCACATGTGTGTGTGTGTGTGTGCGCTGTCATAAGGGGGTGTTGTCGTGGATATGTGTGCATTGCTTTGCTGTCTTCATGTATTTTTTTTTTAAAATGGTGTATGCATATGTTAAAAAGTGTCATTCATGAGTTAAAAAGATAGGTGATCCGGCTATGTGTGTAGCTCCTTTGCACGAGTAGAAATATATATATGAACAACCTGTGATGTATTTATAATATATAGGAACAAGAATATGAGTGACAATCAAATGATATATATATATATATATATATATATATATATATATATATATATGTATTCTCTTTAAAAGTATAAATGCAATTATGTAAAAATACATATGTTGTTAAATATAAGTGTTCATATTCTTAGTTTGCAAAACACACACACGCATATATATATATATACATTAGAAGTTATGTTGAATATATGTGAGTTAATTGTTGATATAAATGGATGGTTTTGTTATAAAGGAAAAATACTTCTAAAACACCGTTATGTCGTCCAATTTTATAAGAATTATAAATGAGGTTATTGGTCTATTTAAACAGATATAAGATGAAGATTTACATAACTATATTTAAATTTGTAGCCGTGTAATGCTCATATATAAAAATAACATCTTTTAAAAATAATTAAAGATATTCGTTTAGCACCTTTTTGCTAATTTATTATTATTGTATGAAAATAATTGTGCAGTTTTTACGGATAATCTTTAAAGCAAGAACTGTAAGTATCTTTATACTTACTGATAGTGATGTTGGTAGATTTTTTCCATAATATTGTGATTACTACTTTATTTATTTGTACATGTGACTTCGTATATTTTATTATTTTAATAATCTGTTTAATAACAAACTGAGAATCTAGATATCAGTGGGTACTTGAGGCTTCATTGATTGCCTAGACGTAGTGAATAAGGAAATGTCCAAAGAGAAATACAAACTGGCGGATCTAGATTGCCAGGGAAGACCCAAGTTTCCAAGAGCCTAGACTCTCAAACAATATAATTAAAAGTTAAATGTGAAGATGCCTGAAACTTCAAATAAGACGCTAACCATGCCTAGGCCAACAGAGGAGTGAAAAAAAATGATACTTAAAACTTTGCATACAATATTGTCATATTACTGCTTTATGATTATTTTTATATTCAATCTACATCTATGATTCGTGACCATAGACTATATATTACGTATACATGTGATTATGAAGCCATATTACATTGTGTAGCATTTATTAAATAAATCAGCATTCATTATATTATTGGAAACATCGGACTCACATAGGTATTTTTGTGTTATTGTTTATCTTTATATTATATATTGATACATGATATGAGGAGGAAGAATTTCAGGATTACCCTGACTCTTAGGTGGATTTTGATAGCAGTGTTTGATGCTAGCTTGCTTCTCATTTTGTGGACTATTATGTTTTAGTCCATTATTATATTATTTTTAGAACGATATTTATATTTCTGTTGATGTGTAATAATTATATTCTAGTTATTTTGGTTTGTAAATTATATGTGCTACATGGGCACAAATACTATCTTTATGTGTAATTATTTAGTTACGCGTTATCTATCTATTTTAAGGTATTTCAATTAGAAGCTCTGATGTGTATTCATTTCCAAGTTTGTTTATATATATATATATATATATATATATATATATATATATATTCCGCTGCCATATTATAACTCTGTTGATGTCGTAATGTCATGTGAAAATTGAAAAAAATTTCACTTACACTTTCTATAAAAGCGGGGCGTTAAAATGGCAGTGAGCCCCATCCATCAAGAAGGTAACGATAAGGTGAACAATAAGATGAAATGTTTAATGAATGATGAAAGAAGAGAAAGTCCTTGTTAGGGGGGTGAGCCCCATCTTCTCAACAAAATGGTTGGGTGATAAAGGAGAAAGTCCTCGACGGGGGTGAGCCCCATCCGTCATTGCATTAAATAGTAATAGAAAGACATGAAAAGATGATATCCATGACTCATGATTTATGAAGGATTTATGATTTTATTTATGAGAAATTTCATACTAGGTGTATCAATATAATATATTCCTCGATAGAATAGGGCATATGTATACCGTTACAATTGGTTGCATGCTTAGATATGCTTATATGCATGTGCTTCACCTAAGGTTTCAAACACATGTATATGGGTGTGGATGAGTCACGATGTTTTATGGTTTCATGTTTAGACATGCTTATATGCTTGTGTGTTTGCCTGAGGTTTTGGAATACATGTATATATATGTAGCTAAGACTGGGAAGCAACAGTAAATGAGCTAATTGATCAAAGGGAAAACTAGTGGAACGTACTATTAATTGAGTAGATTTTTCCGCTTGAAATTGTGAAGCTCATATGAAGCACAACAATTTGTCCTCAGATACAGTCTGGTAGGTTGATATCGATTGGAATGGCAACAGGTCTTTTTTTTTTGTGCGGAGTGCATACCATCTTCCAGTAGAATGTCGGGGAAGAGAACAAAGCAGTTGCTCCTCCAACTTTGCTTTAAACCTAGCATGGACTACCATCTGGAAATTGCAGGCCCCACGAGCTGTCCAATTATTTCTCTGGCGTGTATGCAACGACATTTTACCTAGAAAAGAGAAGTTATTCATGCGTAAAATAGTGAAAGATTCGAATTGCCCGATGTGTGGGAAAGTGGCTGAATCCAGTGGCCACTCCCTTTGGTGGTGTGAAGCATCTCAAGCGGTTTGGGCTGAGGCTAGCAAACGAATTCAAAAATGCACCAGTGATGAGGACGATTTCCTTACCATTTTTAGTCATTTGAGCGATAACTTGGACCGCGAAACATTGGAGTGGTTCACCATGGTAGCCCAGAGGATTTGGTAATGTTCAAATGGTAACTTTCATCTTTGTTTCAGTCAATTTTGCAGCATTTTTTTTCTTCTTTCTATTACACTGCCACAATTTCTTTCTCCTCTTTCCTCTTTCTACGTCTCTCTCTTTTATCTTCTTCACCACTGTCATAACTGTAGTTGTAAGGTTTCAAGAAATTAACTAATTGGTAATTAAGTTCACGGTGTGCCTCCCCATCTAATTCCCCCCAAAGAATAAGACCAATAGATCTTTACTCCTCAAAAAGAATACTACATAGCGGAAACCCATGATATTTCTACCAACATTAATAATTATAACCAGAGTATTTACTAAGAATCATTACAATAACTGTAATTTTTACAATATACATATCATCACTATAAAATATTTCTATACTACACCTTTAATACACAAATACATCTCAAAACACTAAGTTTGCAGTGTTACCCAATAGTACTATTTGCCATAAGCAACTTCCGAGATTCTGCAATGTGACCTCAAACATAACTAGATCAGTATCATTACTCCAATCATCCGCGTCTACCTTGATGTCATTCTTACTCAAAACTTAACTTGCATCTCTGTAAAACATAAATGTAAGCGTAAGTTCACCACTTAGTAAGCAAGTAAGATGGTGCTAGTGTGTGACTGTGAACGGTTCATATGCAGATAAAAATATTTTTAATGGAATATTCCTTACTAAAATTAACCTTTGGAATTTCTTCTCTTCAAACACTTTAGTGAAAGCATTTCCTTTTTGTAATCATCATCATTTCATTCATAGAGTATCCATCCAAACTTTACTAGCTCTACATCATCCCAAAGTAGGGGCTATGCTTGTCCTGCACTCACCTTTCGGCAATGATTGGTTCGTTCAACCCCTCTTAAAAGAACCCTATCAGCTTAGCCCCTTTTACTTAGGGCCATCGATTGGTGTGGCCACACCCCAACTAAGGGTGTGTTGCACTGCCTTAAAGTTATTAAAACACACACTCACACACAGTACCGACGACCTCATTTATTAATCAATTTCACATTTCATCTCTATCTCGTCACTTTTACACATAGTTCGCATAAGCATTTCACCACATATTAACATAATAAAGCAGTCTTTAAAACATTTCATATATCATTGAAGACAATATTTATAAAAGTAATCCACGTAACACATTTCATGTATAAGAATATTATCATACATTTCAAAATCCTAAAAAGGTAATCCAGGCTTTTCTTTGAAAGCATTGTACATAAATGTACCGGGTCAATATTTGTAAAAATACTAGCACAAGAGGTAGCTTGCTTACCTCGAATGCTTAATTCCCCTTGGAAAACCGTTTTCGGATTCTCTAATACTAAAATTTGTGAAAGGGTATAATATCAGTCCTTGGTTTAAATAAAAAATCCTTAAATCTAAACTAGAGGCAAAATGGTCATTATGTCTAACCATCAAACATTCGGTTATTGTGTCGATCATTTGGCAACCCTATTGAACGTTCGTTAGCTGGGTGGAACCTCAATTTCCAAGAAAGGTCCTAACTTCTCAAATTCTAACACGATCTAAGGTTCTAATATGACTCATAACACTATTCTAAGCATAAATTCGACCTCCATACATGTTAAAGTTCATCAAACTTCATAAAATACCTAACCCATCATTAGATCTATCATAAATCATCATAACAATTCATGAGTCTACATCTAACCTCTTAAACAGTAAGTAAATAATGCAAGACTAACAATATATCATATACTTAACCGTAAACATAAAATACCTATGCATTATCTAACTGTCATTCCTTCAATAACACACTTATAAGCTTAAATCTACAAGCTAAAAGGCTAAGCTACGAAAATGAAACCAACCAGCAGATAAACAACGAGATGGTAGTCCAATAACACTACTAAAAACAAGGTTAGGCTAAGAAAGTTACCTACTTTGAAGAATAAGCCACAAGAGAGCACATTCTCTCTCCAACTCTCACTCTGTCTCTCTAGGTTTCTTTGAATTGAAAGGGTTGAAAATGGTGACTAATGGACGTACTATCCCTTTTATAATCGAGCCAAATGGATAAGAATGGTTGATGTGTCTCATATTTTTTAAAAAGATCTTTTGGTAGCTTTGATCGTTTGAATCTAACTTTGAATGTTCCCAAATGATTGTTCGAGGAAAACTTTAAGCAAAAGTCCAAAATACACCTCCCACAGTTGGAACCCAACTTAACACACTCCTGAGCCGATTGAGAGATACTTAATCCCGATTAAAGGTTGGGGATATTACAGTAGTGCTAGGTAGCACTACCTTTAACAAACTTCTCTCCCCTCTCTACTTCCCTCTTTCCTTTATTTCACATCGTTGCCCCTATTCTCATTTCTCTTCTCTCAATCAACAATAGCCATGAAGGTTGAAACTCCACGGCCCAACATGGGATATGGCCATTGTGTCTCATATTTACTTGAAAAAAAAAAAAAACCTAGTGCTTCTTAACGGTATGGGAGTCGGTCCCACTATAATATGAGTAATGATATTTAGTAGATTCGTATACAACTGTCGCCCAACTTAATGATTTGGGAGTGAAAATCAACTATTGTAATAAAAAAAAAACGAAGAGATAATTTTCACTATCACATCATTCTAATTCTATGATGCTCATATAACAATTTACTAAATAGTACTACTCTTATAAAATTAATTACTTTTCATAGTATTTTGAGGAAGATCCAATAATTAATACCCTTAAATAATAAATACATGGTCCGCCTGTTTTCTGATTATAATTTATAAAATCTGAAACGACTTCGAACATATCAGCCGGACCATGTGCTTCTGGCCCAAGCCGAGAACTAAAAGTGTAGCACATTGGGGCTTGCCTATCACGAATTAGGCTAGCTTGTGAAGTAGAGCCGGCCCAAGCCTACCCGAGGTAACAGGACAAGATGTGTCATTATATGAAACACCGGGGGACAAATATGTAATTTCAGACCGCAACATCCACAAGTAGAGATCATGGCTCATGGGCCACCGGACCCACCGTGCACCTTGGTGCGAGAGTGTTTCGTTTTCGCTCCGTGACCTCAGTTTTTGGCCGCGATTTGAATCGAAGGAAGAGAAAGCACAGCGAGAAGAAGAGGAAGAGGAAGAGGAAGGTTTTGAGCAGAGAGAGAGTTGAAGGATGAAGACGACGAAGGGAGGCAAGGTGATGAACCCCACGGACGCGTTCCGTAAGGAACTCCGCAAGAGGGAGCTGAAACGGGTAATCACCGTTGCAGAAACTACACCGTTTTGGTGTCTAAATTCCTCTTTCATCTGCCCACTTTATTGATTTTTTTCGTCACTCTTTAGTGAGAATTTATCAATCAATTGTCGCGATTTGCCCCAATTTTGTTGCCCTAATGTAGTTTTGCGGAGAAAACTCGGAAACAGATAGAAATAAGAAAGAAATTCTTAAATTTCTTGGTCTTTAGGTATTTGATACTATATATATTTATATATTTGTTCAACTTTTACAAAAATATACGTCGTGATCGTCATTTGTTGTGATTTTCTAAAACATGTATATCTGTTTTATGTTGTTTTTGCTTTTGGGGGGTGGGTGTTATTTTGTAATGTCTTTGCTGGGCTTAATGCATGGTTTGGATCATTATTCAGAATTCTTTTTTTTTCTTCTTCTTTTCTGACTTTTTGTTACTTGTGATTAACAGAACAAGAAAGAAAGGAAAAAGGTGAGAGAGGTAGGCCTCTTGAAGAAGGATCCTGAAACTCTTAGGGAGCAAATTGAGAAGTTGGAAATGATGAGTAAGTAATGTTTAGTTTGAACATTTCGCATTTGTTAACTGTGAAATTGGTTGCTATTCATTTCAAACCAAGAGTTGCTTTCATTTTTTATAACATGATTTTTTTTATAAGTAATAAGCTGGTCTTATTAAAAGCGTAAGGCGCTTTTCAGTATACTGGAAGTATACAAAAGAAAACACTTAACTAGAAAGTTAAAAACGAACAAGAAAATTGCCAAAATTAAGCGACAAAGGGGACACAAAAGCCACCATCCAAAGATACAAAGTATGAAAAAATGAAGATAAAATATCCTTCAAAGATCTCTCCAAATCCTCGAAACACCTATTATTTCTTTCCTTCCAAACACATTAAAGAAGGCAGGTCATCTTCCAAATTGCAACACTCCTCGGCCTTCCAGATGTCCACCAACAAGCAAATAAGTCAAAGACTCCTAGGCATAACTCAAGACAAACCAAAACGAGTAAAAAAAGCACTCCACAGAATGTAAGCCACATCGCAATGAATAATTTTATAACATGATTATAAGAGAACAAGTAGAAGGTATTGCATGAGAACATAGTAAATAAAAGATTTATGTCAATTGCATGTCTATCTCATCATGCATAAAAGACTATACTTGGAGTATAATTAGTTTGAAAACTAGTCATACTGTTACTATTATTAATCAATTAAGGAATTAAACATATGAGAATAGCATCATGCAATAACATATTCACTATCCCGAAATAATCATCCACTTTGACAGAACTCAATTTTTTAGGAACCAACGTTAAGTGCTCTTCGACCTGCCTATTATGATAAACGTTCCAATACTTGACGTATTGATCTCGAGAATTGATCAAGAAGATCACATTATTATGTGGTGAATGCGATGATAATTGTTATGATGGGAAAGTGCATATACATTATTTGATAAGAGAGATTATCCATTTGGGTGTTGGATTTTTTGAAATCAGAATTCAATTCTTATTCACTGCGCAAATTTCGAGGTTTGACTTTGTGAGATAAAATTTGAAATTTTTTGAAAAAGTTGAATAAAATATGATTTGTTTTTTAAAAATGTAGAGAAGAATCAGAATTCAATTCTGTTCCCAAACGGACCAGATTTAGCCTTTGTTCGTTCTAGTATCTTTCCTGATTTAGCCTTTGTTCGTTCTGTTCCCCCCCCCCCCCACCCCACCCTCTTTTCCTTCAGTTTTATAACTTAAGCTTCTTCTTCTTTGTCTCTCTTCTTCCTTTTTTTTTCTGCTTTAAAATTTAATATGCAAGCTGGTTAGGTAGGTTTGACCTGTTTGAATTTAGTTGTGTGTTTCATTAATTGGTGCAGAGGCTGATGGTGCTTTGGACAAAGCAAGAAAACACAAGAAGAGACAACTAGAAGACACATATAACCTTGTTCTGAAAAAGAGGAAGGTAATAGTCACATATGACATCTTCTTACTCCTTCATTGCACCGCTGTTCTCTCTTGTATCATTTGAAATGTCAACTTGACATAGGTTCTCATCATATATGTTTTCACATTTAATTTTAGTGGGGCATAATTTCCTTAATTTCCAAATTCCTAAGTTAAAAATCCTTTTGAAGAAATTTATCCTTATTTTAATGAAACGTTTTGAGATACCCCAAAAACTTACAATCAGAGTGTGTATCCATGTGCTTGCATAATTGAAAAACTTCAAGGATGGTCATTTTTCTGAGGTTTAGTCAGGAGTGGGGAACAGATTCATATATATTGGCTTGTAGTTGGTGAATGAATAGTTATAGCGGCATTCTTTAGAATTCTTTAGTCATAATAGAATTCATTTTTAACACGATAACTAAATAAAGTCATTGCTCTTTCCAGCACACTATACCAGGCCATGAAAGGTAATCTTAATGTGATCGAAATTGAGGAGCATAGTTTAGGGAGAAAACAGAAGCTACCAAGGGTTAGTGATGTTTTAGGTATCTTCAATATTGTTAGAATTGGGAAGCAAAATGTATTTGTTATCTATATTTTCTTTTCTTTTTAATTGTAATGGCCCAGGGAAAGCACTAGCCACATCTCACCTATTAAGTAAGCAATGTGAGACTTAGCACCCATGAGTGTCTTTATAAATCATCCACTTTATGTGAGCTATTAATATTCTCAATGTGGGACCGGAGTTTTACAATCTCGCCCCCTCCCCCCGCCTTAAAGTCCTGATGTTCTCGTCAAGGCCACGTCATGCAGTAATCTAATACCACACGGCTTTACTAGGTGGTTTTGATACCATTAATAACGACCCAGGAAAAGCACTATCCACATTTAAGCTATGACCCCAAAAAAGCTTGTTAATTTGGAGCTTCCCTATAACTACTTATAAAGCTCAGTTTCACCTAATAACTAGGAAATGTGAGACTTATCATCTATGAATTTTTTTATAAACTATCCACTCTATTTGGGCTAGTTATCTTCCCAATGTGGGACTGATGTGTTACAGTAATGGGTTGGACTTTGATTTCTTTTGGCTTAATTATAAGGGGTTCAATAAATAAGTGTTTCTAATTTGAGAGCCATAGCCATGGTTTGAGCCTTGTTTGCTAATTGCTGGAAATCACAGAAAACTGATATTATACAAGATCTACAAATATTACTTATGAAAATAATGAGAAAAAAGGTATGCAGATTTTTTGACATATAGATTCAACACTATTTTTTATTATTATTATTATTATTATTATGATAATTTTTTATAAGTAATCCAAATATCATTAAAAATGAAAGACGCAAACTGAGTACACATGAAGTATACAAGAGAAACACCTAACTAGAAGAAACAAAGGGAACAAAGAAGTTATGAAAGCTAAGCACAAAGAGAGCTTAAAAAAATGTTGTCCAAGTATACAAAGTATTAAAATAAGAACATAAGGACATGAAGACCATTCCTTATGGAGACAGATGATTGATTCAAAGTATGGGCTCAAGAGAGGAGGTTTGTGCTAAGAGGAAGCTCGAGGTTCTTATGGGGGTGAGCCTTTGGAGGTATATTAGAAATGGTTGGGGTTCTTTTTCCAATTTTCTATCTTACAAGGTTGGGGATGGTTCACACATTAGTTTGTGGCATGATGTATGGTGTGGAATAGAGCCACTTAAGCATTCTTTTCCCGAACTCTATTCCATTGCTTGAAATAAGGAGGCCTTTGTGTCTAATTATTTGGACTTCTCTAGTTCCTATATCGATTAGAGTCCTAGTTTCACTAGGATTGCCCATGATTGGGAACTGGAACTTTTTGACTCTTTCTTTAGTCTCTTGTATTCCTCAAAGACGCATCCGGGGAAATTGGATAGCTTGTTGTGAACTTCTTCTAGCAGTCATAGGTTTACAGTGAAGAGTTATTATATGCTGTTACAGTCAAGTGAACACAGTTCTTTCCATTGGAAAAGTATTTGGAAGGTCAAGGCGCCTCCTCACGTTGCTGTCTTCTTGTGGACAGCAGCACTTTGTAGAATCCTCACTGTGGATACCCTTAGAAAGAGGGGCTTCTCTCTAGATAATTGGTGCTTTCTGTGTAAAAAGAATAAGGAAACGACTAATCACCTTCTCATCCACTGCGAGTACACTTCGGCTCTCTGGAAATTGATTCTTAACCTTTTTGGTGTCTCGTGGGTTATGCCTAGCAACATCCAAAAGCTTCTAAATTGCTGGATAGTACAAAGGAGGGGACATCCCAAAGAGGCAATCTGAAAAGTTATTTCTATCCTCTTAATGTGGAGCATTTGGAGAGAAATGAATCATCATCTTTTCGAGGATTGTGAAACAAATTTTCTTGTTCTAAAATCTTCTCTTTTGAGATCTCTCTTGGGATGGGTGCTTGTTAATGTCCCTAACTTTGTCTCAACAAATCTGGTTGATTTGATTTGCTTTTTACATTGTAGCAGCTTATAGGGTTAAGTTCCTATTGTATATTTTGTGTGTACGAGGGTTTAACCCTTTTATTTCTCAACAAGATCTGAATTATGCATAAAAAAAAAAATAGAAAAAAATAAGGACATAAGCTCCACCAACTTCCTCTCATGGTCCTTGAAACATCTATCATTGAGTTCCCTTTAGAGACACTACTAAAGACTAGAAGACACCATCTTCCACACAACTGTGCTCTGAGTGCTTCTACCGGTTTACCAACAAGCATACAAATCAGCTACTCTTCTAGGCATAACCCAAGAAAGCCTAAAACAAATGAAAAACGTGTTCCTCAAATGCACAAGCGGCATAACCCAAGAAAGCCTAAAACAAATGAAAAACATGCTCCTCAAATGCACAAGCTACCTGACAATGGAGAAGACTATGGTCCACGGACTCTCCATCCCTCTTGCACATACAACACCAATCAACCACAACGACATGTCTCTTCCTAAGGTTGTCCCTGGTAAGAATATTTTCTAGGGCCATCAACCAAGCAAAAAAAGCCGCTCTCAATGGAAACTTCGTCTGCCAAATGCCATTCCAAGGAAAAGGAATGCCACTGTTACAAATAAGGACATTATAAGAGCTAGCAACGAACAACCCTTTTTTAGAGGGGGTCTACCATAGCTTTTCTTCACCTTCCCCATCCCGCGTAGCACTACCACAAAAGACTTACTACCACCTAGCGTACAGTCGAAGAAGAGTCACCTAACATAGTCTCCTTGCACATAGAAGCTAATGAAGAGCTAACCATGCCAGTGGCCTGCATTCCACCACTGGGCTGCCGAGAGCACCCATCGCCGTGAGAAAAATCAAAGAAAGCCGTCTCCCTTCTCATCCCTCTGGCACAACAATAGAGCCTCTAACCCCCCCCCCCCCCCCCCCCTCTCCTCCTCCCAAATAAGCCCCCACCACCAAGAAATGACCAAACTTATTAGATCGTCTTTGGGCTACAAGAGCTTAGTCCCCTCCCTAGTCAACTTAAAGAATTCATTCGCATCAGCCTTTTGTACCAATTCCTCCTTCATGGATGACAACCAAGCCACACTAACCTTACCTAGCAACACTACAAGGGAAAACCCTCGGCTACTTTCAACTAACCGAAGCAAAGACCTCATTCTACCACTGATAACTCGAAGGTTTTGGACTCAACATAGAACTAACTCAAAAACCCCATTGTAAGAGCAAACACAATAAAAGAAACTAATGACACACTCCTACTCCCTAACTTTATTCTAGAATGACAGCAGATCCTTAACACACACACACACCCCCCCCCCCCCCCCCTTTTTTTCTCTATTATAAGTTAATTCCCTCATTCAAATTAATTCCATATTGTTTCTTGAATTCGAAAGTATACCCAAGGAGTGGGAATGCCTCAATTCCCCAAAAGAAAGTATACTTCATTGAACAGGTTCCAACACTTTTCTTATTTTTGGCCCTTCATTAATTTGAAATTACTGTCATCCTTCAGGGTTACATCAAATTTTAAATTATTTTCTCATTAACTAAACTCTTACTAGCAAAGAATTATTGATTATATATTTCTGTAAACTGCCAATTATTTTAAACACACTCCCTCCCTTTCCTCCTTTCTTTGAGATGCCTTTTCATACTTCTCTTAGTATTTTCTGAAAGCCAGGTATACTAGGCTTTTCTGTGACTTGTATTATGAAGTTTTTCTAAGTAGAAGTCATTCTGCCTTGAATTCTGTCTCAAACACACACTTGACACTGATTTAATTGCTTGGTCATTAAATATGCAGTAATTGACTGTGTTTAGTTTTCTTTTTTCTTATAAATAAAAAAAAAATGTTCTAAACTGTACTGTGGAGTAAATGGGCACTTTACAGGAATAGAAACCTCTATTCCTGTTGCGTGCTAAGCTTGTTTTGCTTGATGTTTTCTGCAATTTATAAGTGCTGGCTGTCTATACATGATGATTGTGAACTTCCTTTTTGACAGGAATATGAAGAGAAAATGCGGGAGAAGGGTGAGGCCCCAGTTATGTTCAGGTTAAAAAGCATCTCTTTCCCTAATTTACTTCTGTGCATGTAGCCGGATTTTATATTTAATATCTGCTATTTTTATTTACAAACTATAGCTTATCTTCTGCTCAGTCATTTGGGACCTCCTCGAAGACGGACAACTGCAGAAGAAGAGGAGAAAGTGAAGCACCCAAAGCCTGAAGTAAGATCTGGCTTGTCAAGATCAGTCCAATCCTTTTCTGCTTACTCATGAACCAGCACTTACCGAATTTTTGGCTGCAGGACTCTGTTTACTATCATCCTATGCTGAATCCTACTGGTGCCCCACCACCAGGAAAGCCTCCCATGTATAAATCATCAATAGGTCTGTCCCTTTACTCTGTATTACTTCTTTGTTAATCAAATATTCCTACTTACTACTTATCAAAAAAAAAAAAAAATTCCTACTTACCAAAAAAAAGTTGAATAAAATATTCCTAGATATTTTTGGTTTATTTGCTTCTGCTTTTGAATTTGAACTGCAGGGCCCCGAATTCCCTTGTCTTCTGCTTCATCAAGTACTGCCTCATCATCAATGACAGAGTCAGAAGATGCTGCATTAGCCACACCACAACCTCCGCCTCCACCGCCTCCCCCTTTGCCAGATGCTGGTAATGTGAACTCTGGGGATGGCTCTGTTAAACCAGCATCTCTGCCTCTACCTCCTCCACCTCCAATGCCTCCAAAGCCTGCTGGAGCAAACTCGGCAATGCCATTGCCTGCACCACCTTTACCACCACCGCCACCTCCTGGGCCCCCTCCGAAAGAGCAGCTTGCAAATCGTCCTCCACCCCCACCTCCTCCACTCCAATTGTCTGCTCAGCCGCCTCCACCTGGTACTGGGGGAGTTGAAAAGGAGATAAATCAGTCTGCATTATTAGATGGCCCAAACCCTAAGGAGCAAGCTCAGGTAAGCTCTTATTTATTTGTTCTGGGATGTTATCTATCTTAAAATGCATAAGATTGACAGATAAGAGATGGACCACACCTACATAAAGAAGCATCTTCTTGTGGGATTTGGAATCCTAATGGACGGTATAAATATTCATGCTTGTCAAGCCAAAAAAATTGATATGCTTGGTGGCTTAGTCATAGAACCTGAAGGCTTTACACTGTTTATTCCAAGTTGTGGTGCTTAATAGCGATAATATCTCCTTTGTAGGTGCCTAGCTTGCTTCCTCCTCCTCCACCTGGGCTGCCACAGAAGTCAAGTAACCAGTCAGAAGGTGCTGCATCTGATGCTGATACCAACAATTTTTCAGCAACCAAGGATCTCTCTAAAATGATTCCACCACCACCCCCTCCAATACAACCACCTCCAGTACCTGGACCCACCCTTCTCCCAACTGTACATCCTGATGTATTACCCCCAGGAATATCACGTCATCCTACACCGCTACCTCCTCTAGATATGCATCCTTCATTGGTTGCTCCTGGACTTCCTGGCCTAGCAGGTCCCCCTGGATTGATGCATCCGCTAATGCCAAGGCCACCATATGGGCCTCCCCCTGGGCCTCCCCCCGGGCCTCCCCCCATGATGAGACCGCCACTTCCACCTGGACCTCCACCTACCTTCCAGGAAGATGAGTATGCTGCTAATTGGCCTCCTGCTCCTCAGAAACCATCTTATGTAAAATCTGCTGCGTCTACTGTTGTTAAGAGGCCACTAGCTCAGCACACTCCAGAACTGACAGCTATGGTTAGTTGATTCTCATACGCTAGCTATATGTGCTATGGTTAGTTTTGCTAGTCGCATGCGTGTAAACTTCTGAGATTAACAGATTCTTCTGGTCGTTATGTGTCTGCATCCTCTGGCCATTCATGCGACTCAATTAGAGGCGACTTGGATCTATATCAAGTCAGCCAAAGTAAAAAATATTATATACTAAATACAAATATTTGCAAATATGGAGGTTGAATATGGCAACTTCCGGAAGAAGAATCTATTTCACTAAAAAGAAAAATCAATTATATCGTCTGGGAGAATGACTATGTATGCCTGTGAATTTTATAGTTTTGAACAGTCATGGGTTAATCAGTTATCTTAATCCAAATTTGTAAGTTTGTATGAAACATAGGTGGGAAACTAGTGTATAAACTTGTAGCGTAATAGATAAAGAACACTCTTTTACATGTACAAAGCAGTATGGTATCAGTGATTTGGGAAGTTTGGCACAGTAGTTTTCAATATGGAGACAATTGTCATATTGTGAATTGTTTATAATTAGCATAGCAAGGTGAGCGAGTTTGAATAATTTCGTTCCAAAGCCTTATCATTTTTGGATTACAAGATTTTGTGCTTTTTATTGGTTGTGCAATGGAATAGCCGAATCCAATAATGGTCTAAAATGGCATATATATGAAAAGGAGCTAATATGGATTAAAAAGATGACATATTAAGATACTACCCTAGTTTGTCTGGCTCTACATTAAACTGTAAGTTTAACTTGGAATTTTGTTGTGCTCTACCCTCCATGATATAAGCTTTTTTCTGGTTCTGAGTTCAGGTTCCTGCATCTGTTAGAGTGAGGAGAGAGACTGCTGTCCCAAAAGGAAAACCCAAGCCATCAGTTTCAACTACGGCAGCAGCCACCCAGCCAGCCGCTCCCACCATTATGAAGCCAGAGCCAGCTAACTCGTCATCGGCACCAAAGACGCAGAGCATTGATGACTCATACGTCGCCTTTCTAGAGGACATGAAAGCGCTTGGTGCACTTGATGTTTGAGATTATTGTACGTGGAGAGTAGGTGCAAGGAATAGAGGAGGCGCACACAGCCAAAGGAAACCCAGTGTACATGTTAGGATCTTTGGGCTTGAGCAGAAATATCTATTGTGGCCGGTAGCCTCTGTTTGCTGCACTTCTGTTTCATTGGAGAACCTCTCTTGTCCCATCCATGATTCATCTTTCAATTGCTTTATTTTCAAACTATCTCAGTTTTTGAGATAGGTGTAACTTTGGAGCTATTGCCCTTGAGAGAATGATAAATATGAGCAAATTGGAAATTGTACTACATTTAAATTAAGAGGTAGTCATTTTCTTCATTTATGTTTAATGATACTGTTATTAATAATGGAACTTTCGCCTATCCTTGGGACATCAAAAGCGTAATAGTATATAATATATATATATATATATAATTTCTGAGTTCTACATAAAATTGACTCCTTGCTTTCTATAATTAGTTAGGGAATTTAGATGGCGCATGTTAATTAGCCATGTTGAAAGCCAAGTCAAGAGAAAGCACCTACTGATTGTACGTCAATTATGTTACAGGTGGTCACTCTCTCTGACTGATGAGACCAGTTTACAAGCTAGCCGACCAGTCATAAAAAATAAATAAATTATAGAGAAATGATAAAATTACAATCCTTACATAATTATCCTACAATCCCAAGACGGACGTATTAGGTAGGACTTACATGCATAGATTCTACTCCATGTGTCTTGATTATGGGATAGTTGTGCATTATGGATCGTGCACGAATCATTTCTTTAAATTATATATTGTGGTTTCAACATTGGATGAAAAACAATTTTTGTAATGCTAGAAAGTTTATTCAAAGGACAACAACTCCGTATTTCATAAAATTTTTCTAATTTTATTTCTTATTAGGTCAAAATTGTCTGTCAATAAAAATAGGAAAATTCGTTTCAGGAATTAAGTTCGATCGAAATGATGAGGTATTTTAGGACAAATTTTTGAGAGCTTTGATCAATAATCCGATCGTAGTTCGTTCAAACAAACTTGATATATATATATATTTTTTCAGTTTTCTTGCAATTTCAAGATTTTTCATAGATTTTTGGAAGAGTTGCGAGTTATAGTGCTAGTAGATTCAACTACCCAGTGCCCGCTATGTTACGTCAGTTGGTAATAGAGCTTAGGTTCCTTTCCTATCATGGCATGCAAAGGAGAACGTGGAGGAAGACATGCAACTATTGGCGATGTGGATAAAAACGATAAGATAACACGTTATGAGCAGCTGTTGGCATGGTTTTGCAGCGAATATATAGAGGAGCAATTTGATAGGTTTGTGGATCGATATGAGCAGTTTGGAGATCAATTCAAGGCACTGGGCCTGGCTGATCAATTTTCCGCCATTGCCATCAACCAAATAGTGTTTCGTGGTGGAAGATGACATGGTTAGCATCAATGAAGAGTTTCGACATGAAGAGAAATTTGATAGTCCTTTCCAATTAATATTCTGCCGATTGGAATTTTCCACCGATCTATAATACCAAATTAATTACTGATGACAATCTTTTGGTCATAAGTAATTTGTCATCTCCTTTCAAAAAAAAAAAAGTAATTTGTCATCTTGTCAAGAAATTGATCGATAAGATCGAATTGAGATACATGTCTAGTGTTTGATAAAATTCCTCACGTGGAAGGTAGCATGCAACTCATTCTCTCTTTATCAGGGAATTTTTCAAGTTACTCTAACCAATTAATTAGAATAACAACTTCGTATTAAAAATACAAATCTGAACACATGGAGATCGTGGTTAACATATATATATATATATATGTATGAATGACCACATAATTATGATTAAAAAAATAAATAAATAAATAAAAGTAAACAAATACAGCTTAATATTACTTGCAATCCAAGTCTTGGACGGCCATTGCTGACAGATTGAAAACCATGGTGCAATTCATTCGGGCAAACCTGTTCTTCTTAATCACAGAAAATACTGCAACTCTCCCACTGATGTTGGCGTGGCTGCTCAAGTTCAACAACCCGGCACTCCAATCACTTCCCAGACTCGAGCTGTTCGGCAGTGCAATTGAGTTGACGTTCACTGTTACGTTAACCTTCTTGGTGGAAAGCCACCCGGCCTTCCCGTTGGGAATAACTGCTTGCCTTACTGTTACACCCTGGTACGTGAATATGGCGTTGGTGCCGTTGAATTTGTACGAGCCAAAATTCCGGTTCTTGATTCCTACTTGGGCTGTGAAGTTCACGTCGAAGTAGGGTAAAAGTTGAGACCTGGTGACTAAATGTTGGACCGTCACCGTTCCCACCCTGGCCCTGAGAGTCCTTACACGCAGAAAAATGAAATAAACGATCAAATTTTGTGCGATCTGAAGCACGACAAAACTGGCAATACACTTGATCCTTTTCTTCCGGCGAAGCTTCTTGGATCCCGGAGTAGTGTCGATCAGTCATTCGTCGGTTCCTGGGTGCTCATTTGCAGGCTGCCGATCGATTTTCTCAGCCATTTTCTTCTCTTGTTTGTGTTTCCTCAAAGGAATTTAGGAAGTGAAGGAGAGTTGTTTGTGGACGTACGTTGTAGGAAAGTAATGCAGTAACTATATATATATATATACCGGTTGGACTTTGAAGAGATGGATCTTATAAGCTTCTTGGAAAGTATGACATAATTTGGGATATTTTTTCTTTTATAGGCTCCTAATTAAATAGGGTTGGGATTTGGGGTGTTCAAACGGAGTGGTTATAACCGCTTTAAAACCGCTAACCGCCTAGGCGACACTACAAAAAACTCTACAATTGGCCGTGTGTCTACAGTACCTGTTACTGTAGACACGCGTCCAATTAGCCACGTGTATACAGTACACGTGGCTAGAAATATGCGCATCACAGTTGGCCGCTTGTAATTAATTACACGCGGCCAATTGGCCGCGTGTAATTTATACACGCGGCCAATTGGCCGCGTGTATTTTCTACACGCGGCCAATTGGCCGCGTGTATTTAATACACGTGGCCAATTGTTTTTATTAAATATATATTAATAAAAATAAATTTATTAAGTTTTGTATATAGCCACGTGTATTAAAATACACGTGGCTAATTGTTTTTATTAAATATATATTAATAAAAATAAATTTATTAAGTTTTGTATATAGCCACGTGTATTAAAATACACGTGGCTAATTGTTTTTATTAAATATATATTAATAAAAGAAAATTTTATTATGTATATATACGTATAAGAAATTGGCCGCGTGGCCGAAAGACACGCTGCCAAAATTTGGCAGTTTCAAATTTGCTTCAAATGCATGTTCCCGCGCGCCAGTACTGGACAGCAGCTTCAAAAGCAAATTTGCTTAAAAAAAATCGATAAACAGCAGCTCTCTCTCTCCCGCGCGCCACTAGCTCTCTCTGTCTCTCTTTTTTTTGTTTTTTGATGAATTTCGTGTAACTTCAACAAACTCTCTCTCTGTATCTCTCTCTCTCTCGCTCTCTCTCTCTTCTGTATCTCTCTCTCTCTCTCTCGCTCTCTCTCTCTTCTGTATCTCTCTCTCTCTCGCTCTCTCTCTCTTCTGTATCTCTCTCTCTCTCGCTCTCTCTCTCTTCTGTATCTCTCTCTCTCGCTCTCTCTCTCTTCTGTATCTCTCTCTCTCTCTCTCTCTCTCTCTCTCTCTCTCTCGTTCTCTCTTTCTTCTGTATCTCTCTCTCTCTCGCTCTCTCTCTCTCTCTCTCTGTATCTCTCTCTCTCTCGCTCTCTCTTTCTCTCTCTCTCTCTGTCTCTCGCTCTTTGTCTCTCTGTCTCTTGCTCTCTCTCTCTTTCTCTGTATCTCTCTCTCTCTGTCTCTTGCTCTCTCTCTCTCTCTGTATCTCTCTCTCTCTGTCTCTCGCTCTCCCTCTCTCTCTCTCTCTCTCTCTGTCTCTTGCTCTCTCTCTCTTTCTCTGTATCTCTCTCTCTCTCTCTCTGTCTCTCGCTCTCCCTCTCTCTCTCTATGTCTCTCGCTCTCTCTCTCTCTTCTGTATCTCTCTCTCTCTCGCGCTCTCTCTCTCTCTCGCTCTCTCTCTCTCTCTCTCGCTCCCTCTCTCTCTGTATCTCTCTCTCTCTCTCGCTCTCTCTCTCTCTCTGTCTCTCTCTCTCTCTGTATCTCTCTCTCTGTCTCTCTCTCTCTCTCTCTATCTCTCTCTCTCTCTCTATCTCTCTCTCTCTACTGAACTTGTTTGTGTTTTCCTTTTTTTTTTTTTTTTTTCAGTTATTATATTTTTTTCCTCTAAAAATAAAGAATTAAATTAAAAATACAATCAATTATTTAAAAAATAATTCAATACAGATTTATATTAAATAAAAAATTATTTTTTAATTTTTTTTAAAAAAAAAAACATATTGCCACGTGTATTAAAATACACGCGGCTAACAATTAGCCGCGTGTATGGCCAATTACACGCGGCCAATTGGCCGCGCGTATTCAATTGTGCAGTTAGTGTCAACCGGACCCACCGCGTGTATTTATGTGGCCACTTGCACGCGGCCAACAGTTCGCCACGTGTACAGTGACCGTACACGTGGCGAACTGCAAGTGGCGAAAAACAATTTTTTTTGTAGTGCGAAGGCGGTTAGCGGTTATAGGGTTTGGAAAAAACGGTTAATAACTGCTGACCCCTTTTATATATATATATTTAAATTAAAAATTAAAAGACCTGGGAGGGGATATATATATATATATATATATCCCAAATTAAAAAACCTGGGAGGGGAGAGGGGCGTCGTTTTGGGATCACCTCCAAAGTGTATAGCTCTCTTAATATTAATTCCAAGCCCCATTAATTAATCTTACATCTCTTAATACGTCATATGCATTAAACAAGCAAAGCTTACTTTTTCATTTTCTTTTTAATTAAAAAGGCAACGGGAGAGACCCGTTGTACGTATTTTAGTTAGGCATGACTATAGCAACACTTGCTTATTAGGCAAAGTATATACTATATATATATATATATATCGATAAACCCTAACCCAAAGTACATGTCTGTCGTCATGCAGTTGACATATATAACAAACAGATAACGATAAAAATAGTATAAAGAAAAAGAAAAACAATGACCAACAAATATTAAAAACATAAACATATATATTTAATTACCTCATCGTGATTAAATCTGGCATAACTTTTAGATCCCGCACAATGGGGAAGGTCATTCCGCTCCCGCAGCCTCTTCATCCGTTCAGAGGTTGCCTACGCATTGAACATGAAAATAAAAATGTAACAATTGACACACTTAAGGAACATCGTGCACGCCGAAGGCGTCACGCAACATGGCGTGCATGTTATCATCCTGTTCCCCGGCGACACCCTCCTGTTCTGTGACTTCACCATGTTCAGTGCTACAATCAACGGTCTCTGTTCCACTGTGATAACACGAACACTGACCAGGAATAGCAGACCCAGTCGTAGTCTCACCGTGCATATACCACAAATTGTATCCCGGATTCATCCCCCTACCTCCAGTCAGGTGGGCAAGAACGTAATCTGGAGTGTGACGCTGGTTATTTCGACAATACTTGCATGGACAGTAAATTTTGCCATCGACCGCCGTACAGTTACTAATGGCAAATGCCACAAACGCCCTACACCCGTCGTTATACTGTGTCGTACCCCTAGGTGCTGACATCCAAGACTTGTCCATATGTCTCTGTATAGGGTTAAGAGACCGAGACAAATCATATGTATTACAGTATAAACTTGTAAAAAATTGTGCATGTCAGGCAAAATGGGGTGTACGACTTTTTTTCCCTTTTAAAGGGTTTAGGGTTAGGGGTTAGGGTTTTAGTTTTTTTTTAGAAAGTGTCAGAATTTGATATTTTTTTTTTTTTTAGGGGGTTTAGGGAGTAGGGTTAGGTTTTAGGGTTTTAGGTGTTTTTTAGAAAGTGTAAGAATTTTGTTTTTTTGTTTTCTCTTAAGGGTTTATGATTAGGGTTTAGGGTTTAAGGTTGGGGTTTTAGTTTTTAGTGTTAGGGTATTTTAGGGTTTAGAAAGTGTAGGATTTTGTATTTTTAAGGGTTTAGGATTTAGGCTTTAGGGGTTAGAGTTTACAGTTAGGGTATTTTTTTTTTTTTTAGTGTAGGAATTTATTATTATTATTTTTTTTTAAAAGGATCTAGGATTAGGGTTTAGGGTTTAGGGTTTTAGGTTTTTAGGGTTATGATTAGGATTAGGGTTTAGGGTTTAGGGTTATGATTTTTGTTATGGTTTAGGGTTAGGGTTTAGGGTTTAAGGTTATGATTTTTGTTCTGGTTTAGGGTTAGGGTTTTTTTTTTTTTAGGGTTTAGGGTTTAAGGTTAGGATTTTTGTTTTTAGTGTTAGGGTTTTTTTTTAAAAAAAGTGTAGGATTGATTTTTAGGGTTTAGGGTTAAGAGTTTAGGGTTTAGGGTTTGTTAGGGTTTAGGGTTAGGGTTTGTTAGGGTCTAGGGTTAGGGTTTAGGGTTTTAGGTTTTTTTTTTTTTAAGCGATTAGGGTTTAGGGTGTAGGGTTTTAGGTTTTTTTTTTTTTTTAAAGGGTTTAGGGTTTAGAGTTTAGGGTTTTAGGTTTTTTTTTTTTTTTTTAAGAGTTAAGGGTTTAGGGTTTGTTAGGGTTTAGGGTTTAGGGTTAGGGTTTGTTAGGGTCTAGGGTTAGGGTTTAGGGTTTTAGGTGTTTTTCTTTTTAAGCGATTAGGGTTTAGGGTTTAGGGTTTTAGGTTTTTATTTTTTTTTAAAGGGTTTAGGGTTTGTTATGGTTTAGGGTTAGGGTTTTTTTTTTTTAGGGTTTAGGGTTTAAGGTTAGGATTTTTGTTTTTAGTGTTAGGGTTTTTTTTTTAGAAAGTGTAGGATTGATTTTTAGGGTTTAGGGTTAAGAGTTTAGGGTTTAGGGTTTGTTAGGGTTTAGGGTTTAGGGTTTAGGTTTGTTAGGGTCTAGTGTTAGGGTTTAGGGTTTTAGGTTTTTTTTTTTTTAAGCGATTAGGGTTTAAGGTTTAGGGTTTTAGGTTTTTTTTTTTTTTTATTAAGGGTTTAGGGTTTAGAGTTTAGGGTTTTAGGTTTTTTTTTTTTTTTTTTAAGAGTTAAGGGTTTAGGGTTTGTTAGGGTTTAGGGTTTAGGGTTAAGGTTTGTTAGGGTCTAGGGTTAGGGTTTAGGGTTTTAGGTTTTTTTTTTTTAAGCGATTAGGGTTTAGGGTTTTAGGTAATTTCTTTTTTTAAGGGTTTAGGGTTTAGGGTTTGTTAGGGTTTAGGGTTTAGGGTTTAGGGTTTTAGGTTTTTTTTTTTTTTTTAAGGGTTTAGTGTTATTTATTTTTTTTGGGTAAAGTGTTTAGGGTTAGGGTTAGGGTTTTTATTTTTAGAAAGTCTATGATTTTAATTTTTTTGGGGTAAAGAGTTTAGGGTTAGGGTTAGGGTATTTTTTTGAAGAAAGTGTAGGATTTTTTTTTTTTTTTGGGTAAAGTGTTTAGGATTAGGGTTAGAGTTTTTATTTTTAGAAAGTGTATGATTGTTTTTTTTTTTTTGGGTAAAGTGTTTAGGGTTAGGGTTAGGGTATTTTATTTTTAGAAAGTGTAGGGTTTTTTTTTTTTTTTTAAAGGGTTTAGGGTTAGGGTTTTTTCTTTTTAGAAACTGTAGGGGTTTTTTTTTTTTGAGGGTTTCTGTTGGTTTTACGGTTATCAGATTTAAAGTTTAGGGTTACAGTTAAGGTTTTTATTAAAAAGTAGACGGTCAATTTAATTGTTTTTCTTCCATATGCAAACCAATGGTTTGTTTTTTTTTTATAATTCTTTTTTGTTTCCATTTATCGTTTTCAAAAGTGTCATCGTTGGTTTAAAACGTTAAACTAATATGCGATATTGTTTGATTTTTTTTCCACGAACAAAAAAAACTCATGAATTCATAATAACACATTACAAAAAAACTCATGAATTCATAATAACACATTACACATTACAAATATATATAAAACCTCTCAAATCAACATTTAAAACAAAAAAATTAAAAACAAAATAAACACAACAACATAGTGTAAAAGTACAAAGCTTCATAAAAAAAAAATTATAATAAATAAAACCCTAAATGACACAAAAAAATACCAAGATGTACACAAAAATTTAATAAAAAAAACTAACCAAATATATATATATATTAGGAAAAAACACCAAAACCCAAATGCAGGAGTCCATTACAAAAAAAAGCAAAAACAATTTCAGACCAAAAAAAATATCAACACAAGTATAACACTGCAATAAAATTTCAGACCAAAAAAAATATCAACACAAGAATAATACTCGGCCGGACAAACTGAAAAATATGCAGAACATGAACAAAAAAATTAAATACAAACAATGAGGGAAATTATACTCACTGCCAAATTGGGTCTATGGACAAATTATGCAGGTATATATCTGCATATTTGGAGGAACAAAATGAACCAAAAAAATCGACGTTAGCAAAATATACCAAAATGCTATATATATATAGAAACCGGTATACACAGAGAGCAAATGAGGGAAATACCGGAGCAAAGTCACGCACGGCCGGAGAAGGAGTTGCCGGAGAGTAGTTCCGGTGGAGAGAGAGAGAGAGAGAGAGAGTCGGTGAGAGAGAGAGAGAGAAGCTCGGTGAGAGAATATATATCGGTGAGAGAGAGCGAGAGAGAGAGAGAGAGAGAGTCGGTGAGAGAGAGAGAGAGAGAAGCTCGGTGAGAGAATATATATCGGTGAGAGAGAGCGAGAGAGAGAGAGAGAGAGAGAGAGAGAGTGAGAGAGAGACAGTGATCGTTCACTGTGAGAGAAATGGGTAGCTTCCAGAGGAAGCTACCCATTTCTATATAATATATATATATATATATATATATATATATATATATATATATATATAAATTATTATATAAAATAAATTTTAATTTTCAAATTTAATATTTTTGAAAAACGATAGGTTTTGTTTGGCCAGGTGGCGCGCGGGAGAAGTCCCGCGCGCCAGACCTTGCCAAACAATTGGACACGTGTACAAAGTACACGTGTCCAATTTGAGACGTGTATTTTAATACACGTCTCAAATTGTAGATATTATAATATTATATTATATAAAATATTAGAAAATAATTATATAATATTATATAAAATAATATGCGAATAAATATATATATAATTTATTCAACTAAATACAAATACAAACCCATGCAACCCATGCAACCCATGCAGCCCTAAACCCTAAACTGTAAACCATTAATTTAAAAATGGACACTTAGTATATATACTAAAACATACTAAAACATAAAACCATAAAAAATAAAAAATAGAAACTAAAACCTAACCATAAAATTAAACTCTAACCCTAAGTGCTAGACTATATATAACTATATATATATATATACCTATAAAACTAAACCCTAAGTAAATGTACTATATATTGAACTCTAACCCTATTTAAAAGTGTACAATAATGACACATGAAAAATATATAGACATTATTATTCATAAAATGTAAAATCAATTAAATTATAAATTATTGTTTTAAGTGTATATATTATATATACCTATACACCCTAAAACCCTAACCCTAAGTGTATATGCTATATATAGCGATAAACCCTAACCCTAAGCATATATATTATATATAGCTATAAACCCTAACCCTATGTGTATATACTATATATATATATCGATAAACCCTAACCCAAAGTATATATACTATATATAGCTATAAATCCTAAGTTTAAGTGTATATACTATATTTACATTTTATGAATAATAATTTCAACATATTTTTCACGTGTCATTATTGTACAATTTTAAATATACTATATATATATATATATATATATATATATATATATATATATTTAAAAGTGTACAATAATGACACATGAAAAATATATTGACATTATTATTCATAAAATGTAAAATCAATTAAATTATAAATTATTGCTTTAAGTGTATATATTATATATACCTATACACCCTAAAACTCTAACCCTAAGTGTATATGCTATATATAGCGATAAACCCTAACCCTAAGCATATATACTATATATAGCTATAAACCCTAACCCTATGTGTATATACTATATATATATATCGATAAACCCTAACCCAAAGTATTTATACTATATATAGCTATAAATCCTAAGTTTAAGTGTATATACTATATTTACGTTTTATGAATAATAATTTCAACATATTTTTCACGTGTCATTATTGTACAATTTTAAATATATATATATATATATATATATATATATATATTTATATAACCCAAAGTCCTAAGTGTATATATTATATATACCTATAAACCCTAACCCTAATCGTATATACTCTATATATATATCGATAAACTCTAACCCTAATTAATTGTATATACTATATATATTAGGGTTTACATACTTATTAGTGTACTATATATATATATAAATAATGAGCCTAAAAATTATAAATTCCAAGCATAGAATTTACATATAGCATATAGTTTTCAAACCTAATTTTATGTGTATAAGTTATGTACACCGTATTTTCACAGATTTGTATGGTTAATAAGATAAGGAGTATTTTTCTTTGTTTTTTTGTTTCCAAAAAATTAACACAGCAATTTTTTATTTTTATTTTTTTATATTTTATTTTTAGGGAAAAATTAACTGTTTGACACGTGTCTAGGAGACACGTGTCAAATTGTAATACATCAACAATTGGGAGCGTGTATAACATACACGTGTCCAATTGGACGCGTGTAATAATACACGCGTCCAATTGGACACGTGTATTTTATACACGCGTCAAAATGGACACGTGTATTATTACACGTGTCCATTTGGACACGAGTATTTAATACGCGTGTCCGATTGGACGCGTGTATTCAATACACGTGTCCAATTGGACGCGTGTATTATTACACGCGTCCAATTGGACACGTGTACGTTATACACGCTCCCAATTGGACACGTGTACGTCATACGCGTGTCCAATTTTGACACGTGTTTGACATACACGTCCTCAAATGTTACTGTGTCACAATTTGACACGTGTCTCCTAGACACGCGTCAAAATGCTGTTATTTTTGTAGTGGCCACACAAGAAGGGCCTAGACAGTGGGAACCTTAAGCACGCTCCCTTAAGTTCGACTGAGCCATAGCCTGACCAAGCTCCATTAGAAAAACGATCAAACCCAAGACAGCTAATACTAATCATGTTTGAAGATTCTCATTGTGAGAGTCGATCTAACCTTTACCTTTAAACTACATAACCATGCCACCACCATTGATAGTAAGAACAATGCTTAATTACGTAACTTACTTGCATATATGGTCCTACAAATAGTGTACATCATTTATACAAATATATCGTTTATCTCTATTCTTGATTCTTGGTTGTGGGTGTGAAAGTTCAGAAATAATCACTACAAAAAAAAAAAAAAAAAAAAAAAAAAAAAAAATCAGTTGTAAAAGAACCAAATTAAGGCCTTAACGCCCGTCGATTGTTTTATAGCTTTCATAATATTTAGAACATTATAAATTCTGTCTGCATTATGTTATAAATACCTACTCAACTCTCCTTCTAGGTGTTATTGAGAATCGATCGTTTGCACACGGACACACAAAGTCAATGTTGTTGGGCTCAAATACATTAATGATCTAGCAACCTAATAATTAATGCTCCATTTGTTTCGACGTAAAATGATTTTCGTCGTAAAATGGTTTCAGATAAGTCATTTTTCTGAAAAATATTTTTCACCGAAAGCATTTTTCAGTATTTGGCGCGTATAGAAAATCACAAATATTTTTCATATTTTCATTCAATCATATTAACCTATAAAAATTCATTTTTATTCAAAACATATAAATATTAATATAAAATAATATAAAAATCATCGATGACGAGATTCGGTCACTGACCGACAAGATTCTGACCATTTTTACCTGATTCCGACTAATATAACCAGAATTCGAGATAAAGGCCGAAATCCGGACAGTTTCGTTGGAATCTGGAATAGCCGGATTCCAGCGAAAGTGGCCGGAATCCGGCTCTCTGGCCAGATCCGGCCAGATGGCCGAAATCCGGCTCTCTGACTAGATCCAGCCTTTTTGGCCAGATTCCGGCTAGATTGGTCGCCGGAATCTGGGTTGACCGGATTCCGGCGAAAGTGTCCGAATTCCGTCGCCAGATTCCGGCGACATTAACCGAATGTTGTCGGATTCCGATACCGGCAATATTTCGATGGTGGTCGGCTGCTTGAATGTGAACGTCGATTGTATCGTTTAAAATAGATCGACCGCGTCTAGCGTCTTCGGAAAACGATTTACGCTTTTAAAAAGCGTAAATCATTTTCTGAAATTTACTAAGCATTTTTGGTCAAACAGAAATTATTTTCCGGTTGACTATTATTTTCGCCCCTACCAAACACCGAAAAATGCTGAAATTATTTTTCAGAAATAATTTTACGCCGAAACAAACGGAGCATAAATAAAATTCAAGTTTCTCAAGAGCTAGAGTTCCTTGTACATATAATAAAGGTTGAATACTTTTTTAGCAGCCAAGCTAGGGGGGGCCTTGGCTAGGCCTGGGTATCGGGGGAATCGGTGACGGTAGGGGGTTTTTCGCCTACCGTCCCGACTTTGTCGGTGAAATCGGTAATTTCACCGACAATGTGCCGATATCTCATATTTCGACCGTTACCGTCATCGGTTAACCGGAGACGGTAACGGTCGGTGAAGTCGGTTAAAGGGAGTTTAGACATGCAGAAGAAGAAGAAGGTGGCTGGTAGATAAGTTTTTTTTCCTCCTGTGCGAAACTGCAAATATACCTCAGCTCTCTTCAAATCAGGCCTCAAGTAACAGAATTTACTTCACTGTAACCACTAAACATGACAAAAGAAAAAGGGGGAAGGTTGCTTCTGCTGTAATGGAAAGAATTCAAAGAAAGGAGAGGGTACCAAAAAAAAAAAGAGGAAGGTTGCTTCTGCTGTAATGGAAAGAATTCAAAAAGAAAGGAGAGGGTACCAAAAAAAACAAAAAAAGGGGAAGGTTGCTTCTACTGTAATGGAAAGAATTCAAAGAAAGGAGAGGGTACAAAAAAAAAAAAACAAAAAAAGAGGAAAGTTGCTTCTGCTGTATGGAAAGAATTCAAAGAAAGGGGAGGGTGCAACAATGTTTAAACGGGGAGAGAAGAAGATAATTATGGCACTGCACGAAGTACAAGGTAATGATGGCATGGATTACTTATATTGGGCGGTGTAAATGCAAGTAGTGAAGGCAAGATTGTGTACATTTTTTACCAAAAAAATTAATAAATAAAGTACAAAATAATAATTAAAAAAAACAAATAATGATGGCACCAAAATCATATTCTAAACACATTGTGTAATTCTGTCGGTAGTGTAATCACTTTTAAAAAAAAAAACTAATAAAAATTAAATCATATTCTAAATAATACAAATATACATACATTTTTTACCAAAAAATTAATAAATAAAGTACAAAATAATAATTAAAAAAAAAAACAAATAATGATGGCACCAAAATCATATTCTAAACACATTGTGTAATTCTGTCGGTAGTGTAATCACTTTAAAAATCAAAAACTAATAAAAATTAAATCATATTTTAAATAATAAAAATATACAACAGATACTATATAACAATTAAACTTAACTTTATTATTCATACTTCTCAAATCATAAATAACTTTAGTGCTCATATCATAGTTCACTAAAACAATTAAACAAAAAAAAATAACAGTTCGCAAACCAAATTAAAATTTATAGAAGAAAACTAATACACTTTAAATAGCAAATAGCATCCTTCAATTTCATCTTCTCAATAATCCAATTAAACTAAACATCCTTCTATTACTTTTATTTGATACCTGCATTGATCAAATAAATCAAAATATAAGCATAGTGATTAATAAAAAAAAAATACTACAAACTAAATATTAAGTAATAATAATAATAATAATAATATGCAAGAAAAAAAAATCATTACCTAAAAAAAGAGATCATTCGATAAAGCACGTCCTTCAAACCTTAATCTGCATCATATGTGATGGAATTGGATATTATTTCTACCACAATAAATTTTTAAAAGAATTAATAAAATCAATGAATAATTGGAACAATAAACAAAATATGAAATTTATTTTGTTACCATTACCTGAGTCAAGCTTGTAGCTCTCTTCATCTTCAACATTAGACAAGTATGACTCATGAGCACTAATGGGAGTAGATCTCAACCAATTTTGAGTACATACAAGAGCCTCAACTGTTTTTGGAGCCAAAGAACTCCGATAAGGATCTATCACCCGACCTCCAGTGCTAAATGCTGACTCAGAAGCAACCGTGGTAATTGGAATTGCCAATACATCTCGCGCTATCTCAGCGAGGATTGGAAATTTTGTCGAATTTACCTTCCACCACATTAAAATATCAAAGTTTTCACTAGGTGTCTCAACATCCTCCAAAAAATATTGTTCTATTTCCGTCTTACATTGCATCAAATTTCGAGAGGCCCGAAATGAATGAAAATTCTGTAAAAAAGTAGTTCTAGACTTAGAAATACCAACTAATGTTGTACTACTCCGCACTTCATCATTTGATAACATAGAACCACTTCCAACATTTTTAGAACCACGGGCGTAGTGCTCATATAACCGACCTAATACCCACTTCAGTTGAGAGTCAATTCTTTCCGCTTTCTCAGCCCCAAAACTAAGCCGGAACCAATATTCCAAACCAGCCATCTTGTAACGTGGATCAAGCAAAGAAGCCACAAACAATAACGGGTTAATCTTCTCAACATCTCCCCAATACTTATCATATTTCACTTTCATTCTGTTCGCCATGGTATTCAACAATGGATCACTGCTTTCAGAATACTCTGTCAAACATGAATGAACATCACAAAGTACGTCAAAATATAAGTTGGAAGTTGAATGCAAGGAACCAGAGATTTTCATTGTGACATCATAAAACACTTGCAAGAACTTAATAAAGTGACGGATATTATACCAATCATCATCAGTCGGAGAACCCAACCCCATTTTTCCCGCACCATCCTCGTACAAATAGTTTAAAAAATGTCCATCTTCTTCTATCATAAGTTCAAATGCCCTTTGGTACTTTTCTGCCACCTCCAACATCATATAAGTAGAATTCCATCTAGTAGGAACATCAAGTGTCAAGGAAGCATTACACTCAACGTTTTTTCTTTCTGCACAAGACTTAAAGAGAGCCAATCTTTGGGGAGAAGACTTCACATACTTCACCATATTTCGGACCTTTATGATTGAATTGTTAACATTTTTCAAACCCTCATGCACAATTAAATTAAGAATATGTGCAGAACACCTCACATGAATAAACTCATGACGACAAACAACTTCTTTATTGGCTATATTTTTTTTTTAAACCAATCAATTGCAGTATCATTAGCACTTGCATTGTCAACTGATATTGTCAATATCCTATGAATCCCCCATTCAACCAAACACTCTTCTAATTCTCTTGCAATTGTTTGCCCCTTATGATCTGGCACTTGACGAAATGCTAATATCCTTTTGTGAAAAGTCCAATTAGTATCAATAAAATGTCCGGTGACACACATATAATTTATATTCTGAATTGAAGTCCATGTGTCAGTGGTCAAGCAAACCCTTTGACCAGTCATAAAAAATGTGTTTTTCAATGTGTTTTTATCTCTCATATACAGTTTGACACAATCCTTCATTATTGTATATCGAGAATGAACCTTAAATCGAGGCTCAAGAACCCTAAGTAATTTCTGAAATCCCTTTCCCTCAACGGTCATAAAAGACAATTCATCAACAATAATCATTTCGCAAAGTGCCTCCCTAATAAGTTTCTCAGAATACTTTGCAATCATGAGGTTGTTACCACTACCACCCTGCCCGGCCCCAAAGGTGAACTTAGACTGAGACCTATCATGTTTAGCTTTTAGGCTCTTATACTTTTGGCATGAGTTCACATGATACAACATAGATGAGGTGCCATTGTTCTTTGGGTGACATTTATAGGGAGTTCCACAGTAATTGCAATGTGCGATAGGATCGTCATCAGGGGTGCTTTTATCTCTAGTGAAATGGTCCCACGCT
This sequence comes from Alnus rubra, assembly GCA_028654335.1. NCBI lineage: Eukaryota > Viridiplantae > Streptophyta > Magnoliopsida > Fagales > Betulaceae > Alnus > Alnus rubra. The sequence continues at coordinate 1,748,784 of JAJPGS010001816.1, forward strand.
GCAGATTTGTTTGTAACATTTCTTTTGTTCCTAAGGAGTGGTGGTCGTCCACCACGACCATGACCACCCACTGGCATAGATCCAGTAGCAGATGTTTCTACATCCTCAATCTCTATAGGAGTCACTGGAGTGTCCTCAATCTCTATGGGAGTCACTGGAGTGTCCAGAGGAGAAGATATATGACAAGAAGTACCATTCACTGAAGGTGTGCCTAGAGGTGAATCCATCTGTAATTGATTAAGAACTAAAAATTAATATTATTCCTTATTAATTATTATGGTGAACAAACATGATGCGTTATGGTAATTTCATGATTTTGGTCATCAAAATGAAATTTTTTTCTAACAAATAATCATAGCAACCTAAAAATTAATATTATTCTTAATTAATTATTATGATTTTAACTATAAATTCTTATTTTTCTAAGAGAAATCAATCTAAGAAATTTTATATAAATTTTAAACCTATCTGCAGATAATTTTTAGGTTGACAAGCTCTTCCACCCGGTGAAAAATCACATTTTTTTCCATCATACTCGTATCAATCCTACTGAACCAATCCTATAAAAAATAATTTTTTCTCTCTCACTTTGTGTGATTTGCCAGGTATTCCACAAAAAAACAAAAGACCTTTGTGTGATTTGCCAATCGCAAGGTATTCCACAAAAAAACAAAAGGCCAAAAAGTTAGCTTACTTGGGAAGGCAAAGGGCACGTCACACGAAGAGAAGTCAGAGAAAAAATATGTTGCAAGATTCGATTCAGTAAGATTGATATGAGTTACTGTTCATGATGGGAAAAAAAGGCGATTATTCATCGGGTTGTGAAATGGCTTGCCAAACTATTAAGGAAAAAAAAATTGCAGTGAAACTGTACAAAGATGACTAAGACTAAGACAGTAAGAAGTGCGAAAATTCAAAGTGAAAACTGTATTCCACGACCACGAAAATTAAAAAGCAATATTTTACTAAAAGATATAAACGTACAGAAAAGATATAAAGCGTAAGAGTTAGAAAAAGAAAAAACAAAAAGAAAAAGAAATAAGGCAAGGCATAAAATAAAAGAACATTGAACAAGCTTGAAGCTTTAGCTGTTATTGTTTTGTTTACCCTTCAAAGGAACTGCACGGCTCGGCAAGAGATTGAGTTTCAGAATGCAGCTTGCAAAGTTTTGGTCGTTTGACGATGGCAACAGCAGCCTTTCAGCCTTAGCCCTCAAGTTAGGTTAGGGTTTTGAGTTTTTTCATAGGGATGTATATATAGGAATAATAGGATGGAACTCCGTGGAAGAACAAAGAACGTGAAAACTCTCCCAATCTGTTTCTACTTCTTGTAAACACAAAACGATGTTGTTTTTGTTAATAATTTTTTTTAAAGGAAATACGATTGTTGGTTCGGGTCGGTTCGAAAACCGACTACGCGAAAATCATTTCGCCTGCCGACCGAACCGATGTCGGCAAGCAAAATATATACCGCCTACCGGCCGCTTGTTGTCGGTGTCGGCGCGGTGACGGCCGGTGGTCGGCCGGTGGGCGGCAGGCGGCTAATATGCACAGTCCTAGCCTTGGCTTGCCCTAATCTAACCCACCCCAACGCGTTTTGAAAAGTCTTACTCATCTCTTTGTTGCAATAATTTCCATACATCTGCTGCAACTTTGTCAAATTAGCTCTTTAATTCTCAATAATTGATGGTACTTTCTCCATATATCATAAATTTACATTTAGACGTGTCATCTTTTATTTCATTTCAATATACAGTATCTTATTAGAAGTATTATATTAATAGGTTGTTCATTATTGATTTATTTACTCTTACTCTTAATTAGGAGCGTAAATCGCAATATATAAAAGGATAATACTCTTATTCTGCATCCGTACTATGCGGAGGACAAATATTAGTAATTGCATGTGACTCTAAAACGGATGGAATCCGCCCATAACCGCACATGGGCATGCCCTTTTTTTTTTGTACTAACTGCATGTGACATCCACTTTGTAATTTGGGCTCTTTTTTTTTTTTTTTTTTTTTTTAACTTTTGGCTTCTTTAGGGCTTTTTGGTTTTTAGTTTCTTTTTTGAGCTAAATACACTTGTAAATTGTAATATAAAAATACAAATTGAATCGTAAACATTGGGCAATACAAAGTAAATTGAAAAAAAAAAAAAAAAAACACACACACACACACACACACACAAATGAATTTGCTTTAATTGCCTTGAAATAATGTCCATAGCTAGATAGTGGACACACAATATCAATTTAGTGTTTTAGTGACATTTTAAACTACCAAACTAAATTAGCCAATACTAATATATATATATATATATATATATAGTTTTGTCTTATTAGGTAGGCGGAGGCAGGTAATATCTTCCTCCAGGCATTGCCTATCCATATTCCACTATCTATTTGCATATGTGCGTATAACAGATATGTTATCAGCCCATCAGGGGTTAAAGGCTAAAATCCACCCATAAACCATGCAGACGAGTAGATAACATATGCATATTAATTTTCAACTGCCCACCTAATCACCCGTAATTGGTCCCTGGTTGCCGCAAGTATATATATATATATAGTTTTGTTTTATTGGGTAGGCGGAGGTAGGTAACATTTTCCTTCAGGCACCGCCTATCCATATTCCATTATATATCCACTTGCATATGTGCGGATAATGGATATGTTATCAGCCCATCAGGGGTTAAAGGTTGAAAATCCACCCATAAACCATGCGGACGAGCAGATTACATATGCATATCAATTTTTAACTGCCCACCTAAACACCCGTAATTGGTCCCCGGCTGCCGCAAGCAAGCACCATAATGCAAACTCCCCATATATATATATATATATATATGATGACAACGCCCACATCCTCCATGATGATTACCACCATGTAGTACTTGCATATATGAGCACCCCATTGTTGTCTCTAATAGATTTTTTTTTTTTTTTTTTAATGAGGTTTTATTGATTGTGATTTTTAGTTTACTCATAATTGGATTAAGAGCAAATATATTAGCTCTACAAGGAATTGGATTCCAATATGTGATATGGTAAAGCTTATCTAGGCGTGTAACACTAAATAGGGTTAGGAGATTGTGATGTGAATACTCCATTAAATTTTCTATATAAATTAAGGTTAGGTTCTTAATCTTCACAATTACAAAACCTATTCTCATTAGTAGGAGAATAATTTAGGGTCTACCCCATTGATGGTCACCTTAAGAGAGGAGCAAGGAAGGGTGAATCTAATTGCTAATATTTATATATCAAATCCAATACGTGATTAAATCAAATCCAAGAGATTACTTCTGCATGTATATTTGAATTCCGCAAATTATGAAATTATTGTGTTTTAGATCGATCACAACCAAATGAGCAAAACCCAACGCTTAAAACTTCGTTCGGCAGTCGGTTGAGTAGGTCGATTAGATTGGATCGACAAGATCAACAAACATATCGAAATATGATCCCATAAATAAATAAATAAATCAAAATCAAAATCAAAATCAAAATCCTAATTGAGAGACAATTTCTCATATATATTCTCATCCCACCAATTCTTTAAGCCTACACCCTTTCCTATCTTCCCCTTCTTAACACAAAAGATCGTTTACTCTTTTTTATTTATTTATTTATTTTTTAAAAAAAGAAAATTTCTAAATTAGTCCGAGGTTTGATCATTTGTTAAATAGTTCTCCAAGGTTTAAAAAGTAATAAATCACTCCATTTGTTAACTCCTACTGTACAAATTTCAACTATTTTTACATCAGGATTATTATGAAATTATACATACATCCTCAAACAATTATATAAAATAATAATAAATAAATATAAGGAAAAGAAAAAAAGAAAAAACATATGGGCACTAGGGTGGGAGTGGGAGTGGGAGTGGTTGGCCACCCCAGGTTGGCTAGAAGGAGTGGTCGAACCACCCCTAGTGCCATTTATTTATTTGTTATTATTATTTTCCCTTTTTGTGTTTGAAAAAAGTACATTTTATCCCCCAAAATATGACCACTTTTGCAGTTTAGCCTCCAAAGTTTTAAAAATGAAACTTGAACCCTACAAACTATCAAACTGTGATAATTTAACCCATTCGTTAAGTTTTTTTTGTGTTTGAACCCATATTAAGTCAAGTGCATCACACGCGACTTTTTAGCCCCTAAAATCTCAAAAATGCCCAGTGTAGTGTTAAAAAAATTAAAAAGGGTTAAATCGAAAATGCTGATCCCATTTGCAACATAAAAGCATTTAAATCCTCCATCTTTGTATTCTCCTTCATTATCTAACCTCAAACATTTCAGCTTCAAGCCCGTTTTGTCTCTACCATTGCCTTTCATTTCTTATAAGTCTCAAATACATTAGATTTAATTTTCAAGAAATAGACCCATAACTTTTTGCTTGAGTCATTAATAAAAGTGATGAATATACTTCGAGCCTCCAAGGGATACACCTGAGGAGAGACCACACAAGTCTGTGTATACCAACTCCAACTTCCCAAGCATTGGTGTTCTGCCATCTGTCACAAATTAGATTCAACTGACTTAAGTTTTGGTAGTTTTCCCTTGGACATAAGTACCTCCATCCCTTTCTCGCTCATATGATTAAGCCTTAAATGCCACAATTTTGAGTCAGCATTCGCATCTACGACAACTGTATCTCTAATGTTTGTAGTGATATAGAGAGTACTAGTCTTGTATCCACAAGCTTAAATCTTGGCTTCAATGCTAACTTTCCATTTACCACCGTGAAAGTTAACAGCATACCCTTCATCATCAAGTTGTCCCGTTGTAATTAGATTCTTCTTTAGCTCTGGAACTTGTTGGACTTTCTGTAGCTTCCATACTGAGTTGTTGTAGACTCTAATGTGAACATCACCCATATCACAATATCCAGTGCCGATCTATCAGCCAAGTACACATTCCAGAAATCTCCTGTAACATAGTTCTCTAGAATTTCACCAATCACTATGGTATGAAAAGAGGCCTTGAGTCCAAAACCCAAGAGTTAAGATGACTGTTGACAGAAAGAAGTAGGACATCCTTCACATCTTCTGTCACCACGTTGCAGAGTCGTTTTCAGCCTTCTTCTTTGGTTCCTTGCAATTCTTCTTAAAGTGGTTAGTCTTGTCACAATTCCAGCATTCTAGTTGTTTACGACATCTAGATTTGTTTTTGCCTTTTTTGGATCTTGATCTGCCTCGACCAGAGTTTCTATCTTGTCCTCTATCCTTTATCTCGAGGTTTAAGGCAGAGCCAAAACTTGAGACTTCGCCAGAATCTACTACGTGGCCAACAGCTGTGTAATATATCTCTAGGGTTTTTGTAAAACATTTTCATTAGGGTTGGCAATTTTTGACACGACCGCGAACCCGACACGAACACGACACGGGAAAATAGGGTTAGGGTTTACTGTAATCGGGTTCGGGTCATAATCGGGTCAACCCGATTATGACACGATTCTGACCCGGTTACTATTAAAAAAAAAAAAAAAAAAAAAAACCCACCCGAACCGAAACGAAAGCTACGAAAATTGAAATGCCCATTTCCATTTGTGATTTTCATTTCTCATTCACTATCCACCGATAGTCTGATACTCACAATCTCACTAACCCTAGCCCAGGAGTCCGCCGCTAGCCGCCCGACCGCCAAGTTCGCCAACCATCCGGCCGGACCGGCCTTTTCCCCCTCTCTCTACGCCAACCTTTTCCCTCCCCCCTCTCAAACCCACGACCGCCGGAGAAGCTCGACTTGCCCTCAGAAGATGACAAACCCACGACTGCCGGTGTCTGATTCAAAACCGGAGCCGGCAAGGGAGGAGAATGGAAGACAGACCCGCGTCTGATTCACGACCGGAAGAGCTTGACCGGTTGACCCATGACCGCCGGTAGACCCACGACTCGCATCTCATTTCTTTTCAATTTTCTGTTCTCACTTTCACAGTTTCATGCCTCCTTCGCGAATCAACCTTCACAGTTCACATAGCCTCATGAATCAACCTGTTTTCACTTTTTTTTTCAGAGCTTAATCGTATCGATTTAGGTAAATTTTCCATTAGATCTGTTACTGTTAGCTTGTATAGTTGTATTGGTTTTGTTTTGATAAACAATGGGTTGTCTACTTCTCTGAATCTCAGTCTTCTCTGAACAAATTGGGTTTACTTTGCTGGTTTGGTACTTTGGTTGAAGGTAAACGTGTTACCCGGGTCGTGTTCGGGTAACACGTTTTGCAGGTGGGTCGTGTTCGGTTTCAGGTTTTCAACCCGATTATTAATCGGGTCGGGTTCGTGTCTGACTCGATTGTGTAATCGGGTCAGCCGGGTCGACACGAACCCGACCCGCCGACCCGGATTGCCAACCCTAATTTTCATGTACAAAAATCACTTTAAAACACTATTTTGATTTTGTCAAAATTCGAACTCACTGACTTATTTATTAAATCATACCAAACTAACCATTAAATTATTTATCTTTCTTTAAAATATTTTTATTAATCATGCTTAATAGACTTGTGAATGTGATTCATTTAATTTAATTTATATAGGCTATAAATGGGCCAGCATCCTATATGCTCATCTACTTGGGCTTTCACTAAAGGTTGACATACAAGCATTTAAGCAAACAACCAACGGACAAAGCCTTGAAATTGAAGCAACCACCAAGAAATGGATCAGCTCGACACCAAATGGGTCTCCACTGTAGCCAGCATATGGATCCAGTGCACCAGCGGCTCTCTCTACACCTTCTCCATCTACTCCTCGGCTATCAAATCAAGCCAGGGCTACGACCAGTCCACGCTTGACACCGTGTCCGTCTTCAAGGACATCGGTGCCAGCGTCGGCGTCCTCGCCGGTCTCCTCTACTCCGCCGTCGCAGGGGACCAGCGCCGCCTTACCGGGCCTTGGGTGGTTCTCCTGGCGGGCGCTGCCCAGAGCTTCCTGGGCTTCTTCCTCATGTGGGCCTCCGTCGTCGGACTGATCCCCCGGCCGCCCGTGCTGGCCATGTGCTTCTTCATGTTTGTTGCGGCCCACGCTGCACCCTTCTTTAACACTTGCAATGTGGTCACTGGTGTATGCAACTTTCCCAATTACAGTGGCACTATCGTTGGAATTATGAAGGTACGTTTATTTTATTTTTAGTGTGAAGCTTTTTTCTTCTTTTTTTTTTTTTTTTTTTTTTTTTTTTTTTTTTTGCGATGATCAGAGGTTGTGTTGTTGTTAATTTAGTAGATGTTAATAGAATATGTATATGATTTGAATTGTTGCATGAAAAATTAGGCAGTGAAAATATGTGGGGTTTGCATTTCTAAAATAGCTTCATTCATAATGAGCTTACTTCTCATCATTTAAGAATTATGTCATCATCCTCTCGTGCTTTGGCTACCTCAATTTCCAATTTGATAAATTTGAGATGTGCTATCAATATTTGTAAATTTGAAATTTTCGGTCTGTGTAATAGATAATCGAAACGACTATTAAATTATGATTATGCCTTTCTGTTAAACAAATTAGAAAAAGAGAAGTTGGCGATGGAGATGCACAGTCGTGGGCTGCTTTCATATTGTTTTAAGAAAACAAACGCTTAGGGTACTAGATAACTTCACTAACAACGAAGTGAAAACCCAGAGCCCTCAAAGAACTTGGGCTACTTACACAACAGCTAGGGCCCTTTTGCCTCTAACCTTGCTAGAACCAACACCCCTAGAGCCGGGACGTAATTTTAATCATTCTGGCCTCGTAGTGTGTCCTCAGCAACATTTGTGGTGACGAAAAACAGAACGGGGTGAGAGAAAAATACAGTAAGTAATACACCCAATTGTTTTAAAACGGTTGAGTTAAACACGTTTTTTAGGCAGAAAATTAGGTTGCAATATAAGAAAAAGAACTTTTTTGACATCTTAAAGGAGAACTTTATGCTTCTTGTGGACTTGAAAATTTATCTTCCACTTGTTACTCTTATATGATGGGGTTGTACATGATCCCAAAAGGTCAGTTCTCAACCCCTGGTCATGGGTTGAGTCATTGGGACCATTTGATTAACTTCTAGGTGCACTCAGCATGAATAGTCTCTAGTATGAACTACACTTCGTGGTTGCTCTCCATCCATGAGTCCGAGTACTGTGCTATCTGTTATCTCTTAGGCCGAATTATTTTAAAACATTTAATTTATTTAAACACATGCTAAGATCTTTCATTATAAACCCTCATTCTTTCATATATCTCTATCTCTACTACCATGTGTAAGAGTACTTTCTCTCTTACTTTAGAAAACCCCTTCATCATCTCAAAAAAAAAAAAAAAATCTTTACACCCAAGTCTTCATAAGACAGTATCTCTTTTTAAAAGTCAAGAATCATTTTTCAAATAAAGGACATTTCAAACATGTGGCAAACAACATTGAATAGAGATAAAGCATATACACAATATTCAAACCATGCTGGAAATAAAACATTTATGGTAGACATTTAATTTGTAACATGTATTTGTTTGGAAGGGGTAGGGTATATCACTTAGCTCGATCTCTAGACTGTTGTAAGGCCAACTGAACTGTTAAGTACCTTAACCAATGAAGTTCAGGTAGACACTAGTCCACACTAACTTATTACTATCCTAGTTAAGAGTTTGACCCTAAATTTAGGTTGCTCTATCCTGACTTTTCGCCATTTTTGCTCCTCTAATACCTCTTAATTAAGCCTAGGGTTTGACCATAGGGTTCCTGCAATGGAATTCCATTTTTTTTCTAAAAAGGGCCGACCTGAGCCCAACAGATCCTTAGCCCAACTCTCGTTGGGCCCCTCCATCCTTCCTGACCTAGCATGGGAAATGGGTTAGGATTGGCCCACTTGGGCTATCCTCCCTCCTAGCTACGGCCCTCTATGGGCCTAGACTAACTCAAGGCCAAAACCCAAGATAACTTTACCTACTTGGGCCCAAAGTCCAAAAACAATTTTTAGGGCCCAAAACACCAACTAATTCAATCAGAAACGATTTTTTTGATAAAATTCCTTCTTAAAAAAAGGGATCAAAACTGCATTCTTACGATGTTCTTCTCAAAGTTTGAAGAACGCCATTTAAAAAAGAAAAAGAAAAAAAGTTACTGAAAACCAAATGGACCAATTTTCTTTTGGGGAAATTTTGAACATGCTAAAATTTCTTATTCATAGGGATTTTCGGCTAGGGGAGATTCTCCCTCGGCCGAAAACACCTTTTGAACAAAACCAACTACCTTTTGCCAAAGGCGTTTTTTCTAGGATTATTTTCTAGAAAAATTAATAGAGTTTTTCCTAACAATGAAGAATTCTTGTAAACATTATATCAAAATGACCTAAGTATTACTTGCATGCTTTTTGAATAGAAAACATGAGAACGTAAAGAAAACCAACATACTTGATACATTTCCTGGCTGGAACGCAAGAAAATGTGAGTTTTTCTTTTCTTCTCTTTAGAACAAGTGAAAGAAAATATTTGGTCAAGGAAAAAGGGTGGCTGGTCATGGATAAGAGGCTTTTTGAAGACAAAATTTGGCTTAGCAATTGAATGCTAGGTTTATTATTTTGGGTAAAAGATTAATTAGGGAGGATTTTGAATTAAATGAATTTTCATTGTTTGGCGGAAAATTTGGAATTCAAAAAGGGGGTTCTTGGGTGGCCATCCATGTAAGATGGTCATTGGGGGAAATTTTTCAAAATGCTGAACGTTGCACTCGGAACCCCGACAGAGTCACATAACTTTGTAATGAATGGTTAATTGCATCACTCATCTCTCAATCCTTTTTGGGACCACAGCCTGTGAAAAGCAATTAACCTTCCTAACAGGTCTTATTGTATCATTATTGGATTAAGACTACCTTATGCTCATTCAAGTGCTTGTACTGCCCCAGCACGTAGGTCCTTGCTAATGTTTGAGGTCGGTATTTTCTTTTACATTTGATTGTCATGATTAAGTATGGATACTGAAATTTAATCTTTTCTGTTGCTAGGGTTTTCTTGGTTTGAGTGGAGCCATTTTAGTTCAGGTATATGAGACAGTATTCAACAATGAGCCTACATCCTATCTTCTGATGCTGGCTCTTTTGCCTACTATCAATACTTTGTTGCTCATGTGGTTTGTGAGAATTCACAACACGAACGTAGGACATGAAGAGAAGCACCTGGATTGTTTCTCGTTGATTGCTCTGGTTGTTGCTGCTTATCTTATGGTCATTATAATATTAGAGAACATTCTTACTTTTCGATTGTCAGTACGTGTTGTCACATTTGTCCTGCTCATGCTGTTGCTTGCCTCACCTTTTCGCATAGCAATTAGAGCGCATGAAAGGGATTCTGATAGGATTTCACATAGTCTCTTCATTGAGAGGGAGCAACTAATGGATGATCCCAACCAACTGGATGCTGAGAAGATATATGTGAGACAAGATTCTGCTGGGTATCACCATTTGCCGAGCAGTACTGGTCAAGAGATGGATGGTAAGGGTAATAGGACTTTGCAAGCTGAAGAAAATGTGAATCTCTTGCAAGCCATGCACACCATAGACTTCTGGCTTTTGTTTCTTGCCATGGCATGTGGTATGGGCTCAGGACTTGCCACAGTGAATAACATCTGCCAGATAGGAGGATCTCTTGGTTATACCACCTTCGAGATAAGTACTTTGGTCTCTTTGTGGAGCATCTGGAATTTTCTTGGCCGTTTTGGAGCTGGCTATGTATCAGATTATTTCCTACATGCGAGAGGATGGCCAAGGCCATTGTTCATGGTTGTCACTCAAGCAACCATGAGCATTGGTCATGTGGTAATTGCTTCTGGTTTCCCTGGTGCTCTGTATGCTGGTTCAGTATTGGTGGGTGTTTGTTATGGTTCACAATGGTCATTAATGCCTACAATCACTTCCGAGATATTTGGTGTCGTACATATGGGCACCATATTCAATACAATTACCATAGCAAATCCTGTTGGATCTTATATATTTTCTGTGACAGTTATTGGGTATATTTATGACAAGGAAGCATCAGCAGAAGGCAGCACATGCACTGGAACTCACTGCTTCATGTTATCTTTTGTTATCATGGCATCTGCTACCCTTTTGGGGTCTCTTGCTGCCATGGGTTGTACTTTCGGACTAAAAGTTTCTATAATCAGGTTATACAGAGAAGACTGCTACATTCTTTGAGGGAATGAAGTTTTGAGACTGCCAATTACTCTGACGGTCTCATGAAGGTTTTTCGGTTCAGTGAGGTAAATGCCGAAATGCTGTCTCTCTCTCTCTAGCTGCTTCTTATGACATACGTATATCACTGTGTTCTCTATGTGTGGGTGTGTGTGTGTGAAAGCTTACCTACACTATCTAGGGAGAAGAGGAAGCCAACTGTCATTTTTATCTGTCCTTAAATTCAATGGCTAATTCCTCTTATTGGAATGTATATATTGTGAAATATCCTATCTGAATGCTAGGATTAGCTCTGGGCAAAAGAGCTTTTCATAGGTAGAAGTGGAAATAGATCAAGAACACTCGTCTTTCTTTGCAGGTCAACAGAAACTTTTAGGGAACTCATTGGGTCAATGGGATTTAGTGCTATACCACAGGGGAACCAAGGGGTTTTCCAGATGATAAATCCCATAGAGAACACAGTGATATTCTTAAATTGAGGCCATCTCTAGTTTTATATGATAGTCTTTCAATAACCAATCAACCTGACATGAATCCCCAAAACAATAAAGGAGAGATGATTTATAAAACTATACCATGTAAATCTATATTTTTAAAAAGGGGCCCAAAGATTTATTTATTTTATTAATAATCAATAGCTAATAGCTTTAGTAGATTGAAGCAAAAAGATCGTTTCAATAAAAACGTGCGCTTAACACGTTTTTACTAAACCCAGCAAGATGAAGACAAGCAGAAAACTTTTGATAACACGTTTTTTTGTACTGAATCCAGTAAGATGAAGACAACGGGAAACTTTATAGCGAAATGTGTTTTAAAACTACTTTGCAGCAACACTGTACGCCCATGCATTGGACGTTTTAGAGGTCCAGTAGAGTGAATCCTGCTGTCAAAAGATTATAGGAAAGGTTTTCGCTTGTGTCTCCTATATAAAGGAGCCATTCCTCGTCTTGCCTGCAACCAAAAATTTCCAGAAAACTGTAAGAAGTTTGAAACATCAACAGCAGGTATTCTCTCACTCTCTCCCTTCGTCTCTCTCTCTCTCACTCCCCCGTCTCCCTCTCTCCCTCTCTCAGTTTTGATCTTTCTTTATGTTCTTCCTTGTATGGCTGACTTGATTCGAATTTCTTGCTACCCGTAAGATTAATGACCCATTTGTTATACCCAATGTTAAATTAATTAGTCTTAGCTTGATTATGGAAAATTGAAATTTTCCTTCGTCTACTTGTCACGACCAGTCATTGTGGATTCGGTTGATTTAATTTCGTTTTTTGTTGTTACCCACAAGATTGAAGCTCTCTTGACATACCCACTAGTTATTTTTGACTAAAAATCAAATGGGTTGGGGGATTTAAGGGAAAGAACCGAAATCCTCTACTTGTTGCAAATTTTTTATTTATGTTTTAGTATGGAACCTAGAATTTCTGTATGTATTTTTGTCTCTCCATTAATTGTGTTCTTGTTTCCTGCTAATGAAATCATGCTAATGGACATTTGGTGCCTCCCTTTAACTGGTTTTAATAGAGAATTATGGTTTCTAACCTGATGCATTTGTAAGGTTACATCCTCGCTGAAAGTTTGATCCTTAAGATGGAGATTATCATGGGTTGGCACTAAATTAGTTTTCTTCCATAGCCTCTGATGTTGTTCACTAATGCTTGATTCGTTAGTATGATTCTTTTTTCACATTATTTGTCCACTTTCTGTGAAGTTTTCTTTGTTTTGAAAGGACTTGTAGCAGGCTAGTCCGAAATGGCATTATACTTTTTTATTATAGGATCAGAGCCAATGAGCTTCTGACTAGACACAGAAAGTACAGTTCGTCATTTGTGTAGTTTCATGCCTAGGGTTCATGATTAGCATAAATTTTTACCTAAATCCTTATGAGGTTGAGCCTGAAAAATTTATGTTTCTTTTAAGGGCGATTCCTGGAATAGAGATAGAAAATAGTGTCAACAAGCTGAATTGCACATCTGTTGGACCCTTGTATGTATATGTAGGTGTCTGATTGGCACGATTTATCATGCTTTAGAACACTGGGATGCAACGGAATTGTTAAAATTCAGTTAATCATCCTTATATGAAAGATGGATTAAAAGGGAGTGTCCAGGTGAATAACTCTCATTTTCTTTAACAATAGCTTAATATGGAACTTCACACACTATACCCTGACAGTACATCAATAAACTAATTTCCTGTAAATAAACATATTTAGAGAATCCAATTTTTTTAACAGTTGAAGGCTTTTAGTTAATATAAAACAGCGCTGGTTATGCATTTATCTTTTGGTTCTTTTGTAATTCTGTGATGAGCTTGTTAATGGGAATAGTGTGTTAAAATATAACACTTTTTAGGAGGCATAAAGCCTTGAATCAAACCATATCAACCCAGGTGCTGCATTTTGGGTTTGCTGTACGAAGGAGGGGACTTACTGATTTTGTGCTCAAATGTACAAGTTAAATTCTTATTTGCAGTAGGTTTGTGTATTGTAGAAATGCATCCTGATATTGTCTTATAAAGTTGTATAATAATTGATGGTGTGATCTCGGAATACTCACTTCTTTAATTTCTTTTATATTGTTGCTGCTGCTATTCTGGTTGTCCTTCTTGCAAGCTCTAGTCTTATGGTTACTTGGTTCATACTTGACAGGAAATGAGGACTAGTATTTTAGTGTGAAAGAACGTGGCCCACACATTTGCCTCTATATGGCCCTATAGAAATAAACTCTAAAAGCTAACTCATTAACTCATTGCTTGAAGTATTGTTTATAATAATGACCCAGTAAGAGTCCTTAAAAGTGAGCTTTTAAGGTGGGCGTTTTTTCATGAAAAATACTTCGCATCTTTGTGACCTAAGCAATGAAGCCATCTGAACTCGTCTTTTTTTTTTTTTTTTTTTTTTTTTTTTTGTTCTTTTCAGTACACTTATTTTGGAATCTTTGCTTTTAATATCCTCAAATAAAACATTGGATTATAGAATTGCAATGCTTATGTTAAGAGAGCCACTGAGGCATGATTTTCAATTTCGAGAGATATTACTCCCTCTTTAAATATTCTTTTTTAGTTAATGCTACTATATAGTAAATTCTTGTAGGTATCTTTTTTCAGATCTTCAATTCTGGATAACATGACTTTTTCTTAAAATTCTTCTAAACATGTCATTGTGATTAAATTTAGTTAAAAAGAGAGGTAACTTTAGTTGTCACTACTCCGGTAAGTAAACACACCCTCTGAAAACCCTGACATAAATTTTTACTAAACTATTTGTTTTAAGAAAAAGGTCGGGAAAATTTTTATAGTTATCTATTTCACATGTTTTGAAAGTTATGCCTACTTCCTTCCATATTAATGCCATGTTCTATTTTAGCCATGATAAATATTCATTTAAAAAAAATTAAATACTCATGTAATGATTTTTAAAGGAATGCCATGAAAGTGATTTCCATCATGAATTTGCACATTCTATAGTTATGAATGAAATGAGTACTCAAAGATTACGTTATGTTATGGAATTTCGTGTGTGCACTATGTTTATAAGTTTAACCTCACGGCACCTTTCGGCATACCACACTGAAAGACGGATGCATGAAGGTGTGGGTTATCAACTGGGTGGCCTTCTCCCAAGTTTACACCCATGATAATGAAATGAGTACTCAAAGATTACATTATGTTGTGGAATTTGCGTGTGCACTGTGTTTATAAGTTTAACACCACAGCACCATTTGGCATACCACACTGAAAGACAGATACATGAAGGTGTGGGCTATCAACTGGGTGGCCTTCTCCCAAGTTTACACCCATGATAATAAATGAGTACTCAAAGATTACGTTATGTTGTGGAATTTCGCGTGTGCACTGTGTTTATAAGTTTAACCCCACGGCACCATTCGGCATACCACACTGAAAGATTGATACATGAAGTGTGGGCTATCAATTGGGTGGCCTTCTCCTAAGTTTACACCCATGATGACGGTCTTTTGCTTGGTCATGGTCCACCAATCATTGAAGATCCTCACCATAGGTAGCTCACTTGTGGTCACAGGATGAGTTTACGACGGTCCTTCGGGACTTTCCAACTTGCGCTGTTCAAAGTTTAAGAAATGGGGAAGTGACCAAAGGGTAAAACAAAAATAGTCATTTACAAATGGAAGTATGTCTTGAAATGTTTTAACGGCAAAAACGATTTGGCTTTATTCTCAATATTTTGCTTTATGATTTAATTTCCACCTATGTGATTTTTGTCATGCAAAGTTTATTGTTGCATTCAAAGGTATTTATGATATGAGTTTTGCATTACTTGTGATTCAGATTTTCATTCAGTTTAATATTTTATTATATGTTTTTATGTGAAGCTCACCCCTTTCACTTGTAAACTTTGTTTACAAATGGCGCTCTATATTATTATCATCCTGACAGGTGTTCCCTTGGGCGTCGTGAAGTTTGACGACCCAAAGCTATGGCGTTTCGACGAGGATTCTTGGCGTATGACTAAGAGTGACTTAGCCAGGGTTCCTTTTGACTTATGTATAGCTTTTGGTAGACAATGTATAGCAGGTTTGCAGAGCGAGATGGCGATGACCTTCTAAGTGCAACAGTTTCTTCTCTATGGACCCTAGATTTACTTTTGATATAGGATTGTACAGTGTATTTTGAGCCCCAGGCCTTTTGTAAATCTGTTTAACATGACATACATATATAAGAAAGTTTAAATTTTCTGCTGTGTTGTTTGCCTGTGAATGTATATATGGATGTTTAATGCATTCCCCTTATTCCCAAAACGCACCTGTTTCGGGATGTTTAAAATTACCCTATTGTAATTTCTTGCTTCCCAAATTGCTTAAACTGAGATTCTTTCTCACATAATGTATAGTTTATATTTATAAGAAGGGAATTCTTCTCTTAACTAGGAAAAAAGGGGTACTTGTCTCTGTAACTTTGGCGCCTACTCTTAGCATTGGAATGAAATTCTATTTCGGCAGACTGAAGGGCTACTGAGAACAGAAGGTTGAAGGGTTATATGCAAACTAGGGTATGATTTCTGGCTAAAGAATTCGTCCAGGATTGAGGTCCCTGCAATTCTAGGGGTTATATGCAAACTAGTGTATGATTTATGGGGAATAGAATGCATCATGGATTAAGCTCCCCTGCAAAGGAATTGCAAGGGCATACAATTCCTTCCATTCACGTTGTTCATTCAAAATGAACGGCTTATCTAAGTACTAAGTATGATAAAATAATAATAATAATAATAATTTGTATCAGTTCTTAGGTTTGACCTTCTATCAAATCACCTATTGAGGTTTAAAACTTATAAAATCAATTTTTAAGGTATATTCTGTTATCAAATCACTCCATTCGTACTACTTTGTTAGCTTTTTTAATGGTAAACAATCACGCGTAACTAGAATGTCATGTCATATCCATTAGTTTTGCGACATGTACACATTGGACAATTCTCTCCAATAAGCTTCACCGCGCCAGATATATACCACGGTGGATTGCCAAATCAAGGACAAGTCATACAAATGCCACATCAACAAAAAGTAAAATACTCATAAAAGGAACCCTAACTTTCTTCTCATTGTGCAATGTTGTGGGTCGTGCCACCGTAGCTGAATAATTCCTGTTGATAGTAACGACATACTACGAGTAACATTTCAAGTTATTACTAGTTAATTTGTATGAAGGCACTATGAATGGAGTTAATTTGTATCAAGTTAGGTATTTTAATTATGAGAAAAATACATATATCCTCCTCAAACTGCCACTCAATTGTCAATGACTCCCCCCCTCCAAAACTACCAATTGTGTCAATATCCCCTCTCAAACTACCAAAATATGTCAATGCCCCCTTAAGACCAACAAAAAGACAAAATGACCATAATTTTTTTTCAATCAAACAAAATATGTCTTTATAAATTCGAAAAAAAAAAAAACTAAAAAAAAAAAAAAAAAAAAAAACTAAAAAACTAAAAAACTAAAAAGATAACTTTTTAATAAACAAATTAAAAAAATTTAAGGAAAAAAGGAAAAAATAACTGAAAATTAAAAAAAAAATGAAAAAAAAAAAAACTCGTTTTTATTTTTTATTTTATCCTTAATTTTTTTAGTTTTTAGTTTTTTTTATATAACTTTTTGTTATTTTAGATTTTTTTTTAAGTTTTTTTTTCAAAATTTTAAAATTTTATGAAAGGTACTTTTGTCATTAAGGGTGACGTTGACTTTTTTTCGGTAGTTTAGGAGGGGAGATTGACACAATTGGTAGTTTGAAGGAAGACATTGACAATAAAGTGATAATTTAAGAGATTATGTATATTTTTCCCTTTAATAATTTAATTTTTGGAGTATTACGACGAGAGAGAAAAACTATCTTTCCGGCATGTATTGTTTAAGAAAATGTTAAATTTACAACACCAACACAACAATCACACAACAACCCTCACATGAGGGTGGACCCTACACACTGGGCCCACTCTCATGTGAGGGTTGTTGTGTGGTTGTTGTGATGGTGTTGTGTATGAATCAAATCCCATTGTTTAAACCAGTGAAGTCCACACACACACCTATCATTTTCCATTCAGCTTCTTGACCATCGCGACGTTCGCCATCCAGTCGGGGTATTGGACTTCTTCGATAAAGTTGGTTTGTAACAGCTTGTCCGCTTCTTCAACGACGGCTAAGTTCCTTTCTTGCGCAAAGTTCCATCGTCTCTGCTTGACAATGAGCCATTATGCTGGAGTCAATGCCCGGCATATATCTTTGTGGGTCCATGTGAATACATTTCTATTTTTTTCGCAAGAATGTGAGTACTTGATTTTTGAGTTCATGATTATCAATTGCTCCTCCAGTTGGGATTATGTAAATCACATGTACAGTGGAAGAATCCAAAGAACACTTCAAGAGAACATGGATGGATGAAGAAGAACACTTACAAGGGTGGGCACGGGTCGGACTGGGCCAGGTTTCACCTTTTCTGGAAATCGATCCATACAGATCGGGTATTGAATCCGAATTCCGAAAACCCTCTTGATTTGAAATTGTTTCACTGGGTATTGGGTGTTACCGGATGATTTTTTTGTAATAGTTTTTCATCACGTTGGGTTGGGCCCAAAGCTACCTGGGCTAATTTTCATGGTTTTGTAACTTTTGTTTCC
Source organism: Alnus rubra (assembly GCA_028654335.1). Lineage (NCBI taxonomy): Eukaryota > Viridiplantae > Streptophyta > Magnoliopsida > Fagales > Betulaceae > Alnus > Alnus rubra. Next base: position 1,767,099 of record JAJPGS010001816.1, read on the forward strand.
AATTTTTATATATACAATACAACATGATATAATTGGCTTCATTTTTATTTATTTATTATTATTATTATTATATTTTTAATGTGTGTGTGTCAACCAGATTCAAAATTTGGGCTTTTTCATGCTAAATCAGATTCCATAGAATAGATAAAAAAGAAAATAGAAAAAAGATATATACTATTCAATTTGTACACAGTCTAGCATCCAAAATGCATGCTAGAATCAATTTACCAAAAATTAAAAAAAAAAAAAAATGCTAGAATGAACTCACTAGTAGGATATTTTTCCATCAAAATTACATAAGAACAAAACATAAAACTAAAGTTATATCAAATAAAACATAAAAGCTTAAATTTCATCTCAAGTACTTAAAACTTAGGAGTTGGGCAGTTCAACACAAGGTGCAACATACATAAACCTTAGGAGTTGGGCAGTTCAACACAAGGTGCAACATACATAAACCATAGGAGTTGGGCAGTTCAACAAACAACTTGATGGTCCAACACACATAAAACTTAAAAGTTACATAAAATTTAAACCAACAATCAATAAAAGATAAAATGGGAAGCAACCGCCAAAAAAACTAAAGCACAAGAAAATGCTCAAAACAGTAACATAAGAGCCATAGGAAGCAGCCATGAAGTAGAACGCCCAACACAGCAGCCAGCACTTTCTAGGCTTCAACTAATCATCCTCAAGCAAAATGCTCATGTTCTTGAAATTGATTTTTACAAAAGATAATGAAATAAAAAGGAATTACAATCATAATTTAAATGGATAAATGAAATAATTAAATAGCTGAATAAGTTATTAAGTTAATGATAAAAAGCTTACTTGATTTGAGCCTATAACTGTCAGAATCATCAATTATCTCTAAATCATAACCATTGCCATTGCCACTAACTATTAATTTTGACCTAAACCAATTTTGTGAATATATCAAGGCTTTAACTGTTCTTAGAGCCAATGAACTCCAACAAGGGTCAAACACACGCCCTCCGATGCTAAAAGCCGACTTTGAAGCAACCGTTGTAATGGGTATGGACAAAACATCTTTTGCTATTTGGGCAAATATTGGGAATTTGGTTGAATTCATCTTTCACCAATTTAAAATATCAAAAGTAGCATTCGGTTTTTTAACATCTTCCACAAAATACCGATCTATCTGTGATTTGTTTTCTACCTCACTTTTAGAAGCTCGAAACTTATGAAACTTATTCATGAAGTGAAGTGAAGTGAAGTGAAGTGAAAGTTTACCACTCTCACTTTCACCTATTGTGATTGATGAACATTTTGGTGATTCATTACCATGTTGAACCTGAGATGAACTCCCACCAATGTTGTCGTAGTGATCATATAAGTTGTTTATTAATGTGGTGTCTCAATTTTGTAATCATATGAATTGCTTGCTCAACATCGAACACTTATTTGAATAAAAAAATCCAATTAATTCAATTTGGTGCGTGGATCAAGTACAATGGCAACAAACAACATCAAGTTAAGCTTATCAAGATCCCCCGATACATATGGTACTTTGTCTTCATTTCCTATGGCACTCAATACACAATCACCACTCTCACTAAATGCTTGTAAATGTGATTGAATGCCACCAATTTCTTGAATGTACATATTATATGTTACATACAAAGAGCCTAAAAGTTACTTTGTTACATCATAAAAAAGCTTAAAAAACTTGAGAAAAATTCTAACATTGTCCAAATCATCAAAATTAAGAGATCTCAAACCCCTTCTCCCTTGCCCTTCCTTAAACAATGTAGAAAAAAAGTGCCCATCTTCTTCTTCCATAAGTTGGAATGCACTTTGACATTTTTCAGCGCCTTCCAACATCTTATATGTAGAGTTCCATCTAGTTGCAACATCAAGAAATAACAAACCCTTGAACGGAATTTGTTCTCTTTCTAAACAACCTTTAAACTTCTCAAATCTTGAAGGTGAAGACTTCACCTATTTCACAGCATTTTGAACCTTCTCAATGGAGTCATTAACCTCTTTCAAACCCTCAGTCACAATAAGATTTAGTGTGTGCACAACACTTCAAGTGCATAAACTCATTATCCAATATGGTGCCTATCTTATCTCTCATTCTCCTCTTCAAGTACTCAATAGCAGTATTGTGACATTCCACATCGCCTGGGTATGGGAATGAAGATGTGCTTATATATATATTCACACATTTTTTGATACAACTCGTTTTAAAGCCGTAATGGCCATGAACCTATCAAAACTACGCAATTAAGCGTGCTTATGCGAGAGTAGTGACCTCCTGGAAAGTCTAGTTCGAGGAAGCCAAAAGCGTACAATATTGTGTCGTTGGAGTGGGGTCGTTACAAGTATCATTGGAACTAGCAGTGTCAACTGTGACAGTGAAAATGCTACTAATACCCCACTCAAGCATACACTACTCTACCTTCTTTCCTATGGTCTCTCTCTTTTGTGATTAGGAACTAAAGAAAAGTTTATAGTTCTTTTGTGTACTTTCCAATCACTATTAATAAAATGGGCAGTGATACACATATAATTAAGGTTTTACACCGAAGTTCATGTATTAGTGGTAAGACAAACTTGAGCACCGGTTGTCAACATTGCCTTCAACTTTTCCTTCTTAGATATGAAGAGCTTAAAACAATCTTTCATCTCAATGTAACAAGGAGGAGTTTGAAACCTAGGCTCAACTATCTTCATGAAATCATGAAACCCTTCACCCTCCACAAACTTAAATGGAAACTCATCAACAGTTATCATCTTAATAATTGCTACCCTTATTTTTGTATTTTGCAATCACAAGATTATCGACAGATCCTTCTCTCATTTGTTCTTCCTTCTTAAGATTAAAACCCAACTTTGATTGTGACTTATCCAATTTACCAAACCTATTAGGATATTTCTTGTAACTAACCCTCAAGTGTGATTGCATGGATGAAGTACCTTACTTTTCGGAATGACAACTAAACAATTCGACTCAATAGTTGCATTTTGATTTATGATCCTTTGGATCATCCCCCTCTACCTTGGTAAAATATTCCCATGCAATTGATTTTTGCTCAAATTTTTTAGGGTTTGGTGGATGACCTAAACAAAGATATTGAGTAGCAACAATTTTTGTAGGTCCATTACCAACACATTCAATATTTGCACTATTAATGGGAAGCATAGTAAGTAGATGAAGCTAAAGCACCAACAATAGAGCCAATATTCTTAGCACCACTATTTGAATTACCATTCATAAATCTACAATTAGATTTTTTTTTTTTTAAAATAAAATAAAATCAACAATTAATAAAATATTGCAATTTTTTTTTAAAAAGAAAATAATGCATATAGCGCACAACAAAAACTACAGAGTGGCAGTTTATAAAATACTTCACAAAATTGATCTTGGAATTACAACGGTTACCATATATATATTGAAAAATTAAATGACTTCTAATTTAACCGTGTGTGTGTGTAAACAACGTGTAACAAAATATCAAAAGTGCGAAATTTAAATGAGACAAATATTTTGTTAACGAAGTGAAAATTCAATTAAGAGAAAAACCATTCCGAGGCAGCCAAACCCAGGAAATCACCATTAAGAAGACAAAGCTAATACAAAGACAGTAACACTCACATACCCTTATGCAGCGATCGTATCTTGCACTCTGACACGTAACCCAACGTGAACGCCTCCCAACCAAGTCACATACTTGAAGGGGTCTTTAATGGATTCCTTTACCTTAGGGCTCCTCCCTAAGATAGACTTTACACGAACACAATAACAGCACACCGGCAACCCTTAGAGAGCTACCAGATCTTCACAATATCTACCTAAACACCTTCTCTAAGTATAAAAGAATTCAATACCGAATTCATGATTTTTACATGCCTAGAGGCCTCTATTTATAGGCTAAAATTGACACTGATTTGGTTTTCTCTAGGCGGCGTTCGGATGCAAGCTGAGGCTGTCCGAACGGACAACTGTGCAACTGGCTTTCCATAACGCACTTCATACAATACCATATCAGGGCCGCGTCCGGACGGTGTTGCCCTAGCATCCGGACGGTTGCACTTCTGCTACACGTAATTTCCATAATAAAGACTGGCGTTCAGACGGTGTTGCCTTGATGTTCGAACGGTTGCAATTCTTCTCCACGTCTTGCCTTATTAAGGATAGCGTCCGGACGGTGTAGACCTGATGTCTGGACATGATACCAATGCGTCCGAACGGTCCATTTGCCAGATTAGCAATCGACAGGACCGCATGCATCAGGACTGTAAGCCAAGTCCGTCTAAACACTTCACATAGAAAAGCTGAAAACAGAGGAAAATTTGTAGAAATAATAATTTTCCCTAAAGTTAGCTTCAGAACACGTATGTATAAATAACTGATAAAGCAGTCAAATAACAATTCAAAAATATGCAAAGATAGAACTAAAAGTTAAATATTCAATCAGCATAAATTTCCCTGCAGATAGAAATTTTAAATAGATTACTCAACTCATGCAATGCGTGTGTGTGTGAAAGCTTTCTCAATAAGGTATGATGTTTGCTGATATGATTTAAAGCAACTGAATTTTCTAACAAGAGAGAAAATCAATGATTGATCAGTCAAAAGTCAAACTTTATTTTACTAGGGCATAGCCACCCTCATCTGATACACTTTCCCTAAGATGCAGCACTTTTCTTTTACTTAGTCCTTTAGTGACCATCTATTTTCGCAATGAATTGGTCATTGACTGTTTCTATAGGGACAAGTTTAAGAAGAGATTTATAGCACAATAAGCAGTGGATCTTTTTATTTATCCATATATACTGAAATTTAAATGCTTTTTATCACTTGGTCCTGCAACCTAGAAAGAATGCCAGAATTTATGGGTTCTAGGTTCAACTAGTGAGTTGGTCAATTTGACCATCTTAGCAAAAAAAATCTCTCATAAGAATTTTCAGAAGATAAAAATCAAAGAGTAAAAAAAAAATATACCGCATGGGAGTTTTGGATAGTGCACAATTTATCATCGCATGAGAAAAACAACTATCTAGCATTAAGATGCACATGAAAACTTAGCAGATATCAGGCATAAACTCTTAATCATATATAAGCATAGTCAATCAATGCACAATGAGCTGAGGTATCAGGCAAAAAGACATGCAATATCTAAAAAGCTATCAAAAGGAAAAATAAAAATTTCGCATCTTCTCCCCCAATTTTTTTTTTTTATGTTGAAAAAATAGACAGAAAAACAACAAAAACATGCTAGATGAAAATAAACACAAAAACACCTCCTAGTATGTGTGATAAAATCAAACCTGTTCACACGAAATGTTCAGATTTTACCAAGACAGAAAAACAACAGCCTAATGTACTTTTTCGGTCATCCCCAATAGTACCTGTAGAAATTTCTCAAGACAACAAGAGAAAATATGGGGGATAAAATAAATGGTTTCTCTAACAGAATGCAAGGCATGAATAAGATGTGACATGATAAACAATGCAATGCAAACATACCTGACATGCACTAGAATTTAGGAACCAAAATCCTAGGTATGATGAGACTTCACCTTTACTAGATGAGTCCACTCCCCCTCAAGGGGTGAATGGTCTCATCATTCTTGACCCATACCTGCTTGACCTGTGGAGGTAGTTTGCGGGTCTTGTCCATGTTGGCCATTCTCATTAGCATACCTTGCATCAGGCTTAGCAACTCCTCATAGGCATGGTTGATATTGGGCTTCTATGGCTTTTTCTTGTAGCGCCTCGATTTGTTCTTCTTTGGTTTGCCACTCTAATTGGCAGGAACAAACTTCTGCTGATGCCGTGGAGCCTGATGTGCAGTAGGAGGTAGGGTGCCTGATGTAGCTTTTGTTGGCAGCTTCCTCTGAACCTTCGACTTTTGAGCCTGGAGCTGTGGACATTTGGGTCAGATGTGACCGGTGATGCTGCAATGATGACAGGTGGGCAGAGTTCTTTTGTTTGAATGCTTCTTGACAATTTCTATAGATTTTAGGTTATCATTCTTTCAAATAACACTATCCTTACCTTTTATATGTCTCTTATGTGGAGTGACATATTTGGATGAGGAAGATTTTTCATCTTTACATTTCCTCAAAGCATCCTGCTTAATCCAAGATCTGTGGGTTTTTAAAAGAAAACAATTTGGTCTAATGTGACCAACCTTCCCACAATTATGACATGTAGGGACAAACTTACCATGAGCTTGTATACCTGTATCTTTGGATTTAGGCTTCACACAATTATTTAAGCAAGAATTATCCAAACAAGCAGTATCTACAATCACAGGCTTAATATAATCTAATTCAGAATCAGAAGCATGTGAAGTAGAAGTACTCAAATCATTAACCATTAAATTAGGTTTGTTAAAAATATTTGAATGAATACAAAACATGCTCTTTAAATTATCACTAGAGAATTTTTTCAAAAGATCTTCAGATTCATTTAATTTATTTTCAAGTGTATCAATAATGTCAAATAGCATGGTATTCTCAGATTTCAAAGAGTCAATCAAAGCATGTGATTCAGACAATTTAATGATTAAAGACTTTTTTTTGCTTAACCTTTTTGAGCTCTTTATTGGTGAAAATAAATAATGACTTCTAAATCACCAAGTGTGTGTTCGTGTGCAACAAAATATCTTAAATGCGGAAAATAAAAGAGACAAGATATTTATTGACGAAGTAGAAACTCTATGAAGAGAAAAACCACTCCAGGGCAGCCAAACCTTGAAAATCCACTATCCAAAGACAAAGAAAGTTACAAAGCATTCGTACTCACAAAACCTATTGCAGTAATCATATCTTTTGTGACGACCCTTTTATATATATATATATCATTTGCATAAACATTAATCCCTTAAAATATAAATGGATCTTCACAGTGGCACGGCGATATGTTGCAAAGCCAACATATGGTACATACCACATAATATGTACCTGGTAAATCAGAGTATAACATCTATCTACTATGCAGCGGAAAGCATAAACCTAATAGCGAAAATCACATCTTATATATCTATCACAAATAGCGAAAATCACATTTTGTCATCCAGAATGTTGCCAGCATAAAATACTAACAAACTCCCCCTTTGGCCATTTTGGGACTAAAAATACTTGACCGGTTTGTAAATACATTCCTGGTCCAAAAACAACAAAAAAACTCCCCCTTTTTGTAACAAAAGGACAAAGGGTAAACAGAGTATAAGAGAAAAGCCATTGGTATTTTTTTAAAAAAAATACACAAAGTCTCAAAAAAGAAAATTGTTCTCATAATAATAACAACCAAGAACAAATAAGAGAGTAATAAAAACTCAATCCTCATCATCATCAGGCTTAGGGTGATGATACTTCAGGCACTCCCGAATGTCGATCTGACTCTGCTCGACACGCTCTCCTATAAGATTGACTTACCGCTGAAGAGCTCCCATGGAAGATATAAGCTGAGAAAAAGCAACTTCAATGTTGAAGGAAAGAGGCACTGACTGAGATGATGATGCAACAATTGAGGTGTTGACTGGAACAGGTGGAGGCTGAGGAACTTCGCCTTGACCCTCATGCCACAACTGAGCATTAGACTTCATGAGAGTCTGTTTGCCAATCCTGTATCCTTGATCTGTGCTCAGAATCAAAAATACCTGTCACAAATTGAAGACATATATGAGTGATCAAACACCTAAAGGACAGATTGGTGTTCGTCTCATCACGAACCTCGAGCATAGTGTGCAAAATATGCTTGCATAGAAAAAAAGGTGTCCTCATCACAATAGCATAAAGAAGGGTGGCCTTCTTGAGAGTAAGCACACTCCGACGAGCTTGAGGCCAGAAGTTGGTCACAACTATCTTTGCCAAAAACCGGTGCATAAGGGAAAAGACATCAATACTGATCTGAGAGTGGGACTTCTCCTCTCCCTGTGGTTGAGCGCTAAAGAAATCCAGGAGATAGTCCATGCTGGGTGCCTCAATACCATCTGGGAAAGGAACCTCTGGAAGAGGAAGCACTGGAACCCCGATCACAGCATTGATGAGCTGTGGGTCAAACTGAAAGGTGTGTCCTCTGACAACAGTCTGCATAATCAGGCCTCTGTCGTCATCCTGAGTGATAATCATATGACCATAGAATTCTCGTACTAGTCTAGGAAAAGTCGGGTAGGCACAGTAGTAGAGGTACTCCCACTGATTCTCCTGAATCATTTGGCCAATAGGGAGCAGAATTGGATCCCTCAGATCGGCGCGGAGAAGGTTCTGCTCTGATAGGACTTGCCATTTTTCCATGCAGAGTCCCCTGTCAGCTATAGATTCTTCAACTCTTTGCCTGACTCTTGGTGGGGAGTTGTCTGAAGACATTTTTCCTGAACTAAAACACAGAAGATATTCCAAAAAAAAAAAATCTCATTAAATCCTGTTAGTTCAAAAAAAAAATTAGGCATTATGACGGCTTTAAAATGGACTATCCCAGAAATTATAGACACATAAATAACCACAATAAGACATCACAACTCAGATGAAATCTATATCTCAACCCAACAATAGAGAATATGAGCAATAAAGGCAGTTAAAACTCACATAGACCCACAAATAATTAATCCCTAAAAATTCACTATTTTAAGCATAAAAACTTAAAAACAATCAGTAAAAAGGAAAAGAATCATACCTGGGGTGGAGAGAAATCACAAAAGGACAAGAACACGTGAGAGAAACATGTGAAAAGCCAAAAAGAATTGCACAAACTGATAAAAAAATCAAAAGTGAGGGAGAGAAATGTCGTGCAGCGTAGGGGGAATGCGATTTAACCCTTAAGGGTTCACCATCCAGACGTATCACTAATGCTGTCTGGACATAGTGCCACGTAAGATAACGCAATAAGGCACACGTCCAGACCTGAATAAGGAACGTCCGGACAAACCTGCCTCACCGTCCGGACATACAGAACCATCGTCTGGACGCTTCACACAACAAACTGAAAAATATAAGAAAAATAGCAAAAAAATATTTGCCAAAAATAATTTTCAGAACACGCATGTATAAAAAGTTGATAACACAGTTCAATAGCATTTTAACACGGATGCTAAAATATAACAGAGAGTTAAGTAATTAGCTAGCAAAAATTTCCCTGCAGAAGAATGTTTTAAACAATGTACTTAACTCAAGCAACGCGCGCGTGTGTGTGAAGACTTTCTCAGTAAGGTATGATCTTTGCAAATATGATCTAAAGCAACTAAATTTTCTAAAGAGAGAATTTTCACAGTTAGATTAGTTAAAAGTCAAACCTTATCATACTAGGGATTTGTCACCCTCATTTGATACTCACTCCGTAAGAAGCAGTAAAATTTATTCATGAAACAATAAGTTTAGAAGAATATCTACTTGTTTCTTTTTGGTACTGCAACTTAGAGAGGAAGTCACAATTTTTAGGGCTAGGTTCAACTAGTGAATTGGTCAATTTGACAATGCTAGCACATAAATAATCTCTCAAAAGAATTTTCAAAAGTAGAAAATCAGAGAAAAAAAATGTACCTGAAGGGAGCCTTTGATAGTGCAGATTTTCATCGAATGAGGAAAGCAACTATCTATCAAATAGATGCTGCAGAGAAACTTTGCAAATATCAAGCATAAACTCTCAGTTATATAAAAGCCATTATAATTAATGCACCAAGAACTGAGACATCAGGTAAAAATACATAAGATATTTGAAAAACTAAATAAGGGAATAAGAATCTACATCTTTCTCTCCCCCCCCCCCCCCCCATTTTTTTGTTGAAAATAAAATCAGAAAAACAACAAAAACATGCTACATAGGAAAAGAAAAATATCTAATCCAAGCATGTAAGGTAAAAGTAAACCTAACCTCAGGGAGAGAGGTTTGACTATACCAAGACAAAAAAGCAATGACATGCTTTCTCTATCATCCCTAAAATGTACCTGCAGAAATTTCTCAAAGCAACCAAGAGAAAATCTAGGGATAGAAAAGGTGGTTCCTCAAATAGAATGCAAGACAAAAATAGGATATATAAGATATGACAATCAATGTAATGCAAACATACCTAGTATACATTGAGATTTAGGAACCAAAATCCTAGGCATGGTGAAACTGTCCACTCCCCCTCAAGGGGTGAATGGTCTCATCCTTTCTGACCCATTCCTGGTGTACCCATAGTAGATGTTATCGGGTATTGCTTATACTGTCCATTCTCCTCAGCATACCTTGTAACAAGCTCAACATCCCTTCATAGGCATGGTTGCTATAGGGCTTTTGTGGTTTTTTCTTGTAGTGCCTTGATGTGTTCTTCGGAACAAACCGCTGTTGTCGTCGCTGTTGTCGTCGCTGATGCCATGGAACCTGATGTCCTGCCGAAGGTAGAGTACCTGATGTGGTCTCAGTAGGCAACTTCCTTTGAGCCTTCTTCTTTTGAGTTTGGAGCTGTGGACATTTGGGTCGGATGTGACCAGTGATGCTGCAGTGATGACCGGTGGGCAGGCTTCTTTTGTTGGAATGCAGCTTGACTTTTTCTGTAGAAATATGGTTAGCATTCTTACAAACAATATTGTCCTTACCTTTTATATGTCTCCTACCCGGAGAGACATATTTTGATGAGGAAGAATCTTCAACTTCACTTTTCCTCAGAGCATCCTGCTTAATCTAAGGCCTGTGGGATTTCAACAAATAACAATTTGGCCTAATATGACCAATCTTCCCACAATTATGACACTTAGGAATAAACTTACCTTGTATTTCTGATTCCTTGGATTTAGACATCACATGATTAGTTAAGCAAGAATTATCTAAACAAGCTATATCTTCTATCATAAGCTTAATATCAATAGAATCTAATTCAGAATCAGAATCATGTGAAATAGAAGTACTTAAATCATCAACAGTTAAATTAGGCTTGTTAGAAACTGTTAGTTTGTGATTGGCCTCATTCTATTTGGACAAAATCACTTGTATGTAAAGATGCTGTTTAACAGGGACTACGCTATTCAGAAGTGTTTCAAAAGATTCTGCAAGTCAGAAAAGTCCGTTCCCTGCCAGCTGTCCGGACGACGTGTCATCCAATCCGGACGCTCATCTGTCCACAATTCCAGCCGTTCGGACGACGTGCCATACCGTCCTGACGCCCGATAGACCCAGCATCATTCGTCCAGACGACGTGAATTTTTTTCCGGACTCTTCACTGTATCGAGAAGCTTCTATTCCAACTTGCATTCGTCTGGACATCTCAGTAGCCCGTCCGGACGACGTCCAGTGATCGATCAGCTTAAGATTTTCTTTCCAAGTTCAAATAAGGGAAGATTGATGCAACCGTCCGGACGGCGTGGATTCCTGTCCGGACGGGCTCATACATAAGGCAAGAATCGCAATTCAAATACAACCGTCCGGACGTCAGTCAGTTTGGTCCGGAAGTGCGTTCAATAGATATGGAAATTGCGTATTCAACTTCAACCGTCTGAACGTCTGCCTATCATGGTCCGGAAGCGCGCTCATCTGATATGGAAATTACGTGTTGAAGATTAACCGTCCGGACAACCATCTCTCTTGGTCCGGACGCGCAAAAGCCTTATATGGAAATTAGTTGCAGCGGACATGCGACCATCCGAACGCGACTCGCAGACAGGAAAGATTTTCAGCAAAAATCTCAGAATTTCTGTCGCACAGTTGTCCGTCTGGACGGCGTCTGTACATATCACAGCAATCGCCCATTTGAACCCTCAGCCTATAAATAGAGGCCCCTGGGCATTGTGAACTGCAAGAATTCGGTATTGAATTCCTTCAGAGCTTAGAGAGTTATTGTATGAAGTTATTGGAGCTGATTTGTTCTCTCTCAAGCCATTGCAAGTGTGCTGTTGCTGCGCTACAACTGAAGTCTATCTTAGGGGTCGGCCCTAAGATAAAGGATTCCATTGAAGACCTCTTCAGGTAGGAGACTTGGTTGGGAGGCGTTCGTGTTGGGTTACACGTTAGAGAGCAAGGTACGACCATTGCATCAAGGGTATGTAAGTGTTACTATCTTGTAATGAGTGCCAAATATTGTGTATTTGGACCCCTTGATTTACATAAGTTAGACCTTTAGCCTTGTTATTTTCTGATGTTTTGATTAGTTTTTGTGTTTTTATGTTTTGTAGGTTGATAAGTGAGGAATGGCAAAATTCATGTGGAATTGCTTGGAAAATTCGGAAGTTCTGAAGAACTCGATAGATCGAATTTAAAAGTCGATCGATCGAATTTTGCCCGAAGTCGATCGATCGAAATTTCCCAGAACTTACTTTTGCAGAAGCGCGCCAGAACACCCAATCAGGAGCTTTTCCATGACAAAAAGCAGTTCTCCCTCTGATTTTCGTAGCAGAACACGCTGGTTGCATGACCTTGGTTGTCTCTAGCAAGAGAGGAACCCTAGAGGGGGTTAGAAGAGTTATTTTACATGGGTTTCTAGCCCTAATTTCCTTCTATAAAAGCCATAGCCATACCTCCTTGTTAGGAGAGTTCAGAGAACAGTAGCTAGGTTTAATTTCGTGCATTTTGTAGTGTATTCCAGTAGCTTTTGTTCTTAGACACTTTCTTTTTGTAAGGCTTTCCTTTTATTTCCATGGTTGTTCTTCATTTTCTTGTGGTGTTCTTAGTCATGGAATGCTAGTAACCTCAACTAAGGTTGAGGATGAAACCTTTCCATTGATGACACTCACACTCTTGTTATAATACTTGCACATTTGATGATATATCATAGTTGTTATTCAAGTTCCATTCATTTAAATGCTTTATCTTTTGCAATAAATGTGGTTGTTGGTAGATATAGGACATTTAATGTGTTTCAACCGATGGATACATTGTTTTATCGGTTTAAATGATGATATCCATTGTGTTTTGTTCATTGAATGGATACATTGGATGATTTGATTTCAAATGGGTACTCTTTGTGATTTATCTTTGTGTTGGATTCATTTAATGGTTCTAGAATATGTGGTTGAGAAACTTGAATGACATTCTAAGCTTAATGTTCGTTGGGTGTTCAAGTAGAAACCAAGAAGTGTGAGTTGTTGGATTTGGTTTGGTAGATTCCTTAGTTCCTTTTAATTTGCACATTTCATTTCATCTCTTTTGTTTAGTCTTTTACTCTTGAATCAATCCTCAAACCTTTGAAACTAGGTTAAAATGAAGTTGATTAAACAAGACACCAACATTTGACCATTTCCCTGTGGATTCGACCTCGCACTTGCACACACTATATTGCAAATGATTCGTGCGCTTTCGAGTACTCATTAAAACACACATCATCTTGTATCTAGTCTTGTTTTCTGAATATTGGATATCCTAGGTTTGGCTGCCCCGGAGTGGTTTTTCTCATCTTGAGTTTCCACTTCGTTAACAAAAATTCTTGTGTTGTTTATTGTCCGCATTGATTATTTTTGTTAACACTTTGTGCACAGACTTGCTATTTATTTTAGAAGTTAACTCCATTTTTCAATTGGTATCAGAGCTTGGTACACTCTGAGAAGATTAATTTCTTGAGTGTTATTCTTGACTTCTATCATGTCTAATTTGAGTATGGATAAAGTTGCTTCTATTTCTCATGATATGTCTGTTCATAGAACCATGTTCATTAAGCCTATCATATCTCATAACCATACTCAATCTATTTGTGGGGGTAAAGGGGTAAATTAGTCTATACATACATGTCACCACTGTGGTATTACTGGTCATATTCGCCCAAATTGTTTCCAAATTAGGTCTCAAAAACCTTGGAACAAAACTCTTGTCCCTAGAAAAGATGAACCAGGCTTTAAAGAATAAGTTGAAATGTTAAGTGATCAAGTTAAGCTCATTAGAGAAGTTAGCATACCTCACCCCTAATGATCAAAGATCTGTCCTGGTCAATAATCATAAGAAAGCTTCAAAACAAGTCTGGGTCAAAAAGGAAGATAATCTGTGTTTAGTTTCTCATACTGCATTGAAAATTCTTGATACTTGTTTGTGGTATTTGGATAGTGGCTGTTCTAAACACATGACAGGTGACAAGACTTTACTGAAAGAAGTTCAGATGGGCAAAGGTGGACGGATCACCTATGGAGATGGAAGCCAATCCAAAGTCATTGGAAAAGGAATCATCGACATTCAAGGTCTCGAAACATCTCAGGAAGCTTTATATGTAGAAGGGCTCAAGGCAAATCTCCTTAACATCAGCCAATTTTGCGACAATGATTTGGTGGTGCAATTCTCCAAGAAGGAATGTAACATATTTGACAGCAGTGGCAAATGGCTTATGGGGGGGAAAAAGAACTGTTGACAATTGCTATGGTCTTCCTAGCCTTACTACAGATCGTTAGATTTTTTGCAACAAGGCAACCATAGATGACAGTGAGCTGTGGTACCAAAGGTTAGGGCATCTGAATTTCTCTGATATGTTGAAAATTGCAGGCAAAGATATTGTTAAAGGTCTACCCAAAATGGAGAAGATTGGAAAAGGAATATGTGGTTCTTGCCAACTGGGGAAACAGACTCGAGCAGCCCATAAGAAGACCTCAGGTATTCAAACTTCCAGAAATTTAGAATTACTGCACATGGATCTCATGGGTTCCACTAGAACTGCTAGTCTAGGAAGGAAAAAGTATATTTTGGTAATTGTGGATGATTTCTCTCGATATAAATGGGCTATTCCTATTTGGGAAAAATCTGATGCATACAGCTCAACATTTATTCAAGAAGATTCAGGTTGAGCAAAATTGCCAGATTATGAGAATCCGCAGTGATCATGGAAGACAATTCAAAAATTCGATGTTCGTAGAATTCTGTCTCTCATATGGAATCAAGCAGGAATTTTCTTCTCCTATCACCCCTCAATAGAATGGGGTTGTTGAAAGAAAGAACAGGGTAATTCAGGAGATGGCTCGTGTGATGATCCACTCAAAGAACCTTGCTCAACACTTCTGGGGAGAAGCTGTGAACAGTGCGTGTCATATTATCAACAGGGTCTATCTGAGGCCTGTAACAAGCAAGACTCCCTATGAAATTTGGTGAGGTAAAAAGCCCACGGTAAAGTATTTCAGAACCTTTGGAAGTAAATGCTATATCCTTCGTGACAGGGAGAATCTTAGGAAATTTGATCCGAAGAGCGATGAAGGCTTATTTTTAGGATATTCCTCAACCAGTCGTGCCTACAGAGTTTTCAATAAAAGAATAGAGACTGTGATGGAATCGATAAATGTCGTCATCGATGATGAAGAGGTTGAAAGACCAAGTAGCGGGGAAGAAAATCAGCTCGCTTCAGTTGAAGTTACAGATAGAACAACTGATAATCAAAAGGCATTTCCAAGTGTGTCTCCGGATGAGCCTCCTTCCCTTCTCACGGTTTCAGATACAACTTCCAGTACTTCTGAAGATGAAGATACTCCTGCAAATCCTCCCAAGCGGTCATGGGTGAAGCACAATCATCCTCCACAGCAGCTCCTTGGGACCATAGATGAAAGGCGTAGGCTAAGAAGCAGAGTCATCCAGCCTAACAGTGAAGTAGCTAATCAAGTCTCCTACAGCTGCTACCTTGCTTGGACAGAACCCAAGAAAGTTGATGAAGCTCTACAGGATGAAGGATGGGTGTCTGCCATGCATGATGAGCTCCATCAATTCACTAGAAATGATGTTTGGACCTTGGTTCCCCGTCCTGCAGAACAAAACATCATTGGTACTAAGTGGATTTTCAAGAATAAAACAGATGAGCATGGCACTGTGGTTCGGAATAAAGCCCGTCTTGTTACCGAGGGATACACTCAGATAGAGGGAGTAGACTTTGATGAAACTTTTGCTCCAGTTGCCAGGTTAGAATCCATCAGAATTCTTCTCTCCATTGCCTGTCATCTTGGGTTCAAGCTGTATCAGATGTATGTAAAGAGTGCCTTTATGAGCGGTGTTCTTCAAGAAGAAGTTTATGCAGAACAGCCGAATGGATTTCAAGATCCTCATCATCCCCATCATGTGTACAAGCTGAAGAAGGCTTTATATGGGCTAAAGCAGGCTCCTCGAGCATGGTATGAGCGTCTCACCACTTATCTCTTAGCTAAGGGATTTATAAGGGGACAAGCTGATCGAACCTTGTTCATCAGAAATCAAGGTACTCACAAACTCATTGCTCAGATCTATGTTGATGACATCATTTTTGGAGCTACCTTAGACTCTCCTGCCCATGAGTTTTGTGAAGAAATGAAGCAGGAATTTGAAATGAGCATGATTGGTGAGCTGAACTATTTTCTTGGCCTTCAAGTCAAGCAAACTGCTGAAGGCATCTTCATCTCTCAGTCCAAGTATGCTAAGGATCTGGTCAAACGGTTTGGTTTGGATGGAAAGAGTCGTGCCCGAACTCCCATGAGCACCAATGTCAAGATTAGCAGTGATCTTGCAGGAAAATCCGTTGATCCATCCCTTTACAGAAGTATGATAGGGAGTCTCCTGTATCTTACAGCCAGCCGACCAGACATTGCCTTCAGTGTGGGAGTTTGTGCTTGCTTTCAGGAAAATCCTAAGGAATCACATTTCACTGCGGTCAAGCGTATCATCCGGTATGTAAATGATACCCTTCTGTATGGCATTTGGTATTCTAGAGAAACAAATCTTGTTGTTTCAGGATACTCTGATGCAGATTGGGCTGGTAATACTGATGATAGAAAGGCACCTCGGGAGGATGTTTCTATGTGGGGAACAATCTTGTAGCCTGGATGACCAAGAAACAAGCCTCTATATCTCTCTCTCCACTAGTGAGGCTGAATATATTGCTGCGGGTAGCTGTTGTACCCAATTATTGTGGATGAAGACACTGCTAGGCGACTACGGATTCTCTCAAGATACTATGACTATCAATTGTGATAATACTAGTGCTATCAACATCTCCAAGAATCCAGTTTAGCACTCTCGGACCAAGCACATTGATATCAGACATCACTTCTTGCATGATCTTGTGGAATCCGAGGTAGTATCTCTCTCTTTCATCCCCACTGAAAACCAATTGGCTGACATTCTTACCAAACCTCTAGATGGCAGCAGGTTTGAGTCCCTTTGGAAAGCCATTGGTGTTTGTGACATGTCCTAGACATGCTTTTCCATGCTAGGGTGAGATTTTTGTCTTGTCCTCTGATAGAATGATGTTGTTTTTGAAAAATGAAATTGAATTCTAAAATGAACAGCAAGTGTGTGCACAAAGTTTTAATAAACAATGCAGAAACTAAACAACACAAGAATTTTTGTTAACGAAATGGAAACTCAAGATGAGAAAAATCACTCCGGGGCAGCCAAACCTAGTGTATCCACTATTCAGAAGACAAGACTAGATACAAGATAGTAACACTCACATACCCCTGATGCAGTGGTCGTACCTTGCTCTCTAACGTGTAACCCACCACGATCGCCTCCCAACCAGGTCTCCTACCTGAAGGGGTCTTCAATGGAATCCTTTATCTTATGGCCGACCCTTAAGATAGACTTTAGTTGTAGCGCAGCAACATCACACTTGCAATGGCTTGAGAGAGAACAAATCAGCTCCAATAACTTCACAAAATAACTCTCTAAGCTCTGAAGGAATTCAATACCGAATTCTTGCAGTTCTCAATGCCCAGGGGCCTCTATTTATAGGCTGAGGTTCAAATGGGTGACTGGAGTGAAATATACGGGTGCCTTCCGGATGGTGGACAAGGGCCATCCAGACGGACAACTGTGCGACCAGAATTTCTAAGATTTTCGTTGAAAATCTTTCTTGTTTAAGAGCCGTGTCCGGATGGTGAGGCACTGTTGTCCGGACTAAGGGGGATGGCCGTCCGAACGGTTAATCTTCAACACGCAATTTCCATATCAGATTAGCGCTCGTCTGGACCATGAGAGGCAGGCGTTCAGACGGTTGACGATGAATACGCAATTTCCATAACTGTTGAACGCGCGTCCGGACCAAGCTGACTGACGTCCGGACGGTTGTATTTGAATTGCGATTCTTGACTTATGTATGAGCGCGTCTAGACGGGAATCCATGTTGTCTACACAGTTGCATCAATCTTCCCTTATATGAACTTGGAAAGAAAATATGAAGCTAATCGATTACTGGACGTTGTCCGGACGGGCTGCTGAGACGTCCGGACGGATGCAAACTGGAACAGAAGCTTCTCGATACAGTGAAGGGTCCGGATGGATGATGCTTGATCTGTCTGGCATTCGGATGGTATGGTACGTCGTCCGGAAGGATGGAACAATGGACAGATGAGCGTCCGGATGGGATGAGACATTGTTTGGATGGCTGACAGGGAACCGATTCTTCAAACTTGTAACCAGTGCAAAATCTCTGAAATACTTCTGAATAGTGGATTCCCTGTGAAGAGCATCTTTACATACATGTGATTTTGTCCTAAACAGAATGAAGCCAATCACAAACTAACAAACTCCCCTTTTGGCCATTCTGGGACAAAAATCACTTGACCGGTTTGGAAGTACATTCCCAGTCCAAAAATAAAAATTACTTCCCCTTTTTGTCACAAAAGGACAAAGGGTAAAACAGAGTAATAAAACCAACTACACCAAAAATTACTCCCCTAACAGTCTCAGAAGAACCAGGGTAAACAGAGTAATATAATCCAAGAGTTTAAACATGAGCTAAATGTTGTAAAATAAGAAAAAAAAAATAACAACAAAAAATAAAGCTCAAGTATCCTCCGCCATAGGTGCAGTCCTGGGAGCGGCATCCTTATCATCACTGTTGTCCGGATGATGGAACTTGAGGCACTCTCTGAGGTCCAGCTAGTTCTGCTCCACACGCTTGTTAATGGAGTGCACTTCCAGCTGCATAGCGGTGATGGACTGCTGCATGGAGGACATAGAAACCTGCATAGTGCTCATCCCCCCTGAATGGCAGTCAGGGCCTCCAGGATCTGAGAATAGTTGACCTCCGGCTCAGATGGCGGGTCGGTCTGAGAGGATGAAGCCATGTCCGAAAAACAAACAGGCATGGCAGCAGGTAGAGGCACCTCATCATCGAAGTCATCCTTCCGCAGCTGTGCATTGGACTTCATCAAAGTCTGCTTGCTGATGGGCTGCTGAATCTTCATCTTAGGTTCTCCAGTAACATTGATGCCTGACTGAAGGATAATCTGAGTGAGTAGGAAGCCAAAAGGGAGACCGGTGTTGCCCTCATCACGGGCCTCTAGCATAACACCCAGAATATGCTTGCACAGGCAGAAAGGCAAGCGAAGATGGATGGCATAAACGAACTAGGCCTTCTTCAGAATCAGGTCACTGCGCCTGACAACTGGCCAGAGGTTGTGCTGAACAATTTGGGACAACATGCGGTGTGCGGGGGATAAAGCGCTGATCCTAATGGTGGTGGTGCGCTCCTCACCCTGTGGAACAGCTCGGAAAAACTTGTGGAGATCATCCAGGGAAGGAGGGAGTACAACCTCATTGTACGAACTGCTAGATATCTCGAGGACAGAAACTCCGATGAAGCGACTAATGATGTGGCCATCAACGATGGACTGAAGCACCAACCCGTGGTCATCGTCCTGCCCCACCGCTACGTTGGCATAAAAGAGTTTGACTAGCTTGGTGTAGACCACACAGGCGCAAGTGTGAAGATATCCCAAATGGTATGTCTGGATAATGTTGTGGATGCTATCTAGAGGTAGCACCATGATGTCAGAGAGAACCGCATTCCGCTCGACTATGACTGTGCGGTCCATAGTTTTGGCTTGAAGTGCAGCCTGATCTTCCACAGTCCTCTAGCGGACCCTGCGCTGTGGACTGCCTGCAGACATGATTCTGCAAAAAGAAACGAACAAGATTTTGCCAAAAATAATCCAAAAATATTCTTGTTAGGTCATAACAAAAATTAGGCATAATAACAGCAGTAAAAAGGATTCTTTCAAAAATATAGACAAAAATTATCACATTGTAGTCCGAAAAAGTATCACCACAAATAATCCCAATATGGCAGATATATGCATCTAAAAAATATTCCTAAATAAATCAACATTCTTACAGTAAAAACTAAACTGAAGAGAAAAGGGCTAAAAGGAATACCTGGAATGTGTGAAAATGCACAAAAAGACAAAAAGCAGCAAGTTAATCCCAAAAGCTTGCAAAGATTCACTCACAAGATGCCAAAAAGTGAGATTTTGGTGTGGTAGAGTGGATAGGCGATGACCAGGGGTATCTATAGCCTCTGTGGGGTCCCCGTCCAGACGGTGTATTAATGCCGTCCGGACGTGCGCTGCATTGGAAACAAGCGGACAGGCCGCGCTTGTCCGGACGAATAATTCTACCGTCTGGCCGTTGGTTGCCGTGCGCGTCTGGGCGTAAACAGATCCCATCCGGACGACTAAGCTCCGATCGTCCAGATTCCAAAAGATATCGTCCGGACTACGAAGCTCCACCCGTCCGGGCACCAAGAGAGATCGTCCGGACGCTTCACACTAAAAAACAGAAAACTGAGGAAAATTTACAAAAAACAATTTTTCTCAAGTCAGTTTCAGAACACGCATGTATAATCCACTGATAACACAGTCAGAGAACATCTCAAAACTAAACAGAGATATAAAAGAGAGTTAAGACTTCAATCAGCACAAATGTTTTCCTGGACATAGAAAATTCAAATAGACAACTCAACTTATGCAATGCGTGTGTGTGTGAAGACTTAACCCACAAGGTATGACTTTCACAGATATGACAAAGAGCAACCAGATTTCCTAGACAAGAGTGAAAATCAGTGACAGATTAGTCAAAAGTCAAACCTTATAACTTACTAGGGCCTAGTCACTGTAACGCCCCAAATTTGAGCCTGCAAATTTGTAAGCAGAAACCTTCGGTTTCCACGTGACATTACTACATCAGAGATAAACTCTCGCAGCGGAATATATTTTTTTTTCTATAGTCTTAGGAATTGATAGCATAACACATTAGAGCTGATTGAAATACCTCGGTAATTTATTAAAAGTTACTTAGGTTTATCTTTACATGCCATATGCACACTAGGTGCCTCAAAATTAGTGCCACAGACGGCACATAATCATATAACATAAAACATGCCAAACATGACATTGTTATAAATATTTACATGCCATAAAACAAAACACATATAAGCACAACTAGCAATTTCTATGCTAGCACATAATAGTTCGTTGATGGTTTCAAAAACCATCAAAACTGGAATATGGGTCTATTCCTTCATTCTCCAGATCTACATCAATAACTATGCAAATATGACATCATCATATTTACATAGAAAAACAAGTGAGTCATCCATTTTCATAACTAAGTTACCATCAGATTAATAACAGTCCATAAATAATATAAATGCAAGAGTTGTATGAATATGCATCGTAGTAACCATTTAGTTTGTGTTTTATGATCATCTTACTTCAGACCTCTCGTTCTTAGGTATCCAAACCCGTTCATGTCCTTTGCCTCACACTTAATGTCTTACCTGTTTGCACTAGAATCCTACCGGTCCCAGCATTAGTTATATATTAGGACTTTAGACTCACCCTGGGTCACTATGAACTCCCTGGATCCACTGATTAGCCTTCCTTCCACTTGCTACTACATCAGCTTATTGATGGCTATCTCATCAGCCGTTATATTAATTGGACACAATATGAAATGCATGAATAACCACATGCAATGAACACACACCACACAGTCCTAATGAAACATAGAATCATTCCTCAGTAAGTACATTCATACTTACTCTCCTTGGTATAGTTTCTTAGCTCATTTTCTGTAACAAATATATACAAAGAAGATGATATATACATTAGTCCTTTTTCCAATATTAAAAATGTGTATATTTTTACATCACTTTACTCATCGTTTTTAGTTATCAATTAAAAGGTAATTACTTCAACATGAATCCCACAACGATTCATGAGAAAATATTACAAAGTTTCATGTTTAAGCACCGAAACACAGCATAATGCTCTTGGTAACATAATACTTAAACATGAATCCTAACAGGATAATATTTTTATGTAAAGGGATAGGGAAATTAGCGGCATAGCCACTTTGTAGGAATACAATAAATGATAAAATAAATATGCAAAGGGATAGGGAAATTAGCGGCATAGCCACTTTGTAGGAATACAATAAATGATAAAATAAATATACGAAGAAACAGGGAAATTAGCGGCATAGCCACTTTGTAGGAATACAATAAATGATAAAATAAATATACGAAGAAACAGGGAAATTAGCGGCATAGCCACTTTGTAGGAATACAATAAATGATAAAATAAATATACGAAGGAATAGGGAAATTAGTAGCATAGTCACTTTGTAGGAATACAATAAATTATAAAATAAATACGGGGGATTAAACCAACTCCGTAGTAATGATAAAATAAATACGGGGGATCAAACCAACTCCGTAGTAATGATAAAATAAATACGGGGGATTAAACCAACTCCGTAGTAATGATACACAAGTAATGAAATCAAATAGTAAGGAAGAGGAGTCAAGATTTACTTACCAATTTGAATTGGAGAGAAAAATAACTTCAAGAACACCAAAGTGGTTGTGTGGTAGAAGGAGAGAAAAAGGGAGAGAAAACCAAAGCAAAAGCTTTCTTGAATAATGTCTTGCAAACTAGTCCTTACTTTATTATTTATTTGGATTTTAGAATTTTCGTCCAACTAGAGGGCAGCCTACTCGAAGAATTATTTCGATGGTCAAACATACTCAGATTGATGTGAAATTTTGAGGGTAGATAGAGGACTTTAAGACAAACACTTTCTCTTTTTGGTTCAGCTCATTTCGAGTTCGTTTTGACTTAGTTCTGGTCAAGTCAATGTTTCTATCTATAAAGCCAAAATATCTTTTATCCACTTTCTGTGTTCACACTTGCTTTATTGATTTTTTTTTCTTGTCAGGATTACTCTTGAGATATTCTATCATTTCATCATTACTCTTGTTTTTTATACATAATGTTTCTAGAAGCATGGAGATATTTTTCTTTGACAGTTTTTCGTTTAATATCGGCAGTTGGGTTATTTAGGCACCGGTTTTGGATAAAAAGTCAACCACTACTAAATTGAATTCTGACTTCACAGGATTCAAGTATAAACTATATATATACTATATTGAGTAATTATAAGCCATAAAAATATTTTTATCAAGCCTAAATTTAAAGGTCAAAGTTTAACCACAAGTGCCACTTGGCACATAAATAGTCAACTACAAATCCAAAAAGTCAACATGTGGACTTTTCACAAAATTTTACCATGTGATAGATATTTCTATTGTGAGCACCACGGTCTTTGATTTAACTAAATATGAGTATGTTTGACATGTTTTCGGTTCAATCAAAGTTTAAAGCTTAAATGTTACTTTTAGGTTTTTAAGGGTTTTTAGGTTTTGATCTTTTAAGTTTTCAAAACAACTTTAGGTTTGCTTATAAAAACATGTGGATATTGTCTTCTCAACAATATCAATGATTTCTTAAGAGCTTAAAATGCTGGGCGTAAAAACTTGTGCAAATATCTACCTAAATAAATAGGCAAATACTTGTACGTTTTACTCGCAAGTGCACAAGATCAAAACAATAGTATAGCAGGCAAATACTAGATCATTCCCACGAGGATTGGTATAAATTGTATTTAAAGAGAAATTCCTAAAAGCGATAAGTTGAATAAGACGGGATAAAAGATTGAATTAAAAATACTATGAAGAAAAGGTAGGGCTTCGATATCCACAGCTAATCATACTCAAATAAGATTCGCAATATGCACAATACTACAATCATAACATGATGCTTAATGTTTACCAGCCACAAGGGAATGGTATCTTCTCCTAAATCTATTGATTTCTCTAAGCAACGAGTTAGGCATGGTATCTACTCCAACTCTTTTCTTCCTTGAAGGATTTAGCATGGTATCTACTAAGTTGTTCTTCAAGGAAGCATAAATCTATGGAAATCGGTAAACACACTCAGATTGGAATATGGTATCTATTCCAGTTTTCTTTATGTTGATTAATCCAAGAACCTGTGTCGGGGTTCTTTCGTTACTCTATTATGCCCAGGACTCGGTCATCCAAATTGACATAAATAACAAATCCATACCACATGCATATGATGGCCAAACATAAACATGCGAGCAATTCAAGAAACTAGAATTAATCAAGTTAAGCACCAATATATAAATTGTAGCAAAGCAAATTGAAAGACTTAAAGAGATATGATTAGGGCTTCAATCGAGCCCTAACTAAAGTATTAGTTACAACAAATATAAACTAAAATTATATACATACATAAAATAAATAGAGGAAGAAAGAAAATAAAAACTAAAAAGAACCTCCTTCTTGATGTAGCCTTTGATTCTTCCTCAAAGCTTGTGTGTCTTTTCTTCAAAGGCTAGAGGCCTATTTATAGGGATTAGAGAAGCTCTAAAAGCTCTAGAATTCCTATTACAATTCTAAGTAGGTCTTCTAGTCCAAATAGAATAATTACAAGTCTTTTCCTTTTCTGAAATTTCTATCCAAGTAGGAAAAGGATTCCAAAATTCGTATTTTTAAAGCCATAAATTTTGTTGCAATATGATACTTGAGCCGAAAGTTATGATTAAATTACTGAGACATGCTCATTTTGGATTCTTTCCAAAAATAACGAATTTTTGCCAACTTCTCTTTCCTTAAATTCAAAATTGATTTGGAGTTGAATCTATCCAAAAGTGAGTTTTCCAACTTCGTTATAATCTTGGAATTTGATGGATTTACTTCCAAAAACTGTAAAATACAAGAAAACACAAAAACAACACAAAACATCAAACTATAACAAAACTAAGAGCTTGACATATGTAAATTAAGGGGCTTGAATGTGTAACATTCAGCACTTATCAACTGGGCGTTACAGTCACCTTCATCTGATACACTACCCCTAAGATGCAGCACCTAATTGTTTTACTTGTACCTTGAAGGAAAAAGTAAAATTTTTACTTGCACGTAGAGGGCAAGACATATAGCAAAATCAGCACATAAGCAGTGAATATACAATTTAAAGCACAAAATTCATATGATTGACTGCTTTATTCTTATGGTGCTGCAACCTAGAAAGAATGCCAGAGTTTTTAGGTTCTAAGTTTAACTAGCATGTGGTCATTTTGCCCTTCTCATCAAAGACCTCTTCTCTTATCCAAAATTTCCAGAAACAAAACGTCAGAGAAGGAAAGATGCACCTTTAGGGGAGTCTTGGATAGTGTACATTTTCATCGCATGAGGAAAGAAACTATCCTACTTTTGCATAAACAAGAAAACACTTGGCAGATATAGTCATAAACTCTCAATTATATCTAAGCAGAGTAGATTAATGCACACAAAATTGAGATATCAGGTGAAAACACATACAATATCTAATATGCCAAGAGAAAAAAAAGAGTATCCTGCAAATTCTCCCCAATTTTTTTTTTTTTTTTTTTAAATGCAATATGGAAATGACATCATATGCAAGGCAAGATCAAACCTGTGAATGCTCGATGATGCCAATACAGAAAAACAGTCGCTCGACCTGCTTTTTTTGTCTTCTCCAACAAGTACCTGCAAAATTCTCTCAAGAGAAATAGGGGGCAAAGCAAAAAACTAGTTCCTAGATTGCATACATAATATAGCAAGTAAGATACGCAATCAAACCTGATGCCGTAGGATTAGGAGCCAAATCCTAGGCATGAACACCCGAATCTGCTAGGTGCGTCTGTTACCCCTCATGGGGTGATTGTCCTTCTTGACCCAACCCCGCCTTCCTATGAGTGGTTGCTGGCAGGACTGCATCATCCACTCCATCTGCTCTGTATCCAGATAGGTGGCTCACTGTGGTCTTGCTCTTCTTTCACCTTATAAGGCCGCCTAAACTGCTTGGATTTGTTCTTGGAGTTGCCACTTTGATTGGCAGGTACAAATCATTTCTGAGGCCGCTGATGTGGTCTTTTGTTTACCAAAATATATCAATAATAAATAACCACTCGCAATAGGACAAATACTTGTAGGATAAGGCTATAGAGAGGGTGTCGAACCTCAAGGATTGCAGGGGTATTACTATCAAGTTTATGAAGATTAAAAATAACTAAAGAAAAGATTGTTGAATTTGTAATTAACTAAAGTGCATAAAATAAACGTAAAAGAGAATTGAAATATAAGAGAGAGAAAGAGTAGAGTATTGACTTCTCCGCTATCCGCACATCAATGGTTAATCATATTTAATTAGAGAAATTCATTATATGCATGCTATAAATAAACAAGAAATTATCATATTAAAGCATAAGTATAATCCATCTTCGGTTGGCACGGACGGTCCACCTAACCACTAAGATGCGGTACGACCCGTCTTCCCTAGGCATGGATTAGCTACGTCTTTAATAGGATACATACAATCAATGGAAAAGTATAACCCATCTTCGGTTGGCACGAATCGTCTACCTAAATTACACTAAACTAGGGTGTAGTACGATTCGTCTTCCCTAGGCATGGCCTATCTAATCCTCTTGATCATATGTCAATTAAACCCGTTGTATAATCATCATTCTCATAATCACGTAAAATAAGAATGATTTGAGTTCAATAAAGGTAAAAATCTTTCTAAGACAAGAGAAGAATTCTACCAATATTGATTATGAATTGAAGAACAATTGCATTAAAAGATGAAGAACAATATCAAATTGTAGCAATTCTCATAATTATACAACCAACATGCATAAACTAAAATTCTCTAAATTAAAATACAATCAAACCATTGTGCTTGGATAGGGCTACATCAATACCCTACAAAGGTTTTTAGCCGCTCATGACGCTGCTGCAATGGCCTCCTACCATGATTACTTCTCTTCAACTCTTCAAGAAGTTTTTCTTTGAATTTGCTCTAGATAGCAGTGTGTCTTTCTTCAATGTTTAGAGGCCTATTTATAGAGACTAGGAGAGGCCTAGAAGCTCTTGTAATTCCAGAAAAATTGTCTCTTGAGTCTTCTTGTCCAAGTAGGAGATTGAAACTTCAATCCAAGTAGGAAAAGGATTCCAAATTCGGCCAGAATTGCTGTCCTTTATTTCGAGGCGATTTTGATATAGTAAACGTCCGAATTTGGGAATCCAATATTAGCTTTCCAACGCCACCAATTTTATTGCAATCCAATATCTGACACAAAAGTTATGATTCAAATACTGAGACATATGCAGAATCCAAATTTGAATCCAATCCGATTTTTGACTCTTAGTAAAGAAATTCCAATTTAATCCTTCACTTGATTTTATTAAACTTAACCACATCATATAGGTATTCTATTATGATTGGTTAAGCTTAAACATATTTTCTAAGTCTTCTCAAAGTGTGCTTTAAGCCCAAAATTAATGGAATTAATTGCATCTTTATTTAAAACCTGAAAACAATAAAACATCACAAAATCAAACAAATAACAATGCTAAGGAATTAACATATATAAGTTAAGGGGCTTGAATGTGTAACATTCAACGCTTATCAGCCGCTAATGCTGATATGCCTGGTATCGTGGTGCATGAATCCAAGGAGCTTGATATCTTGATGCTTGATGCTTGATGATAAGGAGCCTGATACCATGGAGTCTGAAACTGGGCCGGAGGTCTAGTGCCATGATTAACCTGTCGGGGCACTTCTTTCTTGGCCTTGGCTTTCTGAGCCTTCAGGAGGGAGGACTGAGGACGAACATGCCCACTTAGACCGCAATGATGGCATATGGGAGGTCTTCTGATGGAATGATGCTTCTGAGTGCCTGGAATATCATCATTGACCTTGTCCTTCCCTTTATCTTCAACAGTGGGAGGAGGCTCTGGGACTGCAGGTTTCACAAATACAATCTTTGAACTAGAGGGAGCATCAGAAGAGGGAGCTACATACCCGAGACCGGGCTTGTCAGTTGAGCTCTTTTAGATAGACAACATACGAGTCAACTTCTCATCAGTGACTCTTTCTAACTGGAGTTGCGTCTCTAGTAGCTTTTCCTTGAGCTCTTGTATTCTAAGCAGCAATGAACTCTTCTCAGTTTGCAGATTGTTCAGATCATAGCGGTGCTGCTTACGACCTTCCCTTAGCTTCTCATACTCTATATAGAGTGTCTTGTAAGCCTCCTTGAGCTCTTCCCCATTATCACTATGCTCCGAATAATAAGAGTCTTCTTCCTCAACGTGTGGGGCTACAAAGGCCAGAAATTTTTCAGACTTCGGAGCTACTTCTTCTGACTCATCACTGAGAGTCACATTGTATGCCTTCCCCTTGCCTTTCTTAAGATTCCCGCAATCGGATCGGATATGCCCAAAACCTGAGCATTCAAAACATCTGGGCCCTTTGGGATCCTTCTCTTCTTCTTCCTCAAGTTCAGCTTCTCTGGGAGCTTTCTTCACCTTTTCAGAAAACTTCTTTTTAAAACGGTCATCCTTCATCAGTCTTCTGAAATTCTTGGCTAACATAGCCACAGCTTTTTCTTCCTCCTCAGAGTCATCTTCAGATGAAGCTTCTACCTTTTTCTTGGAAGCTTTCAGGGCAATGGTCTTCAACTTCTTGACCGGGGGCAGAGATAGCTCATACATTTGAAGAGATCCCACCAACTCTTCAATCTTCATCTCTTCTAAATCTTTGCTTTCTTCAATGGTGGTTACCTTGATCTTGAAACGCTCAGGCAAAAATCTTAGAATCTTTCGGATGAGTTTTACATCCGAGATAGGTTTCCCAAGACTCACCATAGAGTTTCTCAGGTCAGTCATCATGGGGTAAAACTCTCCAAATGTCTCCTCTTTTAACATCTTAATTTCTTCAAATTTTGAAATCAACATTTGAAGTTTGGCAGATTTTACAAGTTTCGTGCCTTCATATGTTGTTTCCAAAATTTGCCATGCTTCTTTGGCTGATTCGCAATTTGAAATTTTTGTGAATTCTGATGGAGAAAGTGCTTGGCATAGATCATGGAGGGCTTTATCATTTGAAAGAAGAGCATTCTTCTGAGGGACTAGTCCGAGTGTTGCATCCTCTGGTTTAGTCCAACCAGTTTCAACAATACTCCGACAGTCAATAGATTTCAGAAAGAACTGCATACGTGCCTTCCAATAGCCATAGTTCGTACCATCAAAGGCAGGAACACAATTAAGAGTTTGAGACATTTTAACCAAAAAGAAGTCAAAATAATAACACTCAAGAAATAAATCTTCTCAGAGTGTACCAAGCTCTGATACCAGTTGAAAAATGAAATTGACTTCTAAAATGAACAGTAAGTGTGTGTACAAAGTGTTAATAAACAATGAGAACTAAACAACACAAGAATTTTTGTTAACGAAGTGGAAACTTAAGATGAGAAAAACAACTCCGGGGCAGCCAAACCCAGGATATCTACTATTCAGAAGAGAAGACTAGATACAAGATAGTAACACTCAAATACCCCTGATGCAGTGATCTTACCTTGCTCTCTAACGTGTAACCCAACACGAATGCCTCCCAACCAGGTCTCCTACCTGAAGGGGTCTTCAACGGAATCTTTTATCTTAGGGTCGACCCCTAAGATAAACTTCAGTTGTAGCGCAGCAACAACACACTTGCAATGGCTTGAGAGAGAACAAATCAGCTCCAATAACTTCACAAAATAACTCTCTAAGCTCTGAAGGAATTCAATGCTGAATTCTTGCAATTCTCAATGCCCATGGACCTCTATTTATAGGCTGAGCTTCAAATGGGCGACTGCAGTGAAATATACCGGTGCCGTCTGGACGGTGGACAAGGACCGTCCGGACGGACAACTGTGGGACCAGAATTTTTGAGATTTTTGCTAAAAATCTTTCCTGTTTAAGAGCCGCGTCCGGACGGTGAGGCATTGTTGTCCAGACGGTTGCACGTCCGCTGCAAGGAATTTCCATATAAGGCTTCGCGCGTCCGGAGCAAGGGGGATGGCCGTCCGAACGGTTAATCTTCAACAAGAAATTTCCATATTTGATGAGCGCACGTCCCGACCATGATAGGCAGGCGTCCGGATGGTTGAAGTTGAATACGCAATTTCCATAACTGTTGAACGCTCGTCCAGACCAAGCTTACTGACGTCCGGACGGTTGTATTTGAATTGCGATTCTTGCCTTATGTATGAGCGCGTCCGGACGGGAATCCACGTCGTTCGGACGGTTTCATCAATCTTCCCTCATATGAACTTGGAAAGAAAATTTGAAGCTAATCGATCACTGGACGTCGTCCGGACGGGCTGCTGAGACGTTCGGACGGATGCAAGCTGGAACAGAAGCTTCTTGATACAGTGAAGGGTTCGGACAAAAATACACGTCATCCGAACGGATTATGCTTGATATGTCTGGCTTTCGGACGGTATGGCACGTTGTCCGGACGGATGGAACAGTAGACATATGAGCGACCGAACGGGATGACACGTCGTCCTGACGGCTGATAGGGAACCGATTCTTCTGACTTGTAACCAGTACAGAATCTCTGAAATACTTCTGAATAGTGGATTTCCTGTGAAGAGCATCTTTACATACAAACTAACAGTTTTTTATATATATATATGTAAAAAAATAAAAAAATTGAGTTTTTGTAGCAAGTTGGTCCCTTCTAAGATATGCCAGCTATCTCATGTATTCTCTTTGGGTTACTAGTTCGTTATGCATTAATGAATTATTCTTACATATGGTTGAGAACATAAGCCTGACATATGCAAAGTTTTCTTCCTCACTTGTATTGATTAAAAGCTTTTTCCTCATGCGAAGAAAATGTGCACTATCCAGAACTCCCTAAAAGGTATATCCTTCCTTCTCTGACTTTGTGTTTCTAGAACTTTTGGATAAGAGAAGAGGTCTTTGATAAGATGCCCAAATTGACCACATGCTAGTTGAACCTAGAACCTAAAAACTCTGGCATCCTCTCTAGATTGCAGCACCATAAGAATCGAGCAGTAAATCATATGGATTATGCTCCTTAAATTCTATATTCACTGCATATGTGCTGAATTTGCTATGCGCCTTGCCCTCTACGTGCAAGTAAAAATTTTACTTTGTCCTTCATGGTACAAGTAAAACAACTTGATGCTGCATCTCAGGGGGAGTGTATCCGATGAGGGTGGCTAGACCCTAGTAATTTATAAGGTTTGACTTTTGACTACTCTTTCCCTGATTTTCTCTCTTGTTCAGAAAATCTGGTTGCCATTTGTCATCTCATTGATAGTCATACCTTATGGGAAAAGCCTTCACACACCCACACATTGCATGAGTCTAGAAAGCTATTTTCATTATTCTGTTTGCAGGGGAATCTTTGCCTATTTTATCCTTGTCTATCGACTATATGTTTGCATAATTCTGACATGCTCCTTGACTAGTTTCTCAGACAGGGATCCATGCGTGTGCCATTATACTTATGAAGGACCTAACCATGCTGCTCCTCTTTCTACTGTTCAGCTTGTTGTTTCTTTTGTCCTTTTTCCTTGTAAACTTTAAACTTGTGGACTAATATTACTCTGTTTACCCTGGTTCTTCTAAGACCGTTTGGGGGAGTAATTTGGGTTGTGTTGTAACTTTTATTACTCTATTTTACCCTTTGTCCCTTTGTGACAAAAATGGGGAGTAATTTTTATTTTTGGACCGGGAATGTATTTCCAAACCGGTCAAGTGATTTTTGTCCCAGAATGGCCAAATGGGGAGTTTGTTAGTTTGTGATTAGCCTCATTCTGTTTGGACAAAATCACTTGCCTGTAAAGATGCTGTTTAACAAGGATTCCGCTATTCAGAAGTGTTTCAGAAGATTCTGCAAGTCAGAAAAGTCGGTTCCCTGCCAGCTGTCCGGATGATGTGTCATCCTGTCCGGACGCTCATCTGTCCAAAGTTCCAGCCGTCCGGACGACGTACCATACCGTCCTTACGCTCGACAAACCTAGCATCATTCGTCCAGACGACGTGAATTTCCTTCCAGACTCTTCACTGTATCGAGAAGCTTCTGTTCCAACTTACATCCGTCCGGACGTTTCAACAGCCCATCCGGACGACGTCCAGTGATCGATCAGCTTTAGATTTTCTTTCCAAGTTCAAATAAGAGAAGATTGATGCAACCGTCCGGACGACGTGGATTCCCGTCCGGACGCGCTCATACATAAGGCAAGAATTGCAATTCAAATACAACCGTTCGAACGTCAGTCAGCTTGGTCCGGACGCGCGTCCAACAGATATGGAAATTGCGTATTCAACTTCAACCGTCCGGACGCCTGCCTATCATGGTCCGGACGTGCGCTCATCTGATATGAAAATTGCGTGTTGAAGATTGAAAAATTGAATTTACTTCTAAAAACAAAGTGTGTGCATAAGTGTCAACAAAAATTAAAGCACAGCGGAAAGTAAATGACACAGATTTTTGTTGACGAAGTGGAAACTCAGTTAAGAGAAAAACCACTCCGGGGTAGCCAAACCCAGGAATTCCACTATTCAGAAGACATAGCTAGATACAAGACAGTAACACTCACATGTACCGATGCAGTGGTCATACCTTGATCTCTGACGTGTAACCCAACACGAACGCTTCCCAACCAGGTTCACCTACCTGAAGGGGTCTTCAATGGAACTCCTTACCTTAGAGCCGACCTCTAAGATAGACTTCGGTTTACAGCACAACACACTTGTAAAATGGCTTCAGAGGAAATATCATGTCTCTGAGCAAGTGAGGAATTCACACAAATTCTTGCAGTTCACAGTTCCCAGGGGCCTCTATTTATAGGCTGGGGGCTCAAATGAGCGTCAGGCAAAATATACCTAGGCACCGTCCGGACGGTGGACATGGGCCGTCCGAACAGACAACTGTGCGAACAGATTTTCCGTAATTTCCGCGGGGAAATCTTTCATGTTTAAGGACATCGTCCGGACGAGATGGCACATCTTCCGAACGGTCGCACGTCCCCTGCAAGTAATTTCCTTATAAGGCTCAAGGGCGTCCGGACGGCTATTCTTCAACACGCAATTTCCATATCGGTAATACGCGCGTCCAGACCATGATAGGCAATCGTCCGGACGGTTGAAGTTGAATCGGCAATTTCTTTATTTGATGCCTTACGGAGACACGCGTTCGAACGGTTGATTGATCTTCCCTTTCTTGGAACTTGGAAAGAAATCAGAAACTGATTGAGTACTGGGAGGCGTCCGGACATGCTGCTGGAAAGTCCGGACGGATGCAAGCTGGCACAGAAACTTCTCGATACAGTATGGGGTCTGGACGGAATGAACACTTCGTCAGGACATATGATGCTGGTCTGTCTTAGCGTCCGGATTGGATGACACGTCGTCCGGACGGATGGAACAGTGGACAGATGGGCTTCCAGACGGGATGGCTCGATCGTCCGGACAGCTGACAGGGAACTTGAATTTCTTATGATTTGTAGACTCTGAATAGCGGAATATTTGTTTACAGCATCTTTACACTTAAGTGATTTTGTCCAAACACAAAATGAGGCTAAAATACTAACAAACTCCCCCTTTGGCCATTCTGGGACAAAAATCACTTGACCGGTTTGGAAATACATTCCCGGTCCAAAATAAAAAATTACTCCCCCTTTTTGTCACAAAGGGACAAAGGGTAAAACAGAGTAATAAAAACTAACTGTCATAAAAATTACTCCCCTAACGGTCTCAGAAGGACCTGGGAAACAGAGTAATATATATCCAAAAAGTTTTAACAAAGCAAAAATTGTCTTAAAATACAAAAGACAACAATAAAAGAACTATAAACATAAGAGGGAATCAAACATCCTCAGGCATGGGTAAAATCCTAGCTGCAACATTCTCATCATCACTGCTACTAGGATGATGATACTTCAGGCACTCCTGAAGGTCCAGCTGGTTCTGCTCCACGCGCCTATTGATGGAGTGCACAGCTAGCTGCATGGAACTCATAGACTGCTGCATAGAGGACATAGACACATGCAAGCTGCTCATCCCTCCCTGAAGTGTAGCAAGAGCCTCCATAATCTGAGCATAATTGACCTCTGGCTCAGAAGGTGGCACAGTATGTGAGGATGAAGCCATATCCGGAAAGCCGACTGGCATATTAGCAGGTGGAGGCTCCTCATCATCCGAATCATCTCTCCGCAACTGCGCATTAGACTTCATCAATGTCTGCTTGCTGATGGGCTGCTGAATTTTCATCTTTGGTTCACCATGACATTGATGCCTAACTGAAGAATAATCTGAGTAAGGAGGCAACCAAAAGGGAGACCAGCAGTGCTCTCATCACGGGCCTCTAATATAACCCCCAAAATGTGCTTGCACAGGCAGAAAGGGAAGCGGAGGTGGATCGCGTAGACAAACTGGGCCCACTTCAAGATCAAATCACTGCGCCGGGCAACAAGCCAAATGTTCTGTTGAACGATCTTCGCCAGCATGCGGTGGGTGGATGACAGGGCACCAATCCGGATCGCAGTAGAGTGCTCCTCACCATGGGGAACGACACGGAAGAATTCCATGAGATCATCCAGGGATGGAGGAAGCACCACCTCGGATGATGTGGCTGATGACCTGAGGATCAACAGTGATGAGATGGCCTGCGACTGAGGACTGAAGCACCACTCCATGATCATCATTCTGAACCACCTCCAGATTGGTGTAGAACAGCTTGACTAATCTGGTGTATACCTGACAAGCACAGCTATGGAGATATCCCCAATTGTACATCTGGATGATGCCAAGTATGTTGTCCAGCGGTGGCACCATGAGATCAGCCCGAAGAACGTTTTGCTTAGCAATGACGGAGCTGTCCATTATTTTGGTCTGAATTGCAGCCCTATCTTCCACAAGCCTCTGACGGACCCTGCGGGGTGGACTGCCGGCATACATGATTCTGCAAAAGATCCAACAAGAATTGTCCAAAGAAAAATATTCCAAAAATATACTTGTTAGGATAACACAAATTTGGCAGAATAACAACTATTTAAAGGACTATAGCAAAAATAAGAGCAAATAATAATATAAAATAGTCCAAAAAGCATCATCACAAATAATCCCTATATGACAGATCTTAAGCCCCTTACAAATATTCACAAGAAAATCAACATTCTAACAATTAAAAAAATTGCAGAGAAAACGGTTAAAAACATACCTAGAATGTGAAATAAGGACAAGAAGGAGCAACAAAAAGATCAAAAAGCTCACATACTTTACTCTAAAGCAACCAAAAAGAGGGATTGAGTGGGGTAAGGTGGAGAGAATGCGGCGATCTGGGCAATATATAGCCGCTGTGGAGTTCCCGTCCGGACGGTGGAGTGATGACGTCCGGACGTTCGCTGCCTTGGAAAGGAGCAAACAGGTCGCGTGCGTTCGGAGGATATAAAGAAGCCGTTCGGACGATGAAGCCAGCGCCTGTCCGGACGTAAAACACGGATCGTCCGAACGACAAGACTCCAGCTCGGTCCAGACTCCAAACATGTACCGTCCAAACGACTGAACTCTACCCATCCGGACACCAAGAGAGACCGTCCGGACGCTCCACACTGAAACACCAGAAAAACTGAGAAAAATTTGCAGAGATCAAATTTTCTCAAGTCAGTGTCAGAATACGCAAGCATAATCAACTGATAACACAATCAGAGAGCATCTCAAAAATAAGCAGAGATATAAAAGGAAGTTGAGATTTCAATTGGCACAAATAATTTTTTCTGATCATATAAAGTTCAAATAGGCAACTCAACTCAAGCAATGCGTGTGTGTGTGGAGACTCCTTTCCCACAAGGTATGACTTTCCAAGACATGACACAGAGCAACTTGATTTTCTAGATACGAGAGAAAATCAGAGACAGATTAGCCAAAAGTCAAACCTTATAACTTGCTAGGGCCTAGACACCCTCATCTGATACACTCCCCCTAAGATACAGCACATATAATTTTTACTTGCTCATAGAGGGCAAGGTAAGTTTAAGCATATAAGCAGTTATTAAACAAATTTAAAGCACATAACTTTTTATGAATTACTGCTCTAATCTTATGGTATTGTGAACTGTAGGGAGTGCCAGAGTTTATAGATGCTAGGTTCAACTAGCCTGTGGTCAATTTGGTCATCTTATCAAGGACTTCTTCTCTTATCCAAAATTTCCAAAAAAACAAAGAGTCAGAGAAGGAAAGATGTACCTTTAGGGGAGCCCGAGATAGTGCACTTTTTCATCGCATGAGGAAAGAAGCTATCCTACTTTTTGCATAAATAGGAAAAACACTTGGCTAGTATAGTCAAAACTCTCAATTATATCTAAGCGTATTTAATCAATGCAAACCGAATTGAGATATCAAGCAAGAAAGCATGCAATATCTAATAAGCCAAGAGAAATAAAATCCTGCCAATTTTCCCCAAAATACCCTTTTTTTATAATTAAAAATAAACAAACAAAACATGCAATATGGAAATGACATCATATGCAAAGGTAAGATCACACCTGTAACTGCTCAAAGATGCCAGTACAGAAGAACAGTCGCTCGACCTGCTTTTTCTGTCTTCCCCAATATATACCTGTAAAGTTCTCTCAAGAGAAACAGGGGGCACAACAAGCTAGTTCCTAGATTGCATGACAAGCACATAAATATAACATAAAAGGTGCAAGCAATTAAACCTGATACCTTAAGATTAGGAACCAAATCCTAGGCATGAATACCCGAACCTGCTAGGTGCGTCGGTTCCCCTTCCTGGGGTAACTGCCCTTCTCAGCCCCAGTTTGCCTTCCAGTGGGTGGTTGCTGACAAGACTGCATCATCAACTCCATCATGTTTTGCATCCAGACAAGAGGCTCACTGGAGTATTGCTCTTGGGGCCTTCTCAAATGCTTGGGTTTGCTCTTGTAAGTTCCTCTGTAATTGGCTGGTACAAACCGCTGCTGAGGCCGCTGATGCTGAGAAGCATGAGACCAAGGGGCTTGATACTGATGCCTTGAAGCTTGTCCCCATGGTACTTGATAGGATGCCTGATACCAGGGAGTCTGATGCTGAGCCATAGGTCTAGCGCCATAATGAGCTTGATTGGGCGCTTCCTTTTTGGCTTTGGCCTTTTGTGCTTTCAAGAGGGAGCACTGAGGCCGAACATGACCACTGAGACCGCAGTGATGGCAAATAGGAGGTCTTTTGATGGAATGAGGATGCTGAGTGCCTAGAACATCATCATTGACCTTTTCCTTCTGTTTATCTTCAATAACTGGAGGAAGCTCTGGGACTGTAGGAGGCACAAACACAGTCTTTGAGGAAGAGGGAACATCAGAAGAGGAAGCTACATACCCGAGACCAGTCTTGTCATGTGGACATTTCTGGATGGACAGCATACGAGTCAACTTTTCATCAGTGACTCTCTCTAGCTGGAGCTGTGTCTCAAGTAGCTTTTCCTAGAGCTCCTGTATCTTGAGCAGCAATGAACTTTTCTCAGTATGCAGACTGTTCAGATCATTAACGTGCTGCTTTCAGCCTTCCCTCAGCTTCTCAAAACTCTTTGTAGAGTGTCTTGTAGGCCTCCTTGAGCTCTACCTCATTCTCACTATGCTCTGAGTAGTATGAGTCTTCTTCTTCAATATATGGGTCCACAAAGGCCAGAAATTTGTCAGACTCTGGAGCATCTTCTTCGGACTCATCACTGAGAGTCACATTGTAAGCCTTCCCCTTTCCCTTTTTGAGATTTCCACAATCCGCCTGGATATGCCTAAAGCCTGAGCATTCAAAACATCGGGGACCTCTGGGATCTCTCTTCTCCTCTTCCTCTGGTTTAGCTTCTCTGAGAGGTTTCTTCATTTTGTCAGAAAACTTCTTCTTGAACCGATCATCTTTCATCGGTCTTCTGAAAATTTTGGTTAACATAGCCACAGCTTTGTCTTCATCCTCAGAGTCATCTTCAGAGGAGGCTTCTTCCTTCTTCTTGGAAGCCTTTAGAGCAATGGTCTTTAATTTCTTGACCGGGGGCAGAGACAGCTCATATGTTTGAAGAGATCCCACCAGCTCTTCAATCTTCATCTCTTCAAGATCCTTGCTCTCCTCAATAGTCGTTACCTAGATCCTAAAACGCTCGGGCAAAGATCTGAGAATTTTTCGGATGAGTTTTACAACTGAGATAGGTTTCCCAAGACTCACCATGGAGTTCCTTAGGTCACTTATTTTGGAGTAAAACTCTCCAAATGTCTCTTCCTTTAACATCTTAATATCTTCAAATTTTGAAATTAACATTTGAAGTTTGGCAGATTTTACAAGTTTTGTGCCTTCATATGTTGTTTCCAAAATTTGCCATGCTGCCTTGGCTGATTCGCAATTTGAAATTTTAGCGAATTCAGATGGAGAAAGTGCTTGGCATAAAGCATGGAGGGCTTTATCATTTGAAAGACAAGCGTTCTTTTGAGGGACTAGTTCAGGTGTTGCATCCTCTGGTTTAGTCCAACCAGTTTCAACAATACCCCAACAGTCAATAGATTTCAAAAAGAAACGCATACGTGCCTTCCAATAGCCATAGTTCGTACCATCAAAGGCAGGAACATAATTAAGAGTTTGAGACATATCAAAATATAGAAGTCAAATAAATAACACTCAAGAAATTAATCTTCTCAAAGTGTACCAAGCTCTGATACCAATTGAAAAATTGAATTTACTTCTAAAAACAAAGTGTGTGCATAAGTGTCAACAAAAATTAAAGCACAGCGGAAAGTAAATGACACACATATTTTTGTTGACGAAGTGGAAACTCAGTTAAGAGAAAAACCACTCCGGGGTAGCCAAACCCAGGAATTCCACTATTCAGAAGACATAGCTAGATACAAGACAGTAACACTCACATGTACCGATGCAGTGGTCGTACCTTGATCTCTGACATGTAACCCAACACGAACGCTTCCCAACCAGGTTCACCTACTTGAAGGGGTCTTCAATGGAACTCATTACCTTAGAGCCGACCTCTAAGATAGACTCCGGTTTACAGCATAGCACACTTGTAAAACGGCTTCAGAGGAAATATCACGTCTCTGAGCAAGTGAGGAATTCACACTGAATTCTTGCAGTTCACAGTGCCCAGGGCCTCTATTTATAGGCTGGGGGCTCAAATGAGCGTTCGGAAAAATATACCTAGGCACCGTCCGGACGGTGGACATGGGCTGTCCGGACGGAAAACTGTGCGAACAGATTTTTCGTAATTTCCGCGGAGAGATCTTTCCTGTTTAAGGACATCGTCCGGACGGTCGTACGTCCGCTGCAAGTAATTTCCTCATAAGGCTCTAGAGCGTCCGGACCATGAGGGATGGGCGTCCGGACGGCTATTCTTCAACACGTAATTTCCATATCAGTAATGCGCGCGTCCAAACCATGATAGGCAGTCGTCTAGACGGTTGAAGTCGAATCGGCAATTTCCTTCTTTGATGCACGCACGTCCAGACCACAGCTGTTAGACGTCCGGACCGTTAATATGAATTGCAATTCTTGCCTTACGGAGACACGCGTCCGGACGGGATACCACATCGTCCAGACGGTTGATTGATCCTCCCTTTATTGGAAATTGGAAAGAAATCAGAAACTGATCGAATACTGGGAGGCGTCCAGACATGCTGCTGGAACGTCCGGACGGATGCAAGCTGGCACAGAAACTTCTCGATACAGTATAGGTCCGGACGGAATGAACACTTCGTCTGGACGTATGATGCTGGTCTGTCTTAGCGTCCGGACAGGATGACACGTTGTCCGGATGGATGGAACAATGGATAGATGGGCGTCCGAACGGGATGGCTCGATCGTCCTGACGGCTGACAGGGAACTTGAATTTCTTCTGACTTGCAGACTCTGAATAGTGGAATCCTTGTTTACAGCATCTTTACACTTAAGTGAATTTGTCCAAACACAGAATGAGGCCAAAATAATAACAAAGATTAACCGTCCGGACGACCATCTCCCTTGGTCCGGACCCGTGAAAGCCTTATATTGAAATTATTTGCAGCGGACGTGCGACCGTCCGGACGACAGTGTCTCACCGTCCCGACGCGGCTCTCAAACAGGAAAGATTTTCAGCAAAAATCTCAAAATTTTTGTTGCACAGTTGTCCATCCGAACGGCTCAGGTCCACCGTCCGGACAGCGTCAGTACATATCACAACAGTCACCCATTTGAACCCTCAGCCTATAAATAGAGGCCCCTGGGCATTGAGAACTGCAAGAATTCGGTATTGAATTCTTTTAGAGCTTAGAGAGTTATTGTGTGAAGTTATTGGAGATGATTTGTTCTCTCTCAAACTATTACAAGTGTGCTGTTCCTGCACTACAACTGAAGTCTATCTTAGGGTCGGCCCTAAGATAAAGGATTCTATTGAAGACCCCTTCAGCTAGGAGACCTAGTTGGGAGGTGTTCGTGTTGGGTTGCACGTTAGAGAGCAAGGTATGACCACTACATCAGGGGTATGTGAGTGTTACTATCTTGTATCTAGTCTTGTCTTCTGAATAGTGGATATCCTGGGTTTGGCTGCCCCGGAGTAGTTTTTCTCATCTTGAGTTTCCACTTCGTTAACAAAAATTCTTGTGTTGTTTATTTTCCGTATTGATTATTTTTGTTAACACTTTGTGCACACACTTGCTATTTATTTTATAAGTCAACTCCATTTTTCAGAAACATCTAAGTGAATACAAAGTATGCTTTTCAAATTATCACTTGAGAATTTTTCCAATTTATTTTCAAGGTCATTAATAGTATTAAGCAACATGATATTCTCAGATTTTAAAGAGTCAATCAAAACATATGATTCAGACAATTGTATAAACAAAGACTCTTTTTCTTGCTTCACCTTTCTGAGCTCTTTTGGAGAAACCATTTTATCCAATTTAGCAAAAACTTTAGAGAGCCCAATATCATAATTTTCTTCAGATAACTGAGTGAAATCCATGATAAAAGGAAAATAAAAAAATAGAAGTTACAAAGAGATAAGAATCATACTCAGGAATTAAATCCTTTAAACGGAGTGTACCTGCTCTGATACCAATTGAAAATAAATAATGACTTCTAAATAACCAAGTGTGTGTTTGTGTTCAACAAAATATCTTAAATGTGGAAAATAAAAGAGACAAGATATTTGTTGACGAAGTGGAAACTCTGTGAAGAGAAAAACCACTCTGGGGCAGCCAAACCAAGGAAATCCACTATCCAAAGACAAAGCAAGTTACAAAGCACTCGTACTCACAAAACCTATTGCAGTAGTCATACATTTAACTATAACATAAAGCCCATCGTGAAAGCTTCCCAACCAAGCCTCCTACTTGAAGGAGTCTTTGATGGAATCCTTTACCTTAGGGCCGACCCCTAAGATAGACTTCACACGAACTGTTGAGCACACACCGGCAACAGTTAGAGAGCTATTAGTGGATCTTCAAATCTCCCTGAACACCATTTCTAAGCACTATGAAATTTTATACTGAATTCTTACAAATAACAAGCCTAGAGCCATCTATTTATAGACTTCAGAAAGCCTAATTCTAGGTAAATTCGGACTCTGGCTATGAAGTGTTCGGACGGAAGTTAGCCTCGTCCGGATGGTCTTCTGCAACCACCTTTCCAAAATAGTGCGATTCTTCCCAAAATAGGACCACGTCCAGATGGCTTGGCCTAGCGTCCGGACGGTTTTCACTGTCACTCCTTTCCACGTTCGTAAAGGAAACCTGAAATATTCTGGAACACTGGGTAGCATCTGGACGTTTTGCCACATCGTCCGGACGTCTTGCAGAAAATTCCCAAATAGTGTCGACTGAAATCAAACTCCGTGTAGAAATTGGAGAAGCTTGACCTAGCGTCCGGACGATGTTGCTTTGATGTCCAGACGTCTTCAATGCTGAAGCTTCTAGACACTGAGGGGCGTTCAGACTCCTTCAAAGGCTTGTCCGGATGGTTGCACAGGAACCGGTTGATCTGACTTGTAAAAAGCATGGAGTCTTCATGGACATCTTCTAGAACTTTGTGACCAGTCACATGGCTTGAAATGAACACTGTCTATATAACTTGAAGGCTTTGAATAAAAACCGATAAGCCTGTTTAAAATGCAACCATTACATAAAGTGTTTTTGTTAACCAGAATGTTGCCAACATAAAAAACTAACAAATGGAATTTTTATAATTTTTACTCAGTTTAAAAAATTTCTCAAGGAGCTTAGTATCATAATTCTCTTTAGTTAACATAGAAGAATTCATGATAAAAGAAGTCATCAAAAATATGGATCACACTTAAGAATTTAATCTAACAAAGTGTACCAAGCTCTGATACCAATTGAAAAATTAAATGACTTCTAATTTAACCATGTGTGTGTGAACAAAGTGTAACAAAATATCAAAAGTGTGGAATTTAAATGAGACAGATATTTTGTTAACGAAGTGAAAACTCAATTAAGAGAAAAATCACTCATGGGCAGCCAAACCCAGGAAATTTACTATTTAGAAGACAAAGCTAGTACAAAGACAGTAACACTCACATACCCATATGCAGCGATCGTATCTTGCACTCTGACACGTAACCCAACGTGAATGTCTCCCAACCAAGTCACCTACTTGAATGGGTCTTCAATGGATTCCTTTACCTTAGGGCTCCTCCCTAAGATAGTTTTCACACGAACACAATAACAGCACACTGGCAACCTTTAGAGAGCTAGTAGATCTTCACAATGTTTACCTAAACACCTTCTCTACGTACAGAAGAGTTAAATACCGAGTTCATGTTTTTTACATGCCTACAAAAGACCTAAATCAACACTGATTCAGTTTTCTCTAGGCTGCATCCAAATGCAAGCTGAGGCCGACCGAACAGACAACTATGTAATCGGCTTTCCATAACGCGCTTCACGCAATACCATATCAGGGCTACGTCTGAATGGTGTTGCCCTAGCGTCCGGACAGTTACACTACTGCTGCACATAATTTCTGAAAAATGAAATTTGACTTCTAAAATAAATAGCAAGTGTGTGCACAAAGTGTCAACAAAAATAACTACGCGGAAAATAAATGACACAAGGATTTTTGTTAACGAAGTGGAAACTCGATCAAGAGAAAAACCACTCCGGGGCAGCCAAACCCGGGATATTCATTATTTAGAAGACAAAGCTAGATACAAGATAGTAACACTCACATATACCCGATGCAGTGGTCGTACCTTGCTCTTTAACGTGTAACCCAACACGAACGCTTCCCAACTAGGTCTCCTACCTGAAGGGGTCTTCAATGGAATCCTTTACCTTAGGGCCAACCCCTAAGATAGACTTCAGTTGTAGCGCAGCAACATCACACTTGCAATGGCTTCAGAGGAAACTTAATTAGCTCAACAATCTTTCAAAATAACTTCTCTGAGCACTTGTGGAATTCAATACCAAATTCTTGCAGTTCTCAATGCCCAGGGGCCTCTATTTATAGGCTGAGGTACAGAATGGGCGACTGCAGTGATATATGCGGGTGCCGTCCAAACGGACAACTGTACGACATATTTTTCTGAAAAATTTGCTGAGAAATCTTTCTTGTTTAAGAGCCGCGTCCGGACGGTGAGACAACGTCGTCCGGACGGTCGCACGTCCGTTGCATGTCATTTCCACATAAGGCTTTAGCGCGTCCTGACCATGGGGGATGAGCGTCCAGACGGCAAATCTTCAACACGCAATTTCCATATTTGCTATGCGCGCGTCCGGACCATGATAGGCAGTCGTCCGAACGGTTGAAGTCGAATAGGCAATTTCCTTAATTGTTGAATGCGTGTCCGGACCAAGGCTGACTGTCGTCTGGATGGTGATATTTGAATTGTGATTCTTGCCTTATGTATGAGTGTGTCTGGACGGGAATCCACGTCGTGCAGACAGTTGAAGCAATCTTCCCTTAAATTGAACTTGGAAAGAATCTGAAGCTGATCGATCACTGAGAGGTGTCCAGACGGGCTGCTGAGACATCCGGACGGATGCAAGCTGGAACAGGAGCTTCTCGACATAGTGAAGGTCCAGACGGGAATGCACATCGTCCG
Source organism: Alnus rubra (assembly GCA_028654335.1). Taxonomy (NCBI): domain Eukaryota; kingdom Viridiplantae; phylum Streptophyta; class Magnoliopsida; order Fagales; family Betulaceae; genus Alnus; species Alnus rubra. Next base: position 1,811,043 of record JAJPGS010001816.1, read on the forward strand.
GACAGATGATGCTTGATCTGTTAGGGCATCCGGACGGTGTGACACGTTGTTCGGACGGATGGAACAGTGGACAAATGGGCGACCGGACGGCTGACAGGGAACCAAAATCTTCTAACTTGTAAGCAGTGCAGAATCTTCTGACATCACTCTGAATAGTGGAATCCCTGATAAAGCATCTTTACATACAAGTGATTTTGTCCAAACACAGAATGAGGCCGATCACAACCTAACAATTTCCATAATAAGGACTGGCGTCCGGACGATGTTCCCCTGACGTCTGGGCAATTGCAATTCATCTCCACGTCTTGCTTTATCAAGGATAGCGTCCAGACGGTGTTGACCTAACGTTCGGACAGATGCAGTTGTCTTCCCATATCTATGTCTGAGAAGGAAATTCGATTTCTGGTCGAACTCTAACTAGCGTTCGGATCGTATTGCCACTTCGTCCGGACGAATGCACTGGAAAGCTGGATTCCTTTCGAACTTTGAAGAGCATCCGAACGTGTTGCCATGTCGTCCGGATGGATGCAACCTTTGTAATACCCCGTATTTTAAGATATTTAGTAAAATATCTTAAAATATGATTTAAGGCCTAATAATAGGAATAATATACATATGAATATTTGTGGAATAAATATTCATCAAGATGGGTATAAATATTTAAGAAATTAAATATTTATTAGAAATATATGTATAAGTATATAAGAGTTAAATGGATTAGAATTAAACTAAGTCTAATTCGATCGATCGATTATAGAATCGATCGAGCGATTGTTTAATGTCTTAAAATCGATCGTGTGATTAGGGAATCGAACTCTTATTAGAAGCCAAAATCGATCGATCGATTAATTAATCGATTGAGCGATTTAGTTATATAAGTGCTGAAACGGATGAAAATTTGGCTAAGTATAATAGATCGATCGATTATTTTATAGTGTAAAAAGTAGATCGATCGACCTACTGTTCAAGTAGATCGATTGACATAAAAGTGGATCTATCGACTTTCCGCAGAAAACAGATTCATGCACCGAATCCCCGAAAATCTGATATTTAATACCAAATCTCCCCAAATCTTCTCCCCAGCCGTTAGATGCGGTCATTTTGGAGCAATCTTGGCCGTTCATTTCACTATAAAAGGAGCCCAATCCATTCCTTCAATTATACATCTCATTTCTCTCCCAAAACTCTCTCAATTTCTCTCCCAATCTCTCTCAAATTCTGCCTCTCTCTCTTTCAATTTTGGGTCCAGCAGCAAAGGTAGAAGAAATCCGAAGCTCTCTCTCTCTCCCGTGGGTAAGTCTCTCTCCCAAGCTCTTTCTCCTTCTCTATCTCTTTGTCTCTCTCTCTCGGCTATACTGTGAAGGAAGAGGAAGAAGAAGAGAAAAAGAAAAAGAAAGAAAAGGGAAAGGAAAAGGAAATGATATTTAGTTTTTTAAAAGTTTTGTTCTAATATTGTTGATTATATGAGTTATTTATTAATTAATCTAATGGTTTTAAGATGTATTTCTAAACAGGGTATTTCAAGCGGAGTATTAAAATATAAAAATACGCCGTTATGATGCCCGAATAAAAAATATATTACTTTACAAAAACGCTGTTACGCTGCGCAAATATTTTTAAGTATTTTAGATATTATTGATATTAATGCCGTTATGCTGCCCGGACTTTATAAAGAATAAAATAAGGTTATAAAGCTCATTATATATATATATATATATATATATATATATATATATATATATATATATGCTTTTTAATGATAAAAATTTTAGGGGTAATTACCTTTTCCCCCCATGAACTACCAAAAAATGCGCGATGCCCGCATGAACTACCAACTCGACCAAAATAGAGCATTCAACTACCTTTTCCCCCCTTCCGTCAGTCACATGCCGTTTTACCCTCATTTTCTTCCTCTTTTCACCCTATGAACTACCACCATATTCCTCTTTTCCTCCCATGAACTACCATCATCTTCCAACATGCCCCCATATAAAACGGCACATGACCCGTTGACCGTTTGTTTTAACCCCTTTGACTGACGGAAGGGGGAAAAATGGTTGTCTTTGGTAGTTGAATGCTCTATTTTGGTCGAGTTGGTAGTTCATGGGGGCATTGCGCATTTTTTGGTAGTTCATGGGGGAAAAAGGTAATTACCCCAAACTTTTATAATGCTATGGGTATTTTAGTTATTATAAATGCTATTATAATGCCTGCATGAAATACGTGGCATTATAATTAAACTAATTTATACGCCGTTACTATGTCTAGATAATGTTAGAGATTATAATAAGGTTTAAAGGTTAAAAATGGGAATAACTTTAAAATGTATTGTCAGTGAATTGTATTAATTCACTATTGTTTGTATTAAATTATTGCAGTGAATATTTATCTGTAAACACTTTCCGAAGCGGGAAATAACTGTGAGTATTTGTACTCACTGAGGATCATACGTGGTTGTTTTCTTTAATGTTGTGGTTTCTGCTTTATTTAATTATATGCATAGGAATAGTATATTGCATACTGTTAATAAAAATTATGCAGGTTTAATAACAAGTTGGTTGTTGGGATGACCAATGGACAGGTACACAGCCTGTGCGAAAAACAATAATAAGTACAAGTTGGTTGTTGGGATGGTCAATGTGCTAGGCAAGTTATGGCTACTTAATTGACTGTCTGGATGGTCAATGTACTTGGTTGTTGGGATGTCCAATGTACTAAGTATGCTACTTTGACTACTAGTGCGGAAAAGATAATAAAACATGGTAAGGGAGTATGTGCTCCAATAATTAGCCGCTTAAATGAACAGGGATTTAATGGCCCTGGTATGAGAGGCGTGCAAAAAGAGAATAATTAAGATTCTACATATAAAACTGTCATTACATCATATCATTGCATCGTATATTGTTAAATAAATCAGTAATCATCATATTATTGAAAACAGTGGACTCACTTTAGTGTTTTGTGTTGTTGTTTTCTTTCTGTATTATGTGTCAAATCAGGTTATGAAGAAGAAGAATATCAGGACTATCCAGACACTTAGGTGGATCCTGACACTAGTATTTGAGGCTAGACCGCCTCCCTTTTTGGGAACTACTATGTTGTAGTTCATTAACTTAGTTTAAAGACAATATTTATGATTCTGCAGTTATGTAGTCATTAAACCTTAGATGTTTTGGCTTGTATGACTACTTATGCCCTGTGAGGCATGACTACTACTACTTTGTATAATTATGCTGACTTACTTATTATATCTATCTTGAGGTATTTCAGTAGAAGCTCTGAAGTGTTACTTAATTCCTAAGTTTGTATTATATTTATATATATTCCGTTGCCAACATATAACTCTAATGAGTTAGTAACGTTACGTGGAAATCGAAAAATTTTCACTTACGCTTTTTTGTAAAAGCAGAGCGTTACAAGCTTGAATTGCTCAAAGTTTCTCAATACTAATGGGAGTCCAGACGGAATAGCCTTATCGTCTAGACAAATGTTGCTGACTGTCGAGTGTCCGGACGTTTTACAGGGCCATTTGGACGAAAACAAAAGATCCGACTTTTTTTAATTGGAATCTGTACAAAATCTTCCTTGAACAGTGAAATAGCTTTCTTGTGGCTTGTGAAACTGGAACTTATCATAATAAGGCTCTTCCCATCTTAGAGAAATAAACTCTAAATACTTTGAAGATTCTGGAATACACAGTATCTCTGTGAAAACAGCAACATTACATGATAGTGAATTTTGTCAACAGAATGTAGCCAATAAAAAACTAATATATATATATATATATATATATTACAAAATGGATAGAAAACATATAAAAAAACTCACGAATACCACTAAAAATAGTAAACGTTTCTTTTAGTTTAGACATACCAAAATTAACAATCCCATAATTCCCAAGGATTTATAAACAAATACTGAATACATCAAGTATCAATAGTCAATCCATAACCCACCAAAGAGAATACGAGTGTGATATATATATATATATATATATATATATATATATATATATCCCTCTACTGATAATCTGATTCATATAATGATAGAAAACAATAGAAGTGAAAATTATACAATGATGTCATACAACAACTAACATTTGGAATCTTCTTTAATTCTATTGACAATAAAAGTATAATTTAACAACCACGTAACATACATTATACACAGATACAGTCACTGCATCAAGCCCACAAACCCAGTTGGTAGTAGTCAAAATAAAACTACCCAACAAAATTTGCTTTAGACAAAGAGAGTTAAACCCGTTGAAGTCTTGAAGAGCGAAGATTTGAGATGGTCAGTTGAAATCTTGAAGAGTGAAGAACCCATTTCACAGAATCAGAAGTATAACCGTATAACAAGGGGTTGCGGTTGTGCCGTTTGGAGTTTGGAATCCCCGTTAGGAAATATCATATCATTTCATACTTTTAAGAACATTTATTATTTCTATTTTCAATAAAATGAAATAAAGTTTTTATCCACTTCCGTAATGAGTTTTACTCATCTTGCGTGTTGAAATCCTTTAAGAAATTCCCTTGATATCCTTCAACCTCCAAATCTGTGAAAGTGAACATGATCAGTCACTAATCTTAACCTAAACGGTTTCTAAACTCTTAACTATTTCAAAATGAGCCTACTACTTGGTCTCGATTGTTTGGTGGGGAATCATCAAACGTTAGACATCAAACGTTCTCCCTAAATATCAAACATTCGATTCCAGACAAAAACTTTGAAAAATTGAAATTGACTTCTAAAAATAAAGTGTGTGCATAAGTGTCAACAAAAAAATAAAGTACAGCGGAAAGTAAATGACACAGATATTTTTGTTGACGAAGTGGAAACTCAGTTAAGAGAAAAACCACTCCGGGACAGCTAAACCCAGGAATTCCACTATTTAGAAGACATAGCTAGATACAAGACAGTAACACTCACATGTACCGATGCAGTGGTCGTACCTTGATCTCTGACGTGTAACCCAACACGAACGCTTCCCAACCAGGTTCACCTACCTGAAGGGGTCTTCAATGGAACTCCTTACCTTAGGGCCAACCCCTACTATAGACTTCGGTTTTAGCACAACAACAGCACACTTAGCAAAGGCTTCAGAGGAAATATCACGTCTCTGAGCAGTAGAGAATTCACCACCGAATTCTGTTGAATGGCTTCAGAGGAATTTCTAACTTCTCTGAGCTCTGGAGGAATTCACTTCGAATTCTTGCAGCTCTAAGTGCGCAAGGACCCCTATTTATAGTCTGGGGGTCAGAATGAGAGTCAGGCAAAATAAGCCTGTGAGCCGTCCGGACGGTGGACCATGACCGTCTGGACGGACAACTGTGCGACAGGATTTTCTGAAATTTTCGCGGAGAAATCTTTCCTGTATAAGAACATCATCCAGACGGGATGGCTCGATCGTTCAGACGGACGCACGTTCACTGCAAGTAATTTCCATAAAAGGCTTCGCGCGTCCAGACCAAGGGGCAGGAGCGTTCGGACGGCTAAACTTCAGAACGCAATTTCCATATCTGATGCGTGTGCATCCGGACCATAAGGGGGAGACGTCCGGACGGTTGAAGTCGAATCGTCAGTTACCATATACGATGCACCAGCTTCCAGACCACAGCTGTCAGATGTCCGGGCAGTTCATTTTGAACTGCGATTCTTGCCTTACAGAGATACGCGTCCGGACGGTATACCACATCGTCCGGACGGTTGAATGATCTTCCCTTTCTTGGAACTTGGAAAGAATCAGTGAACCGTTCGAGAACTGATAGGCGTCCGGACGTGCTGCTGAAACGTCCGAACGGAAGCAAGCTGGCACAGAAACTTCTCGATACAGTGTAAGTGTCCGGACGGAAGAAGCACATCGTCTGGACAGATGATGCTGGACTGACTGTGTCCGGACGGGATGGCACATCGTCCGGACGGAAGAAGCAGGAACAGTAGGCATCCAGACGGGATGGCACGATCGTCCGGACGGCTGACAGGGAACTTGAATTTCTTCTGACTTCACTCTGAATAGTGGAATCCCTGTTTACAGCATCTCGGCTGCACGTAATTACCATAATAAGGCTTGGAGCGTCTGGACCCTAAAGACTGATGTCCGGACGGTTGAACTGGTGCACATCTTGCCTTATAGAAAACATCGTCCGGACGGGATCACACATCGTCCAGACGGTAGCAGCCGTCTTCCCATAACTGTGTCTTGAGGCAGAAACCCTAATGCTTGTCAAACCCTGAATGGCGTCCGAATGGTATAACCACGTCATCCGGACAGATGCACTGGAACACTGGGATCTTCTCGAACTCTGATGAGCTTCTAGACACTATGGATGTCCGGACAGAAAAGATCTTGTCGTCCGGATGGATGTTGCTGATTGATGAGTGTCTGAACGGAATACCACGTCGTTCGGATGGCTAGCAGGGAACCGAAATAAACTTGCTTCCAAACTTCACAGAATCTTCTTGAAGGACATGGCTGAAGAGTAGACTCTGGATAAGGCAGCTTCCCTGATGAAAACAGTAACATTACATAGAAGTGATTTTGTCAACAGAATGCAGCCAACACAAAAACTAACAAACTTGATTTTGAACCAAAGGCTTATCTAAACCTTAATCTAACACATTCCAAGGTTCTCTCAATCATTCCAAACATTGCCCTAAACACAAGTATTGCCCTCATGAAACCATATCTCATTATAAACTTTAAACAACCAACCCATCACTAGATCTAGTGTAAATCCTTATCATACTCATGGGTTTACTTACATTCTATAAAACAGAGGGTTATCCATGCAAATCCAACAAGATAACAAGACACTACAAAAATTACTTCACTTTGCCACGCGCATTTTGACACGTGTACAGTGTCGTACACGTGTCAAACAGTTTGACACGTTCATTTTGACACGCGTAATACGCGTGTCAAATGTGCATGTCACTAACTGCACAATTTGACACGTGTATTGTAATACACGTGTCAAATTTGAAACGTGTATTAAAATACTCGTGTCAAAATAATTTGACACGTGTATTGTAATACACGTGTCAAATTTGACACGTGTATTACAATACACGTGTCAAAACATTTTGACACATGTATTACAATACACGTGTCAAAACATCAAATTGTTTTGACACGTGTATTTTAATACACGTGTCAAATTTAATTTTTTTTAAAAAAAAAAATCCAAATTCAGTTTTTTATTTAAATAAAATTTAAATTTAAATTTAATTGTATTTTTAATTTAATTAAAAATACAATTAAATAATTAAATAAAAATTTTAATTAAATAAAAAACTGAATTTGGATTTTTTTTGAAATTTAATTTTGTTATTGTTTTTTAAAATTTATTTGGGTTAATTAAATTTATTTATTTTTTTTTCAAATTTTATAATTTCCGACCACAAATAACGCAATATTTATTTTACCCAAAAACAGCACGAAATCATATTACACAAACCAATAGTTAACAAGCAAACATTTACGAACAAAAAATAATTACACAAAATATCTACAAATCTGAAGGGCGTCCCTGCGAATCACGAGGTACCGTCCCAGTCGTGTTCTCGCCAACCGGCGATTGCTGCGCAATGAATGGTGTAGGGGCGAAGGTGTAGCGACAGTGGAGTGCTGGCTCAGCTGTCGTCCAACAGGCGACAACGTACCAACCGTTGTCGAATTACCTGCAAATAATATAGACAAATAAGTATATAATATTACTTGCAACAATTAAAGGGGTAATGAAAACAAATTGAAATTAATTTTGTCCTACACACAATATAAATCATACCTGCAGATGCACTACTAACAGACGACGTACTACCTACGTGTGCAGGTGAAGACTGAGTACCAAGACATGGTGCTGATAGTCCTATGGAGGACATGAAGACCTCAAACTGTCACACGCGCTGCTCTATGCCGTCGAACTGTTGCACGCGCTGCTCCAACCGGTCATTCCTCGCTCGCTCAGCCTGTAGCTCCGCTTGGATCTCTTCCATCTTCCGAGACTGTTCGGCCCAATCCCGAGACGTGCCCTGAGATGGTCCCCCCTGTGACCGAGGCCTATATGAGAAACATGTCCCCCGAATAGGTGTGACGTTCGGCCCAACCTGCCGAACCCTCCCTGCATACTCAGGCCTCCCAACCGCCTGTTCGTAAGCGTCGTTTGGTGCCCAACGCACCGTGTCTGCGGAGACGCTTTGCGTGGAGGCTGGATCACTGGATAACCTCTGCGTCATCCTCTCCTGTACGTCGTCAACATGAAAAAGTCATATATTGAATAATGACATATCACACATAATTTAAAAATATTATTAAATTAAATCAGTAACATACGCATAGGACCCGTGTACGTTCGTTCACGAAAGTGCCGTCCTTCCTTGTGTGGGTCTTCACGAACGACGCGGCGCGAGTGGGGGGCGTGCCAGATGTACATGTCTGTCGTCATGCAGTTGACATATATAACAAACAGATAGCGATAAAAATAGTATAAAGAAAAAGAAAAACAATTAGCAACAAATATGAAAAACATAAACATATATATTTTCATACCTCCTCGTGATTAAATCTGGCATAACTTTTAGATCCCGCACAATGGGGAAGGTCATTCTGCTCCCGCAACCTCTTCATCCGTTCAGAGGTTGCCTACGCATTGAACATGAAAATAAAAATGTAAGCATTGACACACTTAAATTAAAACTAAAATTAAATGAACTGTTATTAAAAAATAGTTGACATTTTTGTTTGGCCTACATACGATTTTTTGCTCCCTGCACCAATCTCTCAGCAGGAACTCTACATCTGCTGGATCATACTGCTCAAAAAATTTGTCCGGCATTCTCGCACGGATACTCTCGGGCGTGTCACCGTCTCCAATACATAGTTTGGTTTTGAACCTCGACTTCCACGAGCGGTGCTTACGACCAATATCATTCAACGCCTCCTGTTGTGCCCTGCGCACGTCTACTGATACAGGTAGATAGAACTCCTCCTGCACATTCAATCAAAGCATTATAGGTTGAAAAACTTCAAGAAAAACATTAATCTCAAGTTTAATTCAAATAAATAATTAAATTATATTCATAAACATACCATCAGTGCGTCCCACATTGCCTGCTTAATCTGCTTATTTACCCTCGCCCATTCGTCCCGCATGTGTATGTAGGACCCACTCCTGATCATCTTGCCCTCTGCCCGCCGAAAACGATTGCAGGCTCGTCCTACAGGTTGTATAGCAGCATTGTACTGCAATACAACCTTCTTCCCCCTCGGGAGCAACCAGTTTCTCACGGGCTCGTCAATCACCTCATAATAAATGGTCCCGTCTGGGTTGTACCCTAATGAAAAATATATTCAACATTTAATTGGTTAACACTAAATAACACACACACACATATATATATATAAACAATTTGTAATCAAATAGTTATTTTTTTCCAAACCAAAAAAAAATATTTTGGTAACATAATATGAGTTTTAAGGATGTATAAATATGTACTTACTCATCAACCGAATCTGCTCAATCCCTATGTACTGGGTCGCTGGGTCGCCTGCAACCTCCTCGCCAACCCCTCTGGCTGGTGGAGGCTGCTGATCATCATCTGAATCCATACCCTGGTCTAGACCTAAAGTTTAAACCATCTATGCAATATCCATAACTAAATTAGTATTAACCCTAGATGCTAAATTTACAATTAGGAGATTATAGTAACAAAAATGAAGCTAAACAAGAACTTATCAAAGGCATAGTGTAACGCCCTAGTGAAATTAACTAATTGGTAGTTAATTCCATGGTTCGTCTCCCAGTCTTATTCCAGAAAGAATAAAACCACAGGGATCTCATCATTTCTGAAGAAAGTCTTTAGCGGAAGACCTTTACTTAAAAAAAATAGCAATCTAAAATAGACAATCACAACGATAAAAGCTAGAGTAAGACTAAAACATCATAACATAGATAGCCTAATCTCTAAAAATACGGTCAAAACACCAGTCATATAATATAATGCAGATCCAGAGCCACAAGATCTAAGAGTCATAACAACATCAAAATCAAGGCATACACTTAAGAAGATAAAGCATAAAGATAAAATCTATCATATCCCGACGGGATTCACTATCTCCTCTCCACATCCCATCCAACCAGATGGGATCTAGCTCCTTAAAGATGATCTTGAGTACTCCCTCCAACAGAACCATATGCTGCTCCAATGTCATCATCAAATAAACTTTCTATAAAATAATACAGGTTTTATAGGTGAAAAGATACAAGTATAAGTCCATGACTTAGTGAGTAATAATACACATGATACACATGTTATCATATGGTGAAATCAGTTTAAGATGTAAGGCACATGAATTAGAATATCATTATAACCATTCATTTCATAAGATAGTCATGTATGAAGTATATATATAGTACATGCTTATAACAAGAATCATGTCATAGTTCAATTACACATGGTTTATCCAAGATATTAACCCCTTATCGACAGGGTTGGCACTGTCCCGAGGAACCTGTAATACAACACTGGTGCCTATGATATGCACACATACTGTCATATACTAGCAGCCTGACCGAGCCTGACCTTGGGTGGCCCACGCTACTAGCAAAATCATAACCGTGACCCCCATTCAAGTACGATGCGCCGGTCACAAAATAACCATTAGACCTAAGGCCATCATGACATATTATAAACTTTTGACCATAAAGAACAACCAATATAATAGCAAGCCCATGGTCGTTATCCCACACGAGACGGTGTACTGTAACGCCCCAAATTTGAGCCTGCAAATTCGTAAGCAGAAACCTCCGGTTTACACGTGACATTACTACATCAAAGATAAACTCTCGCAGCGGAATATATTTTTTTTTTCTTCTAAAGCCTTAGGAATTGATAGCATAACACATTTAGAGCTGACTAAAATACCTCGGTACATTTATTAAAAGTTACTTATGTTTATCTTTACATGTCATATGCACACTAGGTGCATCAAAATTAGTGCCACAAATAGTACATAAGCTTATAACATAAAACATGCTAAACATGACACCGTTATACATATTTACATGCCATAAAACAAAACATAAGCACAACTAGTAATTTCTAAACTAGCACATAATCGCTCGTTGAATGGTTTCAAAAACCATCAAAACTGGCATATGGGTCCATGCCTTCATTCTCCAGATCTGCATCAGTAACTATGCAAATATGGCGTTATCATATTTGCATAGACAAACAAGTGAGTCATCTATTTTCATATCTACGTTACCATCAATCTAATAACAGTTCATATAGAATGCAAATGTAAGAGTTGTATGAATATGCATCGTAGTAACTATTTAGTTTGTGTTTTAGGATCATCTTACTTCAGACCTCTCATTCTAGGTTATCTGAACCCGTTCACGTCCTTTGCCTCACACTTAAAGTCTTACCTGTTTGCACTGGAATCCTACTGGTCCCAGCATTAGTTATATATTAGGCCTTCGGATACCCCTGGGTCACTATGAACCCCTTGGATCCACTGACTAGCCTTCCTTCCCCTTGCTACTACATCAGCTTGTTGATGGCTATCTCATCAGCCGTTATATTAATTGGACACAACATGCAATGCATGAACAACCACATGCAATAAACACATACCACACAGTCCTAATGAAACATAGAATCATTCCTCAGTAAGTACATCCATACTTACACTCCTTGGTGTAGTTTCTTAGCTCCTTTTCTGTAACAAATATATACAAAGAAGATGATATATACATCAGTCCTTTTTCCAATATTAAAAATGTGTATATTTTTACATCACTTTACTCATCGTTTTTAGTTATCAATTAAAAGGTAATTACTTCAACTTGAATCCTAACAGGATAATATTTTTATATAAAGGGATAGAGAAATTAGCGGCATAGCCACTTTGTAGGAATACAATAAATGATAAAATAAATATGCAAAGGAATAGGAAAATTAGCGGCATAGCCACTTTGTAGGAATACAATAAATTATAAAATAAATATGCAAAGGGATAGAGAAATTAGCGGCATAGCCACTTTGTAGGAATACAATAAATGATAAAATAAATACGGGGGATTAAACCACTCCGTAGTAAGGAAATAAATAAACAAGTAAATAAATAAGGGGGTTTAAACCAACTCCGTAGTAACGCAATAAATAAACAAGTAAATAAATATGGGGGTTGTTAAACCAACTCCGTAGTAATAAATACAAATGAAATCAAATAGTAAGGAAGAGGTGTCAAGATTTACTCACCAATTTGATTTGGAGAGAAAAATAACTTCAAGAACACCAAAGTGGTTGTGTGGTAGAAGGAGAGAAAACCAAAGCACAAAGCTTTCAAGGAAGTTGTCTAGGATTTGTGTGGAAAACAAGGAGCCTTGCATGCTTATTTATAGGAGGAAGGTAGGGGTATTTAGGTCCAAAATGTAATAAAAGAATTAGCTTATTGGATAATGTCTTGTAAATTTGGAATTTAGAATTTTCGTCCAACTAGAAGGCAGCCTACTCCGAGAATTATTTTGATGGTCAAACCTACTCTGATTGACGTGAAATTTTGAGGGTAGATAGAGGACTTCATGAAAAACATTTTCTCTTTTTGCTTTGTCTCATTTTGAGTTCGTTTTGACATAGTTTCGGTCAAGTCAAAGTTTCTGTCTATAAAGCCAAAATATCTTTTATCCACTTTCTGCGTTCACACTTGCTTTATTGATTTTTCCTCCTTTTCATGATTACTTTTGAGATATCCTATCCTTTCATCATTACTCTTGTTTTTTATACATAAATGTTTCTAGAAGCATGGAGATATTATTCTTGACAGTTTTTCGTTTAATATCTCCAGTTGGGTTATTTAGGCTCGGGTCAAAAAGTCAACTAGTGGATTTTTTGCTAAATTTTTCCATATGGTAAATCTTTCTTTTGTAAGCACAACGGTTTTTGAATTATCTAAATCTGAGTTCGTTTGACCTATTTTCGGTTCAATCAAAGTTTAAAGCTTAAATGTAACTTTTAAGTTTTTAAGGGTTTTTAGGTTTTGATCTTTTAATTTTTCGAAACAACTTTAGGTTTGCTTATAAAAACATGTGGATATTGTCTCCTCAACAATATCAATGATTTCTTAAGAGCTTGAATTTACTGGGCGTTACATGTACAATGTCATACGATGCAGCTTAATCTTCACCATATTTTACATGCATGCTCTTTTAATTTCACCATTTCATTATCTTGTCATTAATCACTCATTTTCACAAAGTAGAGTTCACAGTAATCAAAAGTATATTTCATGTGAGTTGTAAACATGAATATTTGGTATACAAAATAATCATGCTATGCAGGGAAAAAAAAAGAAGTATCCATGTGAGTTTTTACTCACTTGTATCATAAGGCCTCAAAACCTCAAAATCTGAGAAAAATCTATTAGTAGCCCTAATCCCGAGTTAAAAGTTAATCCTATGCTATAACAAGTTCAAAATGGGTATTCTGCTTGACCCATGAACGTTCGTGATACGACGCACGAACATTCATACAACGAGGAACTATCATTCGAAGCACAGATCGACCGTTTGGCCACGAGGATTGAATGTTCGTCCCTGGCAGAAACTGCATTCTAACTAAAACCAATTTATGGTACTACTAAGCAAGACCTAGGGTTTTAATAACACTCCTAATATGATTTTAAGCCACATCATGCAATAAACACGATGCATAAAACATCAAAATGCTCCACCTAATATCGAGTTATCATTAAGATCAAAATAGTGACAAGAGGGTAAAACCTATGATTAAAAGCTATAAAGAGAGATCAACAACATAACGGCTATAAAGGAAAACGTCTTCCTCGCACCAAAATGCTCCTACACACTCCCAGTAGAGTCACACCAACACCAAGGGTAAAAAATACATAAAATAAACAAAGATGTTGGGGTATTTATAGGGAAAAAAAAAACGTAGAGGATAAGAATGAAGTGATTTTCTACCTATCAAACGTCTGGTACTCGGGTTTGGACGTTCATGTACGATTTGTCGTACATACCAACGACGTGGCATGTACCTTCTGTTAGTACACCACGTCATCGAACATTCATGGTGGGAAAAAAAGATTGTTCGCAGAGGGAAAATCGATCGTTCAAAGTGGGAAATTTGATCGTTCGTTGTTCTCAGCAAATGCTCGATCAACACAGAAAGTCAAAAAAAGTCCTAATTTTCAATTCAAACCTACTTAATCATATTAATAATCTAGGGCACTATATATAACATGGTAACTATTAGACTTAAAATGAGATTTGTGTAAAAGGATTAGCTTTCCTTCAAGACAAAGTCACAAGAGAGCCTAGTCTCTTTTCAAAACTCACTCTCTCACACTCACAAGAGTTTCCTTAGCTCATGAGTGGGTATATAGAGTAACCCATGCATGCTCATGAGGGTTGAGGTGCCAAAAATTAAATGCTCTCAAACTAATATCTAAGGTTTGGTATCCAACTTCAAACGTTCTCCTCGATTGTTCGAGATCAAACTTTGATGTTCTCCTTGATTGTTCGAAATCCAACTTTGAACGTTCGGCTACACAAGAAATTCTTAAAAGTCCAAAATTCCACATCCTACCACTTGGAACCAATCCTAACATCTTATATCATTTTCTTAAGGCATTCTTAATACAAGTTAATAATTTGGGGCATTACAACTCTTCAAAGACCAAAGAAGCCAATTTCAGCCCAACACAAGACTCGCTCCAACACAATAAAAGGAGGATCCAATAGGTCGAAAGATAAGAAACGTCATGTCAAATACAATCAAGGAGTGAAAGCTCAAGGCTACAACAGTCCCCTAAGCATTTAATTCCATCATATGATCACCTTCCTCAATAAATCAAAAATGCCTCAACATATCAGATAACAGGAAGGTGAACTTGCACTCAAGTAGGTATCAAATGAGGGGAAAACACAATGCTGACTTGCTAAACTATGACCAAATCTACAATTTTCGATAATGTATCAACCATTAGACCACGCCCATGGATTATCCAATGGGGCAAAGATAGATCTTGTGGTTTTTTAGGTAAGGAAGTGATCGATGAATACCGAATTGTCCATGGTGAGTGGCATTGTGTGGCCTGGCACGATGACAACTCATGCAAAAGGATTGACAAGATGAGTGAATGTGACAAGGCATCTAGCTAATCCCTAGTTCAATGCATGACTAATCTCTACCCTTAAGTATTTTCAACCATTAATGCTCGAATAGGGTCCAGATACCCATTGACAATGATTCACATTTTAGGAAGAAAGACTAGCCCACAAGTCTTACCATTTTAGGGTAAACCGTCATTTTTCCACCTACCTTTCACATGGACCACTGCCCAAGGATGGCAAGTAATATCATTTGATCACTTTGAAACATTTTTGAACAAGGGGCAAGCCCATATATAAAGCAAGTCCACCCTAACATGAGGGAGACTTTTTTTCCAGGGAGAAAAAAAAATGCCCTCATCGAGAGTTTATTACACTCGAGATTTCAAAATTTCCGTCCAAGAGAGAACATAGGAAAAAAGTGTTTAAAAAGCTTAACCCAATGACACAAACAATATCGGGGGGAAAAGCTATTAAACCAAGAAAGAGGGAGATAACCATTAGCCGCTGAATCGAGTAAGAGCTATTCATGTTCCGCAACCATCAGGTCTTGTCCTTTCTCCCTTAGTCACTCATTATTTTTTTCCTCATTTATTGAATGATTAATGTGTCTTATTCCTCTAGATATTGATTAAAATAATTCTTGGAGTATTTTTCTTCATATGACTATTGTCCTGCCGCACCACTCACGTACTAGTGCACGGTTATCTTGTTGAACACATCCTTGAGATACTATACACTATAACTTGAGTCCTTTTTTATTTGTTTCTCACTTGTGTGGATTCTTTCGTGTCTTGCCGCGAGAATTTAAGCCCCACGTTGACTTGATTGCAACCCTTGCTGGCTTGATAGCCATTGATTTGTCAGCTTAATGTTAGTACTAGGCTTGGCTCCTTGACCCATAAACTACTCGATCCTAAAATAAAAAAGGCACCCAAAAACATTTCGGCTTCGACTTCTCATGTCGTTGCCGACATGTCTTTATCATTGATTACATGCCATCTCATGTGACTAAATATCATGTGCAACCGAGAAACTTATCAACGACGACTATGAAAGTTGTCTCAATGAGCATCCTCAACACGGTAACCATGACGACCCTAACAATGACAAAAGTCATCGCAAAAATACATATTTTTTGTAGTGAATAAAATTTGACAGTTTGGGATTTCCAAATTAGACTATTACTGTAACGCCCCAGTGAAATTAACTAATTGATAGTTAACTTCATGGTTCGTCTCCCAGTCTTGTTCTAAGAAGAACAAGACCACAGGGATCTCATCCTCTCCGAAGAGAGTCTGCAGTAAAAGACTTTCACTTAAAAGAAATAAAGATTGCACTCTAAAATGCATAGTCATAAGAATAGCTAGAGCAAACTAAAACATCATCATAATAATAACAGTCGAAGCTCCCAAAATATGTTCAAAAGACTAGTCATCAAAATAGTACAGATCCAGAACCAAAGGTCTAAGAGTCACCAACAAAAGTCAAAGCCTACACTTAACGAGATACAACATAAAGATGTTATCTATCATATCACGGTGGGATTCACTAGGTCCACGTCACATCCACGCCAACCAAATGGGATCTAACTCCTCAAATATGATCCTGAGCACTCCCTCCAACAAAACAAAATGTTGCTCCAAACTTGTCATCACAAAAACTATCTATAAAATAATACATGTTTCATAGGTGGAAAAGATACAAGTGTTAGTCCACCACTTAGTGAATAATAGGCATGATATGCAGGTTATCATTTTGTGAACTTAGTTTAATAAGAAATCACATGCAATAGAGTATTATTTCATTGTACAAAATGATGATGTTCATAATAAAGCTATACTGTATATATACTTATAACAAGAATATCATGTTATAGTCCAATTTCATATCGTCTATTCAAGATATTAACCCATTCCCAACAAGGTTGGCACTGTCCTAAGGGACCTGTAATACAATACCGATGCCTCGGATATCTACGCATTCCTTCATATACTAGCAGCTCGATCAAGTTCAACCTCAGGTGACCCACGCTACTAGCAAAGCCGTAACCGTGACCCCCATTCAAGCATGGTGTGTTGTCACAAAACAACCATTGGACCCAAGACCCATCATAATACATTATAAATTTTTTACCATAAAAAACAACTGGTATAGTAATAAGCCCATGACTATTTTTCTGCACGAGACGGTGTACCATGTCATACAATACAATTTAATCTTCAACGTATTTTACATTCATGTTTTCATAATCTCATAATTTCGTTATCTTGCGATTAATCACATATTTTCACAAAATAGAGTTCAGACTAATAAAATGACATTTCATGTTAGTTGTAAACATGTATGTTTTGATACAAAACATATTTGTGTTATGCGAAAAATAACAATAACAATAACAAGTATCCATGTGAGTTTTACTCACTTGTATCGCATGACTCTTCCAACAAGTTTCATTCAGGCTCCACAACCTCAAAATTTGAGAAAAACCTAACATCAACCTTAAACTCAAGCTAAACAGGTATTAAAATCTTAAACAGTTCAAATTAGGCTTTCTGTTTGTTCGTTTGACGATAATTCGCCTAACGAATGGTGAACATTCGTCTTAGACGTCGTCTAGTGTAGGGAAATGTTCATCGCTTGGGGAGAATTCCAAATTCGAACATAAAAGCCATAAAATTAGTTCCAAGCAAGCTCTAGGGTCTTAATATGATCTTTAACAGAGTCCTAACCTCAATAACAACTCCATGCAGTATTATGTACGTTAAACCTCACTTAAGCCACTAATCTATCGATAAAATAATTTTATGACCAAAACTAAGCAAGGATGTAAAACTAACTAAAATATTAACAAAACAGTAAATAAACTACAAAACAACTCTACAAGAACTAACTACGCTAAGAAGGTTACCTCATTGGGTTGAAAAGGGCTCCTTCCTCCTTCAAAAATACTTTCTCACACACACAAGGAATACACTGAGCAAAAGGGGTTAAAAAGTGTGGGAAATGAACTGAAGGCGTTGGGGTGAGGGGTATTTATAGGTAAAGAGGTCGAAGTGGATAAGAATTAATTGATTTGGCTTTTCGAGAACATTTGCTAAACGTATCGCAAACGTTCCTGAAAACCTAGAGTTAGAAGATTGTTCGGCGTACGGCCGCGATCGTTTGTCGTATTGTCTAACACACACGCTGAAGATGTGGGATGTACCTTCCGACACACAGTACAACACGTCAACGATCGTTCGTGGTGGGGACCATGATCATTCCCGAGGGAAAACCATGAACATTCCTAGTTCGATCAACTTAAAAAGTCAAATATTCCAAATTGCAGTTTAAGACCTAATTATCCTTGATAATTATCTGGGACATTACATTCTCTCCTCCTTATAAAAATTTCATCCTCGAAATTTCACAAAAACATATTTAAGGACAATTAGCAATATTACCTTGCATCCAAAGCCTCATTGTCCTCGTGCTTAGTAGTATCTTCAGTAATCTTTTCCCATCCATTTGCTGGTATCTCCACTGCTTCTTCTTCAAACAGGTGTGGGTAATCGCCTTGTAGGTCATCGAGAGCATCGTAGTTGATGTTGCCTATATTGTACCAATCTTCATCTATTTTGACTCCCAAATCCATTAGCTCACAAAAAGAGTAATTTCATACTCAGTCTAGGTCTGTAGGTATCCTCATCAAAGTCGTTATGCTTTCTAGATAGGAAAACATTTCTCTTAGTTATTCCCATCAATTCCAAAAGAATATTCAAGAATCTAAAGAATAAGCACATGATCTTCAAACAAATGTGAGTAGCAATTCCTCATATCATGCTCCGCTTCCAAAGATGCTTCTTCTACCCCATGCTTGCGCCATAGTACCTTCACAATGGGAATTGTCATAGTGTGCAAAACTTGCTCATTGCAATCCAAGATTCGTATAGGCTTCTCTTCGTAAGTTAACTCCTCTTCTATTCCCAAAGGTTCATATTCTATTACCAGCTCGGGGTTGGGGATGTATTTCCTTAACATCGACACATGGAAGATGTCATGTGTTCCTGCCAAATTTGGCGGTAGAGCAACTCGGTAAGCTAACTTTCCAACTCTTTGGGTGACTTCAAACAGTCCAATGAATTGAGGTCTTAACTTTCCCTTCTTGCCGAGTCACATCACTCCTTACATTAGGGATATCTTCAGGAACACCTTATCTCTTACCTCAAACTCTAATGTTCGCCTTAGGTTATCATTGTCGCTCTTCTGTCGACTTTGTGTTGCTGCCATCTTCTACCTGATAACAACTATCTTGTCCTTAGTGTCATGAATGATCTCTGGCCCCAATAATTGTCGTTCTCAGACGTTACTCCAATACAGGGGCGATTGACATTTTCGTCCGTAGAGTGCTTCATAGGGTGACATTCCAATAGTGGCCTGGTAACTATTGTTGTAAGCGAACTCAATAAAAGGTAGGTATTGGATCCAACTTCCCTTGAAATCCAATACGCAAGCACGCAAAATATCCTCAAAGATTTGATTGGTCCGTTCTGATTGACCATCAATCTGGGGGTGAAATGCAGTCTGTCCCCATTTCCTTATGTAAACTTTGCCAAAACTTTGAAGTAAATCACGAATCTCTATTTGGAATGATTGCTAATGGTACTCCGTGTAGTCGCACTATGTTCTACACGTACAGCTTTTCCAACTTATCCATAGGGTCCTTTACCTTCATAGGAATGAAATGTGCGCTTTTCATCAAACGATCCACTAGTACCCCAATGAAATCTTCTCCGGTCGGTGTCCTTGGTAGACCTAGGATGAAATCCATCGCAATTTCATCCCATTTCCACTTAGGTATTAGTAAGGGCTTGAGCATTCCTACCGGCCTTTGGTGTTCTGCCTTAACTTGTTGGCAAGTGGGGCACTGTCCCATGTACTTGGCACTCTCCCTCTTTATGTTGTTCCACCAATAGGTCATCTTCAGGTCTTTGTACATCTTAGAGCTTTCAGGATGCACAATGTATAACGATCGATGAACCTCGCTCATGATCTCCTTCCTAACCTCCTCGCTTCTCGGCACACAAATTTGATCGAAGTGGGTAAGCGTCCCATCATCCTTTAAACAAAACTCCTTTGCTTTACCCTCCTCGAGTTGCTTATTGAACCGCTGGCAATTGAGATCAATTTTCTAGGTGTCCTTGATCCTTTCCAGCATTTCTGGTTGAATCACCATAGTCGACAAAAGTATTGGCGAATCTCTAGTTTCAGTCTTTCGAGCTCCATTATCAACTGAGGTTGAGAAATACTTAAGTTTACGAGTTTGATTGATGACTTTCTACTTAAAGCGTTAGCTACCACATTAGCTTTACCCGGATGATAATTGATCTCACAATCATAATCCTTGATCAACTCCAACCACCTCATTTGCCTTATATTTAATTCATTTTGGGTAAATAAATACTTTATGCTCTTGTGGTCCGTATAAATCTTACACTTTTTGCTGTACAAATAGTGTCTCCAAATCTTCAGAGCAAAAACAATGGCGGGAAGCTCCAAATCGTGGGTTGGGTAGTTTTGCTCGTAGTCCTTAAGTTGGTGTGAAGCGTAAGCGATCACCTTATCATTCTGGATGAGTACACTTCCTAGTCCTTCCTTTAAGGCGTCATTATACACTACCAAATTACCAGATTCTATAGGTAACTTTAGAACAGGTGTTGACACCAATCACCATTTCAACTCTTGAAAACTTTCTCACAAGTGTCCGCCCATAAGTAGCGAGCTTTCTTCCTTGTGAGGGCAGTCAGAGGCTCTGAACGTTAGGAAAACCCTTCGATGAAGCGATGGTAGTAGCTGGCCAATCCTAGAAAATTCTGAATTTTGTGGGCACTGGTTGGCCTTCCCCATTCTACTAATATTCCTTTAGCAGAGATCACATGCCCAAGAAAGAAACGCTATCCAACAAAAAATCACACTTCTTGAGCTTGGTGTAGAGTTGCTCACGTCCAAGTCTCTCCAACGTCTTTTGCAAGTGCACTGTGTGATCCTCCTAATTCTTGGAGTAGATCAAAATGTTGTCGATAAAGACTACTATGAATTGGTCTAGGTGCTTGTGAAAAACCCTATTCATAGTTTCCATAAGTATCGCGGGGGGGATTGGTAAGTGTGAACGACATTACCAAGAACTCGCAATACCCGTAACGAGTTCGGAATGCCGTTTTGGGGACGTGCTTATGGAAAATGAAATAACATCTAGTCCCAGCATGTAAGGTAAAATCAAACCTATCCTCAAGGAGAGAGGTTTAGAAATACCAAGACAGAAAAGCAGTTGCCTGATATGCTTTTAACTGTCATCCCCAAAAAATATCTGCAGAAGTTTCTCAAGATAACAAGAGAAAATAAGGGGATAGAATAAATGGTTCCTCAAAAAGAATGCAAGGCATGAATAAGATGTGACATGATAAACAATGCAAACATACCTGACAAGCACTAGGATTTAGGAACCAAAATCCTAGGCATGGTGAGACTTCACCTTTACTAGGTGAGTCCACTCCCCCTTAAGGGATGAATGGTCTTATCATTCTTGACCCATACCTGCTTGACCCGTGGAGATGGTTTGTGGGTCATGTCCATGTTGGCCATTTTTCTTTACATACCGTGCATCAGGCTCAACAACCCTTCATAGCCATGGTTGCTAATGTGCTTCTGCGGCTTTCTCTTGTAGCGCCTTGATTTGTTCTTATTTGATTTGCCACTCTGATTGGCAGGAACAAACTGCTGCTGATGCCATGGAGCCAAATGTGTTATCGGAGGTAGATTGCCTGATGTAGCTCTTGCTGGCAGCTCCCTTTGAACCTTCGACTTCTAAGCCTGGAGATGTGGACATTTGGGTCAGATGTGACCGGTGATGCCGCTGTGATGACAGGTGGGCAGGCTTCTTTTGTTAGAATGCTGCTTCACTTCCTCTGCAAAAATATGGTTAGCATTCTTACAAATAACATTGCACTTACCTTTTATATGTCTCTTATGAGGATGGACATATTTAGATGAGGAAGAATCTTCAACTTTACCTTTCCTTGGAGCATCCTGTTTAATCTAAGGCCTGTAGGATTTCAACAAATAACAAGTTGGTCTAATATGACCAATTCCACAATTATGACATGTAGGAACAAACTTATTTCGTGTTCTTGATTCCTTGGACTTTGGCATCACATGATTATTTAAGCAAAATTTTCTAAACAAGCTGTATCTACTATCATAGGCTTAATATCAATAGAATCTAATTCAGAATCAGAAGCATGTGAAGTAGAAGTACTCATATCATTAACAATTAAAGCATGCTTGTTAGAAATATCTGAATGAATACAAAGCATGCTTTTCAAATTTTTACTAGAGAGTTTTTCCAATTTATTCTCAAGTGAATCAATAATGTCAAATAGCATGGTATTCTCAGATCTCAAAGAGTCAATCAAAGCATGTGATTAAGATAATTGAACAATCAAAGACTATTTTTCTTACTTCACCTTTTTAAGCTCTTTATGAGAAACTTTAGAATTTTTAGCATTCTTCAATTTATCAAAAACCTTAAAGAGCTTAATATCAGAATTCTCATTAGATAACTGAGAAGAATTCATGATAAAAAGTGTAATAAAAAAATAGAAGTCATAAAAGATAAGGTTCACACTCAGGAATCAAATCCTTTAAACAGAGTGTACCCGCTCTGATACCAATTGAAAAATAAAAAGACTTCTAATTTGCCGTGGGTTTGTGCAACGTGTAACAAAATATCAAAAGCACGGAATTAAAAGAGACAGATATTTTGTTAACGACGTGGAAACTCAATTAAGAAAAAAATAACTCTTGGGCAGCCAAACCCATGATATCCACTATTCAGAAAACAAAGCTAGTTACAAAGCAGTAGAACTCACATACCCTTATACAGTGGTCGTACCTTGAACTCTAATGTGTAACCCAACACGAATGCCTCCCAACCAAGTCACCTACTTTAAGGGGTCTTCAATAGAACCTTTTACCTTAGGGCCAACCCCTAAGAGAGACTTCACACGAACAAATCACCACACACCGGCAACAGCTAGAGAGCTAGCAGATCTTCAATATCTCCCTAAACACCCTCTCAAAGCTACAAGGAATTCACTACCAAATTTTGTACATAATACATGCCTAGAGCCCTCTTCATATAGGCTACCGAAGACCTAAATCGCGTCTGATTAGGTTTTCCTAGGTAACGTCCGGACGGTAGACATATGGCATCCGGATGGACAATTGTACGATCGGCTTTCCAAATTAGCTGAAATTCTTTCCTGAATTGAGCCACGTCTGGATAGTGTTGCCCTAGCGTCCGGACGGTTAAACTTTAGCTGCACGCAATTTCCATATCAAGGCTTGGAGCGTCCGGACCATGAAGGCTGACGTCCTGACGGTTAAACTGATACACGCAATTTCTATATATGAAGCTTGAGCGTCCGGACCATGAAGACTAGCGTCCAGAGGGTTGAACTTTGTATGCATGACTTGCCTTATGAAGGATAGCGTTCGGATGAGAACACACATCGTCCGGACGGTTGCAGTTGTCTTCCCATATCTGTGTTTTGGAAAGAAATCCCATAGCTGGTCAAACACTGAATGGCGTCCGGACGTGTTGCTAAGACGTCTGAATGGATGCAACTTAGAACAATTCGAAGCTTCTAGACATAGAGGAAGGTCCAGACAGAAAGTTCTCATCGTACAGATGGATGATGCTTGGACAGTTGAGTGTCCGGACGTAATATCACATCTTCTGGACGGATGCAAGAGACTAAACTTCACTGTCTTCAAATCCGCACAAAGTCTTCTTGAAGAACATAATAGAAGTGTAGACTTTGGATATAATCAGCAACCCTATTTAATAAGCATCATTACATAGAAGTGTTTTTGTCCAACAAAATGCAGCCAATCACAAACTAACAAACTCCCCCTTTGGCCATTATGGGACAAAAAACACTTGACCTGTTAAAAATCCAATTCCAGTCTAAATCAAAAATACTCCCCCTTTTTGTCTCAAAAGGACAAAGGGTAAAATAGAGTATGAGAAAAACCACAAACAAAACAAAGAAGAGTCTGCAAGTGGCCCAAAAGAGAGGAACAAAAATCCTCCAAGTACCAAATCCTGCTGATCCCTTTCGGGTGGTAACCCGGAATAGTTTGTTGAGAAGACGTCTGGAAAATTGCGTACTACAGAGATTTCTTGTAAGTCCTTCTCCTTATTTTCTACAACTTTGGTGATGAGTGCTAAGTATGTCTGGCCTCCATTGACAATGAGCTTCATTACCTGAACATAAGACACCACTAAAGGTAAAGACTTAACTTGTGATCCTATGGACTTAGTTTTTGCCTCTCCCCAGGGTTTAAGCTTTATGAGTTTGCGCGCATAGTCGATACTAGTGAAATGTTTAGCTAACCAATCCCTCCCTGGGATTACGTGGTACTAATGCAAAGGTAATACTACTAGGTTAGCTGGAAGTATCCTCCCGTTGATGGTTATAGGACATGCACTTGCTATTCTACTACATGTTATTGTTTTCCCTACTGAAGTTACTATGACTAAGCCAACTTCTAAGGTTCTAACAGAGAGTCTAGACAATTTTACAAACGTGCTAGATACAAAGGAGTGGGTAGCTTCTGAACCAAAGATGGGGATAGTACCTGTCACCACCTCTGTATCTCTTTCTGTCTCTTCAATTTTTTTTTTAAACTGTTAGAATGCTATTTTTTTGGAATTTGAGATGCATATTGCTGCCATGTTGAAATTCCTTGGACTAAATTGTGATATTACTCTGTATTGATTTTTACACAAGTCTTTTTTACTGCTGTTATTCTACCGATTTTTTTGTTATCCTAACAAGAATGATTTTGGAATATTTTTTTTTTGGCAAAATTCTTGTTGGATCTTTTGCAGAATCATGTCTGCAGGCAGTCCACCCCACAGGGTCCGTCAGAGGCTTATGGAAGATAGGGCTGCAATTCAGGCCAAGATTATGGACCGCACTGTCATTGCTGAGCGGAACGTCCTTCGGGCTGACATCATGGTGCCACCGCTGGACAACATTCTTGCCATCATCAAGACGTACAATTGGGGATACCTCCACAGCTGTGCTTGTGTGGTATACACCAGACTGGTCAAACTCTTCTACGCCAACCTGGAAGTGATGTTGAACGATGATCATGGAGTGGTGCTTCAGTCCTCCGTTGCAGGCCATCTCATCACTATTGATCCTCAGGTCATCAATCACATCATCCGAGTCCCAGTGCTTGAGATTTCGGCCAGCCCATACAATGAGGTGGTGCTTCCTCCATCCCTGGATGATCTCAGGGAATTCTTCCATGCCATCCCTCACGGTGGGGAGCGCTCTACTGCCATCAGGATTGGTGCTTTGTCTTCCTCCCACCGCATGCTGGCCAAGATCATTCAGCAGAACATCTGGCCTGTTGCTCGGCGCAATGATTTGATCCTGAAACGGGCCTAGTTTGTCTATGCAGTCCACCTTCGCTTGCCTTTCTGCCTATGCAAGCATATTTTGGGTGTTATGTTAGAGGCCCGTGATGAGGGAAATGCTGGTCTTCTGTTTGGCTGCTTGCTCACTCAGATTATTCTTCAGTCGGGAGTCAATGTCAATGGCGAACCGAAGATGAAAATCCAGCAGCCAATCAGCAAGTAGACATTGATGAAGTCCAATGCACAGCTACGGAGAGATGACTCCGATGATGAGGTGCCCCCACCTGCTGCTATGCCAGTCAGTTTTCTGGATATGACTTCATCCTCACAGACTGTTCCGCCATCTGAGCCGGAGGTCCACTATGCTAATATTATGGAGGCTCTTGCTGCTCTTCAGGGGGGGATGAGCAATATGCAGGTGTCTATGTCCACCATGTAGCAGTCCATCACTTCCATGCAGCTAGAAGTGTACTCCATCAACAAGCGCGTGGAGCAAAACTAGCTGGACCTCAAAGAGTGCCTGAAGTATCATCATCCCGGCAGCAGTGATGATGAGGTTGATGCAGACGGGACTTTACCTCTGCCTGAGGATGTTTGATTCCCTCTTGTTTTTGTTGTCTTCTGTTATTTTGGAACATTTTATTACTTTTCTATTGTTATAACACTTGGATTTATATTACTCTGTTTCCTGGGTCCTTCTGAGACCGTTAGGGGGAGTAATTTTTATTTCAGTTGGTTATTTTATTACTCTGTTTTACCCTTTGTCCCTTTGTGACAAAAAAATGGGAGTAATTTTTATTTTGGACCGGGAATGTATTTCCAAACCGGTCAAGTGATTTTTGTCCCAGAATGGCCAAAGGGGGAGTTTGTTACTATTTTGGCCTCATTCTGTGTTTGGACAAAATCACTTAAGTGTAAAGATGTTGTAAACAGGGATTCCACTATTCAGAGTTGATGTCAGACGATTCTGCCTGCAAGTTAGAATAATTTCAAGTTCCCTGTCAGCCGTCCGGACGATCGAGCCATCCCGTCCGGACGCCCATCTGTCCACTGTGCCATCCGTCCGGACGACGTGTCTACCGTCCGAACCTCCAAGAGAGATCAACATCATCTGTTCGGACGAAGTGTTCATTCCGTCCGGACCCCATACTGTATCGAGAAGTTTATGTGCCAGCTTGCATCTGTTCGGACGTTTCAGCAGCACGTCCGGTCGCCTCTTAGTACTCGATCAATTTCTGATTTCTTTCCAAGTTCCAAGAAAGGGAAGATCAATCAACCGTCCGGACGATGTGGTATCCCGTCCGGACGCGCGTCTCCTTAAGACAAGAATCGCAATTCAAATATCACCGTCCGAACATCTGACAGCTGTGGTCCAGACGCGCGTTCATCAAAGAAGGAAATTGCCGATTCGACTTCAACCGTCCGGACGACTGCCTATAATGGTCCGGACGCGCACATTGCAGATATGGAAATTGCGTGTTGAAGAACAGCCATCCGGAAGCTCATCCCCCATGGTCCGGACGCCCGAAGCCTTATAAGGAAATTACTTGCAGCGGACGTGCGACCGTCCGGACGATGTGCCATCCCGTCCGGACGAAGCTCTTAAACAGGAAAGATTTCCCCGTGAAATTTTTGAAAAATCTTGTCGCACAGTTGTCCGTCCGGACGGCCCATGTCCACCGTCCGGACGGCGCCCATGTATAATTTCCTGACGCTCATTTGAACCCCCAGCCTATAAATAGAGGCCCCTGGGCATTGAGAACTGCAAGAATTCGGTGTGAATTCCATTAGAGCTCAGAGAAGTCATCAATCCCTCTGAAGTCATTTTACAAGTGTGTTGTGCTATAAACCGAAGTCTATCTTAGAGGTCGGCTCTAAGATAAAGGATTCCATTGAAGACCCCTTCATGTAGGAGAACCTGGTTGGGAAGCGTTCGTGTTGGGTTACACGTCAGAGATCAAGGTACGACCACTGCATCGGTACATGTGAGTGTTACTATCTTGTATCTAGCTTTGTCTTCTGAATAGTGAAATTCCTGGGTTTGGCTGCCCCGGAGTGGTTTTTCTCTTAATTGAGTTTCCACTTCTTCAACAAAAATCTGTGTCATTTTCTTTCCGCTGTGCTTTATTTTTTGTTGACACTTATACACACACTTTATTTTTAGAAGTCAATTTCATTTTTCACCATGAATGAAGGTCCTCTTCCTCTGCTCTGCAAAGGCCGCTGCATTTTCCTTCAAGCTCTCCTCATAAATTGAGGCGTGATGCACCAATTGAGAAAAGTTGTGGATGTCGAAGCACGTCATCATGGTCTTAATACGCAGGCTAAGGCCTCTCTCGAACTTCTTCGCCTTCTTTTTCTCTTATGGAATGAGGTATACAGCAAGCCTCGACAACTGAATGAACTTAGTCGCATACTCCATCATCGTTATGCTCCCTTGAACTAAGTCCATAAACTCCCTAGTCTTTGCCTCCTGCACCACTCGAGGAAAGAATTACTTGTGGAACTCATCCTTAAAGATTTCCCAAGTGATGGCGTGTTCCGACCTAAGTCCAATATAAGTAGGTTCTTCTTCAATTGCCACCATCTCTTTGCCTTGTCAGTCAGTCTATGAGTGGCATACCTTACCTTCTCCTCCATGGTGCAGCCGATTGTATCCAAAAGCTCATCAGTGTCATTCAGCCAATTCTCTGTACTAAAGTGATCACCACTCCCATTGAAGTTATTAGAGTTGTGACTACAGAAGTCCTTCAGGGTACAACCCCGTTCTTCGGCAGGACACCTAGCCTCTTGGTCCTACGCCATTGACGTGACTTGCTGGGTAATTACTGTCGTGAGTTTCGTCGACTCTGGGTTTACAGCTGCAGGAACTGGTATGTCCATAGACTCAAGGTGGGTGTCCTCCCCATTGTCCACCAATTCTAGGGTGTTGGGCTCGGTCGTTGGATTTGTTTGAGGTGGCATTGTCTGTAATAAGCAGTAGAGTCAAAACCGACTCGAATCCAAGTAACACTCAAGGTAAAATTCTAAGGGGTAACTATTTTAAGTTCTGGCATGATTATCTTCCTATAGCTATCCTTATAAGTCCAATAGTCTTTCATAGCCTAATGCTCTAATACCAACTGTAACGCCCTAGTGAAATTAACTAACTGGTAGTTAACTTCATGGTTCATCTCCCAACTTTATTCTAAGAAGAACAAGGCCACAAGGATCTCATCCTCTCTGAAGAGAGTCTTCAGCGAAAGACTTTCACTTAAAATAAGTAAAGATAGCATTGTAAAATCTACAATCACAAGAATAGCTAGAGTAAACTAAAACATCATCATCATAATAATAGCCAAAGCTCCCAAAATATGGTCAAAAGACTAGTTGTAACATCCTGTATTTTAAGATATTACATAAAATATCTTAAAATTGGATTTATGTCCTAATAAACTAAATATAAATATTTATTCATAAATATTCATCAAGATATGTTCAAAGAGATTAAATGTTTATTGAAAATATGTATAAGTGTATCAGCAAGTTAAAAGGAACCTTAAACTTTGGAATAACGAAAATAGGGTCAAACAAACTCCGTTTTGGTCAATTCAAAAGCCATAATGCTCTTCTTGGAGTCCTCTATCTACCTATAAAGTTTCATGGAAATAAAAATTTTGTAGGTTTGCCGAAACTATCTGTGAACCTACTGCCCCTGGACTGGACAACATGCATGCGTGGTAGCCCAAGGTTCTGCCACGTCACCCTATTGATTTTCTGATGCTTTCTTAATTTGACAAGTGTCCATTCTTGTCTTGTATGGTAGTTTAATAGTTACTATAAGGTCAAGTGAATATTTAAGGATAAAATTACCTAATTATAGGATAAGGTTAATAAGATAAGAGATATTATGAAATGTAATTATGATTGTAATGACTCACTAACTTGCCCTTCAAGTTGGTCTTCTAGCCATTAGATCAGATCAAAATAGATTGATCTGGACCATTTATTTCTCTATATAAGGATGGCTCCTCTCACAAATCGCATCTTCTGCTTCTCTTGGATAAATTCTCTCAAATCTCTCTCTTGGTTCTCTCTTTCTCTCTTAGTGTTCTTCTTCTGTTCTTGCAATAGAAATCAGAGCATGGAAGCTCTGATCTTCCCTCAAATCAGCAGCAGCCTTCTCCCTTTCTTTGTTGTGCATTATTAGAATCAAGAAGGAAAGAAATCAAAGAAGAAGGATTGCATCTTCTTCTCCCTTGGACATCATTTTTTGGTAAGTCTATACCTTCCCTTCTCTTGATTTCTCTAGTTCTTTCATGACTCTTTGCATCATTCCATCAATGGATGCCATAGCATGAAGAGCTCTTGCTCTTTCCCTTTTAGTTTCGGTTCAAAACAAGAAGAACTCTCTTTTCTTCTTCACGAACATATATAGATATCTCTAACTCTCTCTCTCTACCTCCCGGATTGGTACAAGAAAATGAGAATCAAGATCTCCATCACTCTATCTTAGCCGGATTTGGTGTGTGTGAGCATTGTGGGAAAAGTTCTCTTAATTCCTTTCTTTCTCTTCCTCTCGGGTGTCTAGCAGCAAAGAGGAAAGAAGGATCTCTCTCTCGAGTTTTGATTAAGGTAAGAATCTCTAAGATTCTCTCTACGTTATCTCTTGATTAGTAGAAAAGATAAGAAAATGGAAAAGACATTTTAAAAGATAAGAGGTAGAACAAATTAAGAATAACATGTTTTATGATTACGTATGTTATAAAATATCTCAAAAGATATTTTGAGATATTTTACAAAATATCCAAGTAAATATTTTGAGATATTTTACAAAGCGTCCTAGTAAGATATTTTACAAAACATCCCAGAAGATATTTTGAGATATGTTACAAAATATCACATAAGATATTTTGAGATATTTTACAAAATATTCCAGAAGATATTTTGAGATACTTTACAAAATATCCCAGAAGATATTTTGAGATATTTTACAAAATATCCTAAAAAGATATTTTAGATATTTTGGATAAGATTCTTATCATTTATTGATTTAAGTTATGTTTATAAAATAAGGTTTTCAAAATGGATTTTAATCCCTTGTTGTTGGTTGAGTGTTTGAAGTCTAATTGACCAAATATTGTGGTGGTTGGCCGAATGGATTGTGATGTGGGGATATTGTGAATTTGCTGATTTAGGGCTATGTAGTGTTAACTATGGTTGATTATGTGATGTTAAAATTGGTATTTTTAAAATGGTATTTTGGTAATTTAATAATGAATGCAGCTATAATGTCCACATGAAATATATGGCATTATGATTGAAGGATTTTATATACTGTTACAATATCGAAACAATAATAGGATTAAGAAATCAGAAATGAGTATAGGGTTAAATCTATGTTTAGTGAATTGTACTGATTCACTATTTGCTTGTATTATATATGTATATTGCAGTGAATATATCTGTGGATCAATCTTTGTAGCAGGAAGGAACTGTGAGTATTTCTTACTCATTGAGGGTGATATGTGTGGTTTAGTCTTTAGCAATATAGTGATCTCTGTTTTATTTGATTATATGCTAATTGATGTATGTCATTTAATATGTGTAACATATTTTGGTTGAGATTATGGATGTGATGCTGTTTGCATGATTAAACTGTGGTGTGATATAAGTCTTAATAAAAAGACTAGAGGTTTAGGTACCAAGGTGTCAGTGAATTAAGGAGACCAACGGATAAACGAAAGTTTAGGTACCAAGGCATTTGATAAGACCGATAGATGAACCAAAGGTTGAAGGAATAATAGAGAAAATTAGTGATAGAAGAATGAGGTATGTGGTTGACTAATAACGTGTTAAATTAGCGGAGAAGATAGCGCTAATAATGTGTTAAATTAGTGGAGAAGATAGAGCTAATAATGTGTTAAGAAGAGATGTGGCAATGAGTAGTAAAGAGGTAAAGTAGATGAACCAGCATGATAATATGTGGATATGGTTATGTGAATGTGTAGCATGATTATATGTGAATGTGATTATATGTATGTGTATATAACTGTCAACATTTGGATGCATTGTATATGGTTATATAAATTGGTGTGTCACTATGTGGTTGAGGATCGTTGACTCACTCGACCATAGTATTGAATTGTGGTGTTAACCACAACCACATGCGAGTTTTGTAGGAACGAAGGCAGGAGCTACTAGGTTATGGATGAGACTTTTAGTTTGTAGATGTTATATACAATGGTTATGTAATGTTTGTGCCGCATGTGGTAAGTATATTGTTAATTGGATGTATTTTTTTATGTCAGAACAAATGGTTATTATTTTATATATTGAGGTTATTCAGTTAGCTCTGATGTGTTATTGTAAAAGAAGAAAATGTATTCCGCTGTCAATTTATACTCTGATGACGTTGTTGTTGATGTCATAACGATATGTGGAAATCAAAATTTTTACTTACGCATTTTTGTAAAAAGTGGGTCGTTACATCAGTCATCAAAATAATACAGATCCAGAACCAAAGTTCTAAGAGTTACCAACAGATCGAGGTCAAAGCCTACACTTAACGAGAGACAACATAAAGATGATATCTATCATATCATAGTGGAATTCACTAGGTCCATGCTAGCCAAATGGGATCTAACTCCTTAAATCTGATCTTGAGCACTCCCTCTAACGGAACCAAATGCTGCTCCGAACCTGTCATCACAAAAACTATCTATAAAACAATACATGTTTCATAGGTGGAAAAGATACAAGTGTAAGTCCATGACTTAGTGAGTAATAATACTTTTGATACACAGGTTATCATTTGGTGACCTCAGTTTAATTTGAAATCACATGCAAGAGAGTATTATTTCATTGTACAAAATTATGATGTTCATAATATTGTTATAATGTATATATGCTTATAACAAGAATATCATGTCATAGTTCAATTCCATATTATCTACCCAGTATATTAACCACTTTTCAGCCGGGTTGGTGTTGTCCCGACGGACTTATAATACAACATCAGTGCCTTGGATATGTATGCATACCATAATATACTAGCAGTACGACCGAGTCCGACCTCGGGTGGGCCACGCTACTAGCAAAACTATAACCATAACCCCCATTCAAGCATGGTGCGCCGGTCACAAAACTATCATTGGATCCTAAACCTATCAAAGCACATTATAAGCTTTTGACCATAAAGAACAAATTCGTATAATAGTAAGCCCATTGTTGTTTTTCCGCACGAGACGGTGTACCATGTTATACGATGCAATTTAGTCAACACCGTATTTTACATGCATGTTTTCATAATTTCATAATTTCGTTATCTTGCCATTAGTCACATATTTGCACAAAATAGAGTTCACAGTATTAAAATGGCATTTCATGTGAGTTGTAAACATGCATGTTTCGATACATAAAATATTTG
This sequence comes from Alnus rubra, assembly GCA_028654335.1. Classification (NCBI taxonomy): domain Eukaryota; kingdom Viridiplantae; phylum Streptophyta; class Magnoliopsida; order Fagales; family Betulaceae; genus Alnus; species Alnus rubra. The sequence goes on from JAJPGS010001816.1 coordinate 1,844,062, forward strand.
ATCTATACGAAAAATAACAATAGCAAGTATCCATGTGATTTTTACTCACTTGAACACACGGCTCCTCCAACAAGTCTCTCTCTCACATACACAAGGAATACATTGAGCAAGAGGGGGTGAAAATGAGTGGAAATGAATTGAAGCCGTAGAGGTGAGGGGTATTTTATAGGTGAAGAGGCCGAAATGGATAAGAATCAACTGGTTTGGCTTTTCACGAACGTTTGCCAAACGTATCATGAAAAACTAGGGTTAAATGATTGTTTGGCGTATGCCCGCGATCATTCGTCGTACGGTCTGACACACACGTTGAAGGCGTGTGATGTACCTTTCAACACATAGTATAACATGTCAACGATTCTTTGTGGTGGGGAACACGATCGTTCCTGAGGGAAAACTGCAAACGTTCCTGGTGTGATCGCGAACGTTCATTGTTTGGTCAACTCCAAAAGTCAAAGATTTCAAATCCCAATTTAAGACCTAATTATCCTTGATAATTATTGGGGATACTACAATTACTGATCTTTATGTCTAAGAAGTTTGAGATGTAAAATTTACATTGCTTACTTTAGTGATTGTTGTGCTTTGATTAATGAACATATACACTAGGGATTTATGCATTTCACATTGGGTTAAAGGCCTTTTTGATACATGTGTTTGAGCCTAAATCAACTGGCTACCTCAGTTCCAAAAGTTGTCAAAGGTGGTACCTCTAGTAAATCGAAATTCTAACTTGGTACTTTCATCCAAGTTCCGTCCAATTTTTTAATAGAGCCACATGTTACCGCACGTAAAAACACGACACCTGTCTCTTTTGTTACATATGGAAGACAACTCAGCATATCTTGTGACGTGTCACTATATCACAGGTGGTATATGTGGTATTTATACCACGTCGAATGCTAAAAATAATAAAAAATTACATAAACCCAAACAGAAACAAAAACAAGATTGAACCCAAATCAATTGAAACCCATTTATTCTTTCTCACCAAATCACTTGAACCCTAGTTTTTCTTGTCTTTCCGAAAAAATGCAAGTTGCTCAAAGATCCCAGATCCAAAGGGAAGGCCCAAATCGAAAATTTTTCCTTTCAACACTTCCATCATCATTTCCATTCCTTTCCAAATCTGGCCCCAACTTTTCATGCTTGAATTTTGCTCGTATGATTATCGCTCCTTCCAAAAGAGGAGCTTTGCCTTTCTTGGTCTGCTTCTCCCTCCACCATGTGTGTCGTAAGTACTGTGAAAGTTCAATTTGCCTAGCTTCCTACGAATTGGCGATTGAGCTTTCAACCATGTGGACGGTAAGGTTTTTATAGATGAAAGTTAGCAAATCTTGAGCAAGAGACTATGCGTAAGGTCAAGAACATCTTTCAAATGATTAGCGTAGGAAGTTTATAGCTACTTACGTTGGAGTTTTATGGAAGAAGTGGTTAGGGTTGGAAAAACAAAAGCAAAATTAAAAAGGAGAAAAGGAAAGAGGGACTAGAAGGAAGATATATAGAAAGAAAGGATTCAGGGCTGTAATCGAGCCGAGCCTAGCCGAGCTTTAGGATTTCAAGATTGGCTCGTTTATGGGCCGAGTTTAAATAGTCGAGCTCGAGTCGAGTTATGAAATGTGTGTTAAAGCTCTGCTCGTTTAAAACTCAGGCAAGCTCGAGTTCAAGCTCGAACTCGTTGATAATGCCATTCGAACTGAGTCGGGTTACTCGACAAGCTCGGCTCAACTAGAGCTCAAGCTAGGCTATTAAATTTTTGAATGTGTGATCAAAGTAGAGTTCAAACCCGAATTTGTGAACAACCTCTATATATTTATTAATAACATAAATATATAATATTTAACTATATAGGGCATATTATAAAATATAGTACATAACTATAGTCTATAAGTAACAAATTAACAATATGTTATTATATATATAACTAGAGTATAAACTATGGTATATGTAGAATGTGAGCAAATAGTAAGTCTAATATATTCTATATAACGAAGTACCTATAATAATATAAGTATAATATTTAACTATTGTTAATCATGTGTGATGTGATATATGTGTGTTTATATATATATATACTTATTTACTTATATACTAACTATTCAATATAGTTATATTGTTATATACTACTATTAATAACTTAATATGTTAGTTTAACATACTAAATACTATTATCAAAGCATTATAATTAATATGTAATACTATATTTACTTAACTAGTATACAATATGCTTATGTAGTATATATATATATATATATATATATATATAAAAATATTTCTTTTATCAAAAAATGACGTATAGTCTATAGTTAACTACTATATATAGATATAATATATATAGAAATATTGAGTAACATATAGTTTATTATATATACTTAGTATATGTTAATTAACTAGATAATATGTTAGTTTATGAACTAACTAGTTACTATGTTAATATATTAATCTCTCTCTCTCTCTCTCTTTCTCTCTCTCTCTCTCTATATATATATATATGTATATACAAAAAATATGAACGAGCTAACGAGGCGGACGAGCGATCCGGTTGAGCTTTAAACGTATTGAGCTTGCGAGTCTATATCGAGTTTTGTTGAGCTAGTTGCGTATGTATCACTTACTAATCGGGTAAGTTTCCACAATAACGAACGAGTTTCTATAGTATCGAGCTAGTTCGAGCTCGGATCGGACTAAACTGAGCGGATTGTCGACGGACTAGTTTATTTACGACCCTAGAAAGGAACAAGTCAAGCTAAGGGAAAAATAAAACTTGAATCTTCAAAATTACCCCTATGCCTTCATCAAAATGACTAGAAATCCTCATGCATAGTGTGTAAGGTATTAAAAGGAAAAAAAAAAAAAAAAAAAGTTTGTGTAATAATAGTTGTTTTGTTGCTCGTCAGAAAAAAAATTAAAAAAAAATTAAAAATTAAAAAAAAAAAGCACAACAAGAACATTCAGAATCATTCATACTTAAAAATGCACATACTGTGCAAAAAAACCCACAACAACAAAGAGTGAGAAACGAGAAAGCGGTCTATAAAAGCCAAAAACCAACGCAAAAAAATTTCGTTTAGGTAATCTTTATTTTATTATTTTTGGTATCTGACTTGGCATGTCCATAAGTACCATGTGTGATATAGTGACATGTAATAAGATACGTTGATGTGTGTCAAGAAACAGGTTTTGCGTTTTTACGTGCAAAGATGTGGAATTCCATTAAAAAAATTAGACAAAACGTAGACGAAAATACCAAGATGATATCTTAGTTTATTAGAAGTACCATCTATGATACTTTTTGAAATCAAAGTACTTGGCGCCGGTTGATTTAAGCTCAAACCACAAGTACCAAGAAAGAAGGCATTTAACCCATTCACATTTAACATCCCCCATATATATAAAAGATGGGAATTAACTCACATATAAGACAAGGCCATCACTCATTGTAATGTAACATACGATCGAATCCCTGTTTTTATCCACAATATCGCATGCGGTTCCTAGTTCCAACCATATACGTACGTTGGAGGCCATGATATTTCCTTTGGGTTTCACGTGTATTTCACAATCAGTACACTCACATATAAACGTGACATACGACCAGTCGACCATCATCCGTAACTGGCAAATAGGTCCACAACATGAAGGAGCAGCTGCTAGCTAGCTAGCATGATTCCATGCAGTTCCAATTAAGTTCTTACGTTAGCAGGCATGATGATCTTTTTCCCTGGCATGTGTACACCCATTCAGTCAAACGAAATGCTCCCTGAAATTAATTAGAAAAAAAGAAAGCAGAAATATTACTAAATACACGAATGTTAAATCGCCCCCATCACTTTAACATGCAGTACTGTAAACATGGAACATGCTAGCTAATCCAAGCAAAGCAAAGGCTTTAAAAATAAATAAATAAATAAAAAAAGTCCCGCGTCCGTACACTCTCCAACAACGCAAAAACATTGTACGTACGAGGCAGCGTGAGGGCCCAATGGGCAACACATGTGGCCTCGGAACGGCAGACACGGACAGAGAGAGAAAGCGATGGAGACTTGGGGAGAAATCTAGTAAATGACTGTCAACACAGTCGCTCCAGCCAATCAGAATTCGACAACGTTTTTGACGAAACCGCCCTGGTTTCACAATCCTACCTTTCCTCCCCCATCAAACCTACCCTCCCATTTGTCGATGTGGTTTTCAACTTTTCTATAAATACACACGCACCCGGCCATCTTCTTCCTCCCACACTTGCACTACTGTGTAAAACACGGACAGCTTCCACACAATCAATTAATCCTGTTAATTATAATAAACATACCCAGAAAGAGAGAGCTCCCTCGATCTGTCTCTGTCTCTGCCTCTGTCGAATTATGGGGAGAGGAAGGGTTCAGTTGAAAAGGATCGAGAACAAGATCAACCGGCAGGTCACTTTCTCCAAGAGAAGGTCCGGGTTGCTGAAGAAAGCCCACGAGATCTCTGTGCTCTGTGATGCTGAGGTCGCCTTGATTGTCTTCTCTACCAAAGGGAAGCTCTTCGAGTACTCTACCGATTCTTGGTAAGCCCTATCTCTTTCTCTTTTTCTCTCTTTCTGGGTTCTTTTCTTTGTGGGAATTCTTTTTTGGGTGCTTGCAGCTGAAATGTTCAAAGATTAGAGAAGCTAGCTTGTTATTTTCCCTTGCATTTTTTTTTTGTGCTTTTTCATCTTTTGTAAGTAGCCCAGACAGAGAGAGAGAGAGAGAGCAAAGAAATCTGTGGAGGATTTGCTAGGGTTGAAGGTATAGTAGTCCGGCCAGTTCAGGTTCTTCTCGCTCTACATGTGATTGACTTACTGTGACGTATATCAACAGGAGCCTCCAAACATATCTTTTGTCCCCACTGGAATTGGAAAGAAATAAATGGTATTGGTTGAGAATTGTAAAAAGATCTTTTTTTTTTCATTAATTGAAGTTGACGCGCTAAAACAACAGGTGCGGTCAATGTAATAATATTTCAAAATTTTCTACGGAAAAAAAAAAAAGTTCAATTTGATTATTTATGAATAGCTGAGGTTATTTTCAGCATATATTCAAGTTATTAGTATTGTTAATATTATAGAAATGAAAGAGAGATAAACGACGTACGTACCAAGTGGTATCTTATGTGTAACACAAAAGGTTGTCGTTTTCCAGAATAAGAAAAGATGATGTTCAGCAGTCCAATAGAAACAAAAGAGCATTTGAGCAGTACTGGAACCGCAGCGAGAGAAGAAATGAGGAGGAAAAATATATATTTATAAGATATATATCTATCAATCCTACTTTGTCCTTTTATTTTATTTTATTTATATTTTAATATTTTTTTTCTCTTCAAGATGCATGTCAGTGACAAAAAGTTGATTAGATTAAATAATTAAAATTGTAATTTAATGTAATCTCTGAAAAAACCCTAGTTCCTGACCTTTCCAAATTAGATTAAATATTTAGTTATAGGTTTAAATAAGTATACTTCTGTAAAATATGTTAGCCTTTGTTTAAAAAGTTGATTAGATTGAATTTTCTGATTATATGACGACTAAAACATAGTTATTCTTATCCCTTAATCATATATCCCAACACTTGTTTGGTTACGAAGATTATTGGGTAATTGACAACTTCCACTTGGGATTCTTGCAATGGCTGATTAAGCATATTCCAAAGCTTTTAACTGTCAAATCATACTGCAGGTACTACTATATATATATATATTTAATCACAGTAAAGAATATTATATATATATCATTTTGTTTGCATGCAGGTTTGGATTTTACAAATAATCTATTGGGGCTAATCGGATCCATTTTAATAGACTGTCTCCTTAATATATATATTTGTCCTACACTGTGATTGGTTTACTTTGGTGGAGATAAAGTTGACACCCACATAGTCTACTCATATAGTTATATAGTATTAGAGTTGGGACAGATTGGAGGGGATGTTTAATTAATGCTAAAATTTCTTTCTAAACGCATCTCCCTAGGAAGACAAGCAGTAAAAACTGATTTACCTGCCCAGAACGACAATTCATTAATGTCATAAACAACATTGTCACATGTAATATAATTAATGTCATTATGTGCCCAAATCACCTGGAATCCTCAAGGTGTAACAAAAAAGGCCTTTGAAGTTCTGTCACTAATTTCAGGCAGCCATCACTCAAATGACCAAATCAATAAACTAGATCTCTCTTTTATACTCTTATTTTGAAAGTTTTACCAAATTTTAGAGAAAAATCAAAATTTCTTCAATGCAGCAAACTCCTTACTCTTTACTCTTTCCTCAAAATAAGTTATGTAAGAAATTCTCTCCAAATTTAACCTCAAAATCCCTTTTGCCATTTTTTTTTTATCATTTTTTTTTTCCTTCTTCCGCTTCGTTTTCACTCTCTTCCTTCGCGCCCCTTTTCCTGGCCTTTTCCTTTTCTAGCACTTTTCCTTTTCCTCCACCTGTTTCACTTCCATATCTCAATCCCACAAATCATAGGATATCATCTCCCGATCTCAATCCTAAAATTCATGGGATATCATCTAGTAGTAAGCTAGATAAGTCCTGGTCATACTCACAAAAAGACAAAAAATAATTTTTGAGTGTTCACTTGTCAAAACTAACTATTTATCTGCGGTATTTTAAGGCAAAATCATTTGGTTGTTTATTTCATGATAGTTAAAATTGTTAGGAGGGATTGTTTAAAACCAATAAAAAATTAATATTTAGTTAAAATAGAGAAATATTTAGAGAGTTTGGTATATGAATTAAGTTTCTTAAAAGTAATAGTTAAAATAACAAAAGTATATTTTTTAGCTAAAATTTGGTTAAAGTTTAGAGAGCTTGTTTGGGATGCTCTTACGAGACAGTTGACACGTCAGTTTTTTACTACAATATTATTTAATTTGCTTATGCTTACTTTCTTTCTGCAACTGTGTGGCGTTTGAGAATAAGCATTTGAGGGTACGTATAAGAGGGAGTTCATGTAATATTTCTGAATCCATCAATAAAGGCGCCTACCTTAAGCTTATTTCTAACGGACTAGAGTCCACAAGATAATATATAACTCTCTATATAGTAAAGGCGATCGAAGAAGCTGTAGTTTGCGTATGGGTTTGTCTGGCTGGCTAGAGCTCAATCTTCAGGATAGATTATGTCTTACTTATCACAAAGATTGTTTATTCTTACATATGTTTCTTTCCCTTTTATAATATATATGGTGAAGATTCATTTTTATTCAACTTATCAGGACTGGAATTACACTATTGCATGCTGTGAGGTTTTCATTATATATATATATGCATGGTGAAGATATTCACATTACAGTCCAAAGACATTGATGAGGCTGTCATCGGTAGAGCATTGTTGTCATTGCTGTTGTTGATGTTTTCATCAGTCTTATTCTAAAACTCCTCAAAGTTATTCTAATTAAGATCACAATATATTGAAATTATGTGTTTTATAACTTCAAACTCCTTTCTATTGGCTAATTAAAGGTTTGATTCAGATTCTCAGTACCTACTAATAGATATTCTTCCTTTGTAACAGTATGGAAAGGATCCTTGAACGGTATGAGAGATATTCATATGCAGACAGGCAGCTTCTTGGAAATGACCTTGACCAAAATGTATGCCACCAATCGATTGAATAAATTTCAAATTCCATAATCTTGCTGTACATATATTCTGCATCTATTTTGAGGAATGCTATATATACATGATGACCCTACAGCTTCTGATGACTGATATGTTGCTTACCATGTTTCTTTTTTCAAATTTCAAAAATAAAAATGGCTATCAATTTGGCACTGCTTACAAGTCGCAATCGCCACATCAGTTGGGATAGGGTAGTTTAAAGAAAAAAACAGAGAATATTTAGTATTTTTGTTGATTGACACACCATTTATCTCTTATAGGGAAGCTGGACTCTGGAACATGCAAAGCTCAAGGCTAGGGTTGAGGTTTTACAAAGAAATCAGAAGTACAAACTTCAATGCAGACATTTATAAACATATATAGTATAATGAAAGAACCATAAACCAAATATTTTACTTTCTTATTGATCTTTACAGGCATTTCGTGGGAGAAGATCTTGATTCCTTGAGTCTTAAAGAGCTTCAAAATTTGGAGCAACAGCTTGATTCTGCTCTCAAACACATCAGGTCCAGAAAGGTAAAATCATTTTTACTAATAAAAATGTTATTGGTGTTGTAGTTTATCCATTAATTATTTAGTTAATTAAATACATAAATCTTTCACTTCCAGAACCAACTTATGTACGAATCGATTTCAGAGCTTCAGAGAAAGGTAAGCTCCAGCTAGCCCATGTTTTGTCTTCATTAATAAAGTAGATCGAGATCCATCTAACTATAAATGGAAAACAATTTTCACTGTCATTCATGGAAATAGTTGTCTTAGATGCAGCCCTCAACTTTGTTTGGTCATCTTGTTGATGATGTCCTTTAATTTATTATGGAATTTTACCTATAAAAATGTTAAATCATTACGTATTCCAAAATCTTAAACCGATAAGAATGAGTGAATTTAATAATTTAATTAACAGTTAAAAAAAAAAAAAAAATCTAGTCAGCAGCCATAAAATTATAAGGCCTTGTTTGTCAATGTATTTTAGGGAATTTTTTGGATTTTTAGTAAAAATAAAAAAATAAAAACATATTCAAATAACTACCAAAGTAAAGTACTCACAAACCATACACTCAAAACAACATTAATTTTAATATCACATCAGAATACTGTTTGAACTAAAAAGCAAAAAAACACCCTCTAAATTTTTTTTATCAAACGAACCTATATGTTTTTGAATGGTTTGCCTAACAGCTTTACATGACAGGACAAGGCATTGCAGGAGCAAAACAACGTGCTTGCAAAGAAGGTAACCATTTTTATGATAAGAAATTTGAATCCGATTCCATTCTAAGTAATTAGCTCCTGTAACTTCAGTTGTTTTAAAGGGTATATATATATATATTTATTATTTTGAGCCAATGCAAATAGGTGAAAGAAAAGGAAAAGGAACTAGCCCAACAGGCGCAGTGGGAGCAGCAGAATCATACCGATCTTGACTCGGCCTCTATTGTTCCCCAGCCGTTGCAGTCGTTGAACATTGGGTGAGTCTCCCTCTCTCTTCCCCTCTTGTTTGCGTGCATTTTTATTTTTTATTTTTTTTAAACGGAAAACCTTCAAGATGGAACCATTTCGTGTAAGGCAAACTCCGAACCCGTGCAAGGCATCCTCCACACCATTTGGGTTGTTTGCATGCTTAATTGTGTTGTCTTCTCCTTGTTTGCATTCAGCGTACGTGATCATGTTAGTTCTACATTATTCCATGCTTGAAATAAAATTTTGGAAGACTAAAATGCCATAATAACAAATATTCAACAGTCTTGGTTGATTACAAAAGAGAACTAACTAAAGTTGGTGAAAACGTATGCGATGCAGCGGGTCTTATCAAGCAAGAGGCAATGGAAGAGTGGACGAAGGAACTCCACCTCATCGAGCCAATACACTGCTGCCCCCATGGATGCTTCGCCATCTTAATCAATAAGATATCATATATTTATATATATATATATATATATATATACCCTAATTGTGCCTCTATGAATATTTTTTTTTTTTTTTTTGGCTATAAATATTTAGATATATTGGGATATATGTTGATCCCAATCTATAAAATTGTCTGATATACTAGTACTACTGATGACGATGCGTGGTGGAACAATCCCAAATGTTTGTATTTATTTTAGAGTTTTGACATATTATGAGCTATTTCGGTACTCTAATAAGTTAATTAATTACATAGGTGGAAGACTGAATTGCAAACTAACTTAATTGGTATAATGACAGATACTAATTATATGATTATGTATCAATATTTGTTGTGCTTCAAATGTATATTACTAATAATTGACAATTAATACCTCAAATGCATGTCTTATCAAAATCAGCTATTTATTTGGACTTTCTTAGTGTGGAAGGAAAGTGCTTTCCTCCTGATCACACCAAGAATGTGATATTCCTTATCTAGTAAGGAATATGAACAAGAGGCATAAGTATTTTTTGTCCAACAAGGAATAGGAATTGAAACCTATAACTAAACATCACTTTTAAGGATTCTATAGATCTTTTGTACAAGTTCATACCAGAGCCGGCTCATTTGCGGATTAGGCAGTTGCGTGAGGCTTCCAATGAAATTAGTCCCCAAATAACAATAGTATAATTAAGTTTCCTTATATATATATTAAAAAAATAATTAAGGCCCCAAATATGATAAAGAGGTTAGTCAATGCTCTTCAATCAGGACATGGATCGTCTTCAAGTTAGTGCATTTTTAGGCGCAAACTTGTCCATTCACATTTTTATGGACAAGTTTGCCCATCAAAATACTCCAACTGGATCCCCTCCAATTTATTTGAACTGGAGAGGATCCAAATGCCTTCAATTAGAGCCCAAATCGCACTAAAAATAATCACAAAGAATTGAATCTCAAGATATGGAAACTTTAGAAGGAAAGAAATAGAAAAATGTAAAGTCATATTAATGACACCCTTAAAGCAGTAACTAAACTCGTAATTTCTCCTGAACTTAAAACTAACATGTCAACTAAGTTTGTTCATTAAAATATTGTTTAGAATAAAGTAAACTTCATTTTGCTCAGATTAAATTCTACATAAAAAGAATAATATGTAGCTCAACACAAAATATGTCATCTATTAAAACTCAAACGCATCGTAGTATAGAGATGAGTTCTACATGTCATTTCAAAACAATTAATAGCAAAAAGTGAGAAGGATAATTTTTAAATAAAAAATGTTAATTAGAAATTATAATTAATTTTTTTTATTTAATATTTAAATATTAAAAATGCTTCACTTAAATTTGTCACCTCACGTCTCAAAATCTGTAGAGCCGGTCTTATTCAAGAGTGGTTATCGAAGTGTTTAAAGGCGTACCTTATATAAGAAATTGAGTGAGGCTTTGCACAACAAATTTCATCAAAGCTTTCTTTGGCACGACAAATAATATCATAGCATGGCTTAGCCTAGGCAAAGTATCTTAAGTTTGAATATGTTCTGAGTTGATTACAATGATGGTGAGTGCATGACTCTTGGAGCAACAAAAGGTGGAAATTCGAGTTTATGGGGATGAATTCGTGTAGTATTGAGTTATGGGTATATGACTATCCGGATAATACGACAAATTTTAATTAATCATGTCAAATTTTTTAGCCTTGACACGATATGTTTAACTAAATAAGTGACATGACACAACTCGTATAACTTATTTAATAAATAGATTGTATTAGGTTAGTACAAACACAGGTTGTTTCAACCTATTTAATATGAGTATGTTGAGTTGATACAATACTTGATCTCACCTGATTAACACAATTTCATATATTATGAATATGAATTATATCAATTATACACATTCACAACCAGATTCATGATAAAATCAATTTGATAATCGATATCCATAACCATATTAAAAATGTTATTTAATTATATAGGCTATGATCTGCTTATTTATCGTGACTAATTAGGTTGACCCGTTATGACCTGAGCCCTATTACATTAAACCCTAACTGTAGCGCACTCAAATTAATTAACTAGTAATTAACTTGAAGTACAACATTTATTACCATAATATAGGTGAATTGCAAAATTGTTGCATAGTTATTAAGTCTTACATCGTTCCTTACTATATGAGATTGGACTGTACAAATAACTCTAGCGAAGTCCAATTGTAATTTTGACTAGTACTTTTGGGGCATAATACGTGATCGTAGCACTTAATTTCTCGAGTTATCGCAGATTCAATAGCTTCAGATTCTAAAGTGGGCTGAAACTAAAGGTGGTTATCCAGTTGAAAATCGACCGAGTCTTTTCATCACTTTTGTTTACTCCATCTTTTATTAGCGAAATTCCCCTATCTTATTGTTCTCATAAGTGGATGTAGGTCTTTTTGTCTAACCATGTAAATATTGTGTCTTTTATATATATATATATTGATGATGTATTTGGTTCTTTCTCTTTGATAATTGTTTATCTTCAAAAACTAAGGAATAGGTTAGAATCTTCAACAGCTACTTTTGAAGAGTAAAAAGATGGAGAAAGATCAGAGTGGAGAAGACAAATATTTTTTTTCTATATGCATGTCTGAGATCAATTATTTTGCGAAAGCACAGAAAATTAGTCTCACATTAAACGCGTAGATTACAAATGTAATACCTCGAAAGTTAAATCATTTTGTATAGATGTGAAAGTTTATATATAAATAGCTTTATAATTTTCCGGATATATTAATTAATAATGTTTAACTTAATTGATCTGAAAAGTGAGCCAGAATTTTTAAAATATATATAGTATACATAATTTGGCTTCCTGGTTTATGTATATTGTAGTGTCCATTTTTTTTTTGGTGATAGTGGTGATGCAGAATTATATCATGATAGTGCCATCCTAGCTAGCTGTGTGATTTGCCATATATGAAGGCTTTGGGATAACTGGATATATATATATATATATATATATATATATATATATATAGAGAGAGAGAGAGAGAGAGAGGAATTATATGTTCTTAATTAATTAATTACTGTTACTGCTTCAGCAATTGCGATAGTAATAAAAGCTTGTACCAAGGAAACCATCCCTCTTGAACTGAACACTTGTATGAACATTAATGGTAATCCTTACTGCCCTAATGTCGTACGTTATTGCAAGTGTATATATATATATATATATATATATATAGCTTAGATATTTTTATTTCTATATATGGGGGTGATTAGGGTTTTGGAGTTTATCAGTTTCAGATATGAAAAGAGACGCATGCACGACAATCTTAAGAAATTAGAACAGTGAAAAATTAATTACCACTTTTAGTGCGCACTAATTAGATACGTAGATGCATGTTTCAGTCAAAAAAAAAAAAAAAGAAAAAAAAAAGTTACGACAGCGCTCTCACTGTTATCTGTCATTATCTCCACACCAAATAAAAAAGATGTAAAATACGAAAATGGAAAATTAAACTTCATAGACAGCTCTCATCACGTGCTATAGCTACTTAAAAATGAGGAATTATTATTATTATTATTCGTCAATGGATGTGCAGGTCCCAGATGTTAGGCTACGTACTAGGATATATTTTTACATTTTATAATTGCAATTGGACGTACAACAATTATAGGTAATATGTCTTATAGTGAGATCACACGTCTTTATAATTAGGACCCACATATCACATAAAGAATAATTATAGGATCGGATCATAATCATCCTATCAAGATTCTAGTAATGATCATATACAGTTGATTAAGTTTAATACCTCCAAAAAAAAAAGAGTTAGTTTAAGTTTAGGAAATAATGCTTCATTGGTCGGTACTGATCATGTATGGACTTTTATCAAATCATTCTCTAAGGTTCAAAATTTATATATCAATTTACTCTTTAAGGTTAAAGCTATTACTAAATAGATCATTCCGTCTACTTTCTGTTAAATTTTTAACAGTGTTGACTCATCATACCCAATTAAAAGACAACACATGCACCGCTTAATAAAAATATATAAATAGTAATATAAAAAAACAAAAATAATAAAATAAAACCAAATATTTTAGGGGTAATCGAACCACCTCAAATGGCCACAGGGGGTGGTTCGGCCACTTCCAAACCGGCTAGAGAGAGAGAGAGAGGGGGGGGGGGTTGAACCATTTATACTTATCTTTATAAATTTATTTTCCTCTTTATAAATTTATTTTTATTTTTTAAATTGTTCTATTAAATGGAACATGTATCGTCTTTTGATTGGGTATGATGTGGCAACACCATTAAAATTTAACGTGCGGAAGGTGGGAATGATCTCTTTGATAAATATTTAACTTAGAGAGTAAATTGATAACTTTTGAATATGAGTTCACACCTCAAAGACTACTAAAATTGAGTTGTGGGTGTTTGTTCTTGCTCAACTCATTTGAACATGCAATTAGTAATGGAGGCATGTTTTATTATTCCATTCTATATTTAGTTTATGAAGTTCCACATATCATATCAAACCCATCATGTGGCAAACTGGGCCGCAACTAGATTCTCATCGATCTAGCTGCATTCCCAATTCGACCTATCACTTTCGATCCTTTCCTATCTGTTTTGGAAAGGAATCGCTTTCATCTTTTTTAGTGCCTTAGCTTGTGTTTTGATTTCCGTTTGTAATAAAAAAAATAAAAAATAATGCCTTTTAATTAAAATAAATTTTTGATATACAAATCAATATTTGTATGTTAGTTGTAAGTTGTTGCTTATCTACCAATATTAATTATCAACTGTCGTAGCCCCACAAGGCCACATCAATATTGGTGAATTTTGGTGACTAGACTTGGTACTTCAATTAAGGTTGGATTCTTGTGAGTGGGCCGTCCGTTTGAAGCTCAAAACGACAGCCATGTGACTCGGCCAAGGCTCCGATCCAACTCACTTGGTCTTTAGAGAAAGCTAGGACTGTTTTTTTCTTTTCTTTTCTTTTTCTTTATTTATTTATTTTTTAATTTAATTTTTTATTCTGAAAGGGCGCTGGTTTGATAAAGCATATATATAAGTTTTAGGAAAAAAAATATAAAAAAGTCTCTTGAACTAACAGATGATTTTAGAATAATCCTCAGAATTTTCAAGTACACTAATTAATGTGACCCATTAAACTATTAAAGTGAACCAAAAAAGTCACTTTTGTCAAAATATTCTTATAATACCCTTATTTTTTAAAAAACCTAAAATAAAAAATTAATAAAAAAACGAAATTTAAAAAAACCATCGATACAAATCTAAAAAGTTAAAGAAGTTATAAACTTAAAAAAAATTTAATTAAAAAAAAAATAAAAATAAGAAGAAAAAAAGGGTATCTTAGTAGCCACCCCAATTAAAAAGTCTTAATATTTTAAGTTTTTAATTTCTTTGAATTCTTAGTTATATATATATATATTATTAAGAGTGACACGTGTTGTCATTTTATTGATACTAACGTGGCACACTAACAGAATTCGTAAAGTGTTTTGACAGAATTTGATTACAGGAAGTAATTTAGTTTTATAAATGTATATTTTTAATATATTGATATTTTTTCTTTTTGTAAGAGTGACATATGTTATCATTTTATTGGTGTTAACGTTGACTATAACAGGATCCGTCAAGTATTTTAACCGAATTTGACTAAAATGACTAAATTGTTATTTTTGCGAACCTTGAAGACCTATGGATTGATTTTGCATTTATCCTATTTTTTTTTCTTTTTGTTAAGATAATAGGGGTATTATAAGAATATTTCGATAAAAGTAGCATTTTTAACACATTTTGGTAGTTTGATGGGTCACGTATATTAGTACATTGAAAATTCAGGGGGCTTTTTTATATTTTTTTCCTAAGTTTTAATTTTGAGTTTGCGCAACAATTAATATAAGGATTTAATTTAACGTTTATTTTTATTTCATGAATAAACTGATATATATGTTATATTCATGAAAAAAGAAAGAAAGATATATATGTCAAAATTAATCATAATCCAACAAACAACGTACACATCGAACATTCGGATGGATTGTTTAATGGTCACTGCTTGTTAAGGATGCACACAGTCAAAGTTGCTCATGTAAAATATCTATTATCAGACAAACAAAAAATTTCATTTTGTTGTTTGATTGAAATGAGGATCGATGATATGATCATAATTATTTGATATTTTATGTGTCGCGTTAGAGTCCAATAAAGAGTATATCTCAATAAATTTTACAGTCCAATAAAGAGTTAGAGATTCCTTCTGTATTAGAGCTGTCCTAGTTCTAGAAGTCGATACCTAATTAGTCTAATATGTAAACCGTAATATATTATTTCTCTATTTAAAGGGAACCCATCAAAAAGAAAAGTATGAGTGGCTTATTATTTTAGAATATAATTTACTGTATTTTGTAGATCAAGGCTCTTTCTAAGTATCGGATTTATCCTTTCCTATATTTTGTTGTTAATGGGTTTGCATCAAGTGATATCAGAGCAATATTGCTGATTATTTTCTATTGTAATCACCCCAAGCAACAACATGATGATAGGATCCTTGAAATTATGAACTAGGTACGTACAACCATGAAAAAAATGAGAGTTTTGTACCGTCAAAGTGCTCTATGAATCCAAACCCCAACCGGCAACCACCACCACCCAACAGATAACTCAAATAACCATACCCACCATCGCAAGCCCTCAAATCCGCGCCCAACCTTCACCAGTTTCAGTCAACCCCAATGACCCGAACAATAACATCTCAGATGCACCGAGCACAACGATCATCAAAAATCCCTCGCAGAAATCCATCTTCACAACACCACCAATCGGAGCCAATGTTCTGTTGCCAGCAAACCAATCGTCACGCACAAAAAAAATCACCGCGTCACCTATAGAATCACTGTCACAACACTTTCAACCCATAGCCATCCATAGCTACTGGGTTTTAACCTACCTAAAAATTCCACTCCAAACTCCACCCAAAAATCAATTCACCGATTATGCTCACAACACCATCAAAACCCCCGTCATTCCCATTGAGCTCTCTAAAGTTTAACTAAAAAATCTGCATTTGTTATTTTAACTAACTACTTTTCACAAGCACCAAAAATCAAGCTCTTCAAATATTTCTTACTTTAACTAAATATTATTATTTTTTTATTGGTTTTAGTTGGTTTAAACTAATTAACTACTATGGAGGGTGATATTTTGCAAAACATTTTAAAAACCCAATCAGATAAACACCCAAAAAGATAAACCCAAAATTAAACCAAATTGCAAAGAGATCTCAACTGAAAAATTAAAAACCCAGAACATTTACATCTCCAAAAAGAGAGAAAATATATATATATATTTGGGAATTCATGGTGCCAGGTATAAAGTGGGTGGCCCATTTGAGAACCTTAATGAGCTTCTAGATATGCACACATAGAAAGTGAGAGAAAAATAGGAAAAATGAGGAGATGAGAGGAAACTGAGGGAAAGTGAAGACCAGAAGAGGTTTCAGTGAAAATAAATAAAAAATAATGACTCCTAAAGTGTTCAACCACGAATAGACATGCCACCAAAATATAAAAGCAGAAAAGTAATAGACACAGATATTTTGATTACGAAGTGAAAAACTCTTTGCACCAAAGAGAAAAACCAATCTGGGGCAGCCAAACCCAGGAAATCTACTAAAAGAAGAAATAGCTAGTTACAAGATAGTAGTACTCAGAATACCCTTGTAGTAGTCGTACCTTGAACTCTAACAAGTACCTATACTTGAGCGCCTCTCAACTAGACCCATGTCTGAAGAGTTCATCAACAGATCCCTTTAACTTAGAGCTCCTCTTTAAGTTAGGCTTCAAAGGGTTGAACAAAACATAAACGAAATAAAATGCTAAGAGAGTTAGCACATCTAACAATATCTACCTAAACACCATTTCTTAGCATAATGGAACTCTATTCAGAATTCTTACAATAACACAGCCTAGAAGCCCCTTTAAATGGGCTTTAGAAATCCTAATTCTACACAAATTCGGATTTCCATAGGCGGCGTTTGGACTTGGCTTCTGGTGTCCGGGCTTGCAACTGAAACTTCATGAAATTACTTAAGCGTGTCCGGACTAGCAACCCTAGAGTCATTGCATGAGCGCCCGGACTTCGTTGCAAGCGGGTGCTCTCTATTGTTCACGTTCGCTGAGCAGTCCAAACAGGTACCGAATAGGAGCTCTCTATGGTTCACGTCCGATGGACCATCCGGGCGTGGATAGGACTTTAAATTTCTGAGTTAGGCGTCCGAACTGGCTAAAGGGAAAACCAACTTTCTAAGTTGTAAAGTCTTGAGAAATATTTCCTCAACAGGAACTTGCCTTCTTAGGGATATTCTGTACAGATTCATGCCTTGATCAGTCCTTTCCATATTGGAATTAATATTCTGCAATATTCTTCTGTAAGTGCTCTGGAAATACGGTGTCCCTATTATCGAAGTCCCTATTATAGAAGCTGAAAAATAAATTGACTTCTAATTTAACCGTATGCATGTGCAACATGTAACAAAATATCAAAAGTGCGGAATTAAATGAGACAGATATTTTGTTAACGAAGTAGAAACTCAATTAAGAGAAAACCCACTCCGGGCAGCCAAACCCAGGAAATCCACTATTCAGAAGATAAAGCTAGTGCAAAGACAATAACACTCAAATACCCATATGCATCGATTGTATCTTGAACTCTGACACATAACCCAACGTGAACACCTCCCAACCAAGTCACCTACTTGAAGGGGTCTTCAATGGATTTCTTTACCTTAGAGCTCCTCCCTAAGATAAACTTCAACACAAGCACAGCAACAGCACACCGGCAATAGCTTGAGAGCTAGCAGATCTTCACAACATCTCCCTAAACACCCTGATGGGCGTCCAGACGCAAGACTAGGCTGTCCGGATGGGAACAAAGGATTTGACTTTTCTGAGTTGGAATTTGCATAGAATCTTTCTTGAACACTGAATTAGCATGTCTCTAAATACTTTGAAGATTCTGAAATATATGGCATCCCTGTTTATGACTGCAATATTACATAACAGTGATTTTGTCAACAGAATGCAGCCAACAAAACTAACAAACTCTCCCCATTTTTTGTCTCAAAAGGACAAAGGATAAATAGAGTATAGAAAAACCATAGTTAACAAATACTCTCCCTTAATGTCTCAACAGGACAAGGGTAAACAGAGTATATAATATCCAGAGTTATAAAAATTACAAATATCCAAAAATAGGAATAAAAGGAAAAAGACTAAAATAATCAATAATAGTCAATCCTCATCATCATGAGATGGATGCTAGTGCTTGAGACACTCCTGTATGTCAAGTTGGCACTGCTCAACTCTGACACTGATAGAGCTGACCTCCCGCTGAATAAAGTTGACATCCCGCTGAATAGAGCTCAAGGCACTCATAACCTGAGTAAAGCTATCATCATGCGATGGAGGAGGTGGAGCAATTTGAGAAGAAGAGGCTCCTGTGGGTAGCTCAACCTGAACTGGTGGAGGCTGTGGAGCTTCTCCTTGACCTTTATGCCGCTGCTGGGCATTAGACTTCATGAGAGTCTGACTGCCAAAGGGGTCATGTACTCTTATCTTGGGCTCTATAGAGATATCAGTCACAAACTTAAGACAGATCTTCGTGACCAAGCACGCAAAAGGAAGACCTATAGTATGATCATCTCTCAAATCAAGCATAATGGTGAGGATTTGCTTGCACAAGCAAAAAGGCATCCTCATAGACAGAGCATACAAAAATTGATCCCTCTTCAAAACAAGCTCACTTCTACGAGATGTGGGCCAAAGATTGTGTAAAATAATCTTCACGAGCAATTGGTACTGGGGAGAGAAGGCACCAATCTTGATATGAGCATGAGCTCGCTCATCGCCCTGTGGTTGAGCATCAAAGAAATCCCTGGGCTGCTCTATGCTAGGAGGCTCCAAAACCTCTGTGAAAGGATTGGCTAAAATAGGAAGCACGGGAACCCCAATGATGGAACCGATAATCTGCGGGTCAATCTGAATGATGTGCCCTAGAACAATATTCTGAAGAATAATCCCACGACCATAATCCTGAACTACCTCCAAGAGCCCATAAAAATCACGCACCAATCTGGGATACACAGGCATGCACAATTGTATAGATAGTCCCAGTGATTTGCCTGGATTATTTCAGCAATGAAATCCAGTGGAAGCCTCATAATATCTGCTATGAGTACGTTCCTCTCTAGGAGCGATTGCCTGTTTGCCACTTTAGCCATGGTGGCAGCTAGTCCTTCCTCTATCCTTTGTCGAACTTTGCGCTGGGAGCTGCTAGCAAACATAGTTCTGCAAAAATTTGCCCAAATAGTTGCCAAAAGATAACACCAATGAAATTAGATTTTATTAGTCCCAAAAAAAATTTCGGCATTATAACGGCAGTAAACTGGATGCCAAAAAAAAAGTCACATGGAAAAATAGCAATTTCATGTATTATTTAACTCAAAAAGTATTCCACAAAAAATCGTAATAATCTAATAGTTATTAAAAAACTGAAAAGAATAAAAGAAATAACAAAGTACCTGGAATGAAGAGAAAATGCACAAAAGGAAAAAAGAGGCTGAGAACTCGTGACAAAACACGAGAAAATGCAAGCAAAAACGCATCAAAAAGCAGAGAGAAAAAAAATGAGATGCGGAGCCAGGGAGAAAAGAACGCGGACTTAAACCTGTAGGGTATTTGTCTGGACGCATAACTTACCCGTTCAGACGGCCACTGCCATATCAACACTCAACAGGACCGCACGCGTCCGGACTTGTCACTTAACCGTCCAAACGTCTAAGCCGCACGCATTCGGACACAAAAGTAGGTCCATCCGGACGCTTCACACTAAAAATCTGAAATTGGAAGAAAATTTGCAAAAAAATATTGTCCTAAAGTTACCTTCAGATTACGCATGTATAATCAACTAATAAAGCAGTCAAATAGCATTTCAAAAATATGTAAAGATATAATTGACAGTTAAGTATTCAATAAGCACAAATTTTCCTGCAAATAGAAAATTTAAATAGATTACTCAACTCATGCAATGCGTGTGTATGTGAAAGCTTTCTCAATAAGGTATGAAGTTTGCTGACATGATTTAAAGTAACTAAATTTTCTAAACAAGAGAGAAAATCAAAGATAGATCAGTCAAAAGTCAAACTTTATTATGCTAAGGCCTAGCCACCTTCATCTGATACACTCCCCTAAGATGCAATACTTTTCTTTTACTTAGTCTTTTAATGACAGTATATTTTCACAATGATTTGGTCACTGACTGTTTCTTTAGGGACAAGTTTAAGAACAGATTTATAGCACAAAAGCAGTGGATCTTTTCAAATATCCATATATACTGAAATTTAAATGCTTTTTATCACTTGGTGCTGCAACCTAGAAAGAATGCCAGAATTTATGGGTTCTAGGTTCAACTAGCGAGTTGGTCAATTTGATCATCTTACCAAAAAAAAAAATCTCTCTCATCAAAACTTTCAGAAGCTCAAAATCATAGAGTAAAAAAATGTATCTTAGGGGAGCTTTGGATAGTGCACAATTTTTCATTGCATGAGAAAAGTAATTATTTAAGATTAAGATACACATGAAAACTTAGCAGATATCAGGCATAAACTCTCAATCATATATATGCATATTTAATTAATGCACAATGAACTGAGATGTCAGGTAAAAAGACATGCAATATTTGAAAAGCTATCAAAAGAAAAAATAAAAATTTTGCATTTTCTCCCCCATTTTTTTTTTATGTAATTATTTTGAAAAAAATAAGACAGAAAAAACAACACAAACATGCTATGAGGAAAAGAAACAATATCTAGTCCTAGCATGTGAGGTAAAATCAAACATGTCCTTAAGGAGAGAGGTTTAGAAATACCAAGACAGAAAAGCAGCTGCCCGACATGCTTTATCTGTCATCCCCAAAAAAAAATTACAGAAGTTTCTCAAGACAACAAGAGAAAACATGAGAATAGAATAAATGGTTCATCAAACAGAATGCAAGGCATGAATAAGATATGACATGACAAATAGTGCAATGCAAATGTACCTTACATGCATTAGGATTTAGGAACCAAAATCCTATGCATGGCGAGATTGCACCTCTACTAGGTGAGTCCACTCCCCCTCAAGGGGTGAATGGTCTCATCCTTCCTTACCCATACATTTTTTACATGAGAGATAGGGTTGTAAGCCATGTCCAATTTGTCTAAACTGACTAGGACATTCTTCATCATGTAGACAAGTCTTTCATAGATCTGAATTTTATTGGACTTGTGAGGCTTCTCTCTGAAGTATTTGGCCTTGGTGTGACCTTTTTTGCCACTGTGACGGCATGAGGGAGAACCCCTTTGACGGTATTGCCACTTTTGCCGAGAAGCATAATGAGGCTTGGAAGGTTTAGAGCTAGACTTACCTGTCTTTGGCTCTTGTTTCTTGATCTAAGGCTTCTGATTCCAGATCTGATGACAGTGTGGCCCGATGTGTCCTGTGACACCACAGTGATGGCAGGTAGGCTGACTTTGTTTCCTGAAATGTTTCTTAACAAGTTCATCAATTTTAGGGTTATCATTTTTACAGAAAACAAAGTTCTTACCTTCGTGAGATAAATGATTCCTATGGAGCATGACATATTTATCAGAAGAAGGATTCTCAATTTTTCCCTTTAAAAATAAATAATGACTTATAAATTACCAAGTGTGTGTACGTATGCAACAAAATATCTTAAATGCAGAAACTAAAAGAGACAAGATATTTGTTGACGAAGTGGAAACTCTGTAAAGAGAAAAACCACTTCGGGGCAGCCAAACCTAGGGTATCCACTATACCGAAGATAAAGCTAGTTACAAGACACTCGTACTCACATACCTCTGATGCAGTAGTCATACCTTTAACTCTAACACGAAGCCCATCGTGAACGATTCACAACCAAGTCTCCTACTAGAAGGGGTCTTCAATGAAATCCTTTACCTTAGGGTTGATTCCTAAAATAGATTTCACACGAACAAAGAGCACACACTGGTAATGGCTAGAGAGCTAGCGGATCTTCGATTCTCCCTAAACACCATCTCTAAGCACTATGGAATTCAATACTAAATTCTTGAGAAAACACACATGCCTAGAGGCCTCTATTTATAGGGTTCAGAAAACCTAATTCTAATCAAAATTGGAGTCCTTTGGGCGGTGTCTGGACGGTAAGCAAAGGGCGTCCGGACTAGGGGTGTGCAAAACCCGCAGCACCCGCCCCACCCCGCCCCGCAGATGACCGGATTTTCGAAATTTTTTGCGGGTTAGGATCCTAATTTGATAAATTTATGCGGGGCGGGGCGGGTTGAGGGTTTAGACTTTTAAAAAATGCGGGTCCCCGCCCCGCCCCGCCCCGCACCGCACAAAGGAGGAGGAGAAAAAAAAAAAAAAAAAAAAAAAAGGGGGAAAGAAAGAAAACTAGAAGGCTAGAAGAGGGAATCTCTCTCTTTCTCTTCATCTTCTTCATTTTTTCCTTTTGTTTTAAATTGTTTTGGTTCACTGTTATATTTTTGCATGTTTACTAACCAATGGACTGTTATATTTTTGCATGTTTAGTTGTTTACTAACTAGTGGACTCATTTCATTGTGTGAGAAATACAATTTTTATGGTTCAATTTCATGGGATGTTAAAGTGTACACATTTTTATTGTATTGTTATTTGAAATAATCTTTTCATTACTTTTGGAAAAGACAAGAAAATTGATGACATAGAATAGTGAAATATTATAGCTTTTTATTCTTTTCATTTATTCATTATGCTTTGTTGATGGGAGAAAATAGAAATCATGTTTCTTAGAATTTTATCTTATAATTAATAGGACTTTTAGTTTAAAAGGCTAATCCATGAAAAATGTTCTTGAATGGAAATATGAATTTAATTTTTTATTTAAAAAACCAGTATTTTTTTTGAATTTTTTATTTTTTACAAAATAAAATCAAAATTACGTAAATGCCACTCAAAATACCCGCCCCGCCCCGCAATCCCCGCAATCCCCGCCCCGCGCGAACCCGCCCCGCAGTGAACCGCCCCGCACGGTTACTCTTTAATAAGTGTGGTTTGCGGGTTGGAAATTTCCAACCCGCAAAGGTGCGGGGCGGGGCCAAAAAATGCGGAAACCCGCCCCACCCCGCCCCATGCCCACCCCTAGTCCGGACGGTCAACTGTTTCCGTGTCTGAAAAGGAATGCCAAAACTTCTAGAATTTTTGGCGACCGTCCGGATGCTACTCTCTTTCTGGACGGATGGTGGTCTATCTACACGTTTCTATTGGCCATCCAGACATTCAAGTTGTATTATTTTTTCTTATCTTTCCAACAACACCAATTTCATCTCAATCTGATACTTAAGCAAAGAGTTATGATAAAAACACTGAAACGTGTACATAAACCTTCCTAGAAACCTGAAAAGCGTCAAGAAGGTGTTGACATTCCGTCCGGATGGTTGCTATTTCCAATCAGTGTCTGAACATGAAATCAAATTTCTACTCAGACTCTGAATAGCGTCCAGACAGTATAACCATTTCGTCCGAACGGATTCACTTGAACGCTGGAATCTTCTCGAACTTTGAAGAGCGTCCGGACGGTTGCAACCTTGCACTGCACGAAGCTTCTAGACATTGATGGAGTCTGGCCGGTATTGCCACCTCGTCCTAATGTATATGGGAACTTGGGATCCAACTGTTCTTCCTTAAACACTTGAAATAGCCTTCTTGAAGCTTGTGACACTGCAACTTGTCATAATGAGGCTCTTTCCGTATTAGAGACATAAATTCTAAATACTGTGAAGATTCTGAAATATACGGCATCCCTGTTAAAGCAGCAACATTATATAGCAGTGATTTTGTCAAACAAAATGTAGCCAATACAAAATACTAACACCCTTTTTAGGAGCAACTTGCTTATTCCAAGCCCTGTGGGATTTCAACATATAACAATTTGGTCTAATATGACCAATCTTCCCACAATTATGACAAGTAGGAACAAACTTACCTGGGGTTCCCGATTCTTTGGATTTAGGCTTCTCACCGTCAAATAAGCAAGAATTTTTAGAATTATCTAAACAAGTTGTATCTACTATCATAGGCTTAATAACAATATAATATAATTCAGAATCAAAAGCGTGTGAAGTAGAAGCACTCAAATCATCAACAATTAAGTCAAGCTTGTTAGAAATATTTGTATGAATACAAAACATGCTTTTTAAATTATCACTAGAGAATTCTTTCAAGATATCTTCAGATTCTTTTAATTTATTCTCAAGTATATCAATAGTGTTAAATAGCATGGTATTCTCAAATTTCAAGGAGTCAATCAAACCATGTGATTCAAACAGTTTAATGATCAATAACTCTTTTTCTTGCTTAACCTTTTTAAGCTCCTTATTGGAATTTTTAGTAATTTTACTCAATTTAAAAAATTTCTCAAGAAGCTCATTATCAGAATTCTTTTCGGATAACAAAGAAGAACTCATGATAAAATAAGTCAACAAAAATATGGATCACACTCTGGAAATTAATCCGAACACGAGTGTACCCACTCTAATACCAATTGAAAAATAAATTGACTTCTAATTTAACAGTGTGTGTGCAATGTGTAATGAAATATCAAAAGTGCAAAATTAAATGAGACAGATATTTTGTTAACGAAGTGAAAACTCAATTAAGAGAAAAACTACTCTGAGGCAACCAAACCCAGGAAATCTACTAATCAGAAGACAAAGCTAGTACAAAGATAATAACAATCACATACCCATATGCAGCAATCGTATCTTACATTCTGACACATAACCCAACATGAACGCATCCCGACCAAGTCACCTACTTGAAGGGGTCTTTAATGGATTCATTTACCTTAGAGCTCCTCCCTAAGATAGACTTCAACACGAGCATAGTAACAGCACACCGACAACAGCTTGATAGCTAGCAGATCTTCACAATATCTCCCTAAACACCCTCTCTAAGCTATAAAGAATTCAATACCAAATTCTGAAAAGAATACATGCTTAGAGGCCTCTATTTATAGGCTAAGAAGACCTAAATTGAGTGAGTCTCTGATTTCTCTAGGCGGCGTCGAGACGGAAGCATAGGGCGTCCAGAATCTCAGCAGTGCAACTGCTGTTCTATAACGCGCTTCACACATTTCTATGTTAAGGCCGCATCCAGACGGTGTTGCCCTAGAGTCCGGACGGTTGCAACTTGTCTGCACGTAATTGCCATATCAAGGACCGCATCCGAATGGTGTTGCCCTGGAGTCCGAACGGATGTAGAATGTATGCACGCAATTTCTTTATCAAGGATCTCGGCGTTTGAACGGTGTTGCCCTGTCATCCAAACGAGTGCAAGTTGTCTTCCCACTCCATGTCTACAAAGGAAAGATGGAATCTTCACGAACTCTGAAGAGCATCCAGACATGTTCCCATGACACCCAAACGGATGCAACCTGGAACTGTTCAGAAGCTTCTTGACACTGATGGGCGTCCGGACGCAAGACTGGGCCATCCAGACGGGAACAAAGGATCTGACTTTTTTGAGTTGGAATCTGCACATAATCTTTTTTTAACACTGAATTTGCCTTTCTCTAAATACTTTGAATATTCTGAAATATACGGCATCCATGTTTATGACAACAATATTACATAACAGTGATTTTGTCAACAAAATGCAGCCAACAAAACTAACAGAAGCGTTTTTGTCAAACAGAATGTGGCCAGTTAAAATAAACCAATAAACTCTCCCTTTGGCCATTTTGGGACAAAAACGACTTATACCAAAAAAATAAAAATTACTCCCCATTTTTGTCTCAAAAGGATAAAGGATAAATAGAGTAATAAAAGCCAGTAAAATTGAACCACAAAAGTTTTAAAGGAATAAACGACAAACATCAATGTTCATCAAAAGTAGCCTAGACATAAAGTAAAATGTTCATCAAACAACTGATAAAACAAAAAAATAGGTGACACAGCACTTGATCTTGTTGAAGCTTTCTGAAAATGACAAAAGCATCTCGAACATTACATCACCTTATATAATTTGCCAACTTATTGAATACTAATAGAAATAAAACACAACCAACAAAGTAATCCTAAACATGACAAAGACTAAAAGATCAAGATAAAATTGAATTAAAAGAATCTCATTCCCAACACACTTCAATTCGTACAGCATGTAGGACTATCCTTATAGAAAAGGCTATTTCTACATTTTGTAAGGCTAAAAACTTCATGAAGGCCATTGAGGAATAGTCTATGAGTTTTATAAGACATTAGGTAATACCCTAATGAAAAGGCTTTGAGGCAAGACATATGACTATTCTGGTTAGGGTTTATGTCCTAAAGTTTTTTTTTTTTTTTAGAAAAGACGAGATCACATGTCCAATAGTGATCCCGGCCTAAATTTATTAGATAAAAGCCTCACTTTTGGCAGAGAAATACCATGATAACATCCAAAATTCACAGGATTTACAAAGAACCACCATCCCATGAAAGACAGACCACAACTTACTTCATTCTTAAGCAAGGTAAACCACAGTTATCTACCCGTAATATCACTTTGAGTTCCTTAGGAATATTATTTGAATTATATTCATACGTAATCCCCGCACCACCACGTTTATTGAGCCAGTCCGCAGCTTGGTTACCCTCTCTAAAAACACGGTTAAACCGAGTATTTAGGCCACTGATGAGAAGGAACATTTCCTCCCAAAAATCCTCCAAGTACCAAACCCAACAACTACCTTTCTCGAACCAAGTCACAATCAGGGATGAGTCAAGTTCAACAACAATATTACGTAAACCCATCACCTTGCATTTTTGCAAACCAATTAGAAACCCCAATAATTTAGCTTTATTATTAGAACCAATACCAAAATACTCCAAAAATGCAACGATCAGATTACCTTTATGGTCTCTAATCAACCCCCCCGCACCTGATTCCCCCGGATTCACCAAACTACAACCATCCGTATTTAATTTGAACCATCCCAGCTCTGGCTTCTCCCAAGATACTGCAACGAAGTTGCTTTTCGAAAAAGAAACAGCCGGCAAATTTAATTCTTTAAGAATTGCTTGATCACGATGATGCAAATTACCGGTATCCCTGAGCCTCAAACCAACCCAATGAATCCAGTATTTAACCTTCCGCCACAAAACATTAAAGCATACCTTTTGTCCCTTCATACGAGCCGAACACCTCCATATCCATAGATTCCAAATAATGATACAGGGAATCAACCCAATCAAATTACCAACCTTTGAGGATTTTTTGGTTCTTCGAAACCAAGCTTCAACAATAACCAACCAAGACCAAGTAGCCACATAAGGAATACCCAGGAAACCAGAGCATATTTGCCAAAGCTTAGCCGTAATCTTGCCACTGTAAAGCACATGATCCAGGTCCTCAAAGTCGCCCTGCGGATAGCATTCACATTTTGAGGCTAAAGAGATACCAATACGCCTTATACGGTCATCCACACTCAAGCTATTTGTCATCGCCTTCCACACAACAACTGAAATTTTTTTTAGTAAAGTAGAGTGCCAAATCCAGTTTGTCCATTGGTGCTTTGGAACCGAAATACAAAGCCAGTCCCAAACACTTTTTGTTGAAAATCTCCCATCCCTACTACCAAGCCATATTAAACGATCCATACCTGGTTTAGTGCCATCAATCTGAGAGAAAATATCATCAGCAACCTTTTGACCCACTAGCTAAACAACCAAGTCCACATCCCAACTATGTTCAACCATGCAATCTTTTATTTTTAAGAAAGGCAAATCAGATATCTGAATATTCTGACATATAGGACCCGACTCCATCCACTTATCCCGCCAAAATGATAGGTTCCCGTCTTTCACACTCCATACGGATTTGTCAATAACCAGGGAAACTGCTTTAATAAGCATTTTCCAAAATCTAGAGCCTTTAGAGGAATCCACAAGGGAAAAATGTTGATTCTTCACGTACTTGGCTTTAAAGAAACGCGACCATAAGGTATCCTCCGAGAGGAATTTCCAGGCAAATTTGGATTGAAGGGAGCTGTAGACATCCATAATATTTCTGATCCCCACACTGCCTTCATCCACGGGCCTGGAAACAGATTCCCAACTCACCCATTTCCTCTTTGGCCTTCCTTCAGACGAACCCCAGAAAAAGGTACTAAAAAGTCTGTTAATCTTCCCAAATATTTGCTTGGGCACTGGTAAGACTGATAATAAATGCACCGGCAAACTTGAAAGAACGTGCTTAATCAGAAGTAATCTGGCACTAGCAGAAAGATATCTCATCTTCCAACCCTCAATCTTTTTAGAAATTTTAACCAACAAGTCATCAAAATACCAAGATTTAACCCTAGCAGAGAAAATGGGAACCCCCTTATATCGCGTTGGGAAATTCCCCATTGAAAAACCAGATACTCTAATCAGCTCCTGACGCCTAGAATCTGGTATACGGTTGGAGAAAAATATAGATGACTTCGAGGCGTTGACCACTTGACCAAACCACTGGGCATAGATATCAAGAACTTCTAAAATTCTCCTCACATCTTTCTTTCTACCAGTCGAAAAAATAACCATATCATTCGCATAAAGCAAATGAGATATTAACAGGCCCTTTCTAGGCTGCAAATAATATCCAATAGTCCCATCCTGAACTTTCTTCCACAACAATCTTGGAAACACCTCCTCCACCAAAATAAATAAATAAGGAGATAAAGGATCCCCCTGGCGAAGACCCCTACCAGCCTTAAAAAAACCTTTAGAAGTGCCATTCATAACCACAGGGAACCAAGAAGAAGAAACACAGTTGGAAATCAGCTTACAAAACCCCAAAGAAAACCCAAACGCATTCAGCACTTTCAACAAAAACTCACAGTCTACCGTATCATAAGCCTTGGCCATATCAATTTTCATCATAATGTTACCCCCCCGAATTGGTTTATTTATGTCTTGAACCAATTCTTGTGTAAGACTTATGTTCTCAAAAATAATTCTGCCAGGCAGAAAGGCTCCTTGCTCTCAGAAACCAAACGACACAAAACAGCAGATAATCGATTCACAATCAGCTTTGAACATATTTTATACACAATTGAGCAAAGGCTAATAGGCCTAAATTTATCAAAGGAACATGGGACCGGCACTTTCGGAATCAAAACAAGAAAGGAAGCGGTGTAATACCTCGGAAACGCCGTACCCGCAAAAAAATCCTTGACTGCCTCGATCAAGTTTGTCTGAATAAAATCCCAACAATGTTGGAAGAAACTAGAAGTAAATCCATCTGGGCCAGGGCTGCTATTAATCGGAATATCAAACAAGGCATCTTTAATTTCCTGCTCCGTAGGGCTCCTACATAAATTCAAATTTTCAGATTCCCTCACCTCTTCTTGGATAATATCTGATAAACTAAGCACCAACGCCGATGCCATGCGACTCAAAAAATCAGCAAAGTGATTATGAATCTCTTCTGGCGTAGACAGCATTCTACCATCCGGAAGTTTCATCGAATTAATAATGCTCTTCTTCCTAGTCTGCAAAGCTGCAAAGAAAGAAGCATTAACCTCCCCATGCCCTATCCATGTATTTTTAATTTTTTGAGCAATTCTGGTTTCCTCTCGTTTCAACCAAGCATTTAATTCCGCTTGAGCCTCAAGCATTTCCGCTTCCACTTCTTGTGAATAAGACTCTTGCAATTGAGTTTCCTTTTGCTCAATCTTTTCCTCCAGTCGTTTTAAGTGCACCGTCGTCCAACCGAAAACCTCAAGATTCCATCTTCTAAGAGCATTTTTAACTTTTTTCAACTTATAAGCAAGCTTCCACAAACCAGCTCCTTCCACCTCCTCATTCCATAGATTATGAACAAACCCCCCAAAACCTTCATGCAACGTCCACATCTGTTGGAATCTAAAAATGCTAGGACCATACCTCTTATTTGAAATCTCCAACCGAAGAGACATAGGTGCACGATCTGACAATTTCCGAGGTAAATATTTCAATGAAACCGTCGACCAACTATCCAAAAGCCTTGTATTACACAAAGCCCTATCCAAACGAGCCCAACTACGAGTCAAACCTCCACGCCCATTACACCAAGACAGTTTATTTCCAGAAAAAGGAACTTCGATCAATCCACCATTTTGTATAAAAGAGGAAAAATCTTCCATTGCCCTTGGCAAACGCGGACAACCTCCTCTTCGCTCCCCATCATGACGAATAGTATTAAAATTGCCAATAATCATCCAAGGCATCTGTAAAACTCCAAATGACAGAAGACCATCCCAGAGCTGCCTTCTCTCCATGTAATTACATTTAGCATAGACAGCAGAAATGAGCAAAGAATAGTTGATTATAAAAGTAACATGCTGATTCGACTCCTGAAGAATATTAACTTGAACCTCATCTTTCCAGAAGACCCACAATTTACCACCCGAATCACCATTCGAATAAGAAACATCAAATTTCAACATACCTTGCCAACGTGCAAGTTTACAATCTTGACGAAAAGGCTTCGCAATGATTAAAATTTTTGGCTTAAAAACTTTTAGCATAGCAAGTAATCGTGTCTTCAAGGAGCCGAGTCCTCGACAATTCCAAAACAGCAGGTTGTCTAACATTGATCAATCCGTTTAGGACTGCTAGGAGCCTGTGAGGAACTGCGTTGCTTCATACTAGATCGCATCTTTGGTTTCAAAATTTCTGTATCCGAGACACCATCTTTTTCTTTCGCAAAATGCGGTATCACACCTACTCCCTCTGAATCCGAAACAGACCCTGAACTCCTCATCACAGGTTTGGCTACTTTTTCGACTCTCCTCCCCCCAAGATTTTCCTTGGCCAACTCCTCAACATTATCATCTAGATTCTCCAATATAACACCATCTAGAGAGCCATTTATAGATATAGGATCACACTCCTTTTCACCATTCAGTAGGCCAGCCCCTCCAGAATTTCCAGAATCCCCACCAATCTCCACAGATTTCATCGTACAATCCATGTTAGTATTAACCTCCAGAGCAGCTCCTGCTATGATCAGTTCAGCACCCCTCATCTCAGTTGAACCTTTAAAATTTATTTTCATTGACTCCAATTGATCCTTGGACAGCCCTTCGTCACTTCTAGCCAGCCCTTCATCCCCGCAATACGTTCCAATTTTTTCACTCTCCATGACAGAAACTTCCTTATTCACCCCAGAATTTTTAGCCTCAAGAGTATTTTCCTTGACAGCCAACTCATCTCCCACAGGTTCTCCCAAAACAGAGGACCGATTTCCCCCCAAGACGACCATCTTCTCTGGTACTATGAATTTTTGCAGCTTCCATACAAGACCCAATTCCTTCTTTTTCCTATGTCCTTCACCAACAGCTTACAAGTGCCAATATTATGCCCTTGTGTACTACATTTGGTGCAAAAGGCCGGAAGGGTTTCATAAATAATTTCCTGACGCACACTGGAAAGCTGGCGAGGCATCCCAATCCACACATGTTGCACTGGTGGTTGGGAGATATCCATTAGAACACAGACCCTAGCCCCATCCGTGCGTGTCGCACATTTTGTTGCATTGTCTCTCCAAAGGAGAATTCCCACCGGAGCAGTAATATTTCGCAGGTATGACTCTTGATAGAAGTTCGGAGCAAGCCCCAGTAAGTTAATCCAAACCGGTGCCATCACAGGTTCCACCTCTTCTGAGAAGTCCACCGTCCACTGAAAATTGCGGTAATTGACCCCATCAATCTCGCTGCTTTCACGGGACATAGCCTTGAAAAAATCTGCCTCCAAAGAAAATCGAACGAACACGTTTCTGGGCTTCCACATCGCTGAGACTATCAACTGAGAGACTAGGCCCCAACGCCCATTAATGAACGCATGGATCCGATCGAGTGAGGGCCTTTGCTTCAGAAACTTCATCACCATAGCAAACCGAAACGGGGCCGCCGATCTCTCAATTTCGTCCCTGGAAAACTGTACGCAAACCTCCCCATCCACAACCTGGGGAGATCAAAACAGAACCACAACCTCAGGGATGGGCTGAGGCGGTACCGACACCAACTCCGCAAAAGACCGAGTCCTCCCCGCCACCGTCAGAGGGCCCTTAGAGCCCCCGGCGGCCGCCATCGTGCCCTTGAGAACCCTAGCGCAAGAACAGATCGCAAAACCTAATTCAGCAAAAAAAAATTCTTTCAATTACTTGTTATGATATTTTAGTTTGAATTAAATAAATTTGTTTATTTATTATTTTATTTAATGAGAATTGGGCATATAAACTCTTTATATATAGGCTTTCAAATGATTATTATTGATCATATACACGTAAGGTCTATAAGTTACATTGAATATGACATATGTGTGAGTAATGAGATTATCATACAAAAGATCTAAGTCATAAACCATGTACCTTATAAATTATTGTTCGTAGTCAATAAAGGAACTGAGCATTCCATTTGATAAGAATATAACACATTAATCGTGATGATCTATCTTGATAATGTGAAGTAGAAATTTTACATTTGTGTGTTGGTGCAGATACAATGTATTGAACAAGTGAACAGGGCATTTGAGTTATCATTCTTTTATACATACTGTCAAAAGAAAGATGTGAAACTCACGACTACTCATAGCATTGACTTTCAATCCTGAAAGTGTCATGAACTCAAATGTGAAGTGAATGTTACTTTGATATACTTAGGTGTAAGACATTTTGCAGTCAAAATTTTTGGTGTGTTGGGTGATCACATGTAGCATTGTGTGAACACCACTTGTAGTACCCCATAAAATAAATACACTTAGAATAATAAAAAAAATATGTATCAAAATAATTAAATAAATTATCATTAAGTTCTTCTATGCGTTATTAGCATATGATAAAGATATGAGATGGATCAGGATACCTTTTAAAGTCGTAATAAATCGAACTGAATATGTAACCAGAAACTTCGGTCATATGAAATAATATGCAAACGAACTCCAAATGCTTCGAGTAATATATCAAAAACGTTCGTCTCGTAGTTATCTATTTACTCATAAACCTTTAGGTCAATTGGAGTTCGTTTAGGGGTCGAAATTGGACCATAAATGCAACAGCTGCTGGCAACCAATGGTTGGCTGCCACATGGCACCATGTGGAGCAGTCAACCTTGCCACATTGGCACTGTGATGTGGAAATGGTGACTCACCAGCTGGGTGACGTCATGATGACGTCAATGACATGGGGCGGTTGGATGACATCATTCTGCGACGTGGAACTCCCTTAACCACACAATGAAGGAACACGTTTCCCTCATCATAGTACTTAAAGCATCTCGCCTATAAGCTAAGGAAAAAAGTAGAAAATTGTCAATGTCAGGCATGAGATACCTGGGTCCCATTAAAAATGAGAATAGTACTTGCCTAATCATAGTAGCTAAAGCATCTCGCCTTGACCATACATCTTGCTCCATGTGGATGGTGTTTTAGTTACAAATTAGGTTGTCATTGCATATTAAAATATTCTATGTTTTATTTTGGGTTTTATATTTATTTGTTGATTGTAAAATGTATATGCCTTGATAATGTTCATGTTTAAATATTTTCATATTAAAATGTCTTCTTTTATCCCTTATGTGGTTATTTTGTGTACAAAAATATCAATAATAAAATTGACACTCGCAATAGTACAAATCCTTATAGGATAGGGCTATATTGAGGGTGTTAAACCTCAAGGACTGCATAGGTGTTGCTATTAAGCTTTTCGAGATTAAATATAACTTAATTTAAAAGATGTTTGATTTGATTTTTGTTTTCTAAAAATAAATACATAAAAGTAAAAGACATAAATGTAAAGAGAGTAGCGATGAGAGAAAGAATAGTACTTAAACCTTGGTTGTTTTATCTAATGGGGAGTGCAGTGAATTTTTCTATTTTCAAGTAACAATGGTTTAATTGTTGTTTAATTTGAAATTTTCTATATGCATGATAGATGTATAACTGTGAGAATTAATCTTCATGTTTATATTCAATCATTATGAATTTATTTTCTTGCCGTAGAAAGTCTTTTATATTGATTGAACTCAATCCTTCATATTTTATGTGATTATGTGAATGATTGTTATACAACGGTTTTAATTGATATATGATCAAGAGGGTTAGATAGGCCATGCATAGGGAGGACGGATTGTACTACACCCTAGTTTAGTGTAATTTAGGTAGACAGTTCGTACCAACCAAATATGGGTTATACTATTTCATTGATTGTGTGTATCCTATTAAAATCATAGCTAATTCATACCTAGGGAAGACGAGTCGTATCGCATCTTAGTGGTTAGGTGGACGGTCTGTGCCAACCGAAGATATATTATACTTATTTTTTAAAGGTAATTTTTTGACTACTCGAGTGATATGAGCCCTATATCATGCATAGTATGAATTTCGCTTGTTAATTTATGATTGACCATTGTTATGCAGTGAGTGGTGAAATCAACCCCCCATTCTTTCTCTCATCACTACTCTCTTTACATTTATGTCTTTTACTTTTATGCATTTATTTTTAGAAATCAAAAATTAAATCAAACATCTTTTAAATTAAGTTATATTTAATCTCGTAAAGCTTGATAACAACACCTATGCAGTCTTTGAGGTTCGACATCCTCAATATAGTCCTATCCTACAAGAATTCGTACTATTACGAGTGATAATTTTATTATTGATATTTTTGTACACAAAACGACCATATCAATAAGCCACCAGCGTCGACATCTTGTTTTGGGCAATAACATGGACTCTAAATACTATCAGTGGCGACAAATGTCACCGCTGATATGTAATTATTAGCGTCAACCTGAATGTAGGCGCTGATGAGCATTAGGGTTGGAGCATTTGCGTTGACATAATTAGCATAAAGTCGATGATAATAGTCAATTTTGTTGTAGTGTACGTCACTTTCCAGTTTCCAAGTGTGAGTAACACCATGATGGCCTAGCCTTAAGCATGATTTATCATTTAAATTAGGAATGTATCCAATGTTGTGGATCTTATCACATGTTTTATCCTTGGAGAGCACTTCATTGGCATGGGATCGGAGCGGATTCTCTATATACTACGCGAATAGGATAAGACCAGGCGAAGGACACGGTTTCGGGCCTTAGTACATACGCTGTTTGGTCCTGTCGGCCCAATTCCAAATTTAAATGTTAATGATCGAGAAAACCAATATTTCTATGATTAAGAAGCCAAACAAGAAATGGTTCTTCTTTTCTTCCGTTTTTCTAGTTTTCAATTTCAGTCAATGATTGTCTGGGGCGTGTACCCATCAAAGGCTAGAGAAGATTCCTAAACGATGGCATGGATTGTATGAAAGTCAACAAGAGAGATTAAATATTGATGAAAGCAGCTGTGAAGTGCAAGCAAGTCACCATGGAATCAATATTTCTTATTCATGGAAGGAGACAGCTGGACTTTAATTCCTAATCCAAACAAAATCTTCTTGTTTGCAGCGTGTCACGTCTGCCTTGCATTTGTAATATAATATGTACATGTACGTATATATTAACATAAAGCTCTTTAAATGCCCCAACAAGAAGCTGACCTTGTGTCCTTCTAAATTATTTGCATATCTATCCAATTAAATCTCTATTTTTTTAATAAATGAATGGGGTTTTTGTTTAATTTGTTCATTCTGTCTCCTACATTTTTCTAAAGGGTGGTGGGTGAGCTAGTCTATAGCAAACGTGCAGAACTATTAAAGATTGCCTATGGATGTACAACTTCATGGTTAGCACGTTAATAGAAGAGCCCCACAAGATTGAAGACAAGACAAACCGACAAAGAAAAATGGAAAAAAATGCCCACAAGGATGACAATATATATATAAACAGGTAGCTTCTTTCCCACCAAGACCCTGGCTTTCTCAGAAAACATGGGCAGGAAACGAGTTAGAGTGCCGAGGTTGTGTTTCCTAACATGTTTCCGATCCAAGCCAGCCTCTAATAACTCCAGTAAAGCTATTCAGAAAACGGAGCTTTTGAGCAATGGCAGGGACGATGACTTCAGCGCTGAGTCTGAAAGGGTGAAAGCTGGTGGTTCGGAGAATATTGGAAACAAAATAATGGTAGTTGTGGATTCAAGCCTTGAAGCTGAGGGAGCTCTTGAATGGGCACTCACTCACGCAGTTCAGAGCCAGGATAATATTATCCTCCTTCATGTAGCCAAACAAGGTGAGATATATATATATATATATATATATATATATATATATATATATGATGCAATTCATTTCGTTTCGTTCATAGTTAATTTTGTAGGTACATATGAATTGAAACAAATACGCCTAATGTAATTTTAGGCTACTGGTGCAGGGCCTAACGGGAAGGTTGACCAAGGAGCTCAGGAATTTCTCCACTCCATGAAAAATATATGCCAATTGAGAAGGCCTGGGGTATGTTATTACGCAATTTGGATATTTCTTCTTCCAATTATACTCTTGTTATTATACATCAAGATCATAAAACACACACTTCTGTTCACTTTGTTGATTTTTTTAAGATTTTATACCTAAAAACTTCACTTACTCCATGAACTATCAACCGTTTTTCAATTATAATTTCAAATTATAATTTTTTTTATTTTTAATGTTGGTATCCCAAATTTCAAGCCATTTTAATTTCACTCATAGCGTTAGGGTTTAGAATTAAATAAAAACGTAAGATTGTGAAATATCTTTTATACCTTTGTAAAATTTTATTAAAATACAAATTTACCCTAAATAAAAACCAGACCCACTGTGTGTTTGGTTTTTTTCAAATGTGACCTACGACGTGGGTTTGGTTCACCAAATCGATCCACAGCCGGTCCAGATCCACCACTCGTCGTGTTTACCAACGAATCTTAAGTTTATTCTAAAAATAAAAAATAAAAACAGAATTCCTTTATTAGAATTTAAAAATAAATTTTAACAAATGAGTAAAATTAGAAGGACTAAAACTTGAGATACTGAAAATTAATGATTCGAAGGTATAAGTGCAAAACCATTTAATATTTCAAAAGGCTAATTAAGTGAATTTTCCATTTTATCCCAAACATATATACAACAATAGTTTCTCCTTATAACTCTTTAACACTAATATATATAAAATAAGAAACATAAGTACTGTGAACTGAATGTTGTCTTGGAATAGGTGCAAGTGGATGTAGCTTTGGTTGAAGGACAGGAAAAGGGTCCAATAATAGCGGAGGAAGCAAAGCGACAAAGAGTGTCACTACTGGTTGTGGGACAAAGAAAACAATCGTCCTTGTTATGGTGCCTACTTAAGAGATGCGCCGGACAGAAAACTCGCGGCGGAGTTGCTGATTTCTGCATCCAAAATGCTTCGTGTATGACCATTGCAGTGAGGAGGAAGAGCAGGAAGCTTGGAGGCTATTTAATTACAACTAAGCGTCATAAAAATTTTTGGCTTTTGGCTTAATATATAATATGGTCCTTGATATTTGCTGCCGATGGTCGGACACATTTATTTATTTATTTTGTTTCTACTCTAACGGGAAGTATTAGAGTGCCTTTTTCACTCTTGATTCGAATGGAATATCAATTGAAAATGCTAAACAATGTGCTCTAAAATTAGCGCTCCTTAAAAGAGAGCAAGTTAAAGTTGATGATGCATGTAGCCCGTGCTTTTAAGTTCTGACTGTAAAATAAATAAAATGGGAAAGAAGAAAACGATGGAATTTGTGCAAGAAGGGGAGATTAATTTAATCAGGTACATCAAAATAAAATTCCAGAATGATGCTATATATTGTCTTACAAATTAGAGTAATACTACTCTTCACACTTATTTATCACATCAGTTTCATATTGACCGACGTCGTAACTTGTTTTAAGTGGCTTCCATGTCAAGTGTTTTAAGTATGAAAATATTCCAAAATTTTGTTTGAAATATTTATTTGTCTCTACTTGATGATTATATGCATTGAAGTTGGGCACCATAGTGAAGAAAGATAGACGAGGGCATGACTTCTTTCCTCTCCAAATTAATGCCAAGGTTGGCTTTTTTGACGTTAATTGCGGAATATATATGATGATAGCATGTTGAGGTTCTCTAAAAAATCATTTCAGAGAAGAAACCAAACAACAAAAGAAGAAAATATGGAGTATTTGGAGGACAAAAAAGATAACTAAGAACATGATCATCACCCTGCCATATGTCTTGAGAGAGCAAATTAATTAATGATTCACTTCCTGATAAGACAAAATTTGTAACACAAATAATACAATACAATTTAGCATTACATGAATCTTTTAATATTTTAGGCATCCTAGGATGAGCCTCTCTAGCTCATAAGACATAACTGTTTTTCTAAATGACATGGTCAAAGACCCGATCCAATAATGACTATACAAATCCTGCGGCCAGGACTCACTTAAGAACTCTTTGATGCGGCTCAAAACAATAACCATGTCTGTATGCAATTTGGTGAAGCTGATCATATCCAGCAACTACTCCAGCCCCTGCCCCACCCAGAAGCATATTGTTAACTCCTCAAAACAGTGCTCTAAAAAATATTGGAATGGAAAAATACTTGGAAGATAGACTTGTTCCCATTCAATAGTCAAGAATTCTTGACGGTATCTAGCTGAAACAACCTGTTCTTCTTGAATACCGCTACGATATAGTATTCATTTCTCCTGATGATAAATAAGGCATCCACACTTTTTTTTATCTCTCACAGATTTCATAAAATGGGCTTTCCAAGGACCTGCTGCTAGTGCCTAAGAGCACATTTAGTAGCTTTCCTAAACCCTGTTCCTTCAATAAATATAAGAAAAATCTCCAAAAAATCACATGTCGCATGTTGGGAATAAAATCCAACCGTATGTAATACCCTGATGATTAATTAGAGTTGATTGAGCTTTGGATGGGCTAATGAATTTGTTAAGGTTCATTAGGGTTTGTTGGAAGAGAGAATGTTTACTTTTGGTTCATGGCCAAACGTTTGAAGTGGGATAGCCGAATGTTTGAGTCAAACAGCAATGCCGAACGTTTAACATTCGAGCAATTAATGTGCACCATGTGTCAAATATTACAGCCCACACATTTGGTACGTACGTCAGATCATACACCGAAAGTTCGCGGAAATCCAAATAGTACTCGAACGTTCGACAGTTAGACTGAACGTTTGATGACTCACAGTACTTACCTCAACCCTTTTTGGAAACACGTGGTAACTAAAAAGAAATGATTAGGATAATGATTATGGGATCAATTATAGTGCGAAGGTTAGCGTAGGATTCCTAAAGGATGAGAAAGCACTAGAAATACAGTCTTAAGAGAGAAAACATTGTATTTTTGAATCCTTTTAAGGCACTCAAAAACCTTGGAATGGTTATCATGATATGTGCCTCGAAAAGAGCTTTCTGGAATGAGGTCGCGCGCGAAATTCTGAGACCCGTAGCAAAATTTATACCTATTTTACTAAACATTGCGCAATCAGTCAAAGCTACAGAAAAAGTCTACAAACATTTGAAGAAGACCATGGACCATTCAACGCAAAACTTCGACCCAACCATGGAACATTCGAAGGGACTTGCTGGACGCAGAAATGACACTTTTCGATATATAAAAATGGTGTTTTGGGGCTAGGATTTCATTATGTGTGTCCTTTAACCCCAATAACGACCCAACAGCCTTTATAAAGAGAAAGAAAGAAATGGAAAGGAATATGAGATTAAGAGAAAGAACTCTGCTTAGAACATAAGGATTTAGATAAAGCTTCAAGGGTAATATCCTAACACTTTTGATGTGGTCGTTTGTTTACCAAAATATATATCAATAATAAAAATAATCACTAGCAATAATACGAATCCTTATAGGATAGGGCTATATTGAGGGTGTCGAACCTCAATGACTGCGTAAGTATTACTATCAAGTTTTTCAAAATTAAATCTAACTTAATTTAAAAGATGTTTATTTTTTGTAATACCCAGTATTTTAAGATATTGAATAAAATATCTTAAAATATGATTTAAGACCTAATAATAAAGTAAAAGAATAAATATGAATATTTATAAAAATAAATATTCATTTAGAAGCATTTATAGTTTTAAATTGATAAAAACTCAATCGGACCTTAAACTTTGGAATAACGAAAACAGGGTCAAACGAACTCCGTTTTGGTCGATTCAAAATCCAGAACACTCGTCTCGAAGTCCTCTAGCGACCCTCCAAATTTTATAATTTTTGGACTCCGTTTAGTACATGAAAATACCCATGAAAAATGATATCCTGATTTGGACGAAAATTGAACATTAATGTTTATGGGCCCATTTTAATTTTTCATGAACTCAGCCCACACGTTGATAGTGCCCAGCCCATACACAATTGATACCCAACCCAACCCAGTCCACATGCATTAAGGCACTAAAGCTTGGTCTTGCTACTGTACCATACACACAAGAACCGGCCAACAGAGAAGACAGAAAAACAAGAAACTAAAGAGAACTCAGTTAGAGGCAAGTTAGAAACTAAACACTCGTTAGAAATTGATAAGAGAATCTTATCAATTGCATATTTTATTCCACCTACGAACTAGCTCATAGGACACTTGCCATTACCCCAACATTTGATCAAGAGCCACCCGGTGGAAATCCAGTCATCCAAGCAAGGTCCAGCCTCCTTCTATGTTCCTCTCTCTCTTTCTCTGATTTTTGTTCCTCTCTGAGATAAGTCACCGCCCAGCTCAATGCCCAGGTGAGATGAATCCTTCCTAACCATTAGATCAATTCCAGCTTCAAGCAATCTCCACCGTTCCATGCGTGTATAAGAAGAGTGCAACACCTCCCTTCATTTCACGCACAGCTTCCTCTCCTTTCTCAATTGTCTTGGTTTCTCTGTAATTCCAGAAAGAAGCTCTCTAAACTCTTCTCTCAAACTCTCCCTCTATTTTAATCATAGCAGCCCAAATGGAGAAAAGAAAAGTCTCACTCTCCTTCTCTCTGTTTCGGTTTACAGCAGGTTTTTAAACAAAATTCTCTTCTCTCCTTTCTCTGATTTTATCACTCGGCCAGTACCATTTTAGTAAACAACAACTCTCTCCCTCTTTCTCAACTCTCTTCTTGCCCTTTAAAGGCTCAAGCCAGAAAATAAGGAAAAGAAACGAATACAAACAGAAAACACTCACTCTCTTCTCTGTTTGTCTCTTCTGTGGCCTGCAATGGTATGTTTTGAAATTCCTGCACCTTTCCTTTAGAAACAGCTGCAGAAAATCATCTCTTCTCACGATCTGCAGCCGCAATTCTCTTCTTCTCTTTGCCTCAGCTCACTCAAGAAACAGCAAAGAAAAAAAAATAGTGTCTAGATTCTAGAATAAAGATCAAAGAAAAAGAAAAGAAAAGATTGATAACAAATAGAAAGTGAACGTGTGTGCTGTGTGGGGTTCTCTATATTCTCTCACTCTTGG
Organism: Alnus rubra; assembly: GCA_028654335.1. NCBI lineage: Eukaryota > Viridiplantae > Streptophyta > Magnoliopsida > Fagales > Betulaceae > Alnus > Alnus rubra. The sequence goes on from JAJPGS010001816.1 coordinate 1,886,094, forward strand.
GTCCACAAACAAAAGAGACAAGATAAGAAGGAGAAAAAGAAAAAGAAAAAAAGAAAAGAAAAGAAAGAGATCTCTCTCTCGGCTCGTCTCTAATAACAAGTATCTCATGCTTTTATGTAATTTTTATTATTTTATGAGTTTAAAAGTATTATGATCGTTTAAGTTATATTTCATGCTTTTTATAGCTTTTTATTATTTAAAAAGTATTTTAATGTGTTTTATGTTGATTTTAAAAAAAAAAAAGGGTTTTCAAAGCAGAGTATTTAATTAAATATAATGCCTGGATAAAAAGTCACTATTTTACAAAAGCGTTATTATGTCGCCTAAAATTCTAAAAGTATTTTTAGGCATTAATGCCGTTATTCTACCCAAATGTCATAAAATTAAAATAAGAATTATTTATACTGTACCGCTTGTGTACTTTTAAAATATAAAACCCATTAATTATATTAATTGAGTCACTATGTCGATTTGGTACAAATATATATATATATATATATATATATTTTTAATGCTAATGCCGTGGTAATACTCCTTTTAATTAAAGGGTATTTTAGTCCTTAATTAATGAATGCCTTAATAATGCCCACACGAAATATGTGGTAATATAATTAACCTATTTTATGCCGTTATAATATTTAAGTAGCATTAGAAATTGGGATAAGTGATTTATTAGTCGAAAGTGATAAAATGTTAAAATAGGTTTTTAGTATTTTATACTAATATATTATCAAATGTATATAACTGTGCAGTCATTATTCATGTGGATCTCTCTTTGTAACAGAGAACTGTGAGTATTTCTTACTCACTAAGGGTGATGCTGAATTTCCATAATGTTATGATTTCTACTTTATTTAATTGTTTGCGCATGTGAAATTTGCATATTTTGTTATTTTAATTAATGAATTTAATTATAAAAGAGTTGGGAGTGACGTTTGCCAACGGACCAAGGAGTGACGTCTGCCTGAGCCAAAAATATTAATAAAAAACAGAGTAGGGAGTGACATCTACCTACGGACCAGGAATTGACGTCTGCATGTGCCAAAAAGATAATAAATTATTAGAGGAGTGACGTCTCCTTAGAACTCGCTAAACGAGAGTGACGTCTCCTATCATTCGCTAAACGGGAGTAATGTCTCCTATAACACGTTAGACAAGAGTTACGTCTCTTAGATCTTATATACTGGAGTGATGTGTCCTTGAATCTATTTGTTAGAGTTACGTCTGTATAAGGTGAATGCTAGAAGAAAATGGTTATTTAAATAAATAAGACTCTGCATATAAAACTATCATTTTATTATGTCATTGCATTGTGTTCTTTATTTCTAATAAATCAGCAATCATATCATTATTGAAAACAGTGGACTCACTAGATATTTTTGTATTATTATTTATCTCTATATTATATATTAATACAGGTTATGAAGAAGAGGAGTATCAGGATTGTCCAGACCTTTAGGTGATCTTGGTAGCAGTGTCTAAGGCTAGGATGCCTCTCATTTTTGTGGACTATTATGTCTAGTCCATTATTATTATTATTATATTCGGTGAACAATATTTATATTTTTGTTGGTATGTATTAATGATGCTATGATTATAATGTTTGTAAATTATCCGTGTCGTATGTGGCACAAATACTATTTTAATGTGTAATTATTTAATTACACTCTTTATGTATATTTTGAAGTATTTTTGTTAGAGGCTCTGATGTGTTATTAAAAAAAAATATTCCGCTACCAATTTATAACCCTGATGATGTCGTAATGTTACGTGAAAATCGAAATTTTTACTTACATCTTTTTGTAAAAGGCGGTGCGTTACATTTTTGTTTTCTAAATTAAATACATAAAAGTAAAAGACATAAATGTAAATAGAGTAGGAATGAGAGAAAGAATAGAGGATTGATTTCACCACTCACCGCATAATAATGGACAATCATAAATTAAGAAGGAAAATTCATACTATGCATGATATAGGGCTCGTCTCACTCAAGTAGTCAAGAAATTACCTCTAAAGAATAAGTATATCTATCTTCGATTGGCACGGACCATCCACCTAACCACTAAGATGCGGTATGATCCATTTTCCCTAGGTATAGATTAGCTACGTCTTTAATAGGATACACACAATCAATCGAAAAGTATAACCCATCTTCGGTTGGTACGAACTATCTACCTAAATTACACAAAACTAAGGTGTAATACAATCTGTCTTCCCTAAGCATGGCCTATATAACCCTCTTGATCATATGTCAATTAAAATGATTGTATAACAATCATTCACATAATCACAGAAAAATATGAAGGATTGAGTTCAATCAATATAAAAGATTTTCTAAGACAAGATAAGAAATTCATAATAATTGAATATAAGCATTAAGATCAATTATCACAATTATACAACCATCATGCATATAGAAAATTTCAAATTAAAATACAATTAAACCATTGTTACTTGGAAAGGGCTACATCAACACCCTTTTACAAATTTAGCCACTCATCATGGTGCTGGGATGGTCTTCTGTCATGTTCTTCACCTCTTTAACTTGTTAAGCCTCCAAGAATAATTTTCTGTCTAAAGCTAAGCACTCTTCTCTTGAAACTTAGAAGTCTATTTATAGAGACTAGGAGAGGCATAAAAGCCCAAGGAATTCAAGAAAAATCGGAACTTAGCTTCTTAGTCCAAGTAAGAGATTGAAAATTCAATACAAGTAGGAAAATAATTCCAAATTCGTCCAGATTTGCAGTCTTTTATTGCGGGGCAATTTTGACATAGTAAACGTTCGAATTAGGAAATAGATATTTCTAATATATTTGTTGTATTTTTATTATCTTTCAAACGCCACCAAATTCATTGCAATCCGAGATCTGAGCAGAAAGTTATGATCCAAACACTAAGACTTATGCAGAATTCAAATTTGAATCCAATCTGATTTTGACTCTTAGTAGAGAAATTCTAATTTAATCATTCCCTTTATTTGATTAAACTTAACCATATCATATAGGTCCTCTATTATGATTGGAAAAGCTTAACCATATCTTCTAGGTCTTCTCAAAGTATGTTTTAAGCCCAAAATCATTGGAATTAATTTCATCTTTATTTAAAACCTAAAAACAATAAAACAACACAAAATCAAACAAATAACAATGCTAATGAATTAACATATGCAAGTTAAGGAGCTTGAATGTGCAACATACAAAGCTTATCACACCCCCAAACTTACATATTGCTAGTCCCTTAGCAATACAAAACAAGAAATAAAACTGAAAAACAACAAGATAAATCCTTCTTTCGTGGGATGTACAATTGCATTTAGCGTATGCAACAAGCCTTTTAAATCCCTATGACTCCTTAGTGGATTAGTGAAGTCTCATGAGGGTTTGCCAGAAATGATACTCACAAACATTATTCCTACCATGTTATCCCCAAGAATGCAGCATCACAAAAATCATGGCTGCCCGGGAATAGTTTTTCTCTTAACTGAGTTTCCATTTCATCAACAAAATATTTTGTCTCTTTTAAATTCCGCATTTAAATATTTTGTTGCACAACTGATTACACACACATGTTAAATTAGGAGCCTTTATTTTTCATTATTATTGAAGCCCCAAAGCCTTGGTATAAGTGTAACAACCCAGGGAATGCGGTGCTCCAGTACCACATGGCCTAACGTTATTAGATGGCTCTGATACCATTTATAACAACTCAGAAAAACACGCTAGCCACATTTGCGCTATCACCCCAAAAACGTGAGTCCAATGAAGCTGTGCTCGAGCTCACTTGTGCAACCGAGTTGCGCTCAAGCCCAATATGGTGTGCTCGAGCGATTTTGGACAGTCAATTCAAAACCTAAACTTATACAGAAACGTAAAAAAAGAAATAAAAATTAAACAATACAATTGTCTTAAATTATGAATCAATATTAAAATTAATCCCAACAACTTTAACAACATAACCGTAAACAATCCTCGGCTTCAGCGCCAAAAATTGATGTGGTCTTGGGTGTATCAATAATAAAAATAGCCACTCGCAATAGAATGAATCTTTGTAAGATAAAGTCTATGTGAGGGTGTCGAATCTCAAGTATTGTTGGTTGTTGTTAAGTTACCAAGATTAACTCTAATTTAATTCTAAAAGCATTTTTGAATTTTGATTTGTAATTGAAACTAAAGAAAAACATAAAAGTAAAAATAAGATAGTGAGGAGAAATATAAGGGATTGATCTCACCTCTAACCTCTAACCTCATCATAATAGTAAATTGCATTTAACATGGGAATTTCACGTACATGAATATTATGACTTGTGTGTTTGTGTCGAGCATCCAACGATGTCGTCAAGAAAATTCTTTTATTAAGAAATAAGCAGAATTCATCTTTCAGCAAGGTATGAATGCTCTACCTAAACTAAGGTGTAAAACAATTCATTCTTCCTAGGCATGAGCTATCAAATATCCTATTTAGCTTACACATAGTCAAGGGATAAGCATGACTCGTCTTTCGGCAATCATAAATTGATTTACATAAATTAAACTAACCAAAGTGTAAAGTAATTTATTCTTCCTAGGCATGGCCTATCAAACCCTCTTGATTCTGTGTTCATTAAAACTGAAAAATAAAAAGCTTCTAATTAACTCTGTGTGTGTACACAATCTATTAACAAAATAATATAAAAGCGGAAATGACACAATAATTTTGTTAAAGAAGTGGAAACTCAATTTAAGAGAAAAACCACTCCGGGGCAGCCAAACCCAGGATATCCACTATTCAGAAGACAAAGCTAGTTAGTAGTTACAAAGCAGTAGCACTCACATACCCTTATGCAGTGCTCGTACCTTGAACTCTGACGTGTAACCCAACACGAACGCCTCCCAACCAAGTCACCTATTTGAAGGGGTCTTCAATAGAATCCTTTACCTGAAGGCCAACCCCTAAGATAGACTTCAGTTTTAACACAGCACCAGCACACAATGGCAACGGCTAGAGAGTGAGCAGATCAGCACAACAACTCCTAAAATAAACTCTGTAAGCTCTCCAGAAATCAATACCGAATTCTTACAAATTACATACCTATGGGCCTCTATATATAGGCTACAGAAACCCAAAACCGAGTCTAATAAGATTTTCCTATTCGGCATTCGGACAGTAGCTGAGAACGTCCAGTTTGTGTTGTAAATATAATATTTTGTTGTGTTTTAGTGTTTTGTTTTATTTTCAGCTCTTAATTGAAATCTAGTTCAAAACACCTGAATTAAACTTGAAAATGCATCAATGGCGATTTTGTCATTTCCAAAGTTCAAAGTTGCTCCTGCCAAGTGAAGAATCAGCTAAGGCAAATCGATCAATTGACTTTATAATCGATCGATCGTACGAGGTGCGATGCGAGATGCGATCGATTGAGATAAAGCAACCATGAAATCAATCGAGCGAAATGCGATCGATCGACTTTGAAGCGAGCAAGCGAATTAGGATATTTTCGGAACAATCTGGAACAATGTTGACATGTCACTCTTCCTTGATATTTTATATATCTTCTGATTTTGATATTTTAAATATCTTAGATATTTTAGATATTTTTTTAGATATTTTCAAAATATCTATTATCTTATCTCTTCCTTAGATATTTGTAAACTCTCTTCTCTATAAATAGGAGGCTGTAGAGAGAGTTATTTTCATGAATCTTTTGGGGGTTTCGATTTTCTCAGGTATATCTTAGTTAATTTTAGTGCTTTTCATTTCCTTTTGTAATCCGAATTTTCTTAGATTAATATAGTGTTCTTAGTTTATTTAAATCTTGTTTTCTTTACTGTTTTCCTTTGATTTCATGCTTAGATTAGTTTACTTCATGTATAGCTAAACCCTTTCTTAGAGTTTTGATCAAATCTTTTCCAAAAGCCATGGAGTGTTCTTGATGTTCTTGAGTTTTTCTTGATATTCTTGAGTTTTTCTTGATATGTTTGATGATTGTGTAAGGCTAGAAGATTTTAAAACTCATGCTAAAAAGTTTTGTCTTCAATATTCTAATCCATTTAATCATGAAAAATAGTTATACTTGTCTATGAGTTTTCTTGATTTCTTGAATAAAACCAACGTTCTTGAAGGGGAACGATGTCTTTTGCAATGGTTCTATTTGACATAATGCGTGTTTACCTATTAGAGTCACCTTATAGGATATGCTAGGGAGCACCGGTCGTTTCACACATTTGGTAATCTAAAACGTTTTTCAATTGTAGTGTAAACTTTTTTATGGAATAGATCGGTGTGAAACTAAGATACCTTATCATTGTGGTCTAACTAAGGTATTCATGTATTGTGTATGCTTATTATGATGTTTTATATAGTAGTAAGCTAGGGAGTACCAATCCCCCACACCTTTGGTAGTATAATTGCTTTTTCATTTTAGTTTAAATCTTTAGGTGGCAAGTGTTTGATGTGAAACTAGGTACTTTATCATTACATTCGAACTAAAGTATTTTCATGTCAAGGTCGTCGTAATGGTTGACGCCCATTACGCGTTCATATCATGCACGTTAGGAAGATCCATATTGACTTTAAGCATTTCATTGGTTGAGGATTTGATAAGATAGTTTTCTTTTAAGTTTGTTTTCATTTTCCCATTTTCTTTACTTTACTCGTTGTAGCTTCAATTCTACAACTTTACTTTTGTTTTTATTTGCAAAGTTAAGTTAAATACGCTCTTTAAGTATCCCGTTATGCAAAACAACCCCCAAATCCTTGTAGTTCGATAACCCTTACTATAGTACAATTGATTCGTACTATTGCGAGTGGTAAAACTTATAAATTTAAAATCCACGTATCGTGTCGTTGAGACACGTACCAATACCCTATGGAAGATTTAGCCGCTCATGGAAATGCTGGTTTGTCGAAGAGAAATCCATCCTAAATCGCTGCTAGAAAATCTTCATTTTTTCTCCTAAACCTTAGCCTCTAATCCTATTAATTCTATTATTTAATGTAAACTAATCTCTATGTCCTTTAATTTGAACGAATTTAGGGTATTTATAGAGAGTACAAGTGAAATCTTTCACGGATTTGTACATATAAGAACATCTAATCCAATTCAAAATCGTAAAACAACTCTTAGGTGAATTTGGTGTCTTGCTTTCAACTCTATCGCATGATTGCACTCGATCCCAATCATTATTGCGCTTGAGCTCAAGAATTTTGTGTCTTGATTTCAAATCTGTTGCACGACTATGCTCGATCCCAAGCATTGTTGCGCTCGAGCTCAGATTGCACTCAAGTCTACTTCTTTCTTGGCTCAAGCCCAATAGGATGGTGTTCTCTGTGCGCATGTCTTCCAGCTACGCTCGAGCTTCTGATGCACGCTCGAGCCTCATGGCCTGATACGCTCAAGCCTAGCTGAGTTGAGCTCGAGTGGAATGGTCCTGTGTTCGAGCCTAGTATGCACACTCGAGCGTGTTGCCTTGGTGAATGCTGGATTTGGCGTTTGCTGAATTTTGCCTTTAAGTACGGAAGGTTACTTGTGTTTTTTCTTTGGTTCCTAAAAGTGTTGTTAACATCAAAACAAATGGGAACGTGGAATGTAAAAAGACAACTATGTCCCTACTTTATAACTAAATGGAGAGAAATGGAGATGATCCAAATGGAGAGGATCCAAATTCAAAACAATGTAACATTGAAATTAACCAAGTGTAACATTGTACTTCTCTTCCAGATCAATGTACACCTCATTGACTTACTTTCACCTTTAACCTCACATGACTATCCAATCACAACAACGCCTCCAAACTCTAGGGATAGGGTTTGATCATCTCTGCACCAAACCACATCAGCTAAAATCCTCCTTATCAGTCATGATTATAAAATAGAAAACCTCCTACATTGAAATTAAGCAACATTCTTACACCAATAATCTCCAAAATTTTACCAGGCTTCTAAAATCCCACTTCAAAAATAACCATCAACTACTTTCAAAATCACTTTCCGGAGTACCCTCAAGGCCTCAAACATTCCATTCTTAAGAAAATTTCAAAATCATACCAATCTCTAGAAAACAAATTCTTGCACCACACAATCAATTAAATAGGAAATAAAACAACGTAATTATTGCACCACACGATCTTTACATGCAAAGATTGCACTCAAAGCCTTTAAATCTAATGGCACTTAATTTACATTCATATAGCTGTCCAAAAATATCCGCTATCCTAATTGGATAGTCATAACAACCTCAAAAACCATTTTCTATTACTAGCCCGATTTAGCAATCAAAACATACTAAATTATTTGAGTCATGAATTTTATGATAAGTAATCGAAATTTCATTAAAAGCGCAAAGTGCAGCTAAAGTACACAAAAATTATACTATATATATATAGAATTGCCTATGTAGAATTTTTTTTAAAAAAAAAACAAAAACAAAGGAGCTACAAACTCAAATGTCCAAGTATAAAAGAGAATAAAAAAATGACTTAAAACTCCTCCAAAATCATTTCACGGTCCTCGAAATTTCGATCGTTTCTTTCCCTCCAAAGACCCTACAAAAGGCAAGAGGGCATCATCATCCACACAGTAGCAGTCTATGAGCTCCCCCAAATCAACTAGCAAGCAGAAAATCAATAACTCGGCTAGGCATAACCCAAGATAGCCCAAAACTACTGAAAAAAGTATTTCATAAGACACCAGCAACCTCACTGTAGAGAAGAAGATGGTTCACGAACTTCCCATCTCTCTTTTACATACATCGCCTATCAACTACAATTACATGTCCATGATAAGGATATTCCCTACAGCTGCTGACTAAGTGAAAAAAGCCACTCTCAAATGTATGAGAGGCTGACAAATTTGAGTCATGAATTGCTCCATATAACTCACATTTTCACCATTACCAGTAACATATTTAGCAAATTTGAACAATTCCAAAAAGCCATTAACCCTATTGACGACTACCTAACATGCAAGTTCGGCTACAAAACCTTTTCAAACGGAGAAAACCGAGCTCAATGTTTGTGACACTCTAGAAAGTTAGTTTTATATTGGGAATTAGATGGATTGCCCGCATTGAGTGGGTGGATTACAAAGGTGTTCATGGATGCTAATTAAGTCCTACATTGATTCTTTAATAAGTAAGACCGAGCTTAATTTACAACTAATTTTAGGGACTATTTAAAGTGATACTGCTATTAGAGAATAAACCATTGCCACAATTCACCAGCAAGATCAGCACTGCATGCCATTCCTCTCTGCACCACGCAAGATCAGAAGCACCATCTCTCTGCAACAAGTTATCCACTACATCATCATCAACAAGTCTGCAACAACCTCACCATCTCTACATCAACAAGTCTCCCACAATCACAAGTTACCATTGCAGCAGCAAAGCCATCCCTCTGATCAAACCATTCCTCCTTGCCATTCCTCAACCCATACTACCTTGTAATCAACCTTTAGTTTATCATTTTGTACTCTTGTCTTTAACCTTTGTTAAAGCCTATATATTAAGCTATTTTGTAATCAAGCAATGAAATGAAATCAGTAAAGATGTAGTCCTTGGCTTACCTGTATTCGTCTCTTTTTCCTCTTCCCTTCTTTGTTTCTATCTTCACTTTGTTTTTCTATCATGGTATTAGAGCCTCAAAATCGACCAACGTTTTCCTTTCCTTCCTGAAGCTTCTCTGTGTATTTTGCCAAGCACCTTAGTCTCAGCCACTCCAAACACAAACCATCTCCATCTCCATCTTCTGCAGCAAAATGACGCCCAAAACAATCATCTCAGCCGAACATCTCCAGAAAAATAAACTACCTCTTTCGTACCACACCAGCTGCTAGTACTGTCTTTCCCTCTCCTGTCAAAACACCTTTTACTCTCTTTCAGACCTTTTATCAAACACCTCACCCTCACCTTGGTTTTAGTTCACCTCAACCCAATCGGCCACATCAACCCAAGAACTCAAATTTGGACTTCATCCTATTCTGCCATCTTCACAACAAACAACCAAAATCAAAACTCTCAGCTACATCCACCTTCCCATAAATCTTACAACCAGAAACAACCACCCCTAGTCACCAAAGCCAGCTTCAAACCATTCAGCCACTCTGCAGAAATCCAACACCAGCAGTCCCAGAGTCGAGACCCAGTGACTACTGCCCAAACCTCTAACCTCAACCACTGGAGATTGCAGCTTCTCCCTCACCGACGCCCTGTCCGACACCGAGAACCACCTCCGTGCTTTATCTTCTCCGTAAGTCCACAAGGCCCTGCGGTCTTAGTTCCACCTTCACGTACACAGCCTCACCGAACCTTGGGTGTGGCCTTGATCCACCAGAACTTCTTCCGTTGATTTGAGCTGAGCTTCTCGTAGCCTCTCCTCCTCCAGTACCCTCTCAACCCAACACGCTCTCAAGTGCCATCATCATCCTCTTAGTAATCTTCTGATTCTATTATCACCTCTTGGTATATTTGGTATTTCATTTCCTTTGTTCCTACATGCACTATTCAACTTTCAAATCCCACGACACCAATTCACAAAGTGCAAGTACACACATGTCTCCCTCTCACCTAGTCTCACGTCAGTCTCCTTCTCCTTGGACGTGTTTGGTAACCAATTGCCTTTGAAACCCATTGCCTTTTTCCCATCACCAACAGTGACCGTTGGAGACAAACCTCTGCCACGCTCAGACAAACCAGCTGCTCTTCTTTGAATTTTCCTCCCGTTGAAGCCTTGGTCCTCCCGCCCAGAAAATTCAGCTTCAGCAGAAACCATTTCCTAACGTGCGCCTTTCAACTCTACGCCCATCCCCTCTTCTCACCTTTTCCCTTTCGTTCTTCTCTCTGTGCAGGCCATCAACCCATCACGCCATCACGCCATCAACCCCTCTCCAGCTCTTTTCTCTCCTGTAAAGTGATCTCCTCCCTCCATATCCCCTCAGTCACAGGCGGATAAAGGCAAAGCAGGTAGGCTTATCATTTTCGAGCCAAACGCTAACCCAGCCATGCGCCTAAATTCAAACAGCGGTCAGAAATTTCTGAACGGTACGGAACCGAGAGAATCCCCAATCCTTCCTCACCTCTATCCCTTATTACCCCAACCACCAAATTAATTCCCCCTATCAACTTAGGTCGACGGAAATCTACTTACAGATCTCCCCATCACCTCCCCAGAATCTGCACTCTACACGCCCTCTGAACGATAGGTCTCAACCATCTCTTCATCCTAGTCTGACCTCCGTATCACCAAGAGTCCTACATAACTCGAGTCCCTTGCCCTCATTTGCAGCATGGGCAAGCAAAGGATCACGAGCACTATGAACGGCAGTAAGAGGGAGGGGTTACGAAGAAGCTGCCATCCGGGGCGGGCCATCAACGGGACGAAGGGGAAACCGAGTTCTGCAAGACCTAGATTCGCAGGTCCAGTCACTAGATCCCGTAGCAAGGTAAGTTCCCCTATTATGTAGGGTTTCTATTTCTGGCACGTTTTAGTGGGTGCTTGTCTTAGAGAATGGATTTTGTAGTTAATATAGATGAATCATACGTTCAGGCTTTTCATCATATCTTAAACTGCTTGTTGTGCCAATTACTGAAACAGGACAATTTCCTCTTGATTATGCTATTTTTAGTTTAATAGTTGAGTAAGAACAATTACAAACACAAACACAAGATCAACTTAGATTTCCCTTTCAAAACCTAAGCATTAATTATTATTATTTTGTGGTCTGGGTCTCGCCCATTTGGAGCATTCTAGCATTCCAAACCTGTTTTCTTTTCACATGGGTTTGAGTCATTTTGGGTTCTACTAATTAAGGGTAGGTCTGCTCTAATGGGTGTTGTTGAATTTTGATTGTTTGAACGGTTTTTCTTTCCGGGTGGGATTTGTTTTTGGTGGGTTTTGATTGTTAGTGTTATTTGGTGCATTTTGATGTTCTTGGGTTTGGAGGAATGTGCTAAACCAGCTTTGAGTGGTGGAATGTGATACTTCTGAGAGATGGGAGTTAGCTTAGGGATTTTTTGAGAGATGGGATTAGGTCCTGATGCTATTGGGGTTGGGGCTTGGGACGTTGAAAAATCAAAGGGAAGGAAGAAGAAAGATGGAGAAGCTGAGGGGACAGGATGTTGGTCGTGAACCTATAATGTCATGATCATTTTCCATTTGCTGGTCGATGGATACTGAATTTATTAAGTACACAATTACCTTTTTCCGTTAATACTGTTAGTTGATACGATTAATATAGCTAGTAGATAATTGTTAGTATGGTCATATCTTACTAAATTTAGACGGCTTAGGAACTTACAAAAACATGAACTCATGGTGGTCCCCCCCCCCCCCCTTTTCTTTTTGTCATCTCTGAGAAATGATTAGTTGATGGTTGTTTGTTTGTTGTTTCCTACTTAATCAAGAAGGGCTACGAACTTACAAAGACTCAACCACATGGAGTTGGATAGAACAATAACTGATGATTATCCTAAGCATTAATTATTATTATTATTGTAACACTGATTTTGAATTGTGCACCAGTATATATTTAAGCTTATAGTTTAAAGCCTACACTGTGTCTGTGTACCATATTTTACTCATTTTATCGATATGAGAATTGCATGGTTTCCAATCTTGTTTGGTGCTGCGGTTTTGAGTGACATTTGTTCAATGTTGTTGACAGGAATTTGAGGTAATTTGACTTGTTAATTAAATAGGTAATTTGACCATTTAAAAAAAAGGGTCATCCGATATTCTACACCCATTCGATTTTTCTGCGAATTTGAGGTTTGCTAAAATAGGGCCATCCTATCCTGCTTTAACCTTTACTTTTATAACTTACTGTTATGCACGTAATTTTATTGGGTGGTTCTTACATATAAACTTAGGTTATATGAATGTTATAATAGACACTATCTTGCTTAAGTTTGATGACTATGCTTAGAGTTCAGATTTGTATTGGCCTTAAGTACATGACATTCAGACGGCTTGAAAATTTAATGCTATCATATTTTCAGATGTGTTAGTTCGTAGCATATTATTTAAGCTTATGATTTTCACATATACGAAAAATGTGTTATTTCCACTCATATAGATGAACAATATCGGTACCCCCCGAAAATCTCCAAGGAAGCACCAGGCTAAGGGTTTGAGTCAGCCCAGGGCCCCACCAGCTGTATGGTCTCGGGAAAATGAGGAACACTTGATCTTCATTCTGCTAGGGCTTGCCCAAAAAGGAGTTAGGCCTTCATTCGGTAGCCACGTGAACAAAATCAAGGATGACCTCAACAATCGTATCGACAATTGTTGTTACACCACCCGACAAGTGACTAATAAAATAGGAGGCTTAAAACAATGTCACAAAGATTTCACTATGCTCCTAAGCGGGAAGGTGGGTACAGGCTTCGGTTGGGACCACACGACAAACACGGTCACAATAGCGATGACAAGTGGGAGCAACTGAAATTTGTAAGTATCAACAAATTTTTTTCATATAAATTTCATATTAAATATTTCATTACAAACTAACGAATTGCTTCATGTTTTGTTTGTTTTGAAGGAGTTTGGTGCGGATAAATATTACAAATTCAAGTACAATCCGCCGCGCCTCTTCCCATTGTTGACCTCCATATTTGCGGGATCGTATGCCACGGGAGAGTTAGCCCACGCCAGCACACAGGATCCGCCAGACACTGATGACGAACGCGGCGATGACAACCCGTTGCTTGACCTAAATAATCCTTGTGCCGTGATCGACTTGGAAGAGCTTGACATGCCCCGCCCTGGCATGTCAATGCCACCAAACAAGGGTAAGCGCCGTGCAACACCCCTCAATTCCTCCCGGAGCAGCAAGCGTACTAACACGACCACTGAGGAATTGGAAGTTGGGAAAATGTCTGGTGAATGGTCGGAAATGAAGAGAGAATTTGACTTGCTTAATTGCAAGTTAAAGACAGCCAAAGGGTCATCCGCTACTAGTAAACCAGATATAATCTAAGATGACGACACGTGGAGCTGACGTGGCATTTGACGGAATCTGTTAAAAATTTTAACAGAATTTGACGCCAGGGATCGATTTGTAATTATTGCATATCACGAGGACCTCCAGTGAACTTTTTAAACCATAGGGAGTGAAAAATAATTATGGTATACCACAGGGACCAACGGTGCAATTATCCCTTGTTTTAATTTGAAAGATAGCATAGAGAGAGAGTAGAAACGATTTGGATTTTTTTATCATTATTTTTTTGTCCACGTAAGCATTGGTGGGATTGCAGTGGTATCACAGGGTATACCCAAGCATTTCCCTTATATTATTATACATGTCAGTCCCCCTCTCTCCCTCTTTATTTTTCTACATGCCACCTACTCCATGTTCTTTTCCACGTAGACCAACTTCAGTTTTCAAGTCTCTCCTCCAAATTTTATACATGTCTCCACATTTTCTACACACCATGTGTTTTTAATATCGTCACTGCTTTGTTTTTTTTTTAAAAAAAAAAACCTAATGTCTTCCTTTTTTTTTTTTTTCCTACACTCTTCTGTTGTATCTCAGGTCATCACAATCTATGTTCTTCCATTGAATTGGTCATCACAGTATGGTCTATGTTTCGTAGTATTGTCTATGGTCTATGTTTTCACTTTCACACTTTTGTTATCAGGCTTGCATTTATGTTTTCACTTCTCTTTTGATTTATTGTTTGTCTCTTTTATGTGGATTTACCTCACGTTACGCTTCACTTTTTGTAAGGTTTGTTTCAGTTGTAATTGTTATGGTAAGTTCAACAAACAAAAAGAAAAATAAAAAATAAAAAAAGGAGGAAAAAGAGAGAGAGAGAGAGAGAGAGAAGGAAAATCTCTCTATGGCCCATTGTTGGTCCAATTTCTAACTTGTGGCAAAAGTTCAAGGCCCAAGCCCATTTAAGCCCTTTGTTGGCTCTTTTCTCTTGGCTCATTGATGGCCCAATCTCTTGCTTGTGGTAAATGTTCAAAGACGCAAGCCTTCTAAAAGAAAAAGAAAAAAATAAAAATAAAAAATCATTTGACCCTTTTCTCTTGGCCCATTGTTGGCCAAATTTCTTGTTTGAGGTAATGTTTAAGACCCAAGCTCCTTTAAGTCATTTGTTGGCTCTTTTATTGGCCCATTGATGGCCCTAATTCTAGCTTTGAGGTACAGTTGAAAACTCGAGCTAATCCAAAAAAGAAAAAGAAAAATGATAATAAGAAGCAAAAAACAAACTGAAGGAAGTTCCTCCATCAGTTTGCGGGGGGATGTTAGAGAATAAACCATTGCCACAAGTCACCAACCAGATCAGCAATGCATGCCATTCCTCTCTACACCACTTCACCACGCCAAATCAGCAGCACCATCTCTCAGCAACAAGTTATCCACTACATCAACATCAACAAATCTGCAGCAACCTCACCATCTCTACATTAACAAGTCTCCCACAATCACAAGTCACCATTGCAGCAGCAAAGCCATCCCTCTGATCAAACCATTCCTCCTTGCCATTCGTCAACCCATACTACCTTGTAATCAGCCTTTAGTTTATCATTTTGTACTCTAGTCTCTAAATGTCTCTAAATTTTGTTAAAGCCTATATATTAAGCTAACTTGTAATCAAGCAATGAAATGAATCAGTAAGGATGTAGTCTGTAATACCCCAGATTTTAAGACATGGCTTCTTAAATAGAATTTAAGACTCATGGTGATCAATTCACACTTTTAATCACTCAATCGACCTGTTGATCGATAATCGCTCGATCAATTTTATTTACTCATCATTATTAAGTTGCTCGATCGATTATATAATCGATCAATCTATTTTATTCGCTACACATTCGCTCAATTGACTGTAAAGTCGTTCGATCGACATTATTCTGATAATTGCATATTTATGCGTCACCTGTTCTTACTTGATAATAGGCAAACTTAAATATTTGGTGAATTAGTTAGAATAATAATATCTTTAATATTATTATATGAGAATATTTGTGGAATAATATTATTGATATATAATATTATTAAATATTTATTGTACATAATATTATTTTGGGTTAAATACATTTTAGCCCCCCAAACTACCACCTTTCTCCGGATGGCCCTCCAAACTACCACTTTTTGATTTTTTTGCCCCATCCATCCATTTATGCTGTCAATTCTAACAGAAATTGGGTCATGTGCAAAGCAAGTGACCCTTTTAGCCCAAAAATCCGAAAATACCCCTTTTACACTTTGAAATTCTCACGGTTAAGGGAGTGGTATTTTCAAGTTTTTGGGCTAAAAGGGTCATGTGCCGTGCACATGACCCAATTTCTGTTAGAATTGACGGCATAAATGGACGGATAGAGCCAAAAAATCAAAAGGCCAGAATCTAAGCACTGGTAGTTTGGAGGCCATCCGAAGAAATGGTGGTAGTTTAGGGGGCTAAAATGTATTTAACCCTATTATTTTGGCCTAATATTATTTGGTATAATAATATTATCAATATAATAATGTTATTCAAAAGTTAACATTAATTATGAAACGAACTGGGCTCAAAACAGGTTTAAAATTACACTTTAGTGAGTTATTAAATGAGAAAGACCTTAAAAAAAAAAAAAAAAAAAAAAAAAAAAAAAAAAAAAAAAACTTATGATTAAAAATAATTAGATTTTACTAAAAAGTAACTCTAGTTAATCTAACTAGATAAAAGTTAACCATGGGTTAACTAGATATTTTTAAAGATTAACTTAGGTAAAATTTAACCATGAGTTAATCCGATATTTTACTTTTAACTCAGATTAATTTAACTAAGGTAAAAACTAACTATAGTTTATTACCTTCTATAAATTAAACCCCATCCTTTAAGCAAATCTTATACCTCTTCAGTGAGAATTCACTGAAGCTCTTCTTCCTTCTCTATTTGTTCTTTCTTATTTTTCTGTTCTTCCTTGCTCTTCTTTTCTATCTCTCACCCGAGAGATTTAGAGAGTGAGATCGAGAGAGAGAGAGAGAGAGAACCATCCCCTCCTCTTCCTGATTTTCTTCTTCTCTTTTCCTTTTCTTCTTTCTTCCCCTTGCTCTTTCTCTTCCATTTTCCATCTGAGTCTCTGAGCAAGAGACGATCGTGGGATAAGGGAGAGCTAGAAAGTAAGGGAGACAGAGAGGAGAAGATGAGAGAAATTCAGAGATAAGGGAGAGAGTTTGAGTGAGTCTGAGAGAGACCCGTATCCTCCTTTTCTTTTTCCTCTTCACCAATTCCCCTTACTTCCTCTTTTCTTCTCTTTTCTTTCTTCCTTCTTCGTTCTCTAATCTCAACCGAACACAGAGAGAAAGAGATGAGTGAGGGAAATCGGGAAAGGCAGAGAGAGGGCGTGAGAGAGAGAACTGGGCGAGAGAAAGACCGATTCACAGAGAGGGAGAGCCGAGAACCTGTCAACACCGACCGGGGCAGGGAACCCATGTGAAACCCGTGACCCAGACCCAATTTTGAGTGGGTTGATAGCAGGTTGACAGGGGGTCATCGGAAGGAGCAATTTTCGGCGGAGACAGAGGTGTTTCCAACGAAAATTTTCGGTGGTTTCTTAACCCCAATTTCAAGGTAATTTCTTGTGATTTGGCTTAATTAAATCAGTTTATTAGTGTTGATTTGATTTGGGTTCTAGTTGGACTGATTAACTGGGTATTTTGGTGTTATTGGTTTCAGTTGGTTGGGTGCTAGTTGTGTGTGTGTGGAGGATCGGCCTTGCCCCTGTTTTGGGTCCTCTATCTCGGCCGGCCATGTGTCTGTGTGGTGTTCAGGACGCTAGGTCAATCAGTATTCAACAAGGAGTCTGTTTTCAAAAGTTGACACTGTTTGGAAAGTCTTTGCAACTCGTCCAGACGACGTGGCAACAAGTCCGGACGATGTCCAAAAGTTTAGAATATTCCAGAGTTCCGTTCGAACGCGAAAAGGATTTAGCGAAGACCGTCCGGACGCTCGGTCAAGCTGTAAGGACGTGAACCTGATAAAGATAGAATTACGTTGTTTCTGAAAGGATATCGCAGAAAGCCGTCCGGACGTGGCTAACTTCCGTCCGGACGCTCGCCAATCAGAGTCCGAATCTCAGCAGTTTTTGAGGTCTCTTGAAGCCTATAAATAAGGGGCTCTAGGCTAGTGTTTTGTACAGAATTCGGTGGTGAATTCCATAGTTCTTTGAGAGGGTGTTCAAGGAGAATCGAAGATCTGCTAGCTCTCAAGCCGGTGCCAGTGTGTGCTCAAGTGTTCGTGTGAGGTCTATCTTAGAGGTCGGCCTTAAGGTAAAGGAATCCATCAAAAACCCCTTCAGGTGGAAGATCTGGTTGAGAAACGTTCGTGTTGGGCTACACGTCAGAATTAAAGGTATGACTACTCATAGGGTTATGTGAGTACGAGTGTCTTGTAACTAGCTTTGTTTTTGGATAGTGGATTTCCTGGGTTTGGCTGCTCCGGAGTGGTTTTTTCTCTTCATAGAGTTCCAACTTCGTAACAAATATCTTGTTCATTTAAATTCTGCATTTAAGATATTTGTTTGCACACAAACACATACACTTGGTTTAAATTAGAAGTCAATAAATTATTTTCAATTGGTATCAAAGCTTGGTACACTCTGTTTTAGATTTATTTCTTGAGTGTATTCTTTTGACTTCTGTTTTTGATTATTATGTCTCAAAATCTTAATTTTGTTCCATCCTTTGATGGGACGAACTATGGCTATTGGAAAGCCCGAATGCGCTTCTTTTTAAAATCTATTGACGTCTGAAAAGTTGTTGAAACTGTTTGGATTAAACCAGAAGAAACAGACGAAATTACTACTATTCAAACAAGCACAAGGCTTTCCAATGATAAAGCCCTCCATGCACTATGTCAAGCACTTTCACCATCTGAATTCGCAAGAATTTCAAATTGTGAAATTGCTAAAGATGCATGGAAAATTCTAAAAACAACATATGAAGGCACAAAACTAGTAAAATCTGTCAAACTTCAAATGTTGATTTCTAAATTTGAAGAAATTAAAATGCTAGAAGACGAGACATTTGGAGAGTTCTACACTAAGATTTCGAGCGTTTTATGAAGAATGATAAATTCAAGAAGAAGTTCTCTGACAAATTAAGAAAAGGCTCCTCATACAGCTGATACAAAAGAAGCAGAGAAGAAAGATCCGAGGGGTCCTCAGTGCTTCGAATGTTCAGGCTTTGTGCACATCAGGACTGAATGTGCAAATCTGAAGAAACAAAAAGGGAAAGCCTTTAATGCAACTCTCAGCGATGAGTCTAAGAAAGAAGAAGAAACTCCTGAGGAAGAAAAATTCCTGGCATTCGTAGCCCCACATGAAGATAAGGAGGATTCTTAGTCCTACTACTCTGAGAATAGTGAAGAAGAAGATATGCAGTCAGCCTATCAACTTCAATATGTAGAATTTCTAAAGCTGAGGGAAAAATACAAGCAGCAGGTTCTAGAACTGAAAAGACCTTCATGCTCATAAAGATTAATGATTTAGAAGAGAGGCTACTGGAGAACAGTTACAACTGGAAAGAGTCTCAAACGAGAAGCTCACTCACTTGCTCTCCATTCAGAAGTGCCCAACTGACAAGATCGGACTCGGGTATGTTCCTACTTCTGAACTCCTTTTACCTCCAAGACCATTTTCGTGAGGCCAGTTATTCCTGAATCTCCACCTCCAAGGATGGATAAGGGAAAAGTCGTTATGGAAGGAGAAGTTCCTTTCAACCCTCAGCCTATGGTCAAGCTTCCTATCAGGAAAAAGCCTCCCACATGCCATCACAGTGGCAAGCTAGGGCACATCAGACCAAATTGCCCACACTAGCAAGTTCAGTAGAAGAAAAAAAGGCTGACTCCTAAAACTCCCATGTGTCACCAATGTGGAGTTAGCAGTCATATCAGACCAAGGTGTCCTCCACCTAAGGCTCCCAAGCATCATAAGTCTCGGTCTAGAAATCATGTTCCAAAGCTTCAGCAACTGCAGAAGCCTACTCAAGTGAAAAAGACTTGGGTCCCCAAGAAGACTGCAACAAGGGAAATCTCCAGTGAAGGAACATCTTCTGCCAGTACTTTCATGCAAGATCTGGTCAGATTTCTGACTCTACAGCTTCAGAAGGAAGGACAAGACAAGGATGAGGACACTCACTCCCCGAGGGGGAGTAGACCTACCTAGTAGGTAAGGTCACACATGCCTAGGATTTTGGTTCCTAAATCCTAGAGCATGACAGGTACACTTGCATAGTTTATTTTATTTTAAAATCTAATAAATACTTTGCATGTTGTTATGGAATCATCTTTTCTATCCCTATATTCTCTATTAGGTTGTCTTGAGGAAATTCTGCAGGTATTAAATAGGGATGATAGTAAAAGCATGTCGAGCGGCTGTTTTTCTATCTTGTTAATCTCAAACCTCTCTCCCTGAGGTCAAGTTTGTTTTTACCGTACATGCTTGGTCAACTCTACTCTCTTTATTTTGAAAGCATGTTTG
Source organism: Alnus rubra (assembly GCA_028654335.1). Taxonomy (NCBI): domain Eukaryota; kingdom Viridiplantae; phylum Streptophyta; class Magnoliopsida; order Fagales; family Betulaceae; genus Alnus; species Alnus rubra. Next base: position 1,906,541 of record JAJPGS010001816.1, read on the forward strand.
TTTTTTTTGTTTTTTTATTTTATTTTATTTTATTTATATAAAAAGGGTTAAAAGGATGCAAAGGTTTATTGTTTTATAACTTCCAGATATCTTATGTATGTTTAACTGATGTTTCAGTTTCTGATGCATTTATTCATTTCCCTTTATTTAACTGAGAGTTTTTTTTTTTATATCTGCGAAGTTTCCCAGTGGCATCCATACTAGATAGTTGCTTTTCTCTTGCAATGAAAAATATGCACTATCCAAGGCTTCCCTAAGGTATTTGTGTCTCTCCTCTGACTTTTAGCTTTTGAATTTTTTTTAAATGAGAAAGATTTTGTTTTGCCAAGATAGTCAAATTGACCAACTCGTTAGTTGAAGCTAGAGCCCATAAATTCTGGCACTCTTTCTAGGTTGCAACACCAAGTGATAAAAGACATTCAAAACTAAATAAAAATGGATAAATAAAAAGATCCACTGCCTATACTAAATATGTTCTTGATCTTGTCCCTAAAGAAACAGTCAGTTACCACATCATTGCGGAAATAGACGGTCACTAAAGGACATAGTAAAAGAAAAGTATTGCAACTTAGGGAGAGTATATCAGAGGAAGGTAACTAGGCCCTAGCATAATAAGGTTTGACTTTTGACTGATCTGACATTGAGTTTCTCTCTTCTTTGAAAAATTCGGGTGTTTTAAGTCATATTAGCATACTTCATACCTTATTGAGAAAGCCTTCACACATACACGCATTGTATGAGTTAAGTTTTCTATTGAAAAATGTCCTTCTGTAGGGAAATTCTTGTGGTAATTAAAACATAACTCTCAATTATATCTTGGAATTTTTAAAATGCTAATTGAACTAAGATATCAGTGTTATATACATGCGTGCTCTGGAAATTGTTTGGAAAATATTTTTCTGCTCTTTTTCCTCTCTTTTTCAAATTCTTTTGTGTGAAGCATCCAAACAGTGTTTTTGGGACGTCCGGATGGTGATCCCGTATGTCCGGACGATATTTCTGGTTGTCCGAACAATACGGTTGATTCGTCCGGACGTTCATTCTTCTTGTCCGGACGAGCGTATTTTGCGACCTCTATGTGGCACTACGTCCGAACGTCACTTAAGTTTCGTCCGGACAGTGAACCCTGTAGGGTTAAATTGCATTCTCCCTGGCCCTGCACGTCATTTTTCTCCTCTCCTTTTGTGTTTTTTTGTCGTCTTGTGCGTTTTCCTTGTGCTTTTTATGCGTATTTCTCTCGTGCATGTGTCGTCTTTGGATTTTATCTCCTCCCCAGGTATGTATTTATACTCTTTTACTAATTTTTTTTAAAGTTTTCATGCTTAAAATAGATTGTTTTTGAGTTTTCAATTTCTAGGATAGTCCATTTTACAGCCGTTATAATGCCCAATTTTTTTTTTGGACTAATAGGAATTAATGCTTTCATGGATTTGTGTCTGTGTTTTTTTTAGTTCAGAAATTATGTCTTCAGACGACTCTCCACCCTGAGTCAGGCAAAGAATTGAGGAATCAGTTGCTGACCGATTGCACCGTATGCAATCTCGACAGGTCCTATCTGAGCAGAATCTTCTCCGCGCAGATCTGAGAGACCCAGTTCTGCTTCCCATCGCTCAGATGCTATTGGAAAACAATTGGGAGTATCTGTACAATTGTGCCTGCCAGGCATTTCCCAGACTAGTGCGGAAATTTTATGGCGACATGATCATCATTCATTATGATGATAGAAGACTGATCATGCAGACTATGGTCAGAGGCCAGACAATTTTGATAAACCCCCAACTTATCAGTTCTGTGATTGGGGTCCCTATTCTACTAGTCTCCGGAGTTCCTTTTCTTGATGAGGCTCCTAGCATTGATTTTTTACATGACTTCTTTGGGACGAGACCACAACGCGAGGACAAGTCACACTCCTAGATCAATATCGGTGCTTTTGCTCCTATGCACCGATTCTTGGCAAAGATTGTTGTCACAAACATTTGGCCTCAAGCTCGTCGGAGTGAGATGACTCTCAAGGAGGCCACCCTTCTTTATGCCATCGTGATGCGAACTCCTTTCTGCCTGTGCAAGCACATCTTGCACACTATGCTCGAGGTTCGAGATGAGAAGAACACGAGTCTGACGTTTGGGTGTCTGATCACTCAAATCTACCTTCAGGTCGTGCCAGATATTTTAGACTTGGAGCCCTGCTCACGGATCCCAGATCCTCTTGGCATTCAAACTTTCATGAAGTCTAATGCCCAGTTTCGACACGAGGCTCAAGGCGTTGTTCCTCAGCCTCCACCAGATCTCCCCCCAGCAACTGCATCATCATCATCTCAGGTTGTGCCTCCCTCTTTTGACATTGAGGCTGCTTTTACACAGCTCATGACTTCCATGTCAGCTCTTCAGCGGGAATTCAATCTTATCGAGGAGCGTGTCAAGCAGAGCCAAATCGACATCAGAGAATGCTTGAAATATCATCATCCAAAACTGAATGATGATGATGATTGAGTTTTTATTTTTGTTGTTCTTGTCTTATTTTCAGAACAATTTATGCTGACACTTTGTGTACTTCTTAAACACTTATGGTTTTAATTTATACTCTGTTTACCCTTTGTCATTGTGTGACAAAAAGGGGGAGTATTTTTTATTGTATTTGGTATTTAGACCGGAAATGTTTTTCCAAACCGGTCAAGTGTTTTTATCCCAGAATAGCCAAATGGGGAGTTTGTTAGTATTTTATTGGCTACATTCTGGATAAAACAAAAAAAAAAATTATGTAATGATTGCGTTTTAACAGGACGGTCGGTTTTCAATTCAGAATCTTCATGTTATTCAGACAATGATCAAATCAAAAACAATAACTGATCACAAGCTGCTTAAAGATGTCCATGAAGAGTCCTTACAAAATCCAAGACAAAAACAACCGGTTCCTGTGCAACCATCCGAACGAGCCTTTGAAGGCGTTCGGACGCCCCGCAGTGTCTTACAGATAAACATTGAAGATGTCCAGACGTTAGAGCAACACCGTCCAGACGCTAGGTCAATCAGTATTCAACAAGGAGTCTGTTTTCAGAAGTCGACACTGTTTGGAAAGTCTCTACAATCCGTCCGGACGATGTCCAGTAGTTCAAAATATTCCAGAGTTCCGTTCGAACGCAGAAAGGATTTAGCAAAGACCGTCTGGATGCTCTGTCAAACCGTCTGGACGTGAACCTGATAAAGATAGAATTATGCTGTTTCTGAAAGGATATCCCAGAAAACCGTCCGGACATGGCTAACTTCCGTCCGGACGCTCACCAGTCAGAGTCCAAATCTTAGCAGTTTTTGAGGTCTCTTGAAGCCTATAAATAAGGGGCTCTAGGCTAGTGTTTTGTACAAAATTCGGTGGTGAATTCCATAGTGCTTTGAGATGGTGTTTAGGGAGAATCGAAGATCTACTAGCTCTCAAGCCGGTGCTAGTGTGTGCTCAAGTGTTCGTGTGAAGTCTATCTTAGGGGTCGGCCCTAAGGTTAAGGAATCCATCAAAAACCCCTTCAGGTGGAAGATCTGGTTGGGAAGCGTTCGTGTTGGGCTACACGCCAAAGTTAAAGGTATGACTACTGCATATGGTTATGTGAGTACGAGTGTCTTGTAACTAACTTTGTTTTTGGATAGTGGATTTCCTGGGTTTGGCTGCCCTGGAGTGGTTTTTTCTCTTCATAGAGTTTCTACTTTGTAACAAATATCTTGTCTCATTTAAATTCCGCATTTAAGATATTTTTTTTGCACACAAACACACACACTTGGTTTAAATTAGAAGTCAATAAATTATTTTCAATATTGATGTTGGTTTGATTGATGGTTTTTGGCCAATTGTGTTAGATGAGGTTGGACCAATTTCTCTATGCGTAGGTTTTAGCTATTAGGTGTTTTGGTTGCTAATATGCTTCGATATTGGGAAGTTTCGGCAATGTTGATGATTCGGCCAAAATGAATGCATGTTACTCAATTGGGTGTGATTTGGTTAGGTCTAGAATTGGGTTTTGGTAATTGTCTTATTAAAGTATATTATGTTTATAATTTTAACCGATTTTGGTTGTTTAAATAATATGTGAAATGATATGGACTTTAAATGATTTATGGAAAATTGATAATCTCTTAAGAAAGAGTTTAGATATTGGGAATTAACATCAAGACAAACATATTATGTTAAGTGGCTTTTATAAGTGTACCTAAGCGTATATAATTAATATTCACTAGTAATGATGTTAACACTTTGCGTGTATAAATATATATTTTTTGCAATAAATGAGCTAGGAGAACTGCACCAAAGGACGATAAGTATCTTTATACTTACTGAGGACGTAGCTGGTTGATTTTTTCTATAATATTGTGATTACTGCTTTATTTACTTGTTTGCGCATGTGACTTTGCACATTTTATTATTTTAATAATATGTTTAATAACAAGCTTCTGAATCTAGATCCACAGTGGGTACATGAGGCTTCACTAGAGTTTCTAGGTTCTCGGTGAATGAGGAAGTACCTGAAAAGAGAATAATAATTACAAAAAATGGTGTACCTAGGTCACCAGGGAAACCTAGGTTTCCTGGAGCTAGGGTTGGCAATTTTTGACACGACCCGTGAACCCGACACGAACACGACACGAAAATATAAGGTTTGGGTTTGGGATAATCAGGTTCGGGTCAACTTGATTATGACACGATTATAATTGTGTCTGGCGGGTCAACCCCCATTAAACACGTTTAATTTTTTTTTATTTTTTTTTTCGAGTCTAAAAAACGGCAAGTTAAGTTGGCAACGGAAATTCAGGCTTTAGGCTTCAGCAAAACTGCAAAAGCAAAAGTCAGAAAACCCTAGCCGGCACGGTCCGCACCGCATCACTTTTCATTCATCTTCTTCACTTCACCTTCTAGCTTCTCCACACCGCACTGGCACCGCTCCTTCACTTCACGATTTATCTTGCGTCGGGGATCTGAGCGCCAAGGTCCGCTTCTCCCCAACCGAACCGGCCTTTCCGTCTTACCCAGTGTAATGCAGCACATACGGAGACACCCCGTTGCTGGGATTGTCCATTTTGAGAAACAGCCCGTTGATGACCTCGGCGCCGCTCGCTTTGGCCCGGTCCCAAAGGTACTCGTCCAGGATCTCGCGCCACACCATGCCGATGTACTCGTGGGGCTTCAAGGTCTGACCGATGTCCACGGCCCCATTCGACGGCGATATCATCTTCATCGTCGTGACCCGACGGTCTATGATGTCCAGTGGCCAGTGGGAGGTCGATCAGGTAGGTCTCAACCCCACCTTTCGCGAGGGTCTCGGCGGTGGCCTGTGGAGTGAGGCGGTGCCGGTGAGAAGTGCAGTGACCTAGTGACTCACTGAGCATGTGTTAACTAAACGTGTCCGTGGGTTCGTGTCATGTAACCCGGTTCAATATTGGGCCGTGTCCTGTTCAATTTTCTGACCCGATTAATAATCGGGTCGGGTTCGTGTCGAACCCGATTGTGTTTTCGGGTCAGCCTGGTTGACACGAACCCGACCCGCCGACCCGAATTGCCAACTCTACCAAGAGCCTAGGCTCCCAAAGAATATAATTAAGAGTTAAAGTGAGGAAGCCCATGCTTCAAATAAGACGCTAACCGTGCCAAGGCCAACAGAGAAGTGGAAAAAGGGAAATACCTAAAACTCTGCATTTAAAACTGTCATATTACTGCTTCATGATTATGTTTATATTCAATCTATGTCTATGATTCGCAATCATAGATTATATATTGCATATACATGTGATTATGAAGCCATATTACATTGTGTTGCATTTATTAAATAAATCAGTATTCATTATATTATTGGAAACAGCGGACTCACTTCGGGTATTTTGTATTTTTGTTTTTATATATATATATGTTGGTGCAGGTTTTGTAGATGAAGATTAGAGCTTAAAAGGTTTAAAAGCTAAGGACATATAGATTGTATTCTATTTGTAGTCTTCCGTGTTTATAACCTTTTAGGTTGAGAAGATTGCAAAAATTTCCATGTATTACTTTGTTTCACTATTGACACATGTTTCCATGTATTTGTTCTAAGTATTTTAATGGATGTCTAGAAGTATTTCAGTTTGAAGCTCTGATGTATTATTTAATTCCAAGTCTGTTGGATATATTATATTCCGCTGCCAAATCTTAACTCTGACGATGTCTTAATGTCACGTGAAAATTTGAAATTTTTACTTACGCCTTTTTGTAAAAGACGGGGCATTACATTTCCTTGGCCTACCTATGTTCTTCTCTTCTTCCTCTTCCCTTCTCTGTTTCTGTCTTCACTTTGTTTTTCTATTAACCGCAAATATGGCTTGCACTTTTCCTTGATTGATTGTTGCAATTTTTGTATCGGTGTAAAGATTATGATGATCTGTAAACTCATATATTAGAGAAAGCCAAGGCATGCAATAGGATGTGAACCTTATGACAAGGTTTTCCTTAGGAGTTGTTCCCGCCCTGTACTAGGCTTTTCTGACTTGTATGTTTTATATGTTATTTGTCTCATAGATGGCACCTACAACAAGAAGTCATGCTAATCCAAACCATGGTGAATCTGAGGACTTCTGCAACCAGATCGAACAACGTGCATATTCTTGAGGTCCCAGAGGAATTAGGTCTTGCGGCAACACATTTATTTGAAATGATCGACAATGGTATTAGCTACCTAGCAATACCAAGTGGTGCTGAGGCAGTGCGTGACATGAACCTGACGAGGACGTCAAAAATTTGACTGGGAGAAATTGTGACACCCCAAAAAGTTAGTCCTATATTAAAAAGATGGATTTCCCAAATTGAGTGGGTAGATTATAAAAATGTTCATCAGTACTAAATCCTATATGGGTTCTTTACTAGATGAAATTGAACTTTATAAGTGATCGTAGAGAATCTCAATTAAACTGATAGAGTTATTTTTACATACCGTTTTATTGAAACCGTCGTAATTTATTTTTTTACAGACATTTTCAAAAAACCGTCTATAAAAATTTAATTCTAGACGGTTTTTAAAATCGTCTCGAAAAAAACCGTCCATAATTTGCTTTTTTTTTTCTTTTTTTTTTTGAAGTGTTACGCCAATAATCTCCAAAATTTTACAAGGCTTCTAAAATCCCACTTCAAAAATAACCATCAATTACTTTCAAAATCACTTTCCGGAGTACCCTCAAGGCCTCAAACATTCCATTCTCAAGAAAATTTCAAATCATACCAGTCTCTACAAAACAAATTCTTGCACCACACGATCAATTAAATATGAAATAAAACAACGTAATTATTGCACCACACGATCTTTACATGCAAAGATTGCACTCAAAGCCTTTAATTTACATTCATATAGCTGTCCAAAAATATCTGCTATCCTAATTGGACAGTCATAACAACCGCAAAAACCATTTTCTATCACTAGCCCGATTTAGCAATCAAAACATACTAAATTATTTGAGTAATGAATTTTATGATAAGTAATCAAAATTTCATTAAAAGCGCAAAGTACAGCTCAAGTACACAAAAAATATACAATATATAGAATTGCCTATCTAGAATTTAAAAAATTAAAAAAAAAATCATTAAAAATAATCACCAAAAGAGCTACAAACTCAAATGTCCAAGTATAAAAGAGAATAAAAAAATGACTTAAGCTCCTCCAAAGTCATTTCACGGTCATCAAAATTTCGATTGTTTCTTTCCCTCCAAAGACCCCACAAAATGCAAGAGGGCATCATCATCCACACAGTAGCACTCTATGAGCTCCCCCAAATTCACTTGCAAGCAATAAATCAATAACTCGATTAGGCATAACCCAAGATAGCCCAAAACTATTGAAAAAATTATTCCATAAGACGCCAGTAACCTCACTGTAGAGAAGAAGATGGTTTACGAACTTCCCATCTCTCTTTTACATACATCGCCTATCGACTACAATTACATGTCCACGATAAGGATATTCCCAAAAGCTACTGACCAAGTGAAAAAAGCCACTTTCGAAGTGTATGAGAGGCTAACGAATTTGAGTCATGAATTGCTCCATATAACTCACATTTCCACCGATATCAGAAACATATTTAACGAATTTGAACATTTCCAAAGAGCCATTAACCCCATTGACGACTACCAAACAAGTTCAGCTCCGAAACCTTTTCAAACGGAGAAAATTAACTGAGCTCAATGTTTGTGACACTCCAAAAAGTTAGTTTTACATTGGGAATTAGATTGATTGCCTATATTGAGTGGGCAGATTATAAAGGTGTTCATGGGTGCTAATTAAGTCCTACATTGATTCTTTAATAGGTAAAACTAAGCTTTACAACTAATTTTAGGGAGCATTAATTGTAACTTGACTATTTTGAAGTGATACCGCAAATTAATATGGCTTGCACTTTTCCTGGTCGTTGCAGTTTTGGTATCAATGTAAAGGTTATTATGTTCTGTAAACTCATAGATTAGAGTAAGCCAAGGAATGCAATAGGACGTGAACCTGATGACAAGGTTTTCCTCACGAGTTGTTCCCGCCCTGTATTAGGCTTTGCTGATTTGTATGTTTTATATGTTATTTGTCTCATAGATGGCACCTGCTGACTTGTATGTTTTATATGTTATTTGTCTCATAGATGGCACCTGCAACAAGAAGTCATGCTAATCCAAACCATGGTGAATTTGAGGACTTCCGCAACCAGATCGAACAACGTGCATATGCTTGAGGTCCCAGAGGGATTAGGTCTTGCGGCAACACATTTATTTGAAATGATTGACAATGGTATCAGCTACCTAGTAATATCAGGTGGCTCTGAGGCAGTGCGTGATATGGACCCTGACGAGGACATCAAAAATTTGACTAGGAGAAACTATGACACCCCAAAAAGTTAGTCTCATATTGGAAAGATGGATTTCTCAAATTGAATGGGTAGATTATAAAAATGTTCATCGGTACTAAGTCCCATATGGGTTCTTTACTAGATGAAATTGAACTTTATAAATGATAGTAAAGAGTCTCTCTGATAGAGTTAATGTAGCTAACACCTTTTGAGGATCCAGTGTGATTTCTACAAACTGCTAGCTAATTCGATCTCTTATGTAATGCCATAGCTGTTGTTTTGGAGGCTTGCATGTAATTAGGACACAATTTAGATTTAATATATGTTTAGGGCTATTGGTGTAATGATATGTTAACGAAGTTGTTTGATGGTATTTATTTAGATGCTTTGGTTGTAACGTATTTGATGTCATTATTTGACAAAATAAATATTAGCCAATTTTCTGTCCCATAATTCGTATTTTAAAGTATAGTAGTAATACTCCAAGTTATTTTATAGTTAAATTATTTGGGAGCGTTATACAAAGCTTGGCCCTATTGCAAGGCAGTTATTTTATAGTTAAATTATGTTGTCTTTCGCTTTACTCTTTCTAGATTATTTTTTGTTAAAGTTTAGCATTCTTCATTCTTAATTTGTCGGCGTTTCTTCATTCTTCATTCTTAATTAATATTAATTACACTAGTCATCAAGAGGTACAAGTCACTCTCTTTGGGTTGGTTCCTAGAAATATCAATTGCTTAATAGTAATTAATACCTTTAATTGCTCATTGTGTAGCCAAAAACCAAAAACATGTACAAAATGAACAAAAAAAATCCTCATCATCTAACCAGATATGCCAAATCACGTTGGGAAAAACAAAGATTTCATTTGGATGATTCTTCATCGATCTCATCACTTGAACAATCATTTATTATCATCATTAGTATTATTATTATAACGTAAGTTTTATTGACTATATATTTCTGAGTGGGAGACAAGATAGGACATGAATAATTACTCAACTAACATATTCTTAATTTCTAATTTTTAATTTATTATTATTATTTTTTTTTTCTTCACTTTTTCAGGCCAGAATATGTAATTGTTATTGGACTCAAATAGGTTTGAATCTGGGTGAAGGATTTTTTTTTTTTTTTAAAATAAGAGAATTAGATATTGATATATGAATAGTTGCATGTTTAGTTAATCAACTAATTTTATCTTGACCTAGAAAAAATCTTCTTTTTCTTTTTATTCTTTGTAAGTAAAGATGTGGATGGCGACTTTAAGATTCCATTCAATTCTTGTGGGAACAAAGAAATAAATAAAAGAAAAATTACTTATTTAGTTCACGAGGTTTGCAGTTGTATCAAATGATCCTTGTGGTATCAAAAATATTTTAATCCTGTGTTATTGTGTTAATATAGAAATGTCCTGTGAAGATTTTAATCATATTGAAATTCTGAAATTCATTGTTAATCAGCTAATTAAGGTTTGAGTAAAAATCATGTTCCTGTTCAACTAAAGGCTAACGGAGAATTGTAACCTAGAAATATTGTAGTTGGAAATGATAAATAATACAATGTGTAAGAGTGTGTTTGGGATTGCGATTTCGTAAAGAAAAAAGTGCGATTTTAAATCAAATCGCAGAAAATGAATCGTTTGAAAACTGCGTTTTTAAAAAATTGCGATTTGAAAACGTAGAAAAATGCTTATTCAAATCCCAGACAATGAGATGTTTTTCTGAAAACGCAGTATTTTAAAAGGCTAACCTGGGATTTTAAAGGTCAAACTGCGATTTTGCCAAACGCTTAAATGCATTTTTAAAAATCAATTTTTTAAATCGCACATTTTAAAATGGCTATTTTTAAATCGTACTTTTTGAAATCGCAAACCCAAACAGACTCTAAATAGTTTTCATAAAATATATATATTTTACAAAACAAGATAATAGTGTCAACTTTTAATAAAATATGGAGATCGAGAATATATTCAACAGTCACTACAAAAATACAAGCATTTTGACGCGTGTCTACAGTACCCATTACTGTAGACACGCGTCCAATTTGACACATGTCTTTGGAGACACGTGTTTAATTGTACAGCCGTCACAAATTGACACGTGTATTTAATACACGTGTCAAATTGTTATTTTTTTCCAAATATAATTTTTTTTAATTAAATAGAATTTCAACATTTGGACACGCGTATTAAATACACGCGTCCAATTTGACACTTGTATTTAATACACGTGTCCAATTGGACACGTGTATTAAATACACGTGTCAAACTGTTATTTTTTTCCAAATATAATTTTTTTTTAATTAAATAGAATTTCAACAATTGAACACGCGTATTTAATACGCGTGTCCAATTGGACGCGTGTATTTAATACGCGTGTCCAATTGGACACGTGTATTCAATACACGTGTCAAACTGTTATTTTTTTCTAAATATAATTTTTTTTATTAAATAGAATTTCAACAATTAGACACGCGTATTAAATACGCGTGTCAAACTGTTATTTTTTTTCAAATATAATTTTTTTATTAAATAGAATTTTAACAATTGGGGACGTGTATTTAAATACACGTCCCGGATTGGGACAGTTGCGCGGGAGAAATGCTGGCTTATGTATGTGTGTATATATATATATAATTTTTAAAATTCAAATAATATAATAATATAATAATAGATTAAATATATATATATATATATATATATATATATCGGAAATGGGTAGCAGGAAGCTACCCATTTCCGATCTGGATTCTCTCTCTCTCTCTCTCTCTCTCTCTCTCTCCGTCACAGCCGCATCGGCTAGCTTCCGGCCACCGCACATCAGCCCTTCCCGCCGGTGAGACGCCCTCTCTCCACCTCTCTCTCCCTCTCTCTCTCTCTCGCTCTCCGTCACAGCCACACCGGACAGCTTCCGGCCACCGCGCATCCACCCTTCCCGACGGTGAGACGCCCTCTCTCCACCTCTCTCTGCTCGGTTCTCGGTCTCTCTCTCTCTACCTTTCTCTCTCTATCTCTCTCTTCCTCTCTATCTTTTTCTCTCTCTCTCTCTCTCTTTCCCTCTCTGTGTATCCCTCTCTGTATCTCTATGTCTCTCTCTCTCTCTCTCTCTCGCTCTCTCCCTATCTCTCTCTGCCGCTCTCTGTATCTCTATGTCTCTCTCTCTACTCTCTCTACAGTCCGAAGCCCTCTCCGTCTGGCAAGGTCCTCCTTGCTCATTTTCGAGTCTTAGCTAAGACTCGAAATAAACAATAACAATAAATTTAAATAAACAATAACATAATTAAATTGGAAAAAAAAATCTAAATTGAAGTTTTTATTTAATTAATTTTTTTATTTATTAACCCAAATAAATTTAAATAAACAATAACAGAATTAAACTGAAAAAAAAATTCTAAATTGAAGTTTTTATTTAATTAAATTTTTTATTTAATTATTTAATTGTATTTTTAAATTAATTTAAAAATACAATTAAATAATTAAATAAAAAATTTATTTAAATGAAAATTTCAATTTGAAATTTTTTTTTAAAAAAAAATCGGTTTGACACGTGTATTAAAATACACGTGTCAAATTGTGCAGTTAGTGACTTGCACATCTGACACGCGTGAGACGCGTGTCAAAATACACGTGTCAAACTGTTTGACACGTGTACAACACTGTACACGTGTCAAAATGCACGTGACAATTTGTAAATTTTTTTTGTAGTGAGTCCATTGTGTTTTGGTGCATCTCAATTTTAATACTCAAGTTTTTAATTTTAAAACCTGAACTTTGGTATTAATTTCAATCTAAAGATCTCCGTCCACTTTTTCATCAAATCAATAGCAGAAATAATATAAACTTATAATTATGCCATTGATTTAAAAAAGAAAAAAGCAAAAAGATGTTGACTGGGGTTGCCATTTCTCTACCCAGCAAAGCTGCCGGGGTTAGAAAGACAACTCTAAAGAGTTTTAATTATAATTTTAACTAATTTTATTATTTTTTTTTTAAAAAAAAGTCTTTTTAAAATAATAGAATAGATGGATGTAATTAACATTTTCTTCATATATATATATATATATATAGAGAGAGAGAGAGAGAGAGAGAGAGAGAGAGAGAGAACTAAGAGAGAGAGAGAACTAAAAGGTCGGCAGACCATAAACATATCCATTGTCCTAAGTAACAAGTAAAGAATCTGGAAACATAGCCAGTGCAACTCAATATTGCACGTGCTATGTTGTCAGAGAGGATGGAAAACCAGCAAATGACATGTCCCACAGCAAAGGTCAGTAGTGGGAACCAAATTAAATAGCGCCATGCTTTGGAAGTTAGGGTGCGATGTGTAATTTAAGTAACAAGTTCTAAAGGCAACTAATAACCCAAGTCTACGGGAAGTTAAAAAAAAATAATAATAAAAAATAAAAAATAAAAGAAAAGTAAAGAGAAGAGAAATATCATTTTGCATTCTCCTGGCCATCCCCATTGGCTGGGTTGGCTTGCCACCCACCCCTATAGGTAGTTGGGGATCGCAATGTTTGGGGTGGTCTTCGACCACCCCTGGTGGTGGCTGGAGGTGACCCCAGAAAAAGCAGGTGGTGGCATGCCACCATCCCCATGAACCTACCACCACCCCCTTCTTCCTCTATGGTTGCCTTCAGGGTTGGCCGGGGGTGGCACGCTGCCCACCCCATGAAACGTCGGTGGCTCTGAGGTGGCGAGCGCCACCCCCGTCTTCATTTGGGGTGGCCTTCCAACCACGACTAGGGGTGGTTCGAAGGCCACCCCTAACACCGGGGTGGCCGGGGGTGGCGCGCCACTACCCCTATGGACCGCAGGTGGCAGCGAGCCACCCTCGCAACCTATTGGGGTGGCTGACAGGCCACCCCAGCAAATAGGGTTTGCTGACGAGCCACCCATTTTTTTTCTATTTTTTTTATGTAAAATTTTCTTAAAAAAATATCTTTGTTTTAATTTCTTTAATTTTTAAGTTTTATATATTTTATATTTATATTTTTTTTATTAAGAGAGGCACGTATCGTCATTTTATTGGCGCTGACGTGTCACACTAATAGAATCCGTTAAGCATTTGATAGAATTTGACTGCAGGGAGTGATTTGTTCTTTTTGGCATACCCGAGGGACCTCTAAGTTCATTTTGATACTACATAGAGCTAATTGTAAATCAGGTAAACCACACGAATTGATTTTGCATTTTCCCCTTAATTTTAACAACAATCACGAGTTATAAAAAGATCCACATGGGATGCCACTTATAAATGGTTTTCCAACAAAATGTTATAAAATGAATTTTCTTTAAATTCATTTTCTCCATTTCTGAACGTTCGAGCTTCCTCCCAAACGATCGAGTTGTCTTTTCCTCGAAAGTTAAAGTTAACCCTAGACGAACGATCGAATAATACCCCAAATGTTCCATACCTTCGTACCGAACGTTTGGCAAACCTTATCGAACAAAAGGGAATGGTTTAGCTTAGTTAACAATTGAGTAATCAAGGTAAGCCACCACCCTAACATCAACTCACCCTTTCTGATAGGATCGGTGTGATGTTGTAGCTCAAGTAGGCAAGAAATATTAAAAAAAAAAATGGCTAGCTTTTGCTCTATCGTATTGTGTGCTGCTTCACTCAAATCCCTAAGAGTGATGTGGAGAGATGAAAGGTTTAAGAAAGCTGCTTCAATGGGTGATCCTTCGAAAGAGTAAGTACAACGAGGGTGATCAATATCAATTTTAGATCATGTTTGTAAAGCACTTTAACTTTTTAACCACCCCAGTCAATCTTATCCACTCCCCATTCTTATAAATAGCACACTACGTCTTTTAGCCCACATCCTTCATTCTTGCATTCCAGCAAACCTTAAACCTAGATAGAGAAAATGTGACATTTGGTGTAGTTCCATCCTCCATAAGGTAATATTTAAACCTCAAATCTGATTTTCATAATATTAGCATACTACCTTGCTGTTTATCAAGTATTTATGAGTCTTAGCATGCCATGTTATGTTTATGATTAATTACACAGGGTAACTAGGTTTTTCAAAAATTTATGAACTTGTTCATGTTTTTCGCCTTTTATCATGTTGTGATGGCTTAATATGTTTTTGCAGGGTTATTAGAAGCTTTGGTGAAGTTAAAATGTGAACTAAGTAGAAGTTTTTAGTCTTTATATATGCATGATGCCATTTGTCAAATGTTTCATTGCACTTGATCGAACATTCGACTCTTGATAGGCAAACGCTCAACCTCGAAGCTGAATGTTCAACAGTGACCAGAAATGGGTAATTAGGGTTTTTAATGATAGATTAGTATACCTACTGCATGATTAGGGTTTTCACATGTTGGGATTTGAACTCTCGAGGTATTGTTTATAATACTAAGGTATGTTTTGTAGTAACGAGGAGTTAGAGATGTTCGAGTTTGTGGATGAGCAATTGAGATAAGTAAATGCTTACGAAAGTTTTTTTACTCTAACGTGCAATATGTTAGAAGACTGAGCATGCTTTTACTTTTCAAATAATATGCCCTAAACCAAATGGATAAATGCTTATATATGATTTAAAAATAAATAAATAAATAAATAAATGAACAATATTTGCATTGTATAACATGGTATACCGGTACGTGTGGTAGAATGGTCATTGGCTTATCATTATATGGATTTGACCTTATGGTCAAAGAGATTTACTTTTTATGTTTACCCTTGGATATAATGTTTTTTTATAACCAAGGCACCATGTACGGATAAGGTCACCACGACGAATTTGCAAGTTGCGTGGGCCACCTAAGGTCGGACTCAATTGGGCTGGAAGTATATGACGGTATGCGGAAATATCTGGGGCACAAATATTGTACTACGGGTTTGGATAGACCAAACAAAGAAAAACTATGTATATATATATAATGCACACTTTTTCTATATTAAAATACCAGTATTGGTACTGGAATTAAGCCACATCACTTCTTAAAATAAACCATATTTTCAATGGTATAATAATAGAGACAACACATAAAATATTGTGAAAATTCACTTTTAATATTCAAGGGTTATAAATTATCACCTAAGGCTCATTACATAAACGGGTCCTATGATAATTTACTTACTAAGTCGAGGACTTAGGCAGTTACTTTCTTCCACCTGTCAGACACCTTGGTGTCTTGCACAGGGACGGAGCCAGCCATTTGGTTGAGAGGGGGCCAAACAAAAAATAATTTAAATATGTAGTCAAAGTATAAATACAAAATATACTGGGTGGATTCGGTATCTCTTCATCTTCAAGTTTTCAACGCATTCTTGAGTCACTTCTGTGTTTGGAAAAAAAAAAAAAAAAAAAAACGCATTTTTTCTACAATACCTTTTTTTGTTTTTTTTTTTCCTTCCTCTCAACTCTACACTACATCATCTACAACATAAACCAATATTTCCTTTCATTTAAAAGGTAACATCAGTCACAATATGGTAGAGTAGTAATTTTCAGGGTGTGGTTGAACCGCATATTAATCCAAAATTTATTTATTAAGGTTCCAACTCCTACAAAGATCAATATTCTCAAGATTTTTTTTATTTTTTTTAAATCTTCCTCTTCTCAAGTTTCCAGCATTCAAGAACGAAATTCAAAAAAAAAATGCTGAGAAATTTGCTACTCTGTTTTAGGCCTGCACCCATACTTTAATTGATTTTTATTTCTCCACAAATTATAGACCGTTTTATAAAGAACCAATTGACACAAATAAGTTTTAAAAGATTTATTTCTCTACACTTTAACAGCAAAAATTGGCCAAAATTTAAATTAAGATTATATATACCATTGTCCATTGGTCTAACATATACCAAATCTGCTCCCTAATTAACTTGACACACAAGATTAAATTAACCTTAATTCTCTTAATAAAACCACATATAATTTAATAAGAGATATGATTGGGCCAAATAAAACTTTTCTTGCACTACACCATACGTTTATAGTACCAGCATCATAGGAAACTCAAGAATATAAAAATAATCTTTTGTTTTGCCCATTTATGGACGGGCGTCATATAAAAACAAAGAACCATTATTTTTTTCAACTGAACTGGGGGGGGGGGCATGGCCCCTACCGGCCACCCCCAGTTCCGTCTTTGGTCTTGCAGATTAGGAGGTTGCCAGGTCGTAGAGTGAGAAATTCACTGGGATAAAGATGCCAATGAAATGACTCGCATTGTCCTGTTTGCTTAGATAGAAATAGTTGTTTAACATTATAATAATCTATGTTTAGAAACTTTGAGTCTATATTAATCATACATGTTATTGTTTATTAATTTATGTTAAGTTTTCTGAAATTATTTAATTATGCTTTCCGCTATAATATACTCTGACAATTAGTTGGCCTAATGAATTCAAATAACTTTGTAATGAGAACATGTTAACTATTTAAAAAGATAAAAATGAATTCTCTTCGCAATGTAATGGATATAACTTGAATTATTGTAATTATGAGTCTTGATATATATATATATATATATATATATATATATATGCATTTGTGTGTAATGAATGTATATACATACTATAAAATAAACATATAAACACGATAATCTTAATAATAAACATATAATCTTAATAATTATATTTTTAAGATTAGAGTTAATTTATCTAATCACTCAAATAATAAAACATAACAATAATTATTATGAATTTGTTTTTTTTTAAACAATCACGTCATTTACTTTAAATATTGAATGAATAAGTTAATTGAATAACTCGTGAACAAGTTCAAACTTGTTCGAAAAATAAATAAATAGAGTTTTAACAGATTGCCTAGCTTTGTAATAAGTTTGAGCTTGACTCATATTTAAAAAAAAAAAAAAAAAGAGCTTAAATATTCAATATTCAAATCGAATTACAACCCTAGCTACCTATCACTAAAAAGAAAAGAAAAGAAAAAAATAATCCCAATATTTAAAAAGGAAAAACATTTCTCTAGTAAATTTCAACTTTCAACTTTCAACTTTCAAGTATGTTTTGGCAAGTAAAATATATTTTTACCAAACCTTGATGTCACTGATTACTACTCGTAAAACTGCCTCACATGGTTTCAACTTTCATGTGCTGGGCTTTACCTTTGTTATTTTCTTCTCCCTCGCCAAGCGCCCGACTCTGCTCGGAGCTTCATATCACGTAGAAAAAACCCTTTATTAGTTAAGTTCTTTACTCTTCCCACTGTTTTCCTGCACTCGCACCCGCACTCACAGATCACCGTCAGTCCTGCTCTTTTCATTTTCATTATTCACTTCGCCAAAGATTCTGATTATTGTTACTCTATACAATTATTGATTGATTCACAGAAGTGTTTATTTGGATATGATATATAGAGTGAGTTTATTTTTCATATATGAAACATTTTTATCTGACCCAAGTGTGCCAAAACCAGTCTGATATGCTGAGAAGCCTTGTTCTGGTGGGTTGTTGATTGAATCTGGGATTTGGGTCAATGTGAATTCTTGATTCGGCAGTGAATTGACAGTGATCTAATGGCTTTTTGATTGAATCTGGGATATTGGTTAGTCTGCATTCTTGATTTGGTGGTGAATTGTGGAAGAAATCGGCAGAAGATGCGGCGGCGGCGCGTGGTTCGAAGGAAGCCTTCGTTTTGGATCTGGGTGCTTCTTGGGTTGTTCTCCATTGCTGGCCTCGTTTTGTTTGTAGTTCACCATAATCAACGAGAAGATCGGGTGGAACAGCCGGTTGCGGTAAGAGTACAGAGGACCCTGACTCTGCTTTTTTGTATTTTGTTCTTATATCATGTCCTTCTTGGATTTAGTGGCTTTAGTTTGTTGAATTTAGTGCTTTCTATCGTACCCATTTGATTTGATATCCTTGCAAATATATATGGTTTGGATTGATATCTGATTACTGTGCTTAAGATGAATTGTGCAATAAAGTTCTCTTCTCCATTTTAGGTTTTTTATGATTTAGACCTTTGAATATTCTGAACTCGATGTACAAACCAATATCTAGCCATGTAACTTGAAGCACATAGCAAGTATTTTATATGTATCCTGTGTAGTCAAGGAGGTATACACACTGTTTTATTCACTATGATTCGAAGGGTGGTATCCTAGATGAGGCAGAGTTGAGGGGAGGGCTATTCTTGGTTCCAAATGAAGCCTAAACTGCTATCATGGAATATGAGAGGGTTCTTAACGAATTGGCTTAGTTTGTGTACCTGGGTTGTGCCTTTGTGTTTCTTAATGAATTTTCAGTTACTTATAAAAAATAAAATTTTAACTAATATATATCTCTTGGATTAATTTTGTTTCCATTGATCCTATGGTGGGTCAATCTTCAAGGCCCAGTTATTTCTGTGAGTGATGTGTTTCACAATGAGGAGAAAGCATCAAATAATCATTGGTATACATTACATCAATTTTGTGTATAGTTTTACAAGTAGTGCTCTAATTTCTAGATTGCAAGTTTAAAATTTTGTGACGGCAAGAGAGGGTAAGTGTAACATTGAAGTGTTCTCAAAACATCAATGACTAAACTGATAGGGACGGATTTTTTTTTTTGATAATTAAACAACAATTTTATATAGAAAGCGTAAGGCGCCCCAGTACACAGGCAGTATACGACGAACACTTACAAGCCCAAAACCCAATAACACGCCCAAAAACAGCAGAAAGCCCCAACAACACCCACAAAATCCGAAACGCCAAAAAAACACCAGCTACAACCAAAATCCAGAGGCACCCAAAGACCAAGCCTACTGAAGCCGACTGAAACCACAAGAGACCCAAAATCCAAGCCGACCGAGGCTGGACTACAAAGCAAACCCAAAAAACAACGGAAAAACAACCCACAACCCGCCAAGACCTACTTCACGTGAGCCTTGCCTTTCCTATGCCTAAAAGGAACCAAATCGTCGCCATAATTGATGGAGCTATGCAGATTCAGGAGCTCTCTCTTTCCTTTGGACTTTTGGCGCGCAATTATCTTATCCCGCTGAAATTCTTCTTCCATGGCATCTCGAATTGCCATAGCCTCCTCCCCAAAGTCCCTATCCAACGCAAAATCCCCATCCAACGCCCAATCCAAGGGCAAACCATCCCAAAAATCATCTTCCTTCTCCAAAACCACAATCTCCCCGTTATGATCAAAACCGACAGGCCAATTCTTGGATTAGGAGAATCCATTTCCCTCCACAGAGAAAGGAATGATGCAACCACTCGGAGGGGAGGAAGGTCCTACCACCCCGACATCGATGACTTCCGGAGACGAAGCAGAAGGGGCTAAAACAATCGGGCGAGGGTTGAGAAACCCCTTCTTAAGAATACCCTGCTTCACTGGAGGCTTTACAACCTTAACCGCAGGAGGCTCTGGCATCAACACCTTATTGACAACAAGGCTAGCAGACAACTTCGAAGCTTCCAGAGAGTCCGATAATAACTCATCATTCCATTGCAATGAGTGACCTACCCTAAACTCCCTAGCCCTCCTGATATAATGCTGAAAAGGTTGAATTTGCAGCAGGGGGGGGGGAGAATGAATCTTCACTCCTAGCTTAGAAGCTCCTGAGAGAGGAGGAGCAGCAGCAGATAGGGACGAAATTACACTTTGATTCATAGTTTAGGGACCAAAATCGTATTTTGACCAAAAAATTCTTTTGGATGGTAGGGTTTTTAGTTGAGAAGGGGAAAGACTGATCTCATGCTAATTAAAGGGATTGTGTTAGCGGTTAGTCTAGGTGGTTTTATTATCGATGTGTACTCCAATATATTTATCAAAAATAGAAAAATATGTGGAGGTCTAAGTGCCTTTTTCATTTTTTTAATCCATCAAGAGAGTAGAAGATAGTCTTTAGTTACTTTGAGCAGGAAAAGTATCCCTTACCTTTAAGTTTCTGTCTAACTAAATTCCATAAATTGGGGCTTATCATGATCTGCATGAATCCAGTTCACCTCCTTTGATGCTTAAACCTTTATGTATATTTTCTCAAGAGAAATAGAATAGAAATCCTCTTAAAGCGTTCTTAGTAGCCTCACCAAATTTTACTAGCCAAAATAGCTAAAAATCACTTTTCTCTATTTTAGCCGTCCACTTTTTAAAGTACCTCTAGCAGCCTCACCATTTTAGCTATCCACTATCACTATTCCATTTAAATAATCATTTTAAAAAAGGAGGTTGTGTGTGATGCATGAGAGAGAAATTAAAAAAAAAGAAGGAAGAGAGAGTTTTAATAGTTTTTTATTATTTTGATTACTGAACAGTGCTCATTATAATTGGTGAGTACTGTTCACTCACCAAGTTGGTGAGGCTACTGAGGACTCATTTTAGACTATTTTAAGAAATTGATTCACCAAAAAAGTCAAAAAGTTATTTTGGTGAATCTACTAAGAATGCTCTTAGATGTCTATGCATCTTTATCATGGTTAGGAATTTGACATTTCAAATTCCAACAAAATATATCCTGCTGAATATGTGCAAACTCTTTTGATACCTATTATGGTAATTTCCCTTAAATTTGTGTGTTTTGTGTGGGAAGAAATCAAATGACTAAACCTTCAAATATTTATCTCATGATTTTGACTAATACCTTCTTGACAATAGGAATTGAAGTAGTTATTCTTTTCCTGAAAACAGTTCTATTTCTTGTTGTAGAATATCCCTTTAACAAGGTCATATGATGATACATGACCTAAACGCAAGACTCATTGACCTCAGATTTTTACTGCCAATTATTTACCCAACTTGCTGGTGCTATATATTTTGCATTACATTCTCAAATATTAATTTCTTGTATGTTAGGGTGACATATCAAGATACTGTTTTTCGTTTCTTTTTACTTTTTATAACAACCATTCTCTTATCTTATTACTCTTTTCCTATTTTCTGCTCTTACTCAACAATAGTCTACTTGTTAGAACTATTGTTCTAAACACTTGGGATACATGCTCATAATTATTAAAGTTGTATACAGCAGCTTGCTTAGTTTTCTCTTTAATGCTTTAAGACATCATTTTTATGTCCTTAATATGAGTTTCATTACATGCATTAAGAATTGCTTCATCCTTTTGAGTTATATATGTACATTGTTGTCTTTGTTGCACTTTTTTTTTTCTTTCTATTTTATAAGTAAATCAATCTCATTAACAACCACAAATGGTACAACTGAAGTACACAAGAAGTATACAAGAGAGACTCCAATTAGGGAGAAGAACGCAAAACCAAAAATTATGTAAAATTAGAGAAGTGAAAACTGTTGTAAGCTGCCATCCAAGCATAAAGAGATTTGAACATAATAGCTTTTAACTGTAACACCGTTCTCTTTCAATTTTTGAAGTTCCGAGCTTTCCACTTTCTCCAAATGCACCATATTAAGCACAAAGGAGCCATCCTCCAGGCGTCTAAAGTGCAATGGCTTCCCAATTGACCTCTCTAGCTAGCCAACAACTCGACCACCCTTTCAGGCATGACCCACTTGAATCCAAAAAGATGGAAGATCAAAGCCCACAAGTCCCTAGTCACTTCACAGTGAAGGAGATGATCTGTGGTCTCTCCCTCTTCTTGCACTTGAAACACCAATCCATCACTCTGACATACCTCTTTCTCAGGTTATCCAAAGTTAAAATGGTTCCTAACGCCACTGTCTACACAAAGAACGACACTCTTGAATGAGCTTTATTCCTTCAAATGCTCTTCCAAAGAAATGAGGAGCACAAGATAAAAGGATTTGACCTTTAAAGTTTGCCTTTTGGAAGGGATCCACCAGAGTTTATCCTTGCCAGATGCCACCTCTTCTCAACCTAAAATAGTACAAAAGATTAAAGAACAAAGTGACCGACTTCAACTTTCTAACCATGCATTGATCTGGTAAAAGTAATATTCCACTGAAAAATGTCGTTAGAAAACTGCACATGTTTCTTGCCATTGAAACCTCCTTATAGCAAGCAATACTAAATAACTTCAGAGAAGATGCCTTCAAGGGTTGGTTCTCACACCACAAATAATGCCAAAACCTGATCTTAGACCCATCTCCCACTTTATATCTGACAAATCTAGAGAAATCCCCCCACCCCGACCAGATGCTTTTTCACACCCCGACCCAACAACCTCATTGGAGCACTACCCTCTCCACTTGCTATAATATTTAGCTTCCACCACCGATCTCCACAAGGCCTCTCTCTCTGTGGCAAAATGCCATAACAATTTCTCCAATAGAGCTCGATTAAACTGAATTAGGTTTCTAACCTTCAAACACCACAGAAAATCAGAGTACAAATCTTAGATTAACTAACTAGATGGAATTTGAACTCATTACCAACTCCACCCCACACAAAATCCTGCCAAAGTTTCAACGAGGATGGGGAAGAGGGGTAGATAATAAGTAGGCAAAAAACTGCGGTTCTAATTTAACCTCAGAATTTGTCCGTTCCACTAATAATTGACATTGAGTTTGTCATAGCATGTTTCGTTCATAGGTGATGTTAGTTTTGATGTTAAATTGCATTTTTGCATATTGGGTTTGGCATTCCATACTGGTGTTCTTGATTTTAGGATTAAGGGTTTGGCATTCCATACTAGTGTTATGTGATTTTAGGATTAAGGGATGATATTTTTCTCTTTCTGGTAAATATCAGATGCCGCATGAAGCTCATGCTCTGCCACCTGTGCAAGAATATTGATGGGAAGTAGGCCTTAATGACTACATATGTGAAAACTTTGACGGTTGGGTCTCTCAAGATTATTTAAAGAGAAAGGATTAAAAAATAGACAAAGACATGTATTGAATATGGAGTTTAATTTTAACAGCTAATTTGTTGGGGTCAATTGCAAAGGTGCTCTCGGGAGACAGTTCTGATGATCCTGTTTTTGCTCATACAACTCCCTTACACTTAGTATCTATTTACATTCCAGACTCATACTATTAATGATAGACATATAATTATTGGTTGTAATTACTTGTATTCATGTTACATGGATAACAAACCAAGTGCCTATTTGATTATGATTGTTCTTTTATAACTATTAGTTGTTCATTTCGAGAAGTCATTTAGAAAAATATTAAAGTGGAGGTTCACCGGGCTCTTTTGCATGTGATTGAAGGGCTGGAGGCTTTTGGGCCGGGTTCTAAGGCTCACTTAAAGCCCAGCGGTTCTACTCTAAAGAACTCTTAAGTCTTGCCCAGAAGCCTAGTGGTTTTTGTCTAAGCCCATCAAGCTATGCAAGAAAGGTGTGAAGTTGTGGGTTGGTAAAGGCCTTATCCAACCGAGCAAGCCCAGTGTCAATAGGGTTTCTAAGCTGGGCTGTGACCCGAGTCATGCAACCCATTAGGGCTCTGTTGTGGGTCGTGGCCGTCCAAGTCCGTCCACCCTGGTTGGAGGTTCCTTGGAGACTTCGACGGCGGTTCAGTTGCATTTTCCTTCGGTTCAGATTCCTTCATCTTCGAGAGGCTCAAATACGACGATCGTGGGTTTGGTTGATCGTGGGAATGTTTCCAAGATTTCGCTGGTAGGTATGGCTCATCCCTAGAACTCGCCGGTAGCTTTGGTTCTTCCCCAGAACTCGCCGGTAGCTCTGGTTCACTCCCAGAAATCGCCTGTAGGTATGGCTCATCCCCAGGACTCTTCCATAGGTTCCCAGTGTTTGCCAGCGGCTTTGGTTGTGATGGATAAGGGGGTTGAATAATATATGGGAGAGAAAGGGAAAGATGGTGAGGTTGCACTGTGGTTCCTGGATGGGATGGATGGGGGTGGTGATGGTTAGGTTGGAGAGGTCCTTTCTTCCCCTCTGTGTATCTATCCCACTGTTGTGTTGGAAGATTCTGGGTACTCAGATTGGGCTTTGCATTATGTTAAGGAGATCTGTGCTATTGTGGGGATCTTTTGTGTGGGTCACAAGGAGCAGTCTTTGGCTCTTTTGACAGCTATTGATGAGGAACATTGTTGTGAGGAGTTGGCTTCGCTCTCTAATTTGGGCATTAAAGGTAGTAAAGAGCTAAGAAATTTGGAATGCTCCATTAACTATGATAGCAGAGGCGAGTCTTCTAGCCATGGAAAAGGTAAGGTTCAGGTCTCTTACCGTTGTGCGTAGTTTATGCGGGTGCCATCATGTGGGGCTTCAGGTGGTTTTTATGTGGGACTTAAGGGTAGTGGAAAATTTAGACGGGTGTGGCGGACTTTACCTTGTTGGTAATTCTATTCAGGTTGCGGTTCTTGCCTCGGTGTCCTGTGTACGTAGGGGCGTCTTATGCTTTAAATAAATTTTTGGTTATTTCTAAAAAAAAAAAACTATTAGTTGCTAGAACTAATCTATGAAGAAAAAGCTGAGCTTCTCCCCATCCCCTGGGAACTGTGATCCTTATCGCAATCCCAATTTGTGGTCATTTACAATTCCTGAAACTGTTCGTTCCCAAATACAACAATTAATTGAAATTTTTTCCAGTGGAAACTTGCAAAATTTTACCACAGATGCCAGAATTTAGATATGGAACTTCCGGAAGTATCATTTGTGAATATAAGTTTCTAACTTCACTTATACACGTAAATAAGAAGCTATTTTCAACTCAAACAAACTGCTTGGATTGTGCTACCTGTCATTTTCTGCTCTTTGGGGCCAAATTTACTTTTATGTATTTTTCATGGTCTACTGTGGGCACCATCTGACCTGGTTTCTCCCATAATTTATTGTTTACACAACCTTATAAAAGAAATTATTATTTACATAAAACCTCTTTAAATTACAAGTGAGACTAGTAGCTAGGAGATGTGTGCATGCAGCTAATTTTCTGGTATGGACATCTCCATATCTCAGTACAAATAAAACTAAATATGTCTTTTAATATTTTCTTATGTGAATTGGTTTTTTGGTTTATTGAGAAGCATTGGAATCGAAGTGGGGCTTTGAATAATGTGTTTGGTTGTTGTAATATAGCATTGGAATTATAATTTGTGATGAAAAAAAAAAAAAAACCAATATACATTAGCCATTGGTCACCACCTTCACCACCATGCCGCCCATCTTTTTGCAGCCATTCACTAGCACCACCATTCGTCACTTGCATTAGCACTGCTACAACTACCTGTCTAAATCTCGCAGCATTGTGAATGAACTGTCACCACCACTCCCACTACCATTGCCACCGCTACTGGTGACAAATGTGGTCACTACTTCAATATAACCATTACTGCTGCCAATAACCTTCACCTATATGATTTTTGCATATATCACTAAAATACATGTAAACATCTTTCAACTTTGAGATGGAAATAACCGTATGAGCCTATTCCAACTTCTAAAACTAAGACACCTACTTTCAAAATTTCCTTTATGATATAGTGGCTTTCCATGTATATCAAGCCAAATGAACTATGCTAAACAGATATTTTTGGAATCAAGTTGTATGAAAATTTAGTAATTTGTTTATTGAAACATATATAAAAAAAAAAAAAAAAAAAAAAATAGCCTCAGCTTTTGTTGATATGAAGAAAGAGATTTCTTGCAAAAAAGAAAAGAGAGAGAGGCTGACACAATTTAGCTTGGTCTGTCTATGATCATCAACCATGCAGATAGAAACTTCAAATCTAGATCTTCCTAAGATCATTCATTTGGTTGCCTTCAGTGATACAATCAGTTGTATTGTTGTGGTATATAGTATCATGTGTTATGATTTGCTTGTGGACAAGCCAGACTTTATGGTTCTATTCTCTTTTAGGGAAATTATACTCCACAAAAGTAAATTCTTTCGAGGCATTTTCATATGATGACTTGACAGTTATTACTGCAAAATTGTTGTGTGATATGGTCCATCGCCTTTTGGATTTGCTGTTTGACTTGGCATGTGGCTTCCCTTTTCAGGAGAGAAATGCAAGATTTGAACAGGTTGCTTACAAGGATTTGAACTTCACTGAACAAATATTGAGTGCTACCTCATTTTCCCGGCAATTAGCAGAGCAAATGACACTTGCCAAGGCTTATGTCATTATTTCCAAAGAGCACAATAACCTTCACCTTGCTTGGGAGCTGAGCTCAAAAATCAGAAGTTGCCAACTTTTGCTTTCAAAAGCTGCCATGAGGGGGGAGCCCATCACATTCGAGGAAGCAGAGCCAATAATTAAAAGCCTATCATCTCTCATTTTTAAGGCACAAGATGCCCATTATGATATTGCAACCACAATAATGACAATGAAATCTCATATTCAAGCCCTTGAAGAGCGTGCAAATGCAGCAACAGTTCAAAGCACGGTGTTTGGGCAACTGGCAGCCGAAGCACTACCCAAGAGCCTTCATTGCCTAGATGTTAAACTCACAGCTGATTGGCTTAAAAAGCAATCTCTTCAAGAACTTGCAGATGACAGGAGAAACTCTCCTCGACTTGTGGACAACAATCTCTACCACTTCTGCATCTTTTCAGATAATGTGCTGGCAACCTCTGTTGTTGTCAACTCTGCAGTCTCTAACGCTGATCATCCAAAGCAGCTGGTCTTTCACATTGTCACAAATGGAGTCGACCATGGAGCAATGCAGGCTTGGTTCCTTAGTAATGACTTCAAAGGTTCCACCATAGAAGTGCAGAACATTGAGGAGTTTTCTTGGTTTAATGCATCTTATGCTCCCATTTTGAAACAGCTCCTTGATGCAAATTCATGGCGCTACTATTTTGGAGGAGATCAAGATTTAAAGGTCGAGCCAAAACTCCGGAACCCAAAGTACCTGTATTTGCTGAATCATCTTCGGTTTTACATTCCAGAGATCTATCCACACCTTGAGAAGGTAGTTTTTCTTGATGATGATGTTGTTGTCCAGAAGGATCTGACACCACTTTTTTCGTTGGATTTGCATGGAAATGTGAATGGAGCAGTGGAAACTTGTCTTGAAGCATTTCATCGTTATTACAAGTATCTCAACTTCTCAAACGAAATTATCAGCTCAAAGTTTGATCCACAAACATGTGGATGGGCCTTTGGTATGAACGTTTTTGATTTGATTGCATGGAGGAAAGCGAATGTGACTGCACGGTACCATTATTGGCAGGAGCAGAATGCTGATGGGACACTCTGGAAGCTGGGCACTCTTCCTGCTGGTCTCCTAACTTTTTATGGTCTCACTGAGCCACTTGATCGTAGATGGCACGTGTTAGGGCTCGGATATGATTTGAACATCGACAACCGTTTGATTGAGAGTGCAGCAGTAGTGCACTTCAATGGCAACATGAAGCCATGGCTGAAGTTGGCCATTGGGAGGTATAAGCCTTTATGGGAACGGTACATAAATCAAAGCCACCCCTATCTCCTAGATTGTGTCAAGAGTTAAAAAGTATGATATACTTGTTGATTGCAGGTTATTTATGCGAGATTTTAAACAATTTTTGAACTCAACCAGTGATCGCATTATTGTAGAGTCAGAAGCAGAAAGTTTTGACTTGAATAGGAGGTTTTCTTTTTTCTTTTTCCCATCATAGTGCCCTGAAAGAAAAAGAAATGATTTGTATACATTAGAAAGTTCAAATGTACTAGGGGAACGGAACGAACAGGTTTGGAGGATTTTTTTTTTTTTTTTTTTGGCTGATGGGGGTTCACTTCTTTCCCCTTCTACAGGCTGTAGAATTATTTCTTCTTATACTTTTTCTTGTAATAATCTTTCATATCTTTCAACTGTAATGTACGTTATTGAACAAAAATATATATATATATATTTCTTTTGTTTTCTTTTTATCTTATCGTCCGCCAGAATATCATCTGGTCACTGGAGTGAAATAAACTTTGGACTTGGAAAATGAATGACATTAATTCCCACTGTCCTAACTGTTAACTTCGCTAAATTAGCTTCCCACTGGGAACTTCAGTTTCAGAATTTTTGCGAGACTTTGCTAATTCTGCAGACTTCCTCTAGTATCTGCTGCAGGGAATTTGATTCTTGTACAACACCATATGTGAGACCCACCCTCATGTGAGAGATTGTTATACAGTTGTTGTATAGGTGTTGTAAATCTAACATTTTTCAAAAGGTAATGCTTTTTGTATTAAAATAATGCTAAGAGAATCACTTTTACTTTTCTAAATGTAAGGTACAACTTTTAATTTCTTTAGCGCTTTCTTAATAGCGTTGGTAATTTAACAGCACAATTACACAAAGTGGCAGTAATTTTTTCTCAAATGATGTCATCTTATCCATACCTAATAAACGTTCGAGTATCCTCACTCCCTATTTATGTGGTGCCCACAAATTAATTAACTAGTAAATAATGTAATATTGGTATGAGCTTACCAATATATACCCTTGCATCTCTATTTTTTCCTCTCTTTTTCTCCTTTTTATTCATCATCACTATTAGTCCATTACCAGAGCCTCTAACGAGGACAAAATCATGCAGCAGTTTATAAGGACAAAAAGTCTTGCTAATGAAGTGCACATTATATTATCAATATGTATATCGCATCATAACCATCATCCACGTAACCGATTCGTGTCTTTACTCTTTCACAGTAGGATATGCGCGTCCGTGAAACATATGGTACAATCAGATTAAGCAACTCTGCTTAATTTAGAGTGGTGACGATCGATGATGCTGAGACGTAGGAGGTGGAAGCCATTCATTATATTTATTTCATCAATTTTTTTTTGTTATTCCATAAAACAGAAGTTAAATATACACTTTTTATCCTCTTGGGTTGGCTCATAATTAAGCTCATTTATGAGTAATCTTATTGCTTATATATCTTCCGGAGCTGAGGAGGCATGTTTATTTGATACGTACAGCAGAATGCAGTGCCATGGTGTAATATTTAATAGTAATAATAATAAAAAAAACAAAAAACAAAAAAGGAAAACATAATGCCATTTGATCTCATATTCGACTAGT
Organism: Alnus rubra; assembly: GCA_028654335.1. Taxonomy (NCBI): domain Eukaryota; kingdom Viridiplantae; phylum Streptophyta; class Magnoliopsida; order Fagales; family Betulaceae; genus Alnus; species Alnus rubra. Next base: position 1,936,199 of record JAJPGS010001816.1, read on the forward strand.
TGTGTCTGATCCCATACTCAATGTGGTGGCAGCTCTAATACAAAATGATACAATCTTCAAGTAAAATTTGCTATTGAAAACCGGCTCGTAAGAAAAAGCTACCCAAGAATTTATATACATATTATTAATATTTAAGCTTTGTAGGACGTACACTCACGATCGTAACAGTAAATAGTCTTTTTTTTTTTTTTTTTTTTTTTGAAAAGAACAGTAAATAATCTCTTTTTAAGCAAAATTTTATAATTTATCTTGGATAAAATAAACCAATAACTTCTTGTATATCTTTTTCTTCTTAATTATTTACCATGCATATAGTATCTAGTTTTTGTTGTGTCATTAATTTCATAATAATTTTAACAGGGAAATGTATGGAGATCGATAATTAAGAAGAGTAATTGAATTCAATACAATATTCTATAATTAAAAAAACCTTGAAAATTTAGCAATTTTAATAGAACCGCATCAAATGACGTCATTTAGCAGGTGTGCATTTTGTAACTGGGTTGTATGTGTTGTAAATGTGCCGAGATGAATAATGGGTTGTGACCCATGTTATGTGTATTCTCCCAAATTCCCAATTTCAATCAATTCAAATTACTACAATTTCTTTAATCAATCATTCAATCCAAACAATCATCATACAATATCACATATATGTTTAGAAATTTCTTCAATGTAAACTTGATTTATTAACTGTTTAATAGCAGCTTGAGCTAAGTCATGTGCCGCCTTATTAGTGATTATACTTATGATGAATCTGCCAACTAGAAAAAATAAATAAATAAAAATAACATGATACGAGTATCATCCACTAGTTGTCCAAATCTATTCCGCTTTACGAACATTAGAACTCACCGCTTTAACCGCTTGGAACGCATCACCTTCCAAAATGATATGATGTAAACCTAATTATTATTTGCAAAATAACAGGCATGGAAAGCTGTTAAGACTTCTACAGCTTCCAGTTCTAAGTGACCCAATCTTATCATACTCCTTACCGCATGCACATATCCCCCATGATACCGCACTACAATATCAATTCTCATTCACCCACTGAACTTGTCTATAACAGAATCACAGTTTACCTTGTAATGTAACTCGATAGGAGCCTTCCATCTGGATTGAATAGTACTTCTATTCTCTGTTGGATGTACAGTTTCTGGCAAATTTGCTCTTTTGAAATCCTTGACTGATTTAAAAGCCTCCTTAACGGTAGAGTTTGGGCGAAGGAATTCTCCATCATGGACCACCATAATTCTACGATACCAAATTTTCCTAGCTATCCCCACAAATAACACAAATTCATCCTTATCACATTTATCCACCATAGCCTCAACCACCTGTAAAAAATCAGATCCACAATAATTACTTTTTTGAAACTTTATCCCCGCTCACCCCCCATACATTCATCGCAGATGGACAACTCCATAATAGGTGATGTGTGCTTTCAACCTCTAAACCACAAAAAAAGACACAAGAGATCAGTTACAATACCTCGCTTTCGCAAATTATCTTTAATCGGCAGCATATTGTGACATGCTCTCCATAGAAACATTTTTACAGTATTATGAATTTTCGATTGCCATATAAATCTCCAAATATCACGTCCACTAGTTTGCATTGAAGTTTCAGCCTTGAATACATCTTGTCTTTCTTTTTCCAAATGATAAGCAATGATTGCTATTCATCTCAATTGTACAATAGTCGTATAATATTCTATTAACTAGCACTACTCTTAATAGAAATCGTGGCTTTAAGTACATGAGGAAAATGTGACACACCATCCAAAAAGTTGCCATGAACACGGAGCTTTTGGGAAGCCAAAAACCAAAACTAGAAGGAAAAAATCTAATGTAGATCAACCTTGAGAAAGAAGTTTGGGATGGAAAACCATCTGAAATTATTCCTCCATGGTTTTTAACATCGGTTTTGACTGCGGGCAATTAATTCACTTTCCTAGTGCGGCAGTGCTCCAATCATATCACGTTGTTTCATGTCTTTCTGTAAAAGTTTTAGAAATGATTGAAAAGCAAGTGGTAGATAAGTAACTACTTCAATGAAAGATCTGTTTAGAGCATTCTTAGTGAACTAGTCAAAATTAAATCTAATTTTAGCTAAAAAAAAAAATCACCTTTTGCTATTTTAACTAACCAGTTTTTAAAAGCATCAACATCAAACTCTCTAAATGTTTCTCTACTTTAAGCAAATATTTTTTTTATTAGATTTAGAGTAATCAATTCAACTGTCTTCCAAAATTGAACATCAAACATCAACCACTTCAACAGAAGGAAGGAGTGAAGGAGCATATTGAGTATCTAACAATTCATTTGAACAAACAAGAATTGAATGCATGTCTTCAATTCTCAACTACCATGAATTAATGACAATTTGAAACCATTCGTATCTAGTGCAACAAACATATTCATGGTAATTTAGACTTAATGCATAATTGAATGGTTCATTGGACAAGACAAGACATGGCTAGAGAGTTGAATTGAATGCTTTTTTTAATGCATAACTGAACTCAATGGTTTCTTTAATTCAATTGAATGCATTATTTCTGGTGCACAACCATTTGTTCTCTCCTCTCTGCATTTAATTGAGTTGAATGCGCACCTTTATTTATCAAAGAGAGTAGCATCAAACTTTCAAGAGTTCATCCTTAGAGAGTTCGTCCTTCACTTTCGATCTAAGTTTTCTCTCTATGGCTTGCTCTCTTGGTAAAAAAAAATGCTTCTTATTGAGTTAGACTCTCATAAAGAGTTAGACATAATTGCAAAACTTAATATGGAAGAAGAAAGATCAACATTACATGGTCCTTCTAGACGACATCACACATTCATTAGCCATGATCACTTGCAAGCCGAAAAAGATCTTTTTCGTGACTATTTTGCTGAATGACCAATATATCCTCACATATATTTTTGAAGAAGGTTTCAAATAAGTCGTCTTCTTTTTTGTCATATTCAAAATGCGGTTGAAGCTCACGACACTTATTTTCTTTTTGTTAGTATTTTGGCCTCATTCTGTGTTTGGACAAAATCACTTAAGTGTAAAGATGCTGTAAACAGGGATTCCACTTTTCAGAGTCTTCAAGTCAGAAGAATTCAAGTTCCCTGTCAGCCGTCCGGACGATTGAGCCATCCCGTCCGGACGCCCATCTGTCCACTGTGCCATCCGTCCGGACGACGTGTCTACTGTTCGGACCTCCAAGACAGATTAGCATCATCCGTCCGGACGAAGTGTTCATTTCGTCCAGACCCCATACTGTATCGAGAAGTTTTTGTGCCAGCTTGCATCCGTCCGGACGTTTCAGTAGCACGTCCGGACGCCTCTCAGTACTCGATCAGTTTTCGATTTCCTTCCAAGTTCC